>CM024807.1:23241821-23954178 GCA_014281875.1 Nibea albiflora | reverse complement strand
TGCTCATTATTCTGTGGCTCTGTCAAACTAGGAGTTAAAGATAAAAATAATGCCTCCTTTAAAAGCATTAAAAAATGTTGTTTGTCTATTTTCTGGTGAGAACGCTGCACTGTTCGCTCCAAAAGCAGACTAAACAGGACTGCCAGAAAACAAAATGAAGGCTGATATGAGAAGAATGCTTTTCACTGTTCATTATAAAGACTGTTGTACCTAATTGCATGAAAGTAGAGATATGTCCCACATTTGATTTGGCTCTGCAGAGCAAAAAGATGTGAAACAATGTCTCTTACAACAGTTTACTACATAATTCCATGTGTTCCTTTATGGTTCCTTCTGGTTTTTGTTCTGACAGTATTAATCTACGATGTAGAGTAGTAAAACAAAGTTTTTTTTTTGTTGAATGAGAAGGAGGCGTGTGTGCGCTCACAGAAAGTGTAGTTCCTCCATCGCAAAAAAGTGCTGCCCTTTAATACAGCTGAAAGGCCAGCATTTAGAGAAACACGCAGACGTTTGACAGACAGTACACTCCACAAAAAAAAAGGAAATGTCACTGTTGTTGGCTATAATACATAGTGTAGCGACCCTGCAGTAATGTTACAGTGTTGTATGTGTTCTGTGATTTCCTATGGTCTGTGAATCGTCTGAGTGGATGTGAGAGCGAGGGGCGGGGGGCGAGGTGAGAGAGTGAGCGCCGGTCCGAGAGTGTGTTGGATGCAGGACGGCACGACGGAAGGGAGTTGAGTGGAGCGTGATTGTTTGTTTGTTCTTTTGGCGTGGTTACGGCCAACAGTAACCAACTCGTTCATTAATAAAGACACGGTTGGTTGAACAACGCCTCATTATTCCTCGCGTCTGGGGTCGGACCACTACAATAGTATTATATTTTAATTACTCAAAAACACTAGTTTTTTTATATCAACTTAAGTTGGTCGTGGTGGTTGGAAGCAAAAATATGCAACGTCAGGTTTACTTGGCCTTGTTAGATACCCCTACTCAACTCTGTTATGTAAACCAAAAGGACTTCATAAAAGTTCGCACATCCCGTTTAATCTCGTGCACAGTCACGCAAGATTATGTTGCCTCCGCCATTATCCTTTCCGCTGCTCATGGAGAAACACACCCTAGATAACCGCAGCCATCCTCGAAATAGAGGTAAGTAAACATCTTGTTGCTGCTTGTACTACTTGTACTACTGTTCTACTCGTAGTTTCCGATTCTGATCGATCCAATACCACGTGTTTCTGTTTGGCAGTTAGCTCCGTTAGCATCGTTAGCTCTCGGTAAGACGTTCGACTGTAGCCGAGCTAACGACGCTAACGGAGCTAACTGGAGCGTCTCGTTTATTGAACGAGGTGAGAGCAGCGCTACAAACACCTGTGTAATGTTCTCAGATAGAATTTTTTATTTTTATTTTTTTTAAATCGGGACTCATGTAAACATGACGTGCGTATTTTCCCCGCTCAGTTGCTATGGAAACACGACACACCCGCCTGGTGCAGCGTTTGGACCGAGTGAAAACAAACGTGTATGAGCTGAAAAATGAAAAAACATATGACTGTATACACCAGTGTGTATGAAAACTGTGAAAAATGTCTTTCTTTTGCTGTGTTTCATTGATGTTTTACAAAGGGTTTAACCTGAACCAGGCCTCACACAACAATAATAGTCCAAGAACATCCCATGCAGGCATAGTAGTATACCACACAGTGAAGGGTAGTGGGTTTGCCAGAGGAGGGGAGGCCTGGCAAGTCAATTTGAAGGATCTGTTGTCTAGGACTGCCTTTAATGTTTTGATTCTAATCTCACTTTGTTTCTCAACATATGAATGTGGTCTTGTAAAGACTGTGGGACAACTGTATCAACAAGAGTCCATCTACTCATCGGCCGTATGAGGTGGCTCAAGACATGCCCTTCATCGCAGATTCAAAAGTAGATGGACGGCTCTTTTATGGAACATGAGGGCGAGTCTTGAGAAGTATCATCACAACTTTAATATTTCTGGTAATTGGTCAAAAATATTTTGACATTGTACTATTGCCTATATCTAACAAAAACCTTTAAAGATACATTCTGCAATAAAGTACCTCAAACTGTTTCGTATTATATATTTGTGGTTTTTTGTCTTGTTGAAACATGTACCTAGGTAAGCGCAGAGTTCACCGCGAATAACCACCATCCCGCTCAATCCCAAAGTTTATGTCGCAACTGGACCACTACTCTGACAAGTTGGCTACAGTGCTCCGTACGAAAGGAGGAGCAGCAGGAAACAAAATCAAAAAGATCATGGCTGTTATTGACCAGGTTTGTGTATAAATACTTGCATGGTAATGGATACCTCGGTTGCTGTGGATAATTATATTTCTATACTTATACTAACACAATTAACTAATTGGCAAATGCACCTGCAGTTAAACTGTGAATTTATGAATGTCTGAGGGACCTCTGCATGAAAACTGGCTGGCCAACTAACATCTGTGTCAGGGATCACTTTCTGGATTTTTTCCATCTTCTAAATGTCAGTGACTTGTTTATACACTATATTTCCTGTTTTGCAGTACGACTCCATCGAAACAAGGAGAGCTCGCAGCCCTCCAAGCACTAGCTTTGTATTTTCAATGAAGACCCTGAAGAGCTAGTGAAGGAATACGGAGTAGTGTTATCAGTTATATTTCTTTCAACATTCAGTGCTAAATATGCTCTCATCAATGTTTTATTTTTTATATTTTTTTTCATTTAACTGACTTAACTTACTAGTGGAGTCAATTACCAATGTGAATATTAAAATGTTTCCTGTGAAATTATGTGCTTTCGTTGGGTGAGTTTTTAGTAAATTATTGTTGTCCCTTTTTGTCTCTTTCTAGAGCGAGAACCCCGATGAAAACCCGGAGAGATTTGGATCAAACGGTCATCGGCATCTATGTGATAAAACATCCAGGTGCAGATGTTGGTCAACCTCCAGAAGATGTGGGCATCATAGTTGAAGGTGTGCAGGTGCTCTCTGGACTCAAAGATGTCGCCACTGCTTGTGCCTTACTGTTTGGTATCATCTACGACCTGAACCTGAGCTATCCAACTGACCTCAGGTACACGTTTGAATTCATTCAAACGATCCTGATGGAACTTGATACACACAGGCTTTCAACCAAAATCCAGGTACTCAAAAACAAACTGTTTGAATGAATGCATGAAGCCATTGTGTTGTGACCTGGAGGCTATTCAGTGTGCTGTCGTGTTTTTGTTATTTTGGCTACTTGAGCTATAATTCTAGTACTGAACCGTGGACCAAATGCTGCTTGTCGATGCTTTTTTAGTCTAGTAGGAAGGAGGGGTCCCAGTGTCCCAGAGACAACGTTTTGAAACATGTTTTTTAGGACCCTTAAGGTGTCTCTACTTAAGATTTTTGCTTGCTGCCGGGGTCAACTAATGTCCCATGGGGGTTTTTTGGTGGCCATTTTGAATTGTCCCACGAATGGTCGAAAACGCCAATTAAGTCCTAAACCAGACATCATACAAAGACAAATGAACACACGTTTTCTGATAATTGTGACACAGGGGACATTGGGACCCCCTCCTTTTTCAGTGACATGATTATTTGTCAAATTGTGTGTACAGTAGTTCAAGTTGTTATAAGCTGCCTCTTGTTGTACACACTGTCAGCCCTACTGGGTAAAAGATGCTTGTAAAAGATACGTCATGCCTGTTAAGAGCTTGTGACCCCTGCCCAAGAGGCATAGCCCTTGGCATTGCTGGAGTTAAGAGTTGGAATTTATTGGCAATATGTTTATTGAACATTTAAAAAAATCTCGTGACACTTTGTAATGTTATGTTAAAATATAGTTATGGCCGCTCTTAAATCTCAGCTAATGACCGTACATTAAACTAATTGGTGTTATGTTCATACATGTGCAAGTACAAGGATTTTTATGCTGTGTTTTTGTATAACAGGCTACTTTGAGTGGTTAATAAAAGTTCTGTTTTGAGAAAAGTTGTGATCCCCCCTCTGTTAACAGCTTTCTTCTATTTTTATCATTTTGACATTTTAATTGGACAAACTAAACTCAATTAAGACTAATTTAACCACATCAAGTTACTCTGACTCAATAACCCTGTGTTGCTTTAATGAATATCCAGTTCATTCACTGAACTTAACCATATCACGTAAGTTTAATTTAGGCTTCATACATAAAATGAAAGTAACCCAATTAAGTTAAAGTCACTTAAGTCACTGTTGTACAATATACTTCAATATATTGAGTAACTGGTATGAAAACTGGTTTATTAACATCTACTTAACAAAGTTATGTGGAACCACTTGAAACAACATTTTTAAGTAAATCCAATATATCTTTTTTTTGAGTGTGCGAACACCCTGCGGGAAAATACATGTTACAAATGGCAATTCTAGAACTTTACAACTGAGTGACAACTGACACATTAGAGGGATATGATATATTATCATGTTGACAATATCGTTTATCAGCAATAATTTGTGGGACAATATATTGACCAGTAAAATGTGTTATGTCCCAGGCCTAATCTACTGTTTCTTTTGTTTCAGCAACATCAACATTTTTGTTAAATTAAGCTTTTGATTCACTTTCAGCAGTTTTAACTATACGCCTACAGAGGGCAGCAAGTGTCTTCTTGTTCCCTCAGTTTGTGTTTCAGAGTACCATTACATGTATTTGGTGTTAGTCTGAGCTTTTCTTTGATTGTCAGGTGATCATAGTAACAAACCATTCAAAGAGACAACTTCATGGACTTTGAGTCCTGAGTGCAGCCTCAGATCATCAGCTCTCTATTTTACCCTTTTGTATTTCTGTTTTGAATCAGATGATGTCAGATAAACCTAATTCCTGTATTAATTCACTTGCCATCTCTTAAGCTCAAAGAAAATTAAATCAGCGTAGAAACATGTTGAAATAAGGTTTGAAGTCATCTCACATGAGAGCTAACGACGCTAACGGAGCTAACTGGAGCGTCTCGTTTATTGAGCGAGGTGAGAGCAGCGCTACAAACAACCTGTGTAATGTTCTCAGATAGAATTTTTACTTTTATTTTTTAAAATCGGGACTCATGTAAACATGACGTGCGTATTTTCCCCGCTCAGTTGCTATGGAAACACGACACACCGCCAGTGGTGCAGCGTTTGGACCGGAGTGAAAACAAACGTGTATGAGCTGAAAAATGAAAAAACATATGACTGTATATACCAGTGTGTATGAAAACTGTGAAAAATTTCTTTCTTTTGCTGTGTTTCATTGATGTTTTACAAAGGGTTTAACCTGCCATCTCTTAAGCTCAAAGAAAATTAAATCAGCGTAGAAACATGTTGAAATAAGGTTTGAAGTCATCTCACATGAGATCAGTCTTAAAAAAAAAACTCTTTTCCTCTCATGACCAGGGTCAGTCTGGTCATCCAGTTATCTCCTGTTGTCTTTGCAGTTTCACCTACACAGGGGATCCAGACTATGGCCTATCTCTGCTGAATGTCAATGGTTTGGCTGAAAATTCAACACAAAATACCTACTGGGAGCTGCTGGTCAAGAAACCCGACAACAGTATCATAAGACCTGATGTTGGTGAGTCAGCCAAGAGAACACCTTGTCTTTTTTTTTACACTCTGGATTGGGTGGGCGGGTATGGTTGATTTGTTTATGTTTTTTATGTTCACTGTTCTGTAATCTGAAATTTCTGGAATATAAATGAAGTTCTCAACAAAAAAAAAAGAATGTTGTTTCATTATGCTCATTATTCTGTGGCTCTGTCAAACTAGGAGTTAAAGATAAAATAAATGCCTCCTTTAAAGCATTAAAAAATGTTGTTTGTCTATTTTCTGGTGAGAACGCTGCACTGTTTCACTCCAAAAGCAGACTAAATAGGACTGCCAGAAAACAAAATGAAGGCTGATATGTAGAAGAATGCTTTTCACTGTTCATTATAAAGACTGTTGTACCTAATTGCATGAAAGTAGAGATATGTCCCACATTTGATTTGGCTCTGCAGAGCAAAAAGATGTGAAACAATGTCTCTTTACAACAGTTTACTACATAATTCCATGTGTTCCTTTATGGTTCCTTCTGGTTTTGTTCTTGACAGTATTAATCTACGATGTAGAGTAGTAAAAACAAAGTTTTTTTGTTGTTGAATGAGAAGGCGTGTTGTGTGCGCTCACAGAAAGTGTAGTTCTCTCCATCGCAAAAGAAGTGCTGCCCTTAATACAGCTGAAAGGCCAGCATTTAGAGAAACACCGCAGACGTTTGACAGACAGTACACTCCAAAAAAAAAAAGGAAATGTCACTGTTGTTGGCTATAATACATAGTGTAGCGACCCTGCAGTAATGTTACAGTGTTGTATGTGTTCTGTGATTTCCTATGGTCTGTGAATGCGTCTGAGTGGATGTGAGAGCGAGGGGGCGGGGGGAGCAGGTGAGAGAGTGAGCGCCGGTCCGAGAGGGTGTGTGGATGCAGGACGGCACGACGGAAGGAGTTGAGTGGGAGCGTGATTGTTTGTTTGTTCTTTTGGCGTGGTTACGGCCAACAGTAACCAACTCGTTCATTAATAAAGACACGGTTGGTTGAACAACGCCTCATTATTCCTCGCGTCTGGTCGGACACTACAATAGTATTATATTTTAATTACTCAAAAAACACTAGTTTTTTTATATCAACTTAAGTTGGTCGTGGTGGTTGGAAGCAAAAATATGCAACGTCAGGTTTACTTGGCCTTGTTAGATACCCCTACTCAACTCTGTTATGTAAAACCAAAAGGACTTCATAAAAGTTCGCACATCCCGTTTAATCTCGTGCACAGTCACGCAAGATTATGTTGCCTCCGCCATTATCCTTTTCGCTGCTCATGGAGAAACACACCCTAGATAAATCCGCAGCCATCCTCGAAATAGAGGTAAGTAAACATCTTGTTGCTGCTTGTACTACTTGTACTACTGTTCTACTCGTAGTTCTGATTCCGATCGATCCAATACCACGTGTTTCTGTTTGGCAGTTAGCTCCGTTAGCATCGTTAGCTCGGTAAGACGTTCGACTGTAGCCGAGCTAACGACGCTAACGGAGCTAACTGGAGCGTCTCGTTATTGAACGAGGTGAGAGCAGCGCTACAAACAACCTGTGTAATGTTCTCAGATAGAATTTTTATTTTTATTTTTTTTAAATCGGGACTCATGTAAACATGACGTGCGTATTTTCCCCCGCTCAGTTGCTATGGAAACACGACACACCGCCAGTGGTGCAGCGTTTGGACCGGAGTGAAAACAAACGTGTATGAGCTGAAAAAATGAAAAAACATATGACTGTATACACCAGTGTGTATGAAAACTGTGAAAAATGTCTTTCTTTTGCTGTGTTTCATTGATGTTTTACAAAGGGTTTAACCTGAACCAGGCCTCACAACAATAATAGTCACAGAACATCCATGCAGGCATAGTAGTATACCACACAGTGAAGGGGTAGTGGGTTGCCAGAGGAGGGGAGGCCTGGCAAGTCAATTGAAGGATCTGTTGTCCAGGACTGCCTTTAATGTTTTGATTCTAATCTCACTTTGTTTTCTCAACAGATATGAATGTGGTCTTGTAAAGACTGTGGGACAACTGTATCAACAAGAGTCCATCTACTCATCGGCCGTATGAGGTGGTTCAAGACATGCCCTTCATCGCAGAATTCAAAAGTAGATGGCCGGCTCTTTTTATGGAACATGAGGCGAGTCTTGAAGGTATCATCACAACTTTAATATTTCTGGTAATTGGTCAAAAATATTTTGACATTGTACTTATTGCCTATATCTAACAAAACTTTAAAGATACATTCTGCATAAAGTACCTCAAACTGTTTCGTATTATATATTTGTGGTTTTTGTCTTGTTGAAACATGTACCTAGGTAAGCGCAGAGTTCACGCGAATAACCACCATCCCGCTCATCCCAAAGTTTATGTCGCAACTGGACCACTACTCTGACAAGTTGGCTACAGTGCTCCGTACGAAAGGAGGAGCAGCAGGAAACAAAATCAAAAAGATCATGGCTGTTATTGACCAGGTTTGTGTATAAATACTTGCATGGTAATGGATACCTCGGTTGCTGTGGATAATTATATTTCTATACTTATACTAACACAATTAACTAATTGGCAAATGCACCTGCAGTTAACTGTGAATTTATGAATGTCTGAGGGACCTCTGCATGAAAACTGGCTGGCCAACTAACATCTGTGTCAGGGATCACTTTCTGGATTTTTTCCATCTTCTAAATGTCAGTGACTTGTTTATACACTATATTTCCTGTTTTGCAGTACGACTCCATCGAAACAAGGAGAGCTCGCAGCCTCCAAGCACTAGCTTTGTATTTCAATGAAGACCCTGAAGAGCTAGTGAAGGAATACGGAGTAAGTGTTATCAGTTATATTTCTTCAACATTCAGTGCTAAATATGCTCTCATCAATGTTTTTATTTTTTATTATTTTTTTTCATTTAACTGACTTAACTTACTAGTGGAGTCAATTACCAATGTGAATATTAAAATGTTTCCTGTGAATTATGTGCTTTCGTTGGGTGAGTTTTTAGTAAATTATTGTTGTCCCTTTTTGTCTCTTTCTAGAGCGAGAACCCCGATGAAAACCCGGAGAGATTTGGATCAAACGGTCATCGGCATCTATGTGATAAAACATCCAGGTGCAGATGTTGGTCAACCTCCAGAAGATGTGGGCATCATAGTTGAAGGTGTGCAGGTGCTCTCTGGACTCAAAGATGTCGCCACTGCTTGTGCCTTACTGTTTGGTATCATCTACGACCTGAACCTGAGCTATCCAACTGACCTCAGGTACACGTTTGAATTCATTCAAACGATCCTGATGGAACTTGATACACACAGGCTTTCAACCAAAATCCAGGTACTCAAAAACAAACTGTTTGAATGAATGCATGAAGCCATTGTGTTGTGACCTGGAGGCTATTCAGTGTGCTGTCGTGTTTTTGTTATTTTGGCTACTTGAGCTATAATTCTAGTACTGACCGTGGACCAAATGCTGCTTGTCGATGCTTTTTAGTCTAGTAGGAAGGAGGGGTCCCAGTGTCCCAGAGACAAACGTTTTTGAAACATGTTTTTTAGGACCCTTAAGGTGTCTACTTAAGATTTTTGCTTGCTGCCGGGGTCAACTAATGTCCCATGGGGGTTTTTTGGTGGCCATTTTGAATTTGTCCACACGAATGGTCGAAAACGCCAATTAAGTCCTAAACCAGACATCATACAAAGACAAATGAACACACGTTTTCTGATAATTGTGACACCAGGGGACATTGGGACCCCCTCCTTTTTCAGTGACATGATTATTTGTCAAATTGTGTGTACAGTAGTTCAAGTTGTTATAAGCTGCCTCTTGTTGTACACACTGTCAGCCCTACTGGGTAAAAGATGCTTGTAAAAGATACGTCATGCTGTTAAGAGCTTGTGACCCCCTGCCCAAGAGGCATAGCCCTTGGCATTGCTGGAGTTAAGAGTTGGAATTTATTGGCAATATGTTTATTGAACATTTAAAAAAAATCTCGTGACACTTTGTAATGTTATGTTAAAATATAGTTATGGCCGCTCTTAAATCTCAGCTAATGACAGTACATTAAACTAATTGGTGTTATGTTCATACATGTGCAAGTACAAGGATTTTTATGCTGTGTTTTTGTATAACAGGCTACTTTTGAGTGGTTAATAAAAGTTCTGTTTTGAGAAAAGTTGTGATCCCCCCTCTGTTAACAGCTTTCTTCTATTTTTATCATTTTGACATTTTAATTGGACAAACTAAACTCAATTAAGACTAATTTAACCACATCAAGTTACTCTGACTCAATAACCCTGTGTTGCTTTAATGAATATCCAGTTCATTCACTGAACTTAACCATATCACGTAAGTTTAATTTAGGCTTCATACATAAAATGAAAGTAACCCAATTAAGTTAAAGTCACTTAAGTCACTGTTGTACAATATACTTCAATATATTGAGTAACTGGTATGAAAACTGGTTTATTAACATCTACTTAACAAAGTTATGTGGAACCACTTGAAACAACATTTTTAAGTAAATCCAATATATCTTTTTTTTGAGTGTGCGAACACCCTGCGGGAAAATACATGTTACAAATGGCAATTCTAGAACTTTACAACTGAGTGACAACTGACACATTAGAGGGATATGATATATTATCATGTTGACAATATCGTTTATCAGCAATAATTTGTGGGACAATATATTGACCAGTAAAATGTGTTATGTCCCAGGCCTAATCTACTGTTTCTTTTGTTTCAGCAACATCAACATTTTTGTTAAATTAAGCTTTTGATTCACTTTCAGCAGTTTTAACTATACGCCTACAGAGGGCAGCAAGTGTCTTCTTGTTCCCTCAGTTTGTGTTTCAGAGTACCATTACATGTATTTGGTGTTAGTCTGAGCTTTTCTTTGATTGTCAGGTGATCATAGTAACAAACCATTCAAAGAGACAACTTCATGGACTTTGAGTCCTGAGTGCAGCCTCAGATCATCAGCTCTCTATTTTACCCTTTTGTATTTCTGTTTTGAATCAGATGATGTCAGATAAACCTAATTCCTGTATTAATTCACTTGCCATCTCTTAAGCTCAAAGAAAATTAAATCAGCGTAGAAACATGTTGAAATAAGGTTTGAAGTCATCTCACATGAGAGCTAACGACGCTAACGGAGCTAACTGGAGCGTCTCGTTTATTGAGCGAGGTGAGAGCAGCGCTACAAACAACCTGTGTAATGTTCTCAGATAGAATTTTTACTTTTATTTTTTTAAAATCGGGACTCATGTAAACATGACGTGCGTATTTTCCCCGCTCAGTTGCTATGGAAACACGACACACCGCCAGTGGTGCAGCGTTTGGACCGGAGTGAAAACAAACGTGTATGAGCTGAAAAATGAAAAAACATATGACTGTATATACCAGTGTGTATGAAAACTGTGAAAAATTTCTTTCTTTTGCTGTGTTTCATTGATGTTTTACAAAGGGTTTAACCTGCCATCTCTTAAGCTCAAAGAAAATTAAATCAGCGTAGAAACATGTTGAAATAAGGTTTGAAGTCATCTCACATGAGATCAGTCTTAAAAAAAAAACTCTTTTCCTCTCATGACCAGGGTCAGTCTGGTCATCCAGTTATCTCCTGTTGTCTTTGCAGTTTCACCTACACAGGGGATCCAGACTATGGCCTATCTCTGCTGAATGTCAATGGTTTGGCTGAAAATTCAACACAAAATACCTACTGGGAGCTGCTGGTCAAGAAACCCGACAACAGTATCATAAGACCTGATGTTGGTGAGTCAGCCAAGAGAACACCTTGTCTTTTTTTTTACACTCTGGATTGGGTGGGCGGGTATGGTTGATTTGTTTATGTTTTTTATGTTCACTGTTCTGTAATCTGAAATTTCTGGAATATAAATGAAGTTCTCAACAAAAAAAAAAGAATGTTGTTTCATTATGCTCATTATTCTGTGGCTCTGTCAAACTAGGAGTTAAAGATAAAATAAATGCCTCCTTTAAAGCATTAAAAAATGTTGTTTGTCTATTTTCTGGTGAGAACGCTGCACTGTTTCACTCCAAAAGCAGACTAAATAGGACTGCCAGAAAACAAAATGAAGGCTGATATGTAGAAGAATGCTTTTCACTGTTCATTATAAAGACTGTTGTACCTAATTGCATGAAAGTAGAGATATGTCCCACATTTGATTTGGCTCTGCAGAGCAAAAAGATGTGAAACAATGTCTCTTTACAACAGTTTACTACATAATTCCATGTGTTCCTTTATGGTTCCTTCTGGTTTTGTTCTTGACAGTATTAATCTACGATGTAGAGTAGTAAAAACAAAGTTTTTTTGTTGTTGAATGAGAAGGCGTGTTGTGTGCGCTCACAGAAAGTGTAGTTCTCTCCATCGCAAAAGAAGTGCTGCCCTTTAATACAGCTGAAAGGCCAGCATTTAGAGAAACACCGCAGACGTTTGACAGACAGTACACTCCAAAAAAAAAAAGGAAATGTCACTGTTGTTGGCTATAATACATAGTGTAGCGACCCTGCAGTAATGTTACAGTGTTGTATGTGTTCTGTGATTTCCTATGGTCTGTGAATGCGTCTGAGTGGATGTGAGAGCGAGGGGGCGGGGGGAGCAGGTGAGAGAGTGAGCGCCGGTCCGAGAGGGTGTGTGGATGCAGGACGGCACGACGGAAGGAGTTGAGTGGGAGCGTGATTGTTTGTTTGTTCTTTTGGCGTGGTTACGGCCAACAGTAACCAACTCGTTCATTAATAAAGACACGGTTGGTTGAACAACGCCTCATTATTCCTCGCGTCTGGTCGGACACTACAATAGTATTATATTTTAATTACTCAAAAAACACTAGTTTTTTATATCAACTTAAGTTGGTCGTGGTGGTTGGAAGCAAAAATATGCAACGTCAGGTTTACTTGGCCTTGTTAGATACCCCTACTCAACTCTGTTATGTAAAACCAAAAGGACTTCATAAAAGTTCGCACATCCCGTTTAATCTCGTGCACAGTCACGCAAGATTATGTTGCCTCCGCCATTATCCTTTTCGCTGCTCATGGAGAAACACACCCTAGATAAATCCGCAGCCATCCTCGAAATAGAGGTAAGTAAACATCTTGTTGCTGCTTGTACTACTTGTACTACTGTTCTACTCGTAGTTCTGATTCCGATCGATCCAATACCACGTGTTTCTGTTTGGCAGTTAGCTCCGTTAGCATCGTTAGCTCGGTAAGACGTTCGACTGTAGCCGAGCTAACGACGCTAACGGAGCTAACTGGAGCGTCTCGTTTATTGAACGAGGTGAGAGCAGCGCTACAAACAACCTGTGTAATGTTCTCAGATAGAATTTTTATTTTTATTTTTTTTAAATCGGGACTCATGTAAACATGACGTGCGTATTTTCCCCGCTCAGTTGCTATGGAAACACGACACACCGCCAGTGGTGCAGCGTTTGGACCGGAGTGAAAACAAACGTGTATGAGCTGAAAAATGAAAAAACATATGACTGTATACACCAGTGTGTATGAAAACTGTGAAAAATGTCTTTCTTTTGCTGTGTTTCATTGATGTTTTACAAAGGGTTTAACCTGAACCAGGCCTCACAACAATAATAGTCACAGAACATCCATGCAGGCATAGTAGTATACCACACAGTGAAGGGGTAGTGGGTTGCCAGAGGAGGGGAGGCCTGGCAAGTCAATTGAAGGATCTGTTGTCCAGGACTGCCTTTAATGTTTTGATTCTAATCTCACTTTGTTTTCTCAACAGATATGAATGTGGTCTTGTAAAGACTGTGGGACAACTGTATCAACAAGAGTCCATCTACTCATCGGCCGTATGAGGTGGTTCAAGACATGCCCTTCATCGCAGAATTCAAAAGTAGATGGCCGGCTCTTTTTATGGAACATGAGGCGAGTCTTGAAGGTATCATCACAACTTTAATATTTCTGGTAATTGGTCAAAAATATTTTGACATTGTACTTATTGCCTATATCTAACAAAACTTTAAAGATACATTCTGCATAAAGTACCTCAAACTGTTTCGTATTATATATTTGTGGTTTTTGTCTTGTTGAAACATGTACCTAGGTAAGCGCAGAGTTCACGCGAATAACCACCATCCCGCTCATCCCAAAGTTTATGTCGCAACTGGACCACTACTCTGACAAGTTGGCTACAGTGCTCCGTACGAAAGGAGGAGCAGCAGGAAACAAAATCAAAAAGATCATGGCTGTTATTGACCAGGTTTGTGTATAAATACTTGCATGGTAATGGATACCTCGGTTGCTGTGGATAATTATATTTCTATACTTATACTAACACAATTAACTAATTGGCAAATGCACCTGCAGTTAACTGTGAATTTATGAATGTCTGAGGGACCTCTGCATGAAAACTGGCTGGCCAACTAACATCTGTGTCAGGGATCACTTTCTGGATTTTTTCCATCTTCTAAATGTCAGTGACTTGTTTATACACTATATTTCCTGTTTTGCAGTACGACTCCATCGAAACAAGGAGAGCTCGCAGCCTCCAAGCACTAGCTTTGTATTTCAATGAAGACCCTGAAGAGCTAGTGAAGGAATACGGAGTAAGTGTTATCAGTTATATTTCTTCAACATTCAGTGCTAAATATGCTCTCATCAATGTTTTATTTTTTATTATTTTTTTTCATTTAACTGACTTAACTTACTAGTGGAGTCAATTACCAATGTGAATATTAAAATGTTTCCTGTGAATTATGTGCTTTCGTTGGGTGAGTTTTTAGTAAATTATTGTTGTCCCTTTTTGTCTCTTTCTAGAGCGAGAACCCCGATGAAAACCCGGAGAGATTTGGATCAAACGGTCATCGGCATCTATGTGATAAAACATCCAGGTGCAGATGTTGGTCAACCTCCAGAAGATGTGGGCATCATAGTTGAAGGTGTGCAGGTGCTCTCTGGACTCAAAGATGTCGCCACTGCTTGTGCCTTACTGTTTGGTATCATCTACGACCTGAACCTGAGCTATCCAACTGACCTCAGGTACACGTTTGAATTCATTCAAACGATCCTGATGGAACTTGATACACACAGGCTTTCAACCAAAATCCAGGTACTCAAAAACAAACTGTTTGAATGAATGCATGAAGCCATTGTGTTGTGACCTGGAGGCTATTCAGTGTGCTGTCGTGTTTTTGTTATTTTGGCTACTTGAGCTATAATTCTAGTACTGACCGTGGACCAAATGCTGCTTGTCGATGCTTTTTAGTCTAGTAGGAAGGAGGGGTCCCAGTGTCCCAGAGACAAACGTTTTTGAAACATGTTTTTTAGGACCCTTAAGGTGTCTACTTAAGATTTTTGCTTGCTGCCGGGGTCAACTAATGTCCCATGGGGGTTTTTTTGGTGGCCATTTTGAATTTGTCCACACGAATGGTCGAAAACGCCAATTAAGTCCTAAACCAGACATCATACAAAGACAAATGAACACACGTTTTCTGATAATTGTGACACCAGGGGACATTGGGACCCCCTCCTTTTTCAGTGACATGATTATTTGTCAAATTGTGTGTACAGTAGTTCAAGTTGTTATAAGCTGCCTCTTGTTGTACACACTGTCAGCCCTACTGGGTAAAAGATGCTTGTAAAAGATACGTCATGCTGTTAAGAGCTTGTGACCCCCTGCCCAAGAGGCATAGCCCTTGGCATTGCTGGAGTTAAGAGTTGGAATTTATTGGCAATATGTTTATTGAACATTTAAAAAAAATCTCGTGACACTTTGTAATGTTATGTTAAAATATAGTTATGGCCGCTCTTAAATCTCAGCTAATGACAGTACATTAAACTAATTGGTGTTATGTTCATACATGTGCAAGTACAAGGATTTTTATGCTGTGTTTTTGTATAACAGGCTACTTTTGAGTGGTTAATAAAAGTTCTGTTTTGAGAAAAGTTGTGATCCCCCCTCTGTTAACAGCTTTCTTCTATTTTTATCATTTTGACATTTTAATTGGACAAACTAAACTCAATTAAGACTAATTTAACCACATCAAGTTACTCTGACTCAATAACCCTGTGTTGCTTTAATGAATATCCAGTTCATTCACTGAACTTAACCATATCACGTAAGTTTAATTTAGGCTTCATACATAAAATGAAAGTAACCCAATTAAGTTAAAGTCACTTAAGTCACTGTTGTACAATATACTTCAATATATTGAGTAACTGGTATGAAAACTGGTTTATTAACATCTACTTAACAAAGTTATGTGGAACCACTTGAAACAACATTTTTAAGTAAATCCAATATATCTTTTTTTTGAGTGTGCGAACACCCTGCGGGAAAATACATGTTACAAATGGCAATTCTAGAACTTTACAACTGAGTGACAACTGACACATTAGAGGGATATGATATATTATCATGTTGACAATATCGTTTATCAGCAATAATTTGTGGGACAATATATTGACCAGTAAAATGTGTTATGTCCCAGGCCTAATCTACTGTTTCTTTTGTTTCAGCAACATCAACATTTTTGTTAAATTAAGCTTTTGATTCACTTTCAGCAGTTTTAACTATACGCCTACAGAGGGCAGCAAGTGTCTTCTTGTTCCCTCAGTTTGTGTTTCAGAGTACCATTACATGTATTTGGTGTTAGTCTGAGCTTTTCTTTGATTGTCAGGTGATCATAGTAACAAACCATTCAAAGAGACAACTTCATGGACTTTGAGTCCTGAGTGCAGCCTCAGATCATCAGCTCTCTATTTTACCCTTTTGTATTTCTGTTTTGAATCAGATGATGTCAGATAAACCTAATTCCTGTATTAATTCACTTGCCATCTCTTAAGCTCAAAGAAAATTAAATCAGCGTAGAAACATGTTGAAATAAGGTTTGAAGTCATCTCACATGAGAGCTAACGACGCTAACGGAGCTAACTGGAGCGTCTCGTTTATTGAAGCGAGGTGAGAGCAGCGCTACAAACAACCTGTGTAATGTTCTCAGATAGAATTTTTACTTTTATTTTTTTAAAATCGGGACTCATGTAAACATGACGTGCGTATTTTCCCCGCTCAGTTGCTATGGAAACACGACACACCGCCAGTGGTGCAGCGTTTGGACCGGAGTGAAAACAAACGTGTATGAGCTGAAAAATGAAAAAACATATGACTGTATATACCAGTGTGTATGAAAACTGTGAAAAATTTCTTTCTTTTGCTGTGTTTCATTGATGTTTTACAAAGGGTTTAACCTGCCATCTCTTAAGCTCAAAGAAAATTAAATCAGCGTAGAAACATGTTGAAATAAGGTTTGAAGTCATCTCACATGAGATCAGTCTTAAAAAAAAAACTCTTTTCCTCTCATGACCAGGGTCAGTCTGGTCATCCAGTTATCTCCTGTTGTCTTTGCAGTTTCACCTACACAGGGGATCCAGACTATGGCCTATCTCTGCTGAATGTCAATGGTTTGGCTGAAAATTCAACACAAAATACCTACTGGGAGCTGCTGGTCAAGAAACCCGACAACAGTATCATAAGACCTGATGTTGGTGAGTCAGCCAAGAGAACACCTTGTCTTTTTTTTTACACTCTGGATTGGGTGGGCGGGTATGGTTGATTTGTTTATGTTTTTTATGTTCACTGTTCTGTAATCTGAAATTTCTGGAATATAAATGAAGTTCTCAACAAAAAAAAAAGAATGTTGTTTCATTATGCTCATTATTCTGTGGCTCTGTCAAACTAGGAGTTAAAGATAAAATAAATGCCTCCTTTAAAGCATTAAAAAATGTTGTTTGTCTATTTTCTGGTGAGAACGCTGCACTGTTTCACTCCAAAAGCAGACTAAATAGGACTGCCAGAAAACAAAATGAAGGCTGATATGTAGAAGAATGCTTTTCACTGTTCATTATAAAGACTGTTGTACCTAATTGCATGAAAGTAGAGATATGTCCCACATTTGATTTGGCTCTGCAGAGCAAAAAGATGTGAAACAATGTCTCTTTACAACAGTTTACTACATAATTCCATGTGTTCCTTTATGGTTCCTTCTGGTTTTGTTCTTGACAGTATTAATCTACGATGTAGAGTAGTAAAAACAAAGTTTTTTTGTTGTTGAATGAGAAGGCGTGTTGTGTGCGCTCACAGAAAGTGTAGTTCTCTCCATCGCAAAAGAAGTGCTGCCCTTTAATACAGCTGAAAGGCCAGCATTTAGAGAAACACCGCAGACGTTTGACAGACAGTACACTCCAAAAAAAAAAAGGAAATGTCACTGTTGTTGGCTATAATACATAGTGTAGCGACCCTGCAGTAATGTTACAGTGTTGTATGTGTTCTGTGATTTCCTATGGTCTGTGAATGCGTCTGAGTGGATGTGAGAGCGAGGGGGCGGGGGGAGCAGGTGAGAGAGTGAGCGCCGGTCCGAGAGGGTGTGTGGATGCAGGACGGCACGACGGAAGGAGTTGAGTGGGAGCGTGATTGTTTGTTTGTTCTTTTGGCGTGGTTACGGCCAACAGTAACCAACTCGTTCATTAATAAAGACACGGTTGGTTGAACAACGCCTCATTATTCCTCGCGTCTGGTCGGACACTACAATAGTATTATATTTTAATTACTCAAAAAACACTAGTTTTTTATATCAACTTAAGTTGGTCGTGGTGGTTGGAAGCAAAAATATGCAACGTCAGGTTTACTTGGCCTTGTTAGATACCCCTACTCAACTCTGTTATGTAAAACCAAAAGGACTTCATAAAAGTTCGCACATCCCGTTTAATCTCGTGCACAGTCACGCAAGATTATGTTGCCTCCGCCATTATCCTTTTCGCTGCTCATGGAGAAACACACCCTAGATAAATCCGCAGCCATCCTCGAAATAGAGGTAAGTAAACATCTTGTTGCTGCTTGTACTACTTGTACTACTGTTCTACTCGTAGTTCTGATTCCGATCGATCCAATACCACGTGTTTCTGTTTGGCAGTTAGCTCCGTTAGCATCGTTAGCTCGGTAAGACGTTCGACTGTAGCCGAGCTAACGACGCTAACGGAGCTAACTGGAGCGTCTCGTTTATTGAACGAGGTGAGAGCAGCGCTACAAACAACCTGTGTAATGTTCTCAGATAGAATTTTTATTTTTATTTTTTTTAAATCGGGACTCATGTAAACATGACGTGCGTATTTTCCCCGCTCAGTTGCTATGGAAACACGACACACCGCCAGTGGTGCAGCGTTTGGACCGGAGTGAAAACAAACGTGTATGAGCTGAAAAATGAAAAAACATATGACTGTATACACCAGTGTGTATGAAAACTGTGAAAAATGTCTTTCTTTTGCTGTGTTTCATTGATGTTTTACAAAGGGTTTAACCTGAACCAGGCCTCACAACAATAATAGTCACAGAACATCCATGCAGGCATAGTAGTATACCACACAGTGAAGGGGTAGTGGGTTGCCAGAGGAGGGGAGGCCTGGCAAGTCAATTGAAGGATCTGTTGTCCAGGACTGCCTTTAATGTTTTGATTCTAATCTCACTTTGTTTTCTCAACAGATATGAATGTGGTCTTGTAAAGACTGTGGGACAACTGTATCAACAAGAGTCCATCTACTCATCGGCCGTATGAGGTGGTTCAAGACATGCCCTTCATCGCAGAATTCAAAAGTAGATGGCCGGCTCTTTTTATGGAACATGAGGCGAGTCTTGAAGGTATCATCACAACTTTAATATTTCTGGTAATTGGTCAAAAATATTTTGACATTGTACTTATTGCCTATATCTAACAAAACTTTAAAGATACATTCTGCATAAAGTACCTCAAACTGTTTCGTATTATATATTTGTGGTTTTTGTCTTGTTGAAACATGTACCTAGGTAAGCGCAGAGTTCACGCGAATAACCACCATCCCGCTCATCCCAAAGTTTATGTCGCAACTGGACCACTACTCTGACAAGTTGGCTACAGTGCTCCGTACGAAAGGAGGAGCAGCAGGAAACAAAATCAAAAAGATCATGGCTGTTATTGACCAGGTTTGTGTATAAATACTTGCATGGTAATGGATACCTCGGTTGCTGTGGATAATTATATTTCTATACTTATACTAACACAATTAACTAATTGGCAAATGCACCTGCAGTTAACTGTGAATTTATGAATGTCTGAGGGACCTCTGCATGAAAACTGGCTGGCCAACTAACATCTGTGTCAGGGATCACTTTCTGGATTTTTTCCATCTTCTAAATGTCAGTGACTTGTTTATACACTATATTTCCTGTTTTGCAGTACGACTCCATCGAAACAAGGAGAGCTCGCAGCCTCCAAGCACTAGCTTTGTATTTCAATGAAGACCCTGAAGAGCTAGTGAAGGAATACGGAGTAAGTGTTATCAGTTATATTTCTTCAACATTCAGTGCTAAATATGCTCTCATCAATGTTTTTATTTTTTATTATTTTTTTTCATTTAACTGACTTAACTTACTAGTGGAGTCAATTACCAATGTGAATATTAAAATGTTTCCTGTGAATTATGTGCTTTCGTTGGGTGAGTTTTTAGTAAATTATTGTTGTCCCTTTTTGTCTCTTTCTAGAGCGAGAACCCCGATGAAAACCCGGAGAGATTTGGATCAAACGGTCATCGGCATCTATGTGATAAAACATCCAGGTGCAGATGTTGGTCAACCTCCAGAAGATGTGGGCATCATAGTTGAAGGTGTGCAGGTGCTCTCTGGACTCAAAGATGTCGCCACTGCTTGTGCCTTACTGTTTGGTATCATCTACGACCTGAACCTGAGCTATCCAACTGACCTCAGGTACACGTTTGAATTCATTCAAACGATCCTGATGGAACTTGATACACACAGGCTTTCAACCAAAATCCAGGTACTCAAAAACAAACTGTTTGAATGAATGCATGAAGCCATTGTGTTGTGACCTGGAGGCTATTCAGTGTGCTGTCGTGTTTTTGTTATTTTGGCTACTTGAGCTATAATTCTAGTACTGACCGTGGACCAAATGCTGCTTGTCGATGCTTTTTAGTCTAGTAGGAAGGAGGGGGTCCCAGTGTCCCAGAGACAAACGTTTTTGAAACATGTTTTTTAGGACCCTTAAGGTGTCTACTTAAGATTTTGCTTGCTGCCGGGGTCAACTAATGTCCCATGGGGGTTTTTTGGTGGCCATTTTGAATTTGTCCACACGAATGGTCGAAAACGCCAATTAAGTCCTAAACCAGACATCATACAAAGACAAATGAACACACGTTTTCTGATAATTGTGACACCAGGGGACATTGGGACCCCCTCCTTTTTCAGTGACATGATTATTTGTCAAATTGTGTGTACAGTAGTTCAAGTTGTTATAAGCTGCCTCTTGTTGTACACACTGTCAGCCCTACTGGGTAAAAGATGCTTGTAAAAGATACGTCATGCTGTTAAGAGCTTGTGACCCCCTGCCCAAGAGGCATAGCCCTTGGCATTGCTGGAGTTAAGAGTTGGAATTTATTGGCAATATGTTTATTGAACATTTAAAAAAAATCTCGTGACACTTTGTAATGTTATGTTAAAATATAGTTATGGCCGCTCTTAAATCTCAGCTAATGACAGTACATTAAACTAATTGGTGTTATGTTCATACATGTGCAAGTACAAGGATTTTTATGCTGTGTTTTTGTATAACAGGCTACTTTTGAGTGGTTAATAAAAGTTCTGTTTTGAGAAAAGTTGTGATCCCCCCCTCTGTTAACAGCTTTCTTCTATTTTTATCATTTTGACATTTTAATTGGACAAACTAAACTCAATTAAGACTAATTTAACCACATCAAGTTACTCTGACTCAATAACCCTGTGTTGCTTTAATGAATATCCAGTTCATTCACTGAACTTAACCATATCACGTAAGTTTAATTTAGGCTTCATACATAAAATGAAAGTAACCCAATTAAGTTAAAGTCACTTAAGTCACTGTTGTACAATATACTTCAATATATTGAGTAACTGGTATGAAAACTGGTTTATTAACATCTACTTAACAAAGTTATGTGGAACCACTTGAAACAACATTTTAAGTAAATCCAATATATCTTTTTTTTGAGTGTGCGAACACCCTGCGGGAAAATACATGTTACAAATGGCAATTCTAGAACTTTACAACTGAGTGACAACTGACACATTAGAGGGATATGATATGAACATGATATATTATCATGTTGACAATATCGTTTATCAGCAATAATTTGTGGGACAATATATTGACCAGTAAAATGTGTTATGTCCCAGGCCTAATCTACTCTTTCTTTTGTTTCAGCAACATCAACATTTTTGTTAAATTAAGCTTTTGATTCACTTTCAGCAGTTTTAACTATACGCCTACAGAGGGCAGCAAGTGTCTTCTTGTTCCCTCAGTTTGTGTTTCAGAGTACCATTACATGTATTTGGTGTTAGTCTGAGCTTTTCTTTGATTGTCAGGTGATCATAGTAACAAACCATTCAAAGAGACAACTTCATGGACTTTGAGTCCTGAGTGCAGCCTCAGATCATCAGCTCTCTATTTTACCCTTTTGTATTTCTGTTTTGAATCAGATGATGTCAGATAAACCTAATTCCTGTATTAATTCACTTGCCATCTCTTAAGCTCAAAGAAAATTAAATCAGCGTAGAAACATGTTGAAATAAGGTTTGAAGTCATCTCACATGAGATCATTCTTAAAAAAAAAACTATTTTCCTCTCATGACCAGGGTCAGTCTGGTCATCCAGTTATCTCCTGTTGTCTTTGCAGTTTCACCTACACAGGGGATCCAGACTATGGCCTATCTCTGCTGAATGTCAATGGTTTGGCTGAAAATTCAACACAAAATACCTACTGGGAGCTGCTGGTCAAGAAACCCGACAACAGTATCATAAGACCTGATGTTGGTGAGTCAGCCAAGAGAACACCTTGTCTTTTTTTTTACACTCTGGATTGGGTGGGCGGGTATGGTTGATTTGTTTATGTTTTTTATGTTCACTGTTCTGTAATCTGAAATTTCTGGAATATAAATGAAGTTCTCAACAAAAAAAAAGAATGTTGTTTCATTATGCTCATTATTCTGTGGCTCTGTCAAACTAGGAGTTAAAGATAAAATAAATGCCTCCTTTAAAGCATTAAAAAATGTTGTTTGTCTATTTTCTGGTGAGAACGCTGCACTGTTTCACTCCAAAAGCAGACTAAATAGGACTGCCAGAAAACAAAATGAAGGCTGATATGTAGAAGAATGCTTTTCACTGTTCATTATAAAGACTGTTGTACCTAATTGCATGAAAGTAGAGATATGTCCCACATTTGATTTGGCTCTGCAGAGCAAAAAGATGTGAAACAATGTCTCTTTACAACAGTTTACTACATAATTCCATGTGTTCCTTTATGGTTCCTTCTGGTTTTGTTCTTGACAGTATTAATCTACGATGTAGAGTAGTAAAAACAAAGTTTTTTTGTTGTTGAATGAGAAGGCGTGTTGTGTGCGCTCACAGAAAGTGTAGTTCTCTCCATCGCAAAAGAAGTGCTGCCCTTTAATACAGCTGAAAGGCCAGCATTTAGAGAAACACCGCAGACGTTTGACAGACAGTACACTCCAAAAAAAAAAAGGAAATGTCACTGTTGTTGGCTATAATACATAGTGTAGCGACCCTGCAGTAATGTTACAGTGTTGTATGTGTTCTGTGATTTCCTATGGTCTGTGAATGCGTGTCTGAGTGGATGTGAGAGCGAGGGGGCGGGGGGAGCAGGTGAGAGAGTGAGCGCACTGGGGGGAGAAGCGCACTTGGCAGCAACTGAAAATGAAATATAAAAACATTGTTCAAACAGGTGAGACATCTGCATCATCTCATTTTGATCACGTTTTACATTGTAAAGTAAATTATGTGGCTGCTTGACTCTGAACTTCTTTGATCCCTAACAACATAATGCTCTTTTAACACTCAAAAATGTCTTCTAATTTATATTGTGTTAAACAATGAAGCCTAATAAACTAACCCAGAGATTTACTCAGCCAACAGAAAGAGGGCAGAGGCCCGAAAAACCGGTGGTGGCCCAGCAGCCCCACCTCAACGGAGGCAGAGGAGCTGGCCCTGAGCCAGAATGTGGGGAGGCCAGTGTCTGAAGGAATCCCTGGTGGTAGCTCATCCTCTGAGCCCCCCCCCCTCAAGACACAAGTGCCAATATAAAATGTAAAATCTAATTTCTCTGCCTATATATTCCTCTTTTTGGGGCCTATTCACACAAATATTTCTTTCCCTGTCATGTCTTCCATTTCAACAGATTCTGATGGTGACATCTGCCTGGTGGAGCCCCCTCACGCCACAGCAGACTCTGCAACTGTAAGTAGGCAACACTCCAAAGATTTTGCTGATTGGTAGTTTAAGTATAGTGAAGAATATCACTCATCTAGGACGAAGACAATGAGGAGGAAACCATGTCTGCTGCCTTCACAGAGGAGGATCCTGGAAGGCCTGTTCAGGTAGAGTCTTGATATGTTACCAAGATTTGCCTTCCCATGACACTGAAATATTAACACATTCTCATCCTTTGCTCAGAGTGTGGCTGGGCAGCAGCAGGAGGTTCCCCTGACTTCAACTGCGGAGATTCACACAGTGAGATAGCTGTTCAGGAAACACCAGAGGTTCATTGTGTGGAATTCATGTGCAGCTGGTTAATTTCATGTACTCCTTATGTATCCCCAGTTACCAGTAAAAGAAATGTATAAAATTCACCTGTTGAAAAAGATCCAGAAGACAGATAAAGAACTGATATACCTGGACCGCCAGATTCACAAGGCAGATTTGGAAATAGAAATACTGCAGCATAAATTAAAGGTGGGTGCATGGTCACATGTGAATTGTGTCAATGAAGACTATTGGAACATTAACTTAACTAGCTTTTGTATTTGTAGGAAATAAAGAAGACCAACTGAAAAGTGCCTCATGTTTTTATTTGTGGTGGTGCTTTAAACTCAAAAGTGATTTGTGCAAATGCTGTCTCTGACTGCTCGGCCGTCCTGCATATCTGGCAGGTGGACGGGGTCTTCATCAGGGTCATCAATTTGTAGGGCGGGGGTGTTGCTCTCCTCTAATAGTGGCGATATTATGAAGAACAACACATGCCACAATAATATCGCAGGCCCTCTCAGGGGTCACCCTGAGGTGACGTAGGCACTGAAAGCGGGCTTTCAGCAGGCCTATGGTCATCTCCACCCGGGCTCTCGTCCTGCTGTGAGCGCGGTTGAAGTTTTGCTGGGGGCCTGGCTCAGGGTCAGGCTAAGGGGTCAGCAGCCTTGGTTGGCACGGGTAACCCCTGTCACCCAGCAGAAGGCCGTCATACTCTCCTGTAATATAGAGTGGATGCATGGAGTATTGTAAAGGAGGGAGACAAGGGAATTATACTGCAAACCTTCAGGTTTCTCACCACGCTGTAGTCTGGCACTCAGGTTTGACTCGCGGTATATCCTTGAGTCATGAACAGACCCAGGCCACTTGGCCTCCACATTAGAGATGATGTGTGCAGCATCACATATGATCTTGACAGTGCAGAGAATGACAGATATTAGTTAAACTGTGAGGAAGTGCTTAACACTGTGAAACTTCTTGGTCTACATGTACCTGCACATTAATGCTGTGAATGGACTTTCACATAATCAGCCTCATTATGTGAGGGAGCTGTGATGGGGATGTGCGTGCCATCTATGCAGCCAATCACACTGGGAAATCCTACAACAAATAAAAATTACTAATCCAAGTCTGAGGTGGCAGCACAATGTCATAATACAGCCTGATATTAAAGGAATTCAACAGATCTCTACATCCTTCACCTGCAATCCTGTGGAACTCTTCCTTGATGGCCCTGACAGGTTTGTGTCCAGGGAAGACAACAAATGTCTGTAATAGCCTTTTCAGGGCGAGGCACACTCTTCTGATCGCCCTGCATACAGTTGCCTTGCTCAAGTGCTCAGCATCCCCCACATTGTACAAAAAAACTGCCATTGGCAAAAAAACGCAGCGCCACGCATAACATTTGATGCGATGTGAGAGCATGACTGCGACGGGTGATGTTTGAAATGTGCGGACGGGTGAGGTTGTGTATGTAAATGATGGACTGTGAAGTAAAACGGTACCGCTCAAAAAGAAAATTGTCCGGGAGGGCTGAAATGTCTATGCGAGGTCTAAGGACTCTCTCCCGACAGATATTTAATTCCCGGCGCAGGATTGCTGCACCTTCATCCACAGGATCGCGATCAAAAGGGCACGCCATGTTCATGCAAAAAAGTTGACAAAGTTGACACCAAACGTTGCCTACTCGAATTGGAGGATGACTTAAATCTGTCAGCCGGCGAGTTCTGATAGCGCAGGAA
Organism: Nibea albiflora; assembly: GCA_014281875.1. Classification (NCBI taxonomy): domain Eukaryota; kingdom Metazoa; phylum Chordata; class Actinopteri; family Sciaenidae; genus Nibea; species Nibea albiflora. The sequence continues at coordinate 23,928,282 of CM024807.1, read as the reverse complement.
TGAGGAAATGAAAAGGAGCGTGTGGCTCTGAAAGTGGGCGGAGACAGAGAGAAACTCGAGGTTTCTTCAGGAAAACCTGCTCCCGACCAGGTTAGAGTAACGGAGTATGTTACTACGGCAACTGACCGCGAGGTTACGTTACCTCTCTTTGTGAAACAGGTTAGAGTTACCCCTCTCTCCCTGGTTTGACTGACCCTCCTTTGTGAAACGGAAAACTCTTGAGTTTCTGTGATTCCAGGGTTAACAGACTCTGAGTTTTCCATAAACCTGCTTCGTGAAACGGACCCCTGGAGGCTATTCAGTGTGCTGTCGTGTTTTTGTTATTTTGGCTACTTGAGCTATAATTCTGACTGTGTTAACATTTTTTGTAATTTCTCACGGTTACTGTTTCAAATGGGACTCTATCAAAGTACTGACCGTGGACCAAATGCTGCTTGTCGATGCTTTTTAGTCTAGTAGGAAGGAGGGGTCCCAGTGTCCCAGAGACAAACGTTTTTGAAACATGTTTTTTAGGACCCTTAAGGTGTCTACTTAAGATCTTTGCTTGCTGCCGGGGTCAACTAATGTCCCATGGGGGTTTTTTGGTGGCCATTTTGAACTTGTCCACACGAATGGTCGAAAACGCCAATTAAGTCCTAAACCAGACATCATACAAAGACAAATGAACACACGTTTTCTGATAATTGTGACACCAGGGGACATTGGGACCCCCTCCTTTTTCAGTGACATGATTATTTGTCAAATTGTGTGTACAGTAGTTCAAGTTGTTATAAGCTGCCTCTTGTTGTACACACTGTCAGCCCTACTGGGTAAAAGATGCTTGTAAAAGATACGTCATGCTGTTAAGAGCTTGTGACCCCCTGCCCAAGAGGCATAGCCCTTGGCATTGCTGGAGTTAAGAGTTGGAATTTATTGGCAATATGTTTATTGAACATTTAAAAAAAATCTCGTGACACTTTGTAATGTTATGTTAAAATTAAGTTATGGCCGCTCTTAAATCTCAGCTAATGACAGTACATTAAACTAATTGGTGTTATGTTCATACATGTGCAAGTACAAGGATTTTTATGCTGTGTTTTTGTATAACAGGCTACTTTTGAGTGGTTAATAAAAGTTCTGTTTTGAGAAAAGTTGTGATCCCCCCTCTGTTAACAGCTTTCTTCTATTTTTATCATTTTGACATTTTAATTGGACAAACTAAACTCAATTAAGACTAATTTAACCACATCAAGTTACTCTGACTCAATAACCCTGTGTTGCTTTAATGAATATCCAGTTCATTCACTGAACTTAACCATATCACGTAAGTTTAATTTAGGCTTCATACATAAAATGAAAGTAACCCAATTAAGTTAAAGTCACTTAAGTCACTGTTGTACAATATACTTCAATATATTGAGTAACTGGTATGAAAACTGGTTTATTAACATCTACTTAACAAAGTTATGTGGAACCACTTGAAACAACATTTTTAAGTAAATCCAATATATCTTTTTTTTGAGTGTGCGAACACCCTGCGGGAAAATACATGTTACAAATGGCAATTCTAGAACTTTACAACTGAGTGACAACTGACACATTAGAGGGATATGATATGAACATGATATATTATCATGTTGACAATATCGTTTATCAGCAATAATTTGTGGGACAATATATTGACCAGTAAAATGTGTTATGTCCCAGGCCTAATCTACTCTTTCTTTTGTTTCAGCAACATCAACATTTTTGTTAAATTAAGCTTTTGATTCACTTTCAGCAGTTTTAACTATACGCCTACAGAGGGCAGCAAGTGTCTTCTTGTTCCCTCAGTTTGTGTTTCAGAGTACCATTACATGTATTTGGTGTTAGTCTGAGCTTTTCTTTGATTGTCAGGTGATCATAGTAACAAACCATTCAAAGAGACAACTTCATGGACTTTGAGTCCTGAGTGCAGCCTCAGATCATCAGCTCTCTATTTTACCCTTTTGTATTTCTGTTTTGAATCAGATGATGTCAGATAAACCTAATTCCTGTATTAATTCACTTGCCATCTCTTAAGCTCAAAGAAAATTAAATCAGCGTAGAAACATGTTGAAATAAGGTTTGAAGTCATCTCACATGAGATCAGTCTTAAAAAAAAACTCTTTTCCTCTCATGACCAGGGTCAGTCTGGTCATCCAGTTATCTCCTGTTGTCTTTGCAGTTTCACCTACACAGGGGATCCAGACTATGGCCTATCTCTGCTGAATGTCAATGGTTTGGCTGAAAATTCAACACAAAATACCTACTGGGAGCTGCTGGTCAAGAAACCAGACAACAGTATCATAAGACCTGATGTTGGTGAGTCAGCCAAGAGAACACCTTGTCTGTTTTTTTACACTCTGGATTGGGTGGGCGGGTATGGTTGATTTGTTTATGTTTTTTATGTTCACTGTTCTGTAATCTGAAATTTCTGGAATATAAATGAAGTTCTCAACAACAAAAAAAAGAATGTTGTTTTCTGCTCATTATTCTGTGGCTCTGTCAAACTAGGAGTTAAAGATAAAATAAATGCCTCCTTTAAAGCATTAAAAAATGTTGTTTGTCTATTTTCTGGTGAGAACGCTGCACTGTTTCGCTCCAAAAGCAGACTAAACAGGACTGCCAGAAAACAAAATGAAGGCTGATATGTAGAAGAATGCTTTTCACTGTTCATTATAAAGACTGTTGTTCCTAATTGCATGAAAGTAGAGATATGTCCCACATTTGATTTGGCTCTGCAGAACAAAAAGATGTGAAACAATGTCTCTTTACAACAGTTTACTACATAATTCCATGTGTTCCTTTATGGTTCCTTCTGGTTTTGTTCTTGACAGTATTAATCTACGATGTAGAGTAGTAAGAACAAAGTTTTTTTGTTGTTGAATGAGAAGGCGTGTCCAAACTTTCACTGTATTTGTTCAACAGTGGTGGCAACAAAAAAGGCAAATCCGCATGCCCACCTAAAGCACAACCACCTGACCCAGTTTTCCCAGCTGGGAAAAAAAACTGCACCTCGACATGCAGAGCCTTCGTCCTGACAGTCAACACTTCACTGAGGCGTTCGGTCGACGGAGTATATCTAAACTTGTGTGCGCTCACAGAAAGTGTAGTTCTCTCCATCGCAAAAGAAGTGCTGCCCTTTAATACAGCTGAAAGGCCAGCATTTAGAGAAACACCGCAGACGTTTGACAGACAGTACACTCAAAAAAAAAAAAAAAAGGAAATGTCACTGTTGTTGGCTATAATACATAGTGTAGCGACCCTGCAGTAATGTTACAGTGTTGTATGTGTTCTGTGATTTCCTATGGTCTGTGAATGCGTGTCTGAGTGGATGTGAGAGCGAGGGGGCGGGGGGAGCAGGTGAGAGAGTGAGCGCCGGTCCGAGAGGGTGTGTGGATGCAGGACGGCACGACGGAAGGAGTTGAGTGGGAGCGTGATTGTTTGTTTGTTCTTTTGGCGTGGTTACGGCCAACAGTAACCAACTCGTTCATTAATAAAGACACGGTTGGTTGAACAACGCCTCATTATTCCTCGCGTCTGGTCGGACGCTACAATAGTATTATATTTTAATTACTCAAAAAACACTAGTTTTTTTATATCAACTTAAGTTGGTCGTGGTGGTTGGAAGCAAAAATATGCAACGTCAGGTTTACTTGGCCTTGTTAGATACCCCTACTCAACTCTGTTATGTAAAACCAAAAGGACTTCATAAAAGTTCGCACATCCCGTTAAATCTCGTGCACAATCACGCAAGATTATGTTGCCTCCGCCATTATCCTTTTCGCTGCTCATGGAGAAACACACCCTCGATAAATCCGCAGCCATCCTCGAAATAGAGGTAAGTAAACATCTTGTTGCTGCTTGTACTACTTGTACTACTGTTCTACTCGTAGTTCCGATTCTGATCGATCCAATACCACGTGTTTCTGTTTGGCAGTTAGCTCCGTTAGCATCGTTAGCTCGGTAAGACGTTCGACTGTAGCCGAGCTAACGACGCTAACGGAGCTAACTGGAGCGTCTCGTTTATTGAACGAGGTGAGAGCAGCGCTACAAACAACCTGTGTAATGTTCTCAGATAGAATTTTTATTTTTTTAAAATCGGGACTCATGTAAACATGACGTGCGTATTTTCCCCGCTCAGTTGCTATGGAAACACGACACACCGCCAGTGGTGCAGCGTTTGGACCGGAGTGAAAACAAACGTGTATGAGCTGAAAAATGAAAAAACATATGACTGTATACACCAGTGTGTATGAAAACTGTGAAAAATGTCTTTCTTTGCTGTGTTTCATTGATGTTTTTCAAAGGGTTTAACCCGAACCAGGCCTCACAACAATAATAGTCACAGAACATCCATGCAGGCATAGTAGTATACCACACAGTGAAGGGGTAGTGGGTTGCCAGAGGAGGGGAGGCCTGGAAAAGGCAATTGAAGGATCTGTTGTCTAGGACTGCCTTTAATGTTTTGATTCTAATCTCACTTTGTTTTTTCAACAGATATGAATGTGGTCTTGTAAAGACTGTGGGACAACTGTATCAACAAGAGTCCATCTACTCATCGGCCGTATGAGGTGGTTCAAGACATGCCCTTCATCGCAGAATTCAAAAGTAGGTGGCCGGCTCTTTTATGGAACATGAGGCGAGTCTTGAAAGTATCATCACAACTTTAATATTTCTGGTAATTGGTCAAAAATATTTTGACATTGTACTTATTGCCTATATCTAACAAAACTTTAAAGATACATTCTGCATAAAGTACCTCAAACTGTTTCGTATTATATATTTGTGGTTTTTGTCTTGTTGAAACATGTACCTAGGTAAGCGCAGAGTTCACGCGAATAACCACCATCCCGCTCATCCCAAAGTTTATGTCGCAACTGGACCACTACTCTGACAGGTTGGCTACAGTGCTCCGTACGAAAGGAGGAGCAGCAGGAAACAAAATCAAAAAGATCATGGCTGTTATTGACGAGGTTTGTGTATAAATACTTGCATGGTAATGGATACCTCGGTTGCTGTGGATAATTATATTTCTATACTTATCAAATCAAATCAAATCAAATTTTATTTGTATAGCCCAAAGTCACAAAACACATTTTGCCTCAGAGGGCTTTACAGTCTGTACAGGGAGTGACACCCTCTGTCCTTCGACCCTCGGTTCGAGTGAGGAAAAACTTGCCCACAAAAAAACCCTTTTAACAGGGAAAAAATGTGGAAGAAACCTCAGGAAGAGCCACAGAGGAGGGATCCCTCTTCCAGGACGGACAGATGTGCAATGGATGTCACATGTACAGAACAATCAACACAAACATATTGTACAATTACAATGAATTACAATAGATGGTAGAGTGAATTACAGTAGCAGTGGAATCTGTGATAGAGGTAGAGATAGACAGATGCACAACAGCAATAAGTCATTAACCAACTAAGCTGTAGTGGAGATGGTAGCAATGACAGTAATGCTATATATTGTGGACGTCAGCAGCAGACCACAGCAGCAGTCACGATCCATGAGAACCTGCTGGATGACAAAGCACAGAAACTTCGGGGAAGAAGTTTAGTTAGTAACATGCATTGATGATAATGATGATTGGAGAGAGAGAGAGGGAGTGAGAGAAGGTTTTCAGCAAAGGGACGTCAAGTGGACGTCAGCAGCTGACCACAGCAGCAGCCACGATCCATAAGAACCTGCTGGATGACAAAGCACAGAAACTTCGGGGAAGAAGTTTAGTTAGTAACATGCATTGATGATAATGACGATTGGAGGGAGAGAGGGAAGGAGGGAGAGGGAGAGGGAGAGAGAGAGAGAGAGAGACAGAGAGAGAGAGAGAGGGAGAGGGAGGGTTTTTCAGTAAAGGGAGATGTGACTACATCTTCAACCAATACCATGCCTGACGGCATAACCCAGATAACCCCGGCAGTCTAGTCCTATGGCAGCATAACTAAGGGAAGGCCTGAGCCAGCCCTAACTATAAGCTCTATCAAAAAGGAAAGTCTTAAGTCTACTCTTGAAGGTGGTGACCGTGTCTGCCTCCCGAACCCAGAAAGGTAGTTTGTTCCACAGAAGAGGAGCTTGATAGCCGAAAGCTCTGGCTCCCTGTCTACTTTTGGAAACTATAGGAACCACAAGGAACCCAGCATTCTGAGAGCGCAGTGGTCTAGAGGGGTAGTAAGGTACTATAAGTTCTTTTAGATATGATGGTGCCTGGCCATGAAGAGCTTTGTAAGTAAGGAGAAGAATTTTAAATTCTATTCTAGATTTAACAGGTAGCCAATGCAAGGAAGCCAAATGGGAGAGATGTGATCTCTGATCTTGGTTCCTGTCAGAACACGTGCAGCAGCATTCTGAATTAGCTGCAAGGTCCTAAGAGACTTATTGGGGCAGCCTGATAATAAAGAGTTACAGTAGTCCAGCCTAGAAGTAACAAATGCATGGACTAGTTTTTCTGCATCCGCTTGGGACAGGATGCGTCTGATTTTGGTAATGTTGCGTAAGTGGAAGAATGCAGTCTTTGAAATTTGTTTTATGTGGGAATTAAAGGCCAAATCCTGATCAAAAATGACTCCAAGATTCTTTACGGTGGAGCTGGAGGCCAAGATGATCCCGTCTAAGGTAGCCAAGTCTCCGGACAAAGAGTTTCTGAGGTGTTTGGGTCCAATTATAAGAACTTCAGTTTTATCCGAGTTCAACATCAGAAAATTGTAGGTCATCCAATTTTTTATATCCCTAAGGCACGCTTGCAGTTTGGCTAAATGATTGGTTTCATCAGGCTTGATCGATAAATATAATTGGGTGTCGTCAGCATAACAATGGAAATTAATAGAGTGATTCCTAATAATGTTCCCTAGAGGAAGCATATATAGACTGAATAGAAGTGGCCCTAGTACTGAACCTTGTGGTACTCCATGGCAGACTTTGGTATGCATGGAGGATTCATCATTGACGTGGACAAACTGAGTTCGATCTAAGAAATATGACCTAAACCAGCTCAGGGCGGTTCCTTTGATGCCAATCTGATGTTCCAATCTCTGTAAAAGAATTTGATGGTCTATGGTGTCAAATGCAGCACTAAGATCTAACAGGACAAGTACAGAGATGAGTCCTTTGTCTGATGCCATTAGGAGATCGTTTGTGACTTTGACTAGTGCGGTCTCTGTGCTATGATGGACTCTAAATCCTGACTGAAAATCCTCGAATAAACTGTTCTTATGAAGAAATTCACACAGCTGATTAGCTACAGCTTTCTCAAGTAGCTTAGAAAGAAAGGGAAGGTTTGATATCGGTCTATAATTGGCTAAGACCTCTGGATCTAGAGTGGGCTTTTTAAGAAGAGGTTTAATTACAGCTACTTTAAAGGACTGTGGTACATATCCTGATAATAAAGACAGATTAATCATATCCAGTAAAGAAGGGCTGACTAACGGTAAAATATCCTTGAGCAGCCTGGTTGGGATGGAGTCTAGGAGACAGGTTGACGACTTAGATGAAGAAATTATCGAAGTTATTTGATGAAGGTCAATGGGAGAAAAACAGTCCAAATATGTATCAGGTTTTGCAGCTGATTCCAAACTTGCTGTATCAAAATGCAGATCAGTGCCAGTCGAAGGAAAGGCATGATGTATTTTGTCTCTAATAGTTCTAATTTTATCATTAAAGAAGCTCATGAAGTCATTACTAGTTAGACCCAGAGGAGTAGATGGGTCAATAGAGCTGTGGTTCTCTGTTAGCCTGGCTACGGTGCTGAAGAGAAACCTGGGGTTGTTCTTGTTTTCCTCTATTAAAGAAGAGTAGTAGGCTGTTCTGGCATTACGGAGAGCCTTCCTGTAGGTTTTAAGATTATCTTGCCAGACTAAGCGAGATTCTTCCAGTTTAGTGGCACGCCATTTACGTTCAGAGTTACGTGCCACTTGCTTTAATTTACGAGTCTGCTGGTTATACCATGGTGCTAACCTCCTCTGTTTAATTATCTTCTTTTTCAGAGGTGCAATAGAGTCAAGCGCTGTCTGTAATGACCCTGTAGTACTCTCAACAAGATGATCTATTTGTAAGGGGCTAATGGAGGCAGACAAGTCCTCTGCTACATTGAGACATGGCATTGAATTCAATATTGAAGGAATCAATTCCTTGAATTTGGCAACAGCAGTGTCAGATAAACATCTGCTGTAAGAGTTTCTACAAAAAGGCTTATAGTCCAATAATATGAATTCGAAGGTTATTAAAAAATGGTCAGAAAGAAGAGGATTCTGTGGATAGACTATTAGATGATCAAGTTCAATGCCATATGAGAGAACGAGATCAAGAGTGTGGTTCAGACAATGAGTCGGTTTATTTACACTCTGACAGAAGCCAATTGAATCTAATAAAGAGATAAATGCAGTACTAAGACTATCATTGTGGTTGTCCACATGAATATTAAAATCACCTACAATGATTACTTTATCTGTTTTAAGGATCAAGCCTGATGCAAATTCTGCAAATTCAGATAAAAATTCAGAGTAAGGGCCAGGAGCTCTATATATTATAACAAATAGGATTGGCTGTACCATTTCCATGTTCGGTGAGTGAGGCTAAGAACAAGACTTTCAAATGAATTATAATTTAGTTTAGGTTTAGGATTTATTAATAGACTTGAATCAAATATGGCTCCAACTCCACCACCTCGACCATTACTTCGAGGAATATGAGTATTACAATGACTGGGAGGGGTGGATTCATTTAAGCTAACATATTCACCCTCCTGCAGCCAGGTTTCAGTGAGACAAAATAAATCAATATCATAATCAGATATTAATTCATTGACTAAAAGAGCTTTAGAGGACAAGGACCTGATATTCAAGAGTCCACATTTAATGCTCTTATTTTGGACTGGTGGAGATGTTGATTTAATTTTTATTAAGTTTTTATGATGAACTCCTCTTCTGTTTGTTTTATCTTTAAACAATGTAGGTGGACGGGGGACAGACACAGTTTCTATACTAAAGTATTGGGTGGGCAGCTGCTCTAATGGAGGCGCAGAGAAGCGTGTAAGACTGCAGCTCTGCTTCCTGGTCTCAACTCTGGGTTGTCACGGTTTTGGTCGTCTAATAAATTGGTCCATATTTCTAGATATGAGAGCTGCTCCATCCAAAGTGGGATGGATGCCGTCTCTCCTAATCAGACCAGGTTTTCCCCAGAAAGGTGTCCAATTGTCTATGAAGCCCACATCGTTTGCTGGACACCACCTCGACAGCCCAGCGGTGAAATGACGACATGCGGCTAAACATGTCATCACTGGTCACATGGGTAGGGGTCCAGAGAACACTACAGAGTCCGACATCGTTTTGGCGTATTCACACACCGATGATACATTAATTTTAGTGACCTCCGATTGGCGTAACCGGGAGTCATTACCGCCGACGTGGATAACAATCTTACTGTATCTACGTTTAGCCTTAGCCAGCAGTTTCAAATTTGACTCGACGTCGCCCGCTCTGGCCCCCGGGATGCATTTGACTATGGCCCCCGGTGTCGCTAACTTCACGTTCCGCAAAATGGAGCTGCCAATGACCAGAGTTGGCTTCTCAGCAGGTGTGTCGCTGAGTGGGGAAAATCTGTTTGAAACGTGAAGCGGTTGGTGGTGTTACCGTGGGCTTCAGCTTGGGGCTATGCCTCTTTCGGGCAGTCACCCAGCCTCCCGGCTGCTCGGGAACTACCGGGGAAGGGCTAGCTGAAGCTACCTTCGGTGGTACCGCACCGGCTACAGGGACTGGCTAACTATAGCAGCGACTGACTGTTCTGTGGCGCGGGGTACCGTGCCTCTAACTCACTGAGCCTCGCCTCCAAATCTACAAATAAACTACATTTATTACAGGTACCATTATCACTAAAGGAGGACGAGGAGTAGCTGAACATGTGGCACACAGGGCAGGAGAGACGAGGAGAGGAGAGAGGAGAGCAGAGAGGAGGAGAGAGGAGAGAGGCCATTGCTATAGCTAGGCGAGAGTGTGACTAAGAGAGACAGGTAAAACTATCAGATTGCGGTTACTAGAGTTTAAGAAACCTGTTCGTGAAGACAGAACAAGTCTTAAGGCAGTGTAGAGTTACGTAGACAGTCACTGATGTGAAAAAATACACGAAAAGTTGTTTAAGTGAGCAGAGCCGAGAGCACCGTGGCAGTAACACCGATAACCGGAAGTAACAGAATACGCTTACCGCAAAGCACGTCCAGGTGTCGCCTGTATGGGTGTGCGTCGCCTGTATGGTGTGCGTCCCTTATACTAACACAATTAACTAATTGGCAAATGCACCTGCAGTTAACTGTGAATTTATGAATGTCTGAGTGACCTCTGCATGAAAACTGGCTGGCCAACTAACATCTGTGTCAGGGATCACTTTCTGGATTTTTTCCATCTTCTAAATGTCAGTGACTTGTTTATACACTATATTTCCTGTTTTGCAGTACGACTCCATCGAAACAAGGAGAGCTTGCAGCCTCCAAGCACTAGCTTTGTATTTCAATTGTATTTCAAGACCCTGAAGAGCTAGTGAAGGAATACGGAGTAAGTGTTATCAGTTATATTTCTTCAACATTCAGTGCTAAATATGCTCTCATCAATGTTTTTATTTTTTATACATTTTTTTCATTTAACTGACTTAACTTACTAGTGGAGTCAGTTACCAATGTGAATATTAAAATGTTTCCTGTGAATTATGTGCTTTCGTTGGGTGAGTTTTTAGTAAATTATTGTTGTCCCTTTTTGTCTGTTTCTAGAGCGAGAACCCCGATGAAAACCCGGAGAGATTTGGATCAAACGGTCATCGGCATCTATGTGATAAAACATCCAGGTGCAGATGTTGGTCAACCTCCAGAAGATGTGGGCATCATAGTTGAAGGCGTGCAGGTGCTCTCTGGACTCAAAGATGTCGCCACTGCTTGTGCCTTACTGTTTGGTATCATCTACGACCTGAACCTGAGCTATCCAACTGACCTCAGGTACACGTTTGAATTCATTCAAAAGATCCTGATGGAACTTGATACACACAGGCTTTCAACCAAAATCCAGGTACTCAAAAACAAACTGCTTGAATGAATGCATGAAGCCAATGTGTTGTGACATGGAGGCTATTCAGTGTGCTGTCGTGTTTTTGATATTTTGGCTACTTGAGCTATAATTCTAGTACTGACCGTGGACCAAATGCTGCTTTGTCGATGCTTTTTAGTCTAGTAGGAAGGAGGGGTCCCAGTGTCCCAGAGACAAACGTTTTTGAAACATGTTTTTTAGGACCCTTAAGGTGTCTACTTAAGATCTTTGCTTGCTGCCGGGGTCAACTAATGTCCCATGGGGGTTTTTTGGTGGCCATTTTGAACTTGTCCACACGAATGGTCGAAAACGCCAATTAAGTCCTAAACCAGACATCATACAAAGACAAATGAACACACGTTTTCTGATAATTGTGACACCAGGGGACATTGGGACCCCCTCCTTTTTCAGTGACATGATTATTTGTCAAATTGTGTGTACAGTAGTTCAAGTTGTTATAAGCTGCCTCTTGTTGTACACACTGTCAGCCCTACTGGGTAAAAGATGCTTGTAAAAGATACGTCATGCTGTTAAGAGCTTGTGACCCCCTGCCCAAGAGGCATAGCCCTTGGCATTGCTGGAGTTAAGAGTTGGAATTTATTGGCAATATGTTTATTGAACATTTAAAAAAATCTCGTGACAATTTGTATTGTTATGTTAAAATATAGTTATGGCCGCTCTTAAATCTCAGCTAATGACAGTACATTAACTAATTGGTGTTTATGTTCATACATGTGCAAGTACAAGGATTTTTATGCTGTGTTTTTGTATAACAGGCTACTTTTGAGTGGTTAATAAAAGTTCTGTTTTGAGAAAAGTTGTGATCCCCCCTCTGTTAACAGCTTTCTTCTATTTTTATCATTTTGACATTTTAATTGGACAAACTAAACTCAATTAAGACTAATTTAACCACATCAAGTTACTCTGACTCAATAACCCTGTGTTGCTTTAATGAATATCCAGTTCATTCACTGAACTTAACCATATCACGTAAGTTTAATTTAGGCTTCATACATAAAATGAAAGTAACCCAATTAAGTTAAAGTCACTTAAGTCACTGTTGTACAATATACTTCAATATATTGAGTAACTGGTATGAAAACTGGTTTATTAACATCTACTTAACAAAGTTATGTGGAACCACTTGAAACAACATTTTTAAGTAAATCCAATATATCTTTTTTTTGAGTGTGCGAACACCCTGCGGGAAAATACATGTTACAAATGGCAATTCTAGAACTTTACAACTGAGTGACAACTGACACATTAGAGGGATATGATATGAACATGATATATTATCATGTTGACAATATCGTTTATCAGCAATAATTTGTGGGACAATATATTGACCAGTAAAATGTGTTATGTCTCAGGCCTAATCTACTGTTTCTTTTGTTTCAGCAACATCAACATTTTTGTTAAATTAAGCTTTTGATTCACTTTCAGCAGTTTTAACTATATGCCTACAGAGGGCAGCAAGTGTCTTCTTGTTCCCTCAGTTTGTGTTTCAGAGTACCATTACATGTATTTGGTGTTAGTCTGAGCTTTTCTTTGATTGTCAGGTGATCATAGTAACAAACCATTCAAAGAGACAACTTCATGGACTTTGAGTCCTGAGTGCAGCCTCAGATCATCAGCTCTCTATTTTACCCTTTTGTATTTCTGTTTTGAATCAGATGATGTCAGATAAACCTAATTCCTGTATTAATTCACTTGCCATCTCTTAAGCTCAAGAAAATTAAATCAGCGTAGAAACATGTTGAAATAAGGTTTGAAGTCATCTCACATGAGATCAGTCTTAAAAAAAAAACTCTTTTCCTCTCATGACCAGGGTCAGTCTGGTCATCCAGTTATCTCCTGTTGTCTTTGCAGTTTCACCTACACAGGGGATCCAGACTATGGCCTATCTCTGCTGAATGTCAATGGTTTGGCTGAAAATTCAACACAAATACCTACTGGGAGCTGCTGGGTCAAGAACCAGACAACAGTATCATAAGACCTGATGTTGGTGAGTCAGCCAAGAGAACACCTTGTCTGTTTTTTTACACTCTGGATTGGGTGGGGGCGGGTATGGTTGATTTGTTTATGTTTTTTATGTTCACTGTTCTGTAATCTGAAATTTCTGGAATATAAATGAAGTTCTCAACAAAAAAAAAAAGAATGTTGTTTTCTGCTCATTATTCTGTGGCTCTGTCAAACTAGGAGTTAAAGATAAAATAAATGCCTCCTTTAAAGCATTAAAAAATGTTGTTTGTCTATTTTCTGGTGAGAACGCTGCACTGTTTCACTCCAAAAGTTATTGACCAGGTTTGTGTATAAATCTAATTCTAATTCGTATGTGTGTGCAATCCACTGCCCCAATGATGTTAGGGAAAGCTGTAACAAAAAATAGTGAGTATCCAACTGTGACGGATCAACTTAGAAACTGTGGTACCTTCTCAGGATCTTATGCGAACCATAACCAACTCCTGGGGATCCCTAAGACTCCTTTGGATACCTTCTCAGGATCTTATCCTAATCCTAACCAACTCCTGGCGGATCCCTAAGACTCCCTAACTAACTTCTGGGAATCCCTAAGACTCCTTTGGATACCTTCTCAGCATCTTATCCGAACATTAACCAACTCCATACAACTAAGACAGTGTTGGCGGACTTTCTCTTCAAACATCTTCGCTGCATCACCACAGAAGACACAACACATACTCAACAAATCAGAGACGTCTCAGCAGCCAAAGGGTGGTGAAGTGGAGGAAGTAAGAGAGCAAGTCCTTTAAAATGGACGTAGGGGGAACAAATCCTCAGGCTCTCGCATGTCAAGTGGTGAACTGTGTCTGGGTGTCTGTCTAGCTGTCTGTCTGTCTGTGTATGTGGCTGCCTGTTTGTGTGGGTGTGTGTCTCTCTGTATGTTTGTTTGTCTTGGTGTCTGTTTGTCTCTGTCTATCTGTGTCTCGGTCTGTCCCTAAGATCCCTGGGGATCCCTAAGACTGCTTTGGATACCTTCTCAGGATTTTATCCGAACCATAACCAACTCCTGGGGATCCCTAAGACTCCTTTGGATACCTTCTCAGGATCTTATGCGAACCATAACCAACTCCTGGGGATCCCTAAGACTCCTTTGGATACCTTCTCAGGATCTTATCCTAATCCTAACCAACTCCTGGCGGATCCCTAAGACTCCCTAACTAACTCCTGGGGATCCCTAAGACTCCTTTGGATACCTTCTCAGGATCTTATGCGAACCATAACCAACTCCTGGGGATCCCTAAGACTCCTTTGGATACCTTCTCAGGATCTTATCCTAATCCTAACCAACTCCTGGCGGATCCCTAAGACTCCCTAACTAACTTCTGGGAATCCCTAAGACTCCTTTGGATACCTTCTCAGCATCTTATCCGAACATTAACCAACTCCTGGGATTCCTAAGACTCCTTTGGATACCTTCTCAGGATTTTATCCGAACCATAACCAACTCCTGGGATCCCTAAGACACCTTTTGGATACCCTCTCAGGATCTTATCTGAACCATAACCAACTCCCGGGGATCCCTAAGAGCTCTTTGGATACCTTCTCAGGGTCTTAACCGGACCATAACCAACTCCCCGGGATCCCTAAGGTATCCAAGGCTGAGAAGGTATCCAAAGGAGTCTTAGAGATCCCTGGGAGTTGGTTATGGTTGGGATAAGATCCTGAGAAGGTATCCAAAGCAGTCTTAGGGATCCGCCAGGAGTTGGTTATGGTCTGGTTAAGAGCCTGAGAAGGTATCCAAAGGAATCTTAGGGATCCCCAGGAGTTGGTTATGGTTCAGATAAAATCCTGAGAAGGTATCCAAAGCAGTGTTAGGGATCCCCAGGAGTTTGGTTAGGGAGTCTTAGGGATCCCAGGAGTTGGTTTATGGTCCGGATAAGATCCTGAGAAGGTATCCAAAGCATCTTAGGGATCCCCAGGAGTTGGTTATGGCCAGTTAGTCAATTAAAAACTCCCAGCTCAAAGTCTCTATGACGGTGCGTGACCCTTACTGGACTTAATTTTCGTGGTGTGGGGGTGACGGCTGTAAACTGACTCACCACCAGGTCCAGCCTTCACGGGGCAGGCAGCGACGAGGTGGCCCTGCGTGCCGCAGTAATGGCACCGACCCTCCTGGGCACGCCGCTCCACCTGGGGAGAGCTGAGCCCTTCCCAGCTGCATGGGCTCCTCCTGCTGTTTGGAAGGGGGGTCAAACTTGTTACTTGCCACGATACTGAACTTATTGTAATAAACTTGTTATACAACTAAGACAGTGTTGGCGGGACTTTCTCTTCAAACATCTTCGCTGCATCACCACAGAAGACACAACACATACTCAACAAATCAGAGACGTCTCAGCAGCCAAAGGGTGGTGAAGTGGAGGAAGTAAGAGAGCAAGTCCTTTAAAATGGACGGAGGGGGAACAAATCCTCAGGCTCTCGCATGTCAAGTGGTGAACTGTGTATGGGTGTCTGTCTAGCTGTCTGTCTGTCTGTGTATGTGGCTGCCTGTTTGTGTGGGTGTGTGTCTCTCTGTATGTTTGTTTGTCTTGGTTTCTGTTTGTCTCTGTCTATCTGTGTCTCGGTCTGTCTGTCTTTATGTCCCCAGGACCGATCCAGATCTCCATATGGTCTCATGTTAATTTGAGAGGAGAAATGACCAGAAGCAGCAGGGAGCATATGCTCTTTACCTGATGATCCAGACCAGAGTTTTTAACATTTCGCTCTCAAACTGGGCACAGAACTGGTCGAGAAGTAGCCGCCGCTCAGGTATCTTTCGGCTTTTGGATACGACACACGGTTTGGGATTTAATGCGATTTGTTCGCAGGGAAGTCATTCAGAGACTTTCTGTGTACTTTCCCTCTCAGAGGGACAGCACAGCTGTGACTAATGACCTGCAGCTGACGATGGTTGCTTGGCAACCATAAGCCTGCCTGAAGGAGCAGAGGGGGGGGGGCTGTTTTCACTGTTGTTGATGTAATCAATGACTATCAAGGCTTCTCTCTCACAGACACAAACACAGACAGTCCACACACATGCACGGACACATACACACATGCACGGACACATACACACACACACACACACACACACACACACAGATCTACAGAAATAAAATAATTTTACACTTATTATTCTAATTATTTCAGGGAATTTCACACTTTATTATACTGTTCTACATATTTCACACTTTATCCTACTATTCTACTTATTTCAGCTAATTTCACACATTATTATGCTATTCTACTTTTTCAGCTAATTTCACACTTTATTCTACTATTCTACTCATTTCAGCTACTTTTTTCAGCTAATTTCACACTTTGTTCTACTATTCTACTTTTTTCAGCCGATTTCACACTTTGTTCTACTATTCTACTTTTTTTCAGCTAATTTCACACTATTATGCTATTCTACTTTTTTTTCAGCTAATTTCACACTATTATGCTATTCTACTTATTTCAGCTAATTCCATACATTATGCTATTCTACTTTTTTCAGCGAATTTCACACATTATTATACTATTCTACTTATTTCAGATAATTTCACACTTTATTCTACTTATTTCAGCTACTTATTTCAGCTAATTTCACACTTTGTTCTACCATTCTACTTTTTTCAGCTAATTTCACACACGGTTCTACTATTCTACTTTTTCCAGCCGATTTCACACTTTGTTCTACCGTTCTGCTTATTTCAGCTACTTATTTCAGCTAATTTCACACTTTATTCTACTATTCTACTTATTTCAGCTACTTTTTTTTCAGCTAATTTCACACTTTGTTCTACTATTCTACTTATTTCAGCTAATTTCACACTTTGTTCTACTATTCTACTTTTTTCAGCCAATTTCACACTTTATCCTACTATTCTACTTTTTTCAGCTAATTTCACACTTTGTTCTACAGATCTACAGAAATAAAATAATTTTACACTTATTATTCTAATTATTTCAGGGAATTTCACACTTTATTATACTATTCTACTTTTTTTCAGTCGATTTCACACTTTATCCTACTATTCTACTTTTTTCAGCTAATTTCACACTTTGTTCTACAGATCTACAGAAATAAAATAATTTTACACTTATTATTCTAATTATTTCAGGGAATTTCACACTATTATACTGTTCTACATATTTCACACTTTATCCTACTATTCTACTTATTTCAGCTAATTTCACACTTTGTTCTACTATTCTACTTTTTTTAGCCGATTTCACACTTTATCCTACTATTCTACTTTTTTCAGCTAATTTCACACTTTGTTCTACTATTCTACTTTTTTCAGCTAATTTCACAATTTGTTCTACTCATAGACACACATACCTGGCTCCTTTCTAAAATTCTACCTTTTCATACAAATTTCTACAGTATTACACAACATTGTACCACTTCATTAGTGTGGGGGCCTAGAAGGATTGTACCACTTCATATTATTCTACTGTTTTCAGCTTATTTCACATTTTTTACACATGTATTATTTGGCCTTTTCAAGGTTTATTGTAGAGACGGCTAAAGAGTGACTCGAGGAATGTGGGGAGAGAGAGGTTGGGGAACGCTGTGCAACGACGGGTGGCAGAGGGCCCCCACACCGTATTTCCACCGGAAATGCAGTTTTCTAGTTATTTTTCTTCTTCCGTACGTTTTACGGTACCCCAAAGACCCTACAAATTTTGTCCTACAAAAACAAAACTTATACCACTAAATTCAGCTCGTTCAGGACATTCCTGCTTATATTCAACTTTTTTCTACTATTAATATTTTACAAATTATTCAACTTTTTCTACAAATCTTTTCCCATTTGAAATAAATTGTACAAACTTCAAATCTTTCTACACACCTTCTACAAACATTCTACATTTTAAACTACTTCTACTACTACTACAGACTTCATTCAAACTTCAAATTGTACACAAGATCTTAAACTACTAAACTCGTATTTAACTTTTTAAAAAATCTTTTACCGTTTTTAAACTATCAGGGCTCAAAGGTAAGAGGGGTTTTGATCAAAATTCAAGTTTTACAATGGTTGTGTATGGCACGGAATGTAGCCAGAGTGGATGACATCATCAGCTAGAGCAGGGGTGTCAAACTCAAATAATGAGTGGGCCAAAATTTAAAACTGAACAAAGCCGCGGGCCAAGGTTGAAAAAAAATACCTTTTAATAGGCACCCAAACAAGTTTTGCATTGAAAATTGAACAAGCAAGGCTTATATAACTTTATAATGACATGCAAACCCGAGTTTCATGTTTAAATATAAAAACTGAATGCCTCTTTTCTATTTGCAGGCCTTCTGAGGTAAATATCAAAATAAACTTTTTTCCACAGGCTAATAAATACATTTGAAAACAAAATAACAATAATGAATGAATCAAACATTCAAGCCTTGAAGTAGCAAGAGAAGAGTGCATGAATAAAATGTTTTTGCTCAGTTTGCTACACTGATTGCTTTAACACTGAATATGGAACAAGCCATGCTTATAGCTTAACTTAACTTAATAGTGCAAAATCAACTGTCAAAGAACAAACGAAGAAACATCAATGGCATATTAAATAACATTTAAATAAAAAATGAATGCCTCTTTTCAATTTGCTAAATATCAACATTAACTTTTTCCACTGGCTAATACATGAATCAAATCATTCAGGCCTTTTTACTGTTCAGTTTGCGACACACTGATCTAACATGGTGTGTTCAAGCCAGACACCTGGCATCTTTTCTTGGATGCTAGTTCATCAGTGTCGGGGCTCAGGCTTTGAGCTGAGGCAACCTTCATTATCGAACGAAGGTGTTCATCAGTGAGACGTGCCCTGTGAGATGTTTTCGTCATCTCATTGAGGAGAAAAGTTGCTCACATAGGTAAGTGCTGCCGAACATGGAGAGCAATTGAGCAGCTTGGGTGCGGAGCTGAGGCATTGTGTCAGGGATGTATTGTGGAAACTGTGCGGCGCCAACAGCATCATACTTTGACTTCAGCGTGTCATCACACTGGAGTTCAATCAGCTCCATTTGAATGTTAGTTGATGCTTTTTCCACATCGACTGCGAAGGGATTACTAAGCAGTTCAAATCTCCATTTCTGACCATCAAAGTCGACAAATCGCCGGTTAAACTCAGCGCCGAGTACACTGAGTTTTTCAGCAAACTGTGCGCACACGGCGGTAGAGATCTGCGTATTTATGGTTTGGCAACAAGGGAAATGGCCAAGGTTTCCTTGCAGCAGCTGATTCTCCCACAGGCAGAGTTTAGCTTTAAAAGCTTTCACTGACGAGTACATCTCGGTGATGATGCGGCCCCGCCCCTGTAGCTGCAGGTTCAGCGCATCAAGATGGCTTGCGATGTCACACAGAAAGGCCAGCTCACACATAAATTTTTGCTCCTGGAGCTCTGCTGTGTCCTTCCCTTTGCTTTGCAGAAACTGACATATTTCTTCACGCAGCTCGAAAAATCTGTTCAGTTACTTTCCGCGGCTTAACCATCTCACCTCTGTGTGATACGGCACGTCTGGGTGTTCCGAACCAAACTCTTCCAGAAAAGACTTAAACTCGCGGTGATTCAGACCTTTGGCTCTTATAAAGTTAACAACTTGTGTTACTGTGGTCATAACATGTTCCATCTTTAGGGCTTTAGCACACAGTGACTCTTGATGTATAATGCAGTGATAACCGATAGCTCACCTGCACAATTCTCTTCCCGCATCTTTTCACGCATCCTGCCCACCAGACCATTCTTTTTACCACTCATCGCTGGCGCACCATCAGTGGTTAATCCCACGAGTTTATCCCACGGCAGGTTTATTTCAGTTACACATTTGCAGACCTCCTCAAAATGTCCTTCCCTGTGGTTGTGCCATGCATGGATTTAAATCCCAAAAGCTCCTCCGTAACACACATTTTTGAGTCGACACCGCGGATGAAGACTGACAGCTGCGCAGTATCAGACGCGTCAGTGCTCTCGTCCACAGCGAGGGAAAAAGAAACAAAATCTTTCCCCTTTTCCATCAGCTGGTCATGCAGATTGGTGGCAAGATCACATATGCGCTCCGCTATTGTGTTCCTGCTCAGGCTTACGTTTGAAAAGGCCTGTTTTTCTCTGGGCACACTTGGTCACAAACTTTCAGCATTATCTTTTTAATAAATTCTCCCTCATTGAAGGATCGGGTTGATTTGGCGATTTCTTCTGCCACGATATAACTCGCCTTTACAGCAGCCTCGTTTTGTGCTGTGGCTTTATTGAACATATTCTGTTGTGAAACCAAACCTCTCTTCATCTCCTCTACTTTCTGGCTCCTTTGAGTCGTGTCCAGGTCCTTGTACTTGTCCTGATGTTTCGTTTCATAGTGTCGCCTAAGGTTGTAATCCTTAGGTACCGACACATTGGCTCCACAAACGAGACAAACAGGTCTGTCTTTCAGATACGTAAACATATATTCTGTCTCCCAACCTGTCCCGAAAGTTCTGTTTTCTCCCTTCCTTTTCGTCATTTTTGGTAGGGGTAACACAATGACACCTAGAGTTGTAGTATTAGGCCGCAGTACGTCTGGAAAGAACGCTGCTTGCTAGAAATCTACTGACACCAAGCTGGCGCGCCAAAACAACCGCAGAGCATTATGGGATTTGTAGTATTCGCGGTGAATGCGGTTACAGCAACACCGCCGCTGTATAATACCGGCGGGCCAGCTCTAATGTTAATTTGATATTGCCCCACGGGCCAAATGAAATTACTCGGCGGGCCAAATTTGGCCCGCGGGCCAGAGTTTGACACCTGTGAGCTAGAGGGTGGAGGGGAGAAAAAAAAACGGTCAAAAAATAAAATGTAAACTGCTCCTGTGGCCACAAATTTCACACTACAGACATGATTCATACATAAAAACTTAGGAAAATTTGTCGGCGTCGCATAGATACCACTGCTGAAGCTGTCAGTATTATAGTTTTGGCCTGACACAGAAAAGATCGGCCCCAGGACCGATCCAGATGCCCATATGGTCTCATGTTAATTTGAGAGGAGAAATGACCAGAAGCAGCAGGGAGCATATGCTCTTTACCTGATGATCCAGACCAGAGTTTTTAACATTTCGCTCTCAAACTGGGCACAGAACTGGTCGAGACGTAGCCGCCACTCACGAATCTTTCGGATTTTGGATACGACACACCGTTTGGCATATTTCGCCACTTCTTCGCAGCACTTCATTTGGTTCCTCTCTCCCTCTTTGGGCATGTCCAACTGTCATTTTACCAGGTGCTCTGCTGATTCGGGCCCAGCATTTGGCCCTGGTTGCTTGGCAACCTTAAGCCTGCCTGAGGGAGGAGAGGGGGGAGGGGCTATTTGCACTGTTGTTGATGTAATCAATGACTATCAAGGCTTCTCTCTCACAGACACAAACACAGACAGTCCACACATGCACGCACACATACACATCTACAGAAATAAAATAATTTTACACTTAATTATTCTAATTATTTCAGGGAATTTCACACTTTATTATACTGTTCTACATATTTCACACTTTATCCTACTATTCTACTTATTTCAGCTAATTTCACACATTATTATGCTATTCTACTTTTTCAGCTAATTTCACACTATTATGCTATTCTACTTATTTCAGCTAATTTCATACATTATGCTATTCTACTTTTTTCAGCTAGTTTCACACTTTGCTCTACTATTCTACTTTTTTCAACCGATTTCACACTTTGTTCTACCGTTCTGCTTATTTCAGCTGTCACACTTTATTCTACTTATTTCAGCTACTTTTTTCAGCTAATGTCACACTTTATTCTACTTATTTCAGCTACTTTTTTCAGCCAATGTCACACTTAATTCTACTTATTTCAGCTACTTTTTTCAGCTAATTTCACACTTTATTCTACTTATTTCAGCTACTTTTTTCAGCTAATTTCACACTTTATTCTAACATTCTACTTATTTCAGCTAATTTCACACATTATTATGCTATTCTTCTTTTTCAGCCAATTTCACACTTTATTCTACCATTCTACTTATTTCAGCTACTTTTTTCAGCTAATTTCACACTTTATTCTACCATTCTACTTATTTCAGCTACTTTTTTCAGCTAATTTCACACTTTGTTCTACTATATTACTTTTTCCAGCCGATTTTACACTTTATCCTACTATTCTACTTTTTTCAGCCAATTTCAGACTTTGCTCTACTATTCTACTTTTTTCAGCTACTTTCACACTTTGTCCTTGTTGCAAAGAGAGATAGGTTTACTTTTATTTTCTTTTTCAAACAAAGAATGTCTTTTAACAAAGACAAAATGGGTACTGCTCTCCCCCATAGCATCATCCACACAAAACCATCCCCCTATATATACTCTGATAGGCCTTCTCTCTGGTTCAAATCAGCCTATCAGAGTAGATCTGTGGAAGGGAGGATGGACATGATTAACAAAAATATATAATTCCTTGCATTGTTTGTCCCAACCAATGCACATTAACTTCTGCAACACAAACAGAAAAATACATTACATTCAGAATTAATTAACACAATGTACTACATGAACAATTAAATTAAATTAACTGAAACCTTTCCACCCCTTCCATCTTCCAATCAGAAGAATACCCACCCCCTTTTAGTCCTCATATAAGGGTACCTATAGAGGTGCACGCCCTCTTTGTGCACATGCCCAGAAGCACACAGGAGTGGAAGCAGGTAACAACCCACATGCTTCCCCATTTTTGTACCTTTAATGAATAACTATGCTCTCTTCTGACATAGCAGAGACATAGCAGAGAGTGAGGGAGTTGCACTTCCTCACATTTCACACCTCCTCCCCCTCTGGTTTGCAAAGGTCAGGCAAACGGGACAGATAATCAGCAATAAGATTTCTCTTACCCGGACAATGCTGTATGACAAACTGGTATGGCTGGAGGGCTAGACACCAACGTAGGATTCTTGCATTCTGATGTTGTTTTGAGTGCATCCACTTCAAGGGTCCATGGTCCGTCTGCAACACAAACTCTCTTCCCAGAAGATAATACTTAAGTGAATCAATAGCCCATTTTATAGCTAGTCCCTCCTTTTCCACTGTTGAGTATTTTTTTCTCCCGCTCGAACAGCCTCTTGCTTAGGAACAGGACCGGCTTTTCCTCACCTGGCCTTCCTTGGGCTAACACAGCTCGTAATCCCACACCAGAGGCATCAACTTGCACAAGAAATTGTTTTGTGAAGTCAGGAGTCTGCAACACAGGAGCTTGACAGATCTGTCGCTTCAAAGTCTGGAAGGAATTCTCACATTCATCATTCCAAATAATTTTAGCGACTGATTTTTTGGCTAGTTCAGTGAGTGGTGCTGCCAGTGTGGCAAAATGAGGAACAAACCTTCTGTACCATCCCACAAGACCCAAAAAAGATCTCTCCTGCTTTTTGGTTAGTGGTCTCGGAATCAGCTGTATGGCTTTTATCTTTTCTACTTGTGGTTTTATTTGTCCGTGGCCCACCAAATATCCAAGGTATTTCACCTCCTCCTGGGCCCAAGAGCACTTGTTCGTGTTCAGGGTCAGCCCAGCTCCCTGGATCTTGGTCAGGACCACCTCAAGATGCTGCAGGTGCTCCTCCCATGATTCACTATAAATCACAACATCGTCAAGATAGGCTGCTGCGAACCTGGAGCAATCATTGAGCACAATGTCCATTAATCTTTGAAAGGTGGCAGGTGCCCCATGAAGACCAAAAGGTAGCACGGTGTAATGGTACAAACCCATTCCTGGAATCTGGAAAGCGGTGTATTCTTTACAAGCTGGGTCAAGAGGCACTTGCCAGTAACCTTAACATAGATCCAAGGTTGTGATATATTTAGCTTTTCCCAGCCTTTCCAACAGCTCATCAATACGTGGCATAGGATAAGCATCAAAACATGAAATACTGTTCAGCTTCCTCATGTCCAAACAAAACCGTGGTTGAGTGGAGTTTTTCTTGGGAACCAGCACAATAGGATTTGACCACTCACTCTTAGATGGCTCAATGACTCCCAGGTCAAGCATCATCTGGACCTCCTTTCTCAACGGTTCCATCATTCGTTCTGGAACTCTGTAAAGGTTTCAGGCGGACAGGTTTAGAGTCCTTCAGAACAATTTTGTGGGTTATCACGTCAATACGTCCTGGTTTTTCTGAGAATAGCGATGGAAAAAGTTGTTTAAGCTCACCCAGTTGACGCCACTGATCCACACTCAGGTGTTCTGGAGGAAGTTGGGGTGTACACTACGGTCTTAAAGGTACCATGTCAGCTTCTTCGGCTTCCACCACCTCGTCATCCTCTGGCTGAATATCCCGGACCATCAGAACGTGCTCTCCACCTGTGTTCGGGTTGTTTCTTTCCTGGTACTCCTTTAACAGGTTCACATGAAGCAATTGTCTGCTCTTAGGTTTGTCAGGACAGGAAATTTCATATGTTACAGGTCCCGCTTTTCTGGTAACAGAATAAGGGCCTTGCCATTTAGCAAGTAACTTACTGGGTCCTGTAGGAAGTAGTAGCAAAACTTTCTGACCAATTTTCAGTTCTCTGTCACGAGCACATTTGTCGTACCATACCTTCTGTTTAACTTTTCCTCTGTAACTTTCCAGTTTATCTCTCATCTGCAGAATGTAGGAGATGATGTTGGTTGTGCTTGGTGTCGCCTCACCAGCCACCCAATTGTCCTTCAGCATGTCCAAGGGGCCTCTGACCTGTCTGCCATATAACAGCTCAAAAGGGGAGAAACCAGTTGAAGCCTGGGGTACTTCTCTGTTTGCGAACAAAAGAAAAGGCAACCACTTATCCCAGTCTTTGCCAGTGTCATCAATAAACTTTCTTAACATTTGTTTCAGTGTGCCATTGAACCTTTCAACAAGACCGTCAGTTTCAGGGTGATATGGGGTTGTTCTTATCCCTTTTACACCAAGTTGGGAATACAATGCCTTCATGAGATGGGACATAAAGTTTGTACCTTGGTCAGTTAAGATCTCACTTGGAATGCCAACTCTAGAGAATAACTCCACTAAACACCGAACAATATGCTTTACTTGAATTGAACGCAGAGGATAGACATCAGGATATCTGGTCGCATAGTCACATATGACGAGGGCAAATTTGTGTCCATTGCTACTTTTTGGTAATGGACCAATTATATCCATTGCTATCCTCTCATATGGCACACTCATGATGGGTAATGGTTGTAACTGGCCTCTGTCTGAAACTTTGGTGGGGGCTACAATCTGACACTCATGGCATGTTTTACAGTATTCTAGTACTTCTTTGTACAAACCTGGCCAATAGAAACGTTGCGCAATGCGGTTGTAGGACTCTCTGCAGGGAGAGTAGGGTCAGGACATTTACTTTTGTCAGTATGTCTGTTCTTCTCCTGACGTCGCTGGCGTTTTGTTTTCTTAATCCTACCCACCCCTTCATATAAACTATCATCTGCGTCTGGTAGCGGTTCTAACCCCTTGGTTGCAGAGCGGGTAACTACAGCACATGTGTATGCTACAGAGTTTTGTTGGACTAGGTTGTCTAAGATGGGTAAATCTTCACCTAGGATCACATCATAGGCTAGGTGATCTAGGACTCCAACAGTTAATAAGAAAGCTTGGCCTTCAATCTCAATGATCACATCTGCAGTTGGGTAATCTTTCTTACATCCATGGACACACGTGATATTTACACTTCGCTCAAAGTCAGGATGTGCATTCTTTAGTAAGCTGGATTTCACCAAAGTTTGAGGGTTACCAGTGTCAGCGAGAGCCTTTGCCACATTACCATTAACTGTCACCTCCACAACATGTCTGTGTGGAACCATATCAGTATCATTGACATTACTTTGATCACTGTCTGGACGAGGTACAGCACATAACTCAACAGATTTAGATTTTTTCAAAGGACACACTGAAGCTTTGTGACCCGGCTGTTGACAGTAGAAACATACAAAGTAGTTGGGTTTTACGTTTGAATGAGCAGTTTTCTTACCGGCCCCTGTGTCCACACTGTCCATAACAGGAAAACTGCAAGGTTTGCCCTCTCCATACCTTGGCTTACCAACCATCACCCTCTTCTTCAAAGAGTCCCGGTGCGCAGCTGTGTAACGTTCTGCCAGATCCGCCGCCTCTTCTCCTGTCTGGGGATTGTGCTCTTTAACCCAGGTGTGGATATCAGGATGTAGCACACGGAGCTACTGCTCCAAGATGATGACATCACCAACCTGCTCTTTGGTACGGCTCTGAGGTCGCATCCACTGCCTATACAGCCCCTTAATCCGGTTGTACGTTTCTCTAACCGTCTCTCCCACTGGCACAGTGGTGCTCCGGAAACGCTGCCTGTAGCTTTCTTCAGTTACGCTGTATTTCATTAATACTGCCGATTTAATAGCCTCATAGGAGTCAGACCGTTCTTCATCCATGCCCGCATAAGCCTCAAGTGCTTTTCCCGTCAATAATGTGACCACTCTGGCTGCCCACTCAGCTGGCTGCCATCCCCATGTTCTGGCTATCCGCTCAAATCGAACAAAGAAGCTCTCTGGGTCTTCCCCTTCTTTAAAATAAGGTATTCTGGGCTCACCCACATGGCGTCCTGCAGCACGGGCTGGTGGGGAAGCCTGTTCTCGATGCTGATCTGGAAGCTGCCGTGAAAAGGAGTTGGGACCTTGAGCTTCATGAGGAGGGAGTCTTTCAGGTTGGGCACTTGTCCCTTGTAGTCTGGATTCAACCTGCAGTCTTTGAACACCAGCAGACATGGAAGGAAACTGTTGCTCAGGGCCTTCAAAAGGTTCTTCTGAGGACCAGTCCTGCATGGATCTTGGTGCCATCTCAGTCCTTAGCTGCTTGATCTGTTCAAACAGCACTGCTTCAGTCTGTTTTGACCGACGCATGAACTCTCATCTCTTCGAAAAAGTTTAATTCAGAGAGCTCTTCACCGTCACCAGTGACCATAGCCACCTTAGGTCGTACCACTGGTTCTTCTCCACCTTCAGCAGCTGTGGCTCCATCAGGTGGTGGACCAGCCTCCATTGCCTTTTCCTCCATGTCAGCTAGGGTGGCTTTTCTTCTGCCTCTTCCACGTCCTACACCTTTCATTTACTCAGGGTTTGCCGCTGACTCTTCACAGGCGCAAAAAATATCCCACCACTGCCACCAATTGTTGCAAAGAGAGATGTAGGGGTGACCAAAAACACCACGCTGGCCAGGAGGTATGCCGAAAAATAGGTTTACTTTTATTTTCTTTTTCAAACAAAGAATGTCTTTTAACAAAGACAAAATGGGTACTGCTCTCCCCCATAGCATCATCCACACAAAACCATCCCCCTATATATACTCTGATAGGCCTTCTCTCTGGTTCAAATCAGCCTATCAGAGTAGATCTGTGGAAGGGAGGATGGACATGATTAACAAAAATATATAATTCCTTGCATTGTGTGTCCCAACCAATGCACATTAACGTCTGCAACACAAACAGAAAAATACATTACATTCAGAATTAACACAGTACTACATGAACAATTTAATTAAATTAACTGAAACCTTTCCACCCCTTCCATCTTCCAATCAGAAGAATACCCACCCCCTTTTAGTCCTCATATAAGGGTACCTATAGAGGTGCACGCCCTCTTTGCGCCCATGCCCAGAAGCACACAGGAGTGGAAGCAGGTAACAACCCACATGCATTGTTCCCCATTTTTGTACCTTTAATGAATAACTATGCTCTCTTCTGACATAGCAGAGACATAGCAGAGAGTGAGGGAGTTGCACTTCCTCACAGTCCTACTCATAGACACACACACACCTGGCTCCTTTCTAAAATTCTACCTTTTCATACAAATTTCTACAGTATTACACAACATTGTACCACTTCATACTATTCTACTATTTTCAGCTTATTTCACATTTTTTAGATATGTATTGTTTGGCCTTTTCAAGGTTTATTGTATAGAGACTGCTAAAGAGTGACTAAAGAGGAATGTGGGGAGAGAGAGGTGGGGGAACGCCATGCAACGACGGGCGGCAGAGGGCCCCCACACCGTATTTCCACCGAAAATGCAGTTTTCTAGTTAGTGCCGAGTGCCTGTGACACGAGGCACTAGGCACTATTGTTCTTCTGCGTGTTTTTTGGCAGTTTTATTATTCATTTTCCGCCCTTTTTCGGCAATTAATGCAGCCCGAACCGGCCACAGGACCCCCAACAAGTAAATTAACAAAACGTGTGTTTTCATCCCGAATCGTGTGCTACTAAGTGTGTAAGAAATTCGTGAAATTTTCGAATATTTCCCCCCCAAAAACGAGGAAAATTTCCCATAAGAATGAATGGAAAAGCCCGAAAAAAATAAAAATTAAACAGACATACTACAGCCATTTTCAAAAATGAACTGCTCTGGCATACTTTCACCGAGAGACTTCATTTAAACTTTAAAATGGAGGTACTCTTGCCTTCTCTTCATCTATTCACTTCACTTATCGACACCTTTTACTGTTTTTAAACTATCAAGGCTCAAAGGTGTGAAGGTTTTTGATCAAAATTCAGGTTTTATAATGGTTGTGTATTGCGCAAAAAAATAGAAAAAAAATGGTCAAAAAATAAAACGTAAACTGCTCCTGTGGCCACAAATTTCACACTACAGACATGATTTATACATAAAAACGTAGGAAAATTTGTCTTCTCGCTCAGATTCGTATACGAAAGCTGTGAGTATTATAGTTTTGGCCTGAGACACAGAGATACGCCACCGGGACCCATCCACAGTCCCATGTTAAAAAGGCGGGAGATTTTCTGGAGGAAAGCAGAAGTCACCTTTCTTTGAATTGATTATAATAGGTCATATTTCTTCATTTTACACACAAACTGCATATCTAGACGATCAGGAAAGTCTCTAGATGCCCAAACTTAAGTCGGTTCAATGATTGGAAATACGGTTTGGCCAGATATCCTTCCTGTTCGAGGCGTGGTCTCAGCATTTTCTCTCTCTCTCTCTGCTCCTGCATTAACTGCCCGGTGGCGGCCATCTTAGCAGTTATTTTCAGTTAATTTGAATTTGTCTGTGTAAAATGACAGAGAGAGACAGCAGAGGAGCAGAGCAGCTAGCGCATTAGCACTAGCCACTAACTGACAGACATTAACACAGGCAACTCAAGCAAGACATTTTCTGTGGTGACTGTCAATCTGTGTTGTTTGTGTTTAAATCTGCTGTTGCTGTACCTATGATGCGACATATATCAGCAGTTATTGTCAGTTAATTTGAATTTGTCTGTGTAAAATGATAGGGAGAGACAGCAGAGCAGCTTAGCAGCTAGCACATTAGCAGCTTAGCAGCTAGCGCGTTAGCGGCTAGCGCGCCAGCCCGTTAGCTGCTAGCGCGCTAGCCCATTAGCGGCTAGCGCTGTCACACTAACAATTAGCCACTAACAGGCCTGTGTGAAATCATAACATAATTTAATAGGTCATATTTCTTCATTTTACACACAAACTGCATATCTAGACGACCAGGAAAGTCTCTAGATGCCCAACTTAAGTCAGTTCAATGATTGGAAATACGGTTTGGCCAGATATCCTTCCTGTTCGAGGCATGGTCTCAGCATTTTCTCTCTCTCTCTCTGCCTTCCAATTGAAATTCGAATTGTTGCACTAACTGCCCGGCGGCGGCCATCTTAGCAGTTATTGTCAGTTAATTTGAATTTGTCTGTGTAAAATGACAGAGAGACAGGAGAGCAGCTAGCGCATTAGCACTAGCCACTAACTGACAGACATTAACACAGGCAACTCAAGCAAGACATTTTCTGTGGTGACTGTCAATCTGTGTTAAAATCTGCTGTTGCTGTGCCTATGATGCGACACACACACACACACACACACACACACACACACACACACACACACAAACCTAACAACTTCAAAATCAGTTAGTGGCTAGTGCTAATGTGCTAGCTGCTGTGCTGCTCTGCTCTCTCAGACAAGTTCATATTCACTGGCATTATATGCTAAAATGGCCGCCTAGTGTTAGCAATTAGCATGTTGTTGCACCTAACAACCACACACACACACGCGCCTAACACCTTCCACAAATGTTGTACCACAGAAATAAAAATTATATCACTAGATTCAGCTCATTTAGGACATTGCTAATATATTGACCTTATACAAACCTTCTGCACATTGTTTTCAAGACATGACATTTGCTAACATTTGCAGCTGATGCTAGAATTAGTGGCAGACTGACAGACAGTAACACATACACATAGACCGACATAGACAAGCACACACAGAGAAAGACAAACACACCCCACCACACACACACACCTAGTAACTTCCACATATTTTGTACTACATTGTGTACAGTGTGTGTAAATAAACATGTTAAATATTACTATTTGAGATGTGCTTTTTCACTACAGAACCCCGGCAACAGCCCACTCGGCACTTCCAAAATTTCCGCGGGAATTTTCTAGTTAGCATTAATATTCATGGAAAGGTACATACATACATACCCCTCACAAAACTACGGTGGAGTCTCGGTGAGATAGAGGTTAGAGCTCAGGCTGCGAGCCAATCACCCAGCTACGCCAAGAGACAACAGAATAATCAACTGGGGGCTGAGTGATGGAGCCGCTAAACAGCAGACAAATCCCGACTTCCCGACAGGGGAAAGCATCCTTCTAGTGAAGCGACGAGTCCCCGCTCGGTCCCGACAGCCGGTCACGCCATAACAAGCGGAGATTGTGTCACCAACATGCCCGTTTTACGTGCACCAAGGAAATAGGAGACTAGTGAATGGTTACCTGAGGAGAGACCGTATGATTACCAACCACCACGATGGCCACGGCAACAGGCCACAACCAACCCCAGGAAGTGGAAGAAAGAGGAAATCACCTGTGCCCACACCTCTATATATAGGGGCGCGCATTGTGCCTACCTGTATCAAGTCCCTCTATACCACAGGTGTCAAACTGTTCCACAAAAGGGCCGGTGTGGCTGCAGGTTTTTGTTCCAACCAACCAAGAGCACACAGTTTGACCAATCAACTCTCTGAAGACTGAGATCAGTTGATTAAATGAGTCAAGTCTGGTGTGCTGCTGCTTGGTTGGAAAGAAAACCTGCAGCCACACCGGCCCTTTTGTGGAACAGTTTGATACCCCTGCTCTATACCTTGGCACAGTTCGTCTCCCTCCCTGCCACAAAAGGTTAAAACAACGTTAATACAGTTAACGGTAACAGTACTTACCTTGGCAAACTCTTTCATGTGCTGGTGGTCAAACTTTCTACTCCGACTTCCAGAACTTTCTCTGCATCCGGTGGGTGTGGCGCTTGCGCAATAGCTCTTCCTGTCAGAGTCATTGATTTGAAGGACCTCACTCTCATTGCTTTGAAACAAATGAATCTAATTCATCTGAATATTCTTTGATTCATGTTGAACTAACAAGAACAAATCAATTAATGGAGATAAACATGATTAATTCATTTAACTTTTTTGAGTGTACAAAATAGTTTCCCTAATTCAAAATTTACACATATGCCACGATAATTATTAGGATTTAGATTGTCTCCACGTTTAAAGATAGGAGTAATCAATCCTTTGTTCCAAATTGTAAGGTAAATTCCACTTTTTAGCACCAAGTTAAATAATTTTAGTATAGCATCTTTAAGTTTATTACTACTGTGTTTTTTTGTAGCTCCTCAAATGTAATTAAAACCATTTTTGATTGTACTTTATTGTATTGTATTGAAGTTATGGACATCTGCTGTGTGTTTAAATTATTTTTTTCTGGATTTAAATACAAATTTGAGAAATAGTTTTTCCAGACATTGCCATTCTGAATTTTAATGTTATCCGTGTTATCTTAAATGATTTCCACAGGTTCCAAAAATAATTTTGGTCTATTGCCTTTTCAATTTTAAGTAATTAATTTTCATTGATTTGGCCTTTTTTGGGTGATAATTTTCTTATATTGTTTAAGGTCTGTGTAGTATTCATGGCTCAGTTCTTGATTTTCAGGATCCTTATGTTTCTTGTTTGACAAGTTTCTGAGATGCTTTCTTAAAAGGAAACATTCATTGTCAAATCATTGTTCTTTTGCTTGCTTTTTGTTGGCATTTCTTCTTATCATTTTAAGACTTCTTTGCTATTTTCATAACTATCTGATTTAAATTTTCAGTGGCCAAATTTATGCTGTCTTTGTTTAGTAGGTATTGGTTACACAGAAAATGATCTAGCATGGTTTGTATATTGCTTGTTGCTAAATGCATTAGTCAGTGAGACTATTTTCTGTCCATTTGTAATGTTTTGGGATGCTCTATCTGCTTTTTTCAGATAGAGTATGATTTGATTGTAGTCTGATAGGGGATGTTGTGGTAAGACTATTAACACATTTATACTTTCTG
The DNA here is from genome assembly GCA_014281875.1 of Nibea albiflora. NCBI lineage: Eukaryota > Metazoa > Chordata > Actinopteri > Sciaenidae > Nibea > Nibea albiflora. The sequence goes on along the minus strand of CM024807.1, from coordinate 23,895,851 downwards.
GACAGGTATCGGTGACACTATTTCCCAATATAGAGTTGTAGGTAAACCTGCCCAGGGAGTCTCCTTGTGTTCAGACATTAACTATGTATAATCCCAGGGCTTTGCACATTTGTAAAACTTCTTTTCCATTCTTGCTCACTATACTTTCATAGCTATGTCTATGTGTTGTAACAAAGGGTTGGTATAGAGGGGATACATCAAAATGGTTACTGCCATATGTATCAATACCACTTTATTAGGTACACTTTACTAATACCGGGTTGGACCCCCTTTTACCCCCCTTCAGAACTGCCTTAATCCTTTGTGGCATAGATTCAACAAGGTACTTAAAACATTCCTCAGAGAGTTTGGTCCATGTTGACATGATAGCATCACGCAGTTGCTGCAGATTTATCGGCTGCACATCCATGATGGGAATCTCCCGTTCCACCACATCCCAAAGGTGCTCTATTGGATTGAGATCTGGTGACTATGGAGGCCATTTAAGTACAGTGAACTCACTGTCATGTTCAAGAAACCAGTCTGAGATGATTCAAGCTTTATGACATGGCACGTTATCCTGCTGGAAGTAGCCAGCAGAAGATAGGTACACTGTGGTCATACAGGGATGGACATGGTCAGCAACAATACTTTGCAGCATAGCATTGCAACAATGCTCAATTGATACTAAGGGGTCCAAAGTGTGCCAAGAAAATATCCCCCGCACCATTACACCACCATCACCAGCCTAAACCATTGATACAAGGCAGGATGGATCCATGCTTTCTTGCTGTCAATGCCAAATTCTGACCCTACCATCTGAATGTCGCAGCAGAAATCGAGACTGATCAGACCAGGCAACGTTTTTCCAATCTCCTGTTGTCCAATTTTGGTGAGCGAATTGTAGCCTCAGTTTCCTGTTCTTGTGGCATCCGGTGTGGTCTTCTGCTGCTGTAGCCCATCTGCCTCAAGGTTCGACGTGTTGTACATTCAGAGATGCTCTTCTGCATACCAGAGAGATATAGTTCACACCTCTCGTCAAACTCGACTTGACAGTTTTATTACCCCTAATTACCCCCCCCCCCCCCCAATCACACACACACACACACAGTTTTATGACCCTCTGTTACTAATTTATTGACCCCTTGACCTGACCCATGTTTTACAAACCCCCCCCCCCCCCAATCACACACACACACAGTCACCCCCCACTCCAACCACCCCCCCCCAATCACACACACACACACACACACACACACACACACACACACACACCTACCCCACGTCCCCCCACCCCAGCAGCACCTGTGAAGTGGATAGTACTTTAAAGACAGTGTTTAGGAAATGGGATGAGATAAGGTCCATGGGAAACAGTGTCTTCAGTTTAACACATACACACACACATGCAGGTAAGACCCTAAATGGTGTAGAAAATAAGTAATATTAAAATTTGAGAAACATCCAATGGGAGAAAGGAGGTGTGGAAATCACTTTGTAGGATTGCTTTAAAACGACGCGCGTCTGAGAACAACTCAAACTCATCACCTTGCTGAAAGAGGAGAAACTCATCATGCCGCTGCGAAGATCTAAACGTGCCATCACCAACAGGGTTGACAGAAGCAACAATGTTTCTGACTCGATCGATGAAGGAAAGGAGAATGTACAGGAGGAGAAGGGAGTCTTCGCATCTCTGATATGTGAGACACCAGTTACAATCTTTCAAGAACCAAAATCCAACGCTGATGCTCCAAAGAAGAGCGTAGTCTATGTGTGTCGACTGCAGGCGCCCGCGTGCGAATCTGTGCATGAGAAGTGGTCTCTGGAGCCGTACGGGGTGCAAGGCTATTGGGGCTATGTGTTCAAGTACGGCACTGGTGAGCTCTGGCTGTACCAGAGGAATGAGGGTGAAACAGTGGAGCCTCTGTCTGCTGTAGGGATGCTGAGTTCCAACGACTGGGCAGTGCTGAGATTGGTGATGCCAAATCACTCGACCGTAATCGGGCTGTCCGAGTATACCCGGGATCAAGAAGTCGCTGTTGCTGCTAAACAGCCAGAGTGGAGGCCGAGGCCGAGGCTTTCAAAGCGGTCTGGCAATCGAGAACCTGTCCCTCCGGCCGCTGGTTCTTACGAGCCACTCTCGGGACATCCGGGGAGAGAGGACCTACGGAGCGCTTTGTCTTGGAGAGTTTTAATTCTGACTGCGGCGTATTTCAGACACTGATAGACCTGCCGGGAGCTGCATGGGTGGACAAGGTGAAAGAAATTGGAGAAAAAATTACTTCTCTGTTTACCTGCTGTCGCAGGAGCGCCCCCCTGCCCCAGGAGCCGCAGACCTCATCCTTCCCCTCAGCCGGTCAGGCAGCTGTAGCTGAGGCTTCACCCTGCTGTGAAGTTTCTGCTCCGGCCTCTGTGACCCTGCCACCCCCTTCTCCGGACCACGTGCTGGAGCAGAGTGAACGTGCGGCCTCTGCACCTCCGATCCTCTTATCCGACGACTGTACTGCCTCAGACGCGGACAGGGAGTCTCAACGCTCCACCACGACGTGCATCTCTGCGCCACCCCCTTCACCCGTTACACCATCTCCTGCAGACGACGAAAACACGGGGTGGACTTTGTCTACGGGAAGGTTATTCTGAAACTTCACTTTAAACCAGCCGGGGCCCAGCATCCTGCAAATAAATAAATAATAAAAAAAAATGGATCAGGCTCGTCTGAGAGAGGATCCTCATTGTTTCATCAACTACTATGAAAGTCAAGTGGGTGGCGCTTTACCCGGTTTTTACGTAGCACCGGTCATGTACGGCAGGGGTATAGGCTCCATCTTTTCGAGATTGTTTCGTTTCGTCTCTCCTCTCGTGAAAAAAGGTTTTGCCATCGCCAGGCCGCATCTCAAATCGGCCGCGAGGAACATCGCCTCTGATGTGATAAAAAATGCGGTGGGAAATTTGACCAATCCGCAGAATCAGGAGGGATCTGGAGGGATTATGGTTTTGTCACGTAGATCAAGGAAGAGGCCGCCGGGGGATCGCATTTTTTCGCTCCCTCATAAACGTGCGAGTCATAAAAGGAGAAAATCAGTCGGGAGAAGCAGGCCTAAGGGGAGGAAGTCTGCCAGAAGCGACGATATCTTTTAGGCCTAAATAATAATAAAAAATTTAAAACGACGACAAAAGCAATATGACACCAGAAATCAACCGAGTGCACGCTGGCAGAGTTGGATTTATTTTCAGCCCCCATGACGCAGCTGTCTATCGAAGACAAGGTCTACACTGAAATTCTTCCTCTATCGGCCATTGCCGACGGGAGTCACTTTGAGTTCTTTATCCCCGGAGATGGTGAAAAGTATTTGGATTTGAACGATACCTTGTTGCATCTCCGTGTGAAAATTACCAACGCCGACAGTACAGACCTGGCGAATGACCGCGCCGTGGCTCTGATCAATTACCCTCTGAATGCAATTTTCAGTCAGTGCGACGTTATTCTGGGAGATAGATTAATTTCACAATCTAGCGCTACGCACCCGTACAGAGCCATGATCGAAACCCTACTCAATTACTCGGAAGATACGCTCAAGAGTCAATTCAGCGCGGGTCTTTTTTTCAAAGACACAGCGGGAGCGATGGACTCCATTGTGACCAACAACGGTCCAAACCGCGGGCTTAACTCTCGAGTGGCCTTCAGCGCCAATTCCCGGGAAGTACACCTGTTTGGTTCCCTCCACGGGGACATTTTTTTCTGCGAGAGACTCCTTCTGAATTCGGTGGATATGAGAATCAAGCTGACCCGAGCCAGCGATGCCTTCTGCCTCATGGGAGCTCACGCTTCTGATTTCCGCCTGAGAATATTAGGCGCCTCGCTGTTTGTTAAAAAAGTTTCCGTCTCCCCCGCGGTTCGCCTGGGTCACGCGGCAGCTCTGCTGAAGGGTAACGCGCTGTACCCCCTGTCACGCGTCACTGTAAAGACCTACTCCATACCGGAGAATTCCAGGATATGTAACCAGGAGAACCTCTTTCTGGGCGCTATGCCCAAATACGCGGTGCTGGGCATGGTACATCATGAAGCCTACACAGGAAGAAGAGACTTGTCGCCCTTCAATTTTAAACACAACAACGTGGAGTATCTGGCACTCTGTCAGGATGGCAGACAGGTTCCGGCTAAGGCCTTCCATCCCCAGTTCAATCAAGGCGTTTCAGTCAGAGAGTTTTACAACATGTTTATCGCCACGGGAAGACACCTGAAAGACCTACCTCTGAGCATCGACCGTTGGGAATTTGAGAACGGATACTCTCTGTTCGTGTTTAATCTCAACCCGGCTGAGGACAACGACGCTCTGTCCCCTGTTTCCAACGGGAACTTGAGATTGGAAATGAGATTCAGAGTACCCTTACCACACACCACCACTCTGATTGTCTACGCCTGTTACGACTCCATTCTGGAAATTAACTCTAAAAGGCAGGTGCTAGTGGATTATTACTAAAAAACATGAATAATCATGAACTGGAAAATCTTTTGCATCGTCTGCTGGGAGACGTATTCTGCGGTGTGTGGGCTTCTGATCAGCTGCCGTTACTGACACGCTCCTTTGACACCCCGGTCTACTTTATCGTCAACACACACCCTGCGCATCTGCCGGGTGAGCACTGGCTCTCTCTGACTCTGGAAGAGGATGGCATAGCCACCTTTTTTGACTCTTATGGTTTTCCTCCGGACTTTGCTCATTACCCCTCAAGCATCTTACAGTTTTTGGAGCAGCGTTCTGAGCGGATATTGTACCACGATCGTCAGCTCCAGCACACCTTGTCCACCGTGTGCGGTCAGCACTGCGTTTACTATCTCTGCCATAGGGCCTGCGGAGTATCATTTGAACGATTGTTGTCTCTGTATGATGAGGATGTGATTAAAAAATTATCTGACTGTATCACGATTTGTGGAAAAATATCAACGGTGTATCAGAAATCGAAGCTCCGGATGTTTTAACCACGGAACTTGTTCTTTGCAAATGTTTAATCAATGTTACAACCTATGAATGACCTAATAAAATTATGAAATGTGATGTTTTCTCATGAAAATAACTCTGTAGACTGAGTGTGATCAATAAAACCTTTATTGAGAAAAACATTTTTTTTTGTACGTTTACATTCATTTAGGGGAAAAGGGGATCCAGGGAGATTTTTTTTTTTTTACGTCGGCTACGTTTGAGTTCTTTTGGGATTTCTGTGGGAGTAATCCAGCGTAGGGGTAGGGTTTGGAGACTCGTTTGGCCTTTGGAGGAGTTATTACGTTTTGGTCTTCTTCTTCTTCATCATCTTGCTCCTCTGGCATGCTCCAGCGTCTCCGTTTGGAGACTCGTTTGACCTCTGGAGGAGGTAATATGTTTCGGTCTTCTTCAGCTTCATTTTCCTGCCCCTCTGGTCTGCTCCAGTGTGGGGAGAGGGTTATTTTCCGCTTTTCAAAACCACCCTGGGCTTCACCCGTTTTGAGGCGACGATATTGTTCGCGAGCTCGAGGGTTATTCACAGAGGATAAGGGGATGTTGAGGTCCGACAGAGTATTTAAGAAACTCATCCAGCCTCTAGGTGGCGGGGTTGGCGCTTTTTTTTGAGGGAGGGAGAGGTTTTTAAATAAATCAATTACATGAGACCCTGTCACGGTTCGTCCTTTATGAATAAATTCACCTTTTGAATTCCATCCCGCGTCGCTCTTGGATAACTTTTTCATGATGTACTTGGCATTCTTGTGGTCACGCTGGGGAAGCCTTTTTAATACCTCGCTCATAGTGTCATCAGGATCAGAGCGTTCCGTGTCAGGAAGACGGTCAGCTGGAAGATCCATCAGCTCGTCTGTCGGGTCGTGTTGCAGAGTTAAAGTCACCCGACGCTCCTCTTTTTGACCTTGTTTCATCAACGTGAGATATTTCTGCAGCAAGGCGTTATATTTTTTAATTTTTTCATAAGAACTCACCCCCGGCTCATTTAATATCGCTTTCATTTTTTCGTCTAAGTCGTCTTCGGCCATTTGTCTGATGGAGGATTCAGGTCGAGTCAGACGGTTTAACTGGTGGGGTGCGACGAGAAACATTTTTTGCGACGTTCTCAGGGCCATTTTTTTTATTTCTACGAATAAGTCCTCCTAAAAGACTCCCGCAGCCGAAAGCAAAGGTAAAATAAAACCTCCCGACTGTTTCATCAAGGTCCGGCGTTTCTGATTTAAACCCGTCTTTTTATCAGCCAGCAGTCTGATAAGTTTTCGTCGGCTTTTCAGTTTTTTGTATTGAGGAGAAGAGAGAGGAATGTTTCCTTTTAAAAGATTCAAAGCAATCTCACACAGAGCTTGGACAAAGTCCGGGGAAGAGTGGGCAAGAATGTCTTTACGTTTACGAGGCGTGGCGTGGTACAGAGCTCTAAGTAAGGGCGCATTTCTTCTTATACGCGGCGACATGCTGATGATAACGGCAGAGACTTACTTTGTTCTGGGAACATATACGGTCGGCCACTGTGGAGGCAGTACACCCGTCCTCAGCCTGTACGGTTCTGGACAGGAAGAGATCGACCAATAAATACCCACGGGGGTCTTTGGTGGCGTCTTCAAAACTCTCTAAAAAGAAAGCTTTTTGCGATGGGAAGATCTGATTCGCCAATATAGTCATCTGTAATTTGTCCCGAGGGTTTTTAAACAACACCAGATAATTACTGTTCAAACTCATGGTACGGCTGTGTTTACCCCGATGAAATACATTTTGCGTCAACATAAACACGCTCATGTTTCTATGATGTCTGTACTGAGTAAATATTTTAACCACTTCAGGATGGTCAGAGGCTTGAAAAATAACATCATCCAGAATGATCAAATGGTTCTGATCAGGAGGAAACAGTTCTGTGTCATCAAAAGAATCAGGAAGTCCTTCAACAAACTTGATCTTTTTATTCATCTTTTGCAGTTCGACATACATTGGTTGAAAAGAAGTATAAATCCATACAATATTGTCAGGTACGACATTCATCACATGTTCACAATTTTCAATGACACTTTTTACATAATATGTTTTCCCACACCCACAATCATACATGAAAAGGGTGCTACAAGTCTGGGGTCAAAGTTGACTTCCTCCATGTTAGCAAGGTGTGACATTTTATTTATTTAGTCAGTCTGTCAGTTTGTTTCTCTCCTCCTCCTCCTCCTCCTGTATACTCTAGTAGCCAAAAGGCAGAGTTGTCCCGTCGCTAAAGAGACGTCTCTTGTCGTACACCACTCTAAACTTTTTCTGAAATGAACAGTTTTTCAAGAGAAAGGTCTTTTTATCACGTCTGATGTTGTGCTGTGGAGTCTCAATCACACCCCCCCCGAGAGCCCTCAAGGTAGCCCTCCACCAACTCGCTGACAGTGTCAAAGTTGACGCGCTCACAACATTCTTTCGTCTGAGTGATACCTTTGACCCGCAACACTACTTTTTTCTTTTGTTTAGTCTGGTAAGCATAGCTTTTGGGGCCAGCGGCTGCAAATTCTTGAATGGTGTCTCCGCCCAGCTCATCGGTCAAATCCCCTAGATAATTTCCCAATTTCAGAGGGGTGTCCCCTTCTTTCACCACATATATCAGGCTGTCAGTATCCATGTACAGAACATTTTCCTGCACCTGCTCTAGATAACTGTACAGCCTGAGACGAGCATAGGCGGTAGTGAATGCAGCGATGAACACGTTATTAGCTACCTGGAGGCACGACACACCGATTGTGGTAATTCCACTGAATCATAGCAGTTTTGTCGTTCAGAAAACTAAAGTATTTCACTTTGTACTGACCGGAAAACATGAATCTGAGAAATTCTTCAGGGTCGCTGACCAGGGTGGTCTGAGGCAGGTTGCTTCTCTGCGCAAACTTTCCCCAGAAGCTGTTGAGACACAATTTGGCCACCTGTCTCTTTGCGGGGTTCACCTCAATCTTGTCAGCATCTAGCTGCACACCCTGATGCAGCTTATAGTCCCTGATGTACTTTTCTCTGCTTTCCTGATCAACGGCCTCGGGTGGGTAGCCTGAAGCTTCCTGCTTACCTTTAAGGAAGGTGTGCATGTAGCCGACAAAAATGGAATCGCTACACCGGTCAAAGTGCCACACTTCAGTGATCTTGCCAACTCTATAACCGAGCTCGAGAGCCTTGTTCACTTCCACGCTGACCCACACTCCCGTCAATGCTCTAGCCTGCTCGTCGTGTCTACAGGGACCCATCTGATTGTTGATTTCAGCGCAGGTACGACAGAGGGTGAACACCAATTTACCTTGAGATGTTTTGTAAGGTAACACGGGGAACAACAGCCCTCTAGGAGGGTGGATGGTGGCTTTGATGAACCCAAAGTAGTTTTGAAGGGCTTCAAAGTCTTTGTGGATGATGGTGGGGTGACCTAGCGGGTAGGAGAAGCTACAGTTCACATACGGATATAGAGAAGTGACGTCTACATAGTGCACGGTCTCGTTAGGCTCGGCAGTGTACCTCAGCCTCACGGCGCTCGTTCTGCCGCCAAAGAGAGCGTCGCGGGGACACAGAGGTTCAGGAGGGAGGAAGCTACCGAGAAAAGCTTTCACGCCTGCGTGCACATTTTTCATAGCCACCCATTCATGCTCCCACATGACAACCGTCTGAACCCCGTGAACAGATTTCAAAGCCTGTATTTTCTCCACACTGGCCGCGTACACCTCCTCAAAGGGGATGTGTCTCAGTGGGCAGATGTCGCAGGGGTTAAAACAAGACGGGCAGCCGTGGTAAAAGCAGCCCAGAAACTCCCAACCATGCGCAACACCGTCTATTTCGGCATAACCGTCAACAAAGTATGGTCCTACCCGTTTCTCCGCATGCTGGATGAAGACATTATTGCTGCCTGCTACTCACTCCAGCCATTGGATGGAGGCGTGGGAGTAGCTTTTGGTCTGGCACCTGTAGTTATCTGGTGAAGGTATGGCCAGGGTTTTAGGAGGGAGAAAATTTGTCAGAAAGACCTTCATGCATGCCGAGGCGATGGTGATGCAGCTGAAAGGGTCTACGCCCGTGTCAGCGAGGAACTGGTTTCTGAACATGATACAGCCCTTGGCGAGAATGTCAACATCATTTTCACAATACCGCAGAGCTTCCCTCTCAAAGTGAAACGTACCCCGACTCGCCTCTCCGTACCAGTCGTAAAACTCTCGCTGCTGAGCAGGAGTCATACGCTCCACGCCATAATCACACGGCGGAGGGTAAGCTCCGACATACTGCAAATTCTTCTCTGAACTGAAAGTGTGAGGGAAATGACCCTTGGTCTGGTCGGAGAAGCCTAACGCTTTGGGCATGGCGCTGAGACGCATGGTGAGAAAAGACAGAGAGTCAATGAATTTTAAATTGTAATCAGGGTCTTGGAAACAGAGAATTTTACTGCCCTGCATGATGAGAGAAGGCTGCAATCCTATCTCTATCATGGTGTTTAGGACCAATTAACTATCAAAACCTTTAGCGTTGTGAGCCACAAACACACTGTTCTGGTACATGGGCCTCCTGAAATGCAAAAGAAAGTCCCTGACACAGTTCAAACCATAAGATGACCACCGCACACCGCTTAACGTTTTGGTGCAAACGAGGAAAGGTTTGTGCACATTCTGCTGGACGACAACGTTTCAAAGTCATAGAAAATCAATTTCTCTGCATGGTCTGTAGCAGGAGGCAGAGGCTGAATGAAACAGCGGTGCTGCTCACCGGTGTCTGAGACTAATTTCTCTCCGCAGATGGTGCATTTTGGCCTCATGCATTTGTGATCTTTACTTTTGGACATGTAGTATCTGTATTTGCATTTCGGACATCTTTTGATTGTATCGCATATACTACTACTACTACTACTACTACCGCTATTTGTTTCACACAAAGGTCGTTCTCTAGGCTCCTTGTGCCTGTCAAAACACTGAGCTGTGCGACACGTCCTGTTGCAGTCGGTGCACACTTTGGGTTTGAGCTCCTGCTTAGTGCAGTCAGGGTTGTTACAGACAGAGCAGTGACCTTTGCATTGGTGAGCGTAGGGTTTCGTGTAGCTTTCGTAGCAGTAATGACATACATATGGAACCCCGAGAAAGGCTTTGAGATTTTTTATACCGTAATAATGATTTTGGAATAAAAAGAGAAAGAGAGGATTAGATCTATCGGCGAAAGCAGTCTCAAATTGCGAGAGCGGCTGCTGTTCTGGGCTTCTGTAAAAAATGACAATTTTACGGTTCAGAATTTGTTCAAATTTGCACACGTCAGTAAAGGTGACGGGGGTCTGATCGCTCAGACCTGCGAGTCTCTGCAACTCTCTCCCTCGTTCTAAGGCCTGATGATCTGTGATAAGAGGATCGATCACATGGGCCAAGTTGATGGCAAAGCAGAGGTGATCATTTCTGTTGTCTACAATGTACAGATGCCGTCTTTTGATGCGTATTATTTCACAGTCTAAAGTTTTTTCCAGCTTGCGTTTCACGCCGCCTCTAGGATCATGCACAACCTGAACCACTAATTCTAACCTAGCATCTGACGCTATTTCAGCGTTAGATTGCACCAACCGCTCCAGCAAGCCCTCAAAAGCAGGTAGGATAGCATCGCCGTGCTCATCCTCAACAGCCACAGAGACATGATTCTGAACATTCTCACCAATCACCTCGAGCTGTATCACGTCATTACGCCTAACCTGTGCTCTGACAGCGTCAGCCATATCTCTAAGGATCAACATCACATCATCGTAAAACTGAGCAAGATCCGGTATGTTTCTGGTCGGGGGAACGGTGAATACTCGTCTCAGCTCCATATTGTTGAACCGGTCGCGGGACACGGTCGCCATGTTGGAGGAGGCGGAGGAGGTGGACGGTCTGGGGGGTGAATCAGCCTGACCTCTCACATTTCCTCCACCGTGCTGGACATTTCTACCGACTTGTGTTAAATTTGGTGTTTGAGATGAAGCCGGCTGACGTGAGAAAGAGGGGGCAGGAGCGGGTGGGGTGAATGAGGGGGGAGGAGGAGGAGGAGGAGAAGGGGGAACATTTGACCGTGAGCAGGAGGAGGAAGGGGAGGGGATAGAGGAGGAGGATGGGGTCTGGTTGACCTGCAGGAGAGCCATTTCTAAAGGTTGGAAATAATTTTCATCAGAAACAACCTGGTTTCGATTTAGATGTGACAGAGCGTCTTCTAAAGACTGAAAATAGTCATCAACAGTCAATGCTGAAGAATTTTCACGTACGTTAGCGACGGGTACATCTACCGGAGGAGGTGGGGGGATTTGATTCAAATACTCAACCGCTTGCTCTAAATCAGACGGAACCACAGACTCTAAAAGGTTTTCTTCATCCATTTTCATACAATTTAATTTAAATGTCACTCCCTAATTTTACAACAGTTTACAGAGAGACAGCACACTGCACAGACATCGCTGAAGACGAGCTAACCTTTTCTTCCTCACAACCCTGCGCCGGATCCTACGACGTGTCAGGACAGGTATGTCTGCTGATGCGTCTCCAGTGTCGCGTTGATCCGGGTTCGGCTGTATTTCAGGTTCGTCACTTTGTACCCCAACGCTCCTTTGTTCCACAGCTGTGGCAAAAAAAAAAAAAAGAACATGATGTTTTTTAGTTTACATGACAATTAAAGAAATTATTTCAAAGACTAGTATATATTTTGAAAACATTGTCTACCTTGATTACGGACGTGGGGATTTTCAGGTCTATGTTGCTCCGTCACAGACCTCTGGAGAGGAGAAACTGAGGCCCCCGGCGCTGTATAAAACACCATAAAAAGACAAACGTCAGGCTTTCCATCTTTCCATCTTTACAAGCTTTCAGAAAGTTTTGCGACTTACCCGATGCTCCACTAGTACGACAATCGCGTCGTCCTGGTCGTCGTCCTAACCGTAGGCGATTCGCACGAGGTCGACTCGCTGACGGGGGAGAGCTTGAAGTGCTCGGAGTGGCTTCTGCGTCGACGTCTAATAGCCAGTTGGATGCAGCTGGAACGCCTTGTAGATCGTTTGCCCGTCCTAGAAAATCTATATATGTAGTTTGGGGAAAAAAATAGTTAAATCTCATCAGTTTACTGAAAAAGTCAAAGATAATAAAGAGTAGATAATAGACCCACCGTGATCTGACTGCGTGAGCAGGAGCCCCTCAAACTCGATAGAAGTCACTTGAAAAATAAAAAAAAGATATTCAATGTAGAAACCAAAACCTGGATAGATGCAACATCTTAACTTAAAACTTAGCATATCGGAAGCTAGCTTAGCAGAAAGTTATAGTAATAGCAATAATATATGAGTGCAGCAATGAAGTCTTTCAGAAGTTAGACGTAGAAAAGACATTTATTGCAAAATCAAGTTACGAAACAAACGATAAAAAGACGTTAAATCACTTACTGGGAAATTTGAATTCTTGGTCAGAAGAAAATGCAGAAGTAGAAGGCTGAACCTCCGATGAAATGTTAATTTCTAAAATAAAATCAATACTAAAGTTTACTTCTTCTTTGTCTGTCTCGGTAGAATGCAAAGTAAATAAATTTTTAAAAAGTAGTTAAAGTTTTCTCATACCGCGATTCATCTTGTCCCCGTAGTTTCACTGACTGCTGTGACGCTGCTTCAACAGGGTTTGAGGCACACTTTATATACCCCCAAAAGAGAACACCAGGCACCGATTGCAATGAAGACTTTATTTCACCCATTTGAGGGTTAAACATTCTCTTTAAAGTACTATATACAGATATCTGCTTATCTCACCCCATTTCCTAAACACTGTCTTCAAAGTACTATTCACAGTGCTACTGAGGTGGGGGTCGTGGGGTAGGTGTGTGTGTGTGTGTGTGTGTGTGTGTGTGTGTTGGTGTGTGTGTGCCGATTGCAATAAAGACTGTTAAACATTCTCTTTAAACGCCTGCAGTCGACACATAGACTACGCTCTTCTTTGGAGCATCAGCGTTGGATTTTGATTCTTGAAAGATTTGGTGATGGCACGTTTAGATCTTCGCAGCGGCATGATGAGTTTCTCCTCTTTCAGCAAGGTGATGAGTTTGAGTTGTTCTCAGACGCACGTCGTTTTAAAGCAATCCTACAAAGTGATTTCCACACCTCCTTTCTCCCATTGGATGTTTCTCAAATTTTAATATTACTTATTTTCTACACCATTTAGGGTCTTACCTGCATGTGTGTGTGTATGTGTTAAACTGAAGACACTGTTTCCCATGGACGTAATTAGGGGTAATAAAACTGTCAAGTCGAGTTTGACGAGAGGTGTGAACTATATCTCTCTCATACCTCAGTTGTAACTAGTGGTTATTTGAGCCTTTCTATCAGCTTGAACTAGTCTGGCCATTCTCCTCTGACCTCTGGCATCAACAAGGCATTTTCGCCCACAGAACTGCCGCTCACTGGATATTTTCTCTTTTTCGGACCATTCTCTGTAAATCCTAGAGATGGTTGTGCCTTAAAATCCCAGTAGATCAGCAGTTTCTGAAATACTCCAGACCACCCCGTCTGGCCCCAACAACCATGCCACGTTCAACGTCACTTAAATCACCTTTCGTCCCCATTCTGATGCTCGGTTTGAACTGCAGTAGATCCCCTTGACCATGTCTACATGCCTAAATGCATTGAATTGCTGCTGATGTGATTGGCTGATTAGAAATTTGCATTAACGAGCAGTTGGACATTTCTACCTAATAAAGTGGCCGGTGAGTATATATTTAAGTTATATGTAATGAAAAATGCAGACACTCCTACTATAGAACAGCTGAATATAATTTTTTCCTTTATTTTCTGTAGAATAATTAAAATATTGATACTTTTTTCTTCATATTTTGATGTAAAATATAATGTTCAGTGTTCCCAATAAATGGAAACAAAAAATATAAGGATTTTGAGCTTTACACACATTTTAAAAACACTGCTATTATTTTGAAAACAACTGTATAGCAGTATAAACAGTATGAACTGTGAATATATCAAAAATAAAAGATGTATACAGTGTGAACAGTCTGTAAACAGTTTGAATGGCATACAGCAGTTGATTGTACATAGTGCACTTAAGAAACAGCAGCGGGTTGGTGAAGTTTATAAAGTCTGTAAAGTTTATAAAGTCTGTAAAGTTTATTAAGTTTATAAAGTCTGTAAAGTTTGTAATGTTTATGAAGTTTATGAAGTTTATAAAGGTTTGTGGAAACCTTCAGGCTTCTGGGATCCACAATCTCCAGGACCTGAAGTGGCAGACTAACACAGATATCATCATCATCATCATCATCATCATCATCATCATCATCAAAAAGGCCCAGCAGAGATTGTACTTCCTGCACCAACTCAGGAAGCTCAACCTGCTGAAGGAGCTGCACAATTCTACTCTGCCATCTACTACTCTGTTCTCTGCTCTTCCATTTTGGTGTGCTGCTCTTCTTAGCAGTAAGATCACACCATCGTTTAGATCAGGGATGATGGTGAAATTGGTCAGGGGGCTAGATTTTTTTCAAGTGGGACCTCAGGGGCCGAATTACACTTTTGGCCTGAAAAAACACAAACTCAACACATGGACATGCTATTTGATATTATTTATGAAGGCCTATACGTCAAGTGCAATGCAATAGCCTCACAATGAGGCATACACTTGCAGCCAAAAGCAATCTACCCTCTGAAAATGTGACATCGACCTGTGCATGCAAGTAGCCTACATTTATAAATTAAAAATGCAACAAAATGGACTAGGACATCTAGAAGATGTTACTTTGAGCTCTGTTTAGTTGTGACCAAAATATAGAATCAATGGATAAATCCAAATATTGAACCATATAAAAGAGTTCAAAATGAACTCCACTTCAACCAACTACAGAAGTAAAATTACAGAATCATCTAATGATAGAATACAGTGTATATACTGGATATCGTTACAGAACATGACACCTGAGTGTTAAAGTTATTGAATAACTGTTGTCAATATTTTTCACACATTTATTTGTAGATCATTTTGGCATTATGTCTGACAGTGATGCTTATCTCAGAGCAGTTCAGACTGCAGCGCTGATAGTCTCCACTTGTTATGATTCCTCTGTCAGTAACATGGCCCAGTCAGAGCTGATGCTGCTGCTTCAACCTCTCTGGATCATCAGGGTTCAGCTGATCCTCTCTCAACACAAACACCTTTCTCATCACTCACACTCTGACAGAGATGAGTTTCCATCTGATGAGAGAAGACAGACAACAGAAATCATGAATCAGTGTTTACAAAGACTCCCTTCATCAGCTGTCAGTCAGTGATGCAGCACATCCAGTATAAAGACCAACAGGGAATTCAGTCCTGCACACTACACTCAAGTACACAGTGGGAACAACGTGCTGACAGTATCTGAATGCATCATTACTGCAGAAACAGAGAGACATTCACTGCTCTCTTTCATTTTCAGCTGTGGGTACTGGACTTCAGCAGAGGTTCTGCTCTGTACAAAGACCACATGGTCACTAAATGTAATGATGATTCTTTGCAGGCTTCAGTCAGATGGATCTGAAAGCTGTGACAAAGATGAACTGATCAGTTCTTTAGTGTTGAAATGAGAGAACTACCACTTTGAGATCATTTCAGATGAACGAGGACCCCTGTCTCTGTACATCTTGTAATGCTGTCAGCTGTAATCACCTTTATTTCCTATAAACAACAACAGTTGTCTTCACATCAACATCACAGTTGTCTTCACATTATCATCTTGTTGAGAGTACTACAGGGTCATTACAGACAGCACTTGACTCTATTGCACCTCTGAAAAAGAAGATAATTAAACAGAGGTGGCTAGCATCATGGTATAACCAGCAGACTCGTAAATTAAAGCAAGTGGTACATAATTCTGAACGCAAATGGCGTGCCACTAAACTGGAAGAATCTCGCTTAGTCTGGCAAGATAATCTTAAAACCTACAGGAAGGCTCTCCGTAATGCCAGAACAGCTTATTACTCTTCTTTAATAGAAGAAAACAAGAACAACCCCAGGTTTCTCTTCAGCACTGTAGCCAGGCTAACAGAGAACCACAGCTCTACTGACCCATCTACTCCTCTGGGTCTAACTAGTAATGACTTCATGAGCTTTTTAATGATAAAATTAGGACTATTAGAGACAAAATACATCATGCCTTTCCTTCGACGGGCACGGATCTGCATTCTGGCGCGGCAAGTTTGGAGTCAGCTGCGGAACCTGGTACATATTTGGACTATTTTTCTCCCACTGACCTTCATCAAATAACTTAAACTCTAATAATTTCTTCATCTAAGTCTTCAACCTGTCTCCTAGACCCCATTCCAACCAGGCTGCTTAAGGACATTTTACCTTTAGTCAGCCCTTCTTTACTGGACTACTTATTAATCTGTCTTTATTATCAGGACATGTACCACATTCCTTTAAAGTAGCTGTAATTAAACCTCTTCTTAAAAAGCCCACTCTAGATCCAGAGGTCTTAGACAATTATAGACCGATATCAAATCTTCCCTTTCTTTCTAAGTTACTTGAGAAAGCTGTAGCTAATCAGCTGTGTGAATTTCTTCATAAGAACAGTTTATTCGAGGATTTTCAGTCAGGATTTAGAGTCCATCATAGCACAGAGACCGCACTAGTCAAAGTCACAAATGATCTCCTAATGGCATCAGACAAAGGACTCATCTCTGTACTTGTCCTGTTAGATCTTAGTGCTGCATTTGACACCATAGACCATCAAATTCTTTTACAGAGACTGGAACATCAGATTGGCATCAAAGGAACCGCCCTAAACTGGTTTAAGTCGTATTTCTTAGATCAATCTCAGTTTGTCCACGTCAATGATGAATCCTCCATGCATACCAAAGTCTGTCATGGAGTCCCACAAGGTTCTGTACTAGGGCCACTTCTATTCAGTCTATATATGCTTCCTCTAGGGAACATTATTAGGAATCACTCCATTAATTTTCATTGTTATGCCAACGACACCCAATTATATTTATCAATCAAGCCTGATGAAACCAATCATTTAGCCAAACTGCAAGCGTGCCTTAGGGATATAAAAAGTTGGATGACCTACAATTTTCTGATGTAGAAAGATAAAACTGAAGTTCTTGTAACACCTCAGAAACTTTCTTTCCGGAGACTTGGCTACCTTAGACGGGATCACCTTGGCCTCCAGCTCCACCGTAAAGAATCTTGGAGTCATATTTGATCAGGATTTGTCCTTTAATGCCCACATAAAACAAATTTCAAAGACTGCATTCTTCCACTTACGCAACATCACTCTCAGTCTCTCTCTCTCTCTCTCTCTCTCTCTGCTGGTCTGCTGCTGACGTCCACCATATATAGCATTACTGTCAATATTGCTACCATCTCCACTACAGATTAGTTGGTTAATGACTTATTGCTGCTGTGCATTGGTGTCTCTCTATCTCAGGTTCCACAGCTACTGTAATCATTCTACCATCTATTGTAATTCATTGTAATTTTATCATTCATTGTAATTGTACAATATGTCCGTGTTGATTGTTCTGTACATGTGACATCCACCTCCTCTGTGGCTCTTCCTGAGGTTTCTTCCACAGTTTTTCCCTGTTAAAAGGTTTTTTTTGTGGGCAAGTTTTTCCTCACTCGAACCGAGGGTCTAAGGACAGAGGGTGTCACTCCCTGTACAGATTGTAAAGCCCTCTGAGGCAAAATGTGTTTTGTGAGTTTGGGCTATACAAATAAAATTTGATTTGATTTGATTTGAACAAAAACACATGATCACGACAAGCTTCTGGCTCATCTGATTGGGTGTTAGAGTGTTCTCTCTCTCTCTTTGTCTTTCTGTCTAATACTGAAGCCTGTCACCGTTCTCCTCTCACAGCTTCACCGAGGAAAGTAGCCACTGAGAGGGTCAGAGGTTTTCAGGAAATACTGGATCTGTGCTTTGATACTAAGTCTGTTTAGTACAATACTGCTGAGACCAACATGGACTGCCTGCAACCCTCTACTGACCTCAGAGTCTACAGACAGTGCGGACTCTCCACAAGATCAGACAGAGACTCAACATAAAACATATCAAACACCAGTCAAGGATTTGAATTGAATATGTAGAAAAACTACATGAAATACAGTCACTGAACTGACCTCAGAGTGTCCAGTTTACAGTCTGGACAGTCCAGCAGACAGAAGCTTCACTTCTAAATACTTCAGGTTGATCTTGTAGCTGGGGTCCAGCTCTGTCAGATGGAAGGGGTTGGACTTCAGAGCTGAGGCCACAACTTCACAGTGAGTCTTTGAGAGTCCACATCGAGAAAGTCTGTGATGAAACAAAGATTATAAAATATGTTATTATGAAAAAAGACACTTTATATTTACTTTGTTCGTTACCTGCTGCTTTTAGGTTCACGTCCATAAGTGAGAAAATTCAGTGACTGCTGCACTACATATTCAGTAAACAAACACAATTAAGAAATTTTGCAACTTTCATTTCAACACAATGTCATTAGAAAGATGTCATCATTGTATCAGCAATAAAAACATCATCTCAATTCTAGCCTTTTATCTTTATGTATTCATCAGACTTGTTACTTGTGGAAGCTGTGCATTTCCTACTGCTTCTTTTCTTCGAAACCAACAAGAGAGGAAATACGCAAAGACACAACTTGAATAAAAAGCAATAAAATAAAATAAAAAAGGACCTATGGCATCATCTCCATAGCCTCGTACTTCGGTTACCCTGTCAACACATGAAGGAGGGATCTGATTGGTTGCTGCATGTCTGGAAGTTATCCAGATGAGAACTGAGGGAAGCATGATGAGGTTCGTCATCAGCACACTGGCTGGTCTGTGACATCAGACTCTAATGTCTAATGTAGGAGGTCATACTCTTTGTTGAAATCCAGTGAAAGTGTGGTTTCATCCAGGCCATCAAAGATGAACAGAAGTTTACAGACAGTAAGCTTCTCTGCTGTGACTTTCTGTATTGTTGGATGCAAAACATGGAGCAGCATGAAAAGACTAAACCGCTCATCTTTTAACAAGTTAACTTGCCTGAACAAGAGCAGAACCACCAGACTGACATCTTGGTTCTCTGAGCCCTCTGCCCAGTCCAGAGTAAACTTCAGCACTGAGAAGGTTTTTCCAATGCCAGCGACACCATTCGTCAGTGTGAGTGTCAGATTGTCACGGAGGGTCTCCTTCTTGGAAGCTGTCTCAAGCTGCCTCACCTCATGTTGGGTATTAACCTCTTCACTCTGTCCTTCTCTGATGTAGAGTTCAGTGTAGATCCTGTTGAGGAGGGTTCCACTTCCTGTTTCATCACTTCCTTCAGTCACACGTTCATGTCTCGTCTTGAGACTGATCTTATGTTCATTTAAAACCTGCAGACCACCACTCACTAAGAAAGAGAGAAAAATTTGAGACAAAACAACCAGCTGATTATTTCACCACTACCATTAAAAAAAAATCAAAAAATGATCAATATAAGAATATATAGCAAAGTAAATGTTAGAAAGTCCAGTTTTGGTTGAACAGTCCAGTTTTGTGTTGGTGTTTGATTGACAGCAGAGACGACAGGCTCAGCCTCAGAACCTCAATATCTGAACAGCTCACTGTGGCTATTCCTTCCTCCCTGCAAGATTTAAAACTGATCCATCCATCAAATGATAGACAATATGTTCATGTCTTCTTGTGTAGACATGTTTTTATTTCTTTGTGCTAACAAAGTTCTGCAAATCTCTGTGACAAATACACATTTCCTGTAGCTGCTTCACAATAAAAGCTCACTGATTTACAGGTGGAAAACTTTAATGTGAAGGAGTAGCAAGAAATGTTGAGTTTACATCAGCGGCATAAAAACAAAGCTCTGACTGACTAAAGTAAGAGTAAAAAGCTGACATCTGAATGTTCAAATAGGAACTAACCTGCACCTGTACCTGCATGACTGCTGCAGTTTTTGGGTTGTTTTCACATGGTTGAATTCACTTATAGTAAGTCTCTAAATAAACATAATGTCATGAAATGCAGCAGGCTACATTTTAAAGATAAACAATCTTACTTTGTACGGTGCTGGTCTGATTGGCTGTCTGCAGTCCATAACTTGTTCTGGATCTTTTTCCACACTGGGGACAGGAAGAGTCTCCTGATGAAGAAGACTGGTACCAGTCTGAGGCGATGCAGAGTCTGCAGAACCAGTGTCCACACCTGGTAGACTCCAGATCCTTCAGAACGTCCTGACACAGGACAACATGACTCCTCGTCCTCTCTCTGTGAAGACATTTCGTGACACTGGCTCAAAGCTCAGATGTTCAGAGAAGTGTTGTTACTTTTCTGTTTGAATTCAGCTTTCAGTCTGTGATAAAGATGATTTGATTTCAACTCTCCTGCTGTGAACATTAATTAACAGCTTTTCAAGTCTGTCTCTGTCGGATTAGACATAACTTAACTTTGTCTTCATCCTCAGTTTACAGTAAAAACAGTCTCTTAATTTGTGTTTGATCACTGAAGACTGGAGGATAATCTTTGGACCAGTCACTCTTCATAGACGGACAGCTGGATCCTGGAGAAGCTCTAAATACACAAACTGCTGTCAATAATTTGGAGGTTTAAAAGTTTTTCAGTCCTCTTACATCAGATTACAGCTTGACATAGCAGTGTAAACAAGTAGACCAATAACACCACCACAGATCTGAGAGTCAATGGCCACCTCACATACGACAAGTAAAGCAACTTAAATCGCAACCAAGTTTTTTTTTTATTACTCCAAATTAATTTGGGAGTGGGAGTGTGATTGATTGACAAAGGTACAGGAACTTTAGCAGTGTATCCATTTTGATATTAATGCAGCAGATCATTGAGATTGGCGTCACTGTCAAGCGATTTAATGTTGGTTATCTTTAGTGAGCCAGAATTTTAAGATACAATAGTTTTGATTTCAGGTGACATTTTAAGCCCAAAATAAGTAAAACCATTTTTTGCATTTATAAACGGAATCTTTATACTTTTATTTGGAATTAATAGTGTTGATGTACAGAAATGTATCTTATATCCAGAGAACTCTCCATACTCTCCTGGATTAATGCAATTAGATCCGGTCGAATAGTCTGGGTGTGGTCGAATAGCCAATTTTTCTTAGGAAATGAAAGTATAAACGTAGCCGCCATGATAAAAGCTGTTCGAATTCTCACACAGTTAAGGAAAGGAGCTTCAATGCTTCCTTTATTATCTGTTTTAGCATAGGATACACCAGACAATCCTTTACGAAAGGGAAGGAGGCAATTCCTTGCGGTATTAATATTAATTTATTTGAATTCTGAATGAAGTAATTTTTTTCATCGGGTTTTCCACGTTTATATTTCCTGCATTAAACGACGTGCACGGGGAGTATCTAGTAAGTATCTACCTTTGTGCCACAGGTTGCGTGAGGTTACATGTGTAACAATAGGTTGTTCCCAGTTTGTGGGGTTTCCATGGGGAGCGGTTAGTGTGAAACACCGGCTGTTTATAATGTAATACATGGGCTAAAGTTGGCTAATGAGGAATGTGAGACAGCCTCATCCTGTGGACCTGTGATAGGCTTCACAGCCTCCGACACACCCAGCCCAATCCCCAGATCTTAATCTGATAGAAAACTTGTGGGGTGACATCAAAAAATGCTGTTTCTGAGGCAAAACCAAGAAATGCAGAGGAATTGTGGAAGTTTATCAAATCATCCAGGACTGGAATACCTGTTTACAGGCGCCAAAAGTTGGTTGACTCCATGCAGCACAGATGTGAAGCAGTTCTCAAAAACAGTGGTTATACAACTAAATGTTAGTTTAGTGATTCAGAGGAATGCAGAGGAGTAATTCAAATATTGATACTTTTTTCTTCATATTTTTGAACACAACTGTACATATCTATGTACAGCAGACTAAAACAGTGTATAAATTACTAAATTATAATACACAGGTACTGCACAGGTTTACACCTTGTTGCACAGATTTTCAGGGTAATATGACAGATGTAATGTTATTTGAGTTTAGTTGATCACAGTGACAGCCTGTGCCAATTGATCCTGTGTCTCTTTGTTTTAGTGTACATAGTTTTGTAGGGCTGGCCAGAGGGGAGAAGTTCAAACAGATTGACACAGATTCAAACAGGCTGACACCGATGATCCTCTCTGCAGTCCTGATTATCCAGTGGAGTCTATTTCTGTCCTGTTTGGTGTGTGGTATATTTTCTTACAAGCATTTCACAGTATTTCATTGGTCTTTCCTAATAATACAATTGAATTTGAAGTGTATGTCTAAAAGAACTTGCAATGATCTCTCTTTGCCTGAAGAATGAGCACTCTATAGTATTTGTGACTTCTCTTGGGGAAATAGGATCAAGGGATTCAATCAGTGGATGCACACAACAAAAGCAGTCCAGGACATTACATTCACTCTGTAGGCAACGTTAAAAGTGACAAAAAAATCGTACAATCCACGAGATAGATTGAGATATACCACTACATATACTATCTCAATATTTTAATATGTATTGAAACCACACTGAAATGGTCCATTTAGTACTTCTTGATTCTCTGCTGACATGAACTTAGCAAACACGCACATGTGAGCCTGGTGTCTCTGAATGCAGTGTTTGGCTTGTGTGTGTACTTCAGTTTCATCCCTCTGCATGGAAGAAATCTCAGAGGAAGAAGAGCTAAAGACGTTTCAATCTACTTTACAGAAAGTCTTTAATTGCTCTGGAATATTATCTTCACTTGAATGTACTTTATAAATAAACACACACAGAAATATTGACAGATAAATAGTAAGAATCTGGAGTTATATTGTTATGTTCATTAGATTAAAGTGTTTGGATCTGCCATCCCTGTAGCAGATCTGAGAGAGAAAGCATATTTTGACCTCTGCTACTTGTGTATAAAGTTATTTGTAACTAGTATCAACAGAGAGGAAAAAATATATTATATTAAATATATAATATTATATTATATTAAAAATGGAAGATGTAACGCCAACAATTTTCACTTTGCTAGCATACTTTGACCTCTGCTACTTATGTATAAAGTTATTTGTAACTAGTGGTATAAGAGAGAATAAAAAGGAGGGGAGTCAGATTTTTACGGGTCACAATCTGACTCCCCTCTTATATTAAAAATGCAAGATGTAACACCAACCATTTTCACTTTGCTAGCATACTTTGACCTCTGCTACTTAAGTATAAAGTTCTTTGTAACTAGTTGTAACAGAGAGGAAAAAAGGAGGGGATTCAGATTTTTACGGGTCACAATCTGACTGCCCTCTTATATAAAAAATGCAAGATGTGGGGTGGCCCGTGGCGTAGCGGGTTAAGCGACTGCCCCATGTATGGAGGCTACAGTCCTCGCTGCAGCGGCTCCGGTTCGACTCCTGCATCGGACGCCCATTTACTGCATGTCACTCCCCCTCTCTCTGCTCCCTGTTTCCTGTCCATCTTCAGCTGCACTATCATTAAAGGCATAAAAAAACGGCCAAAAAAAAAAAAATGCAAGATGTAATGCCAACCATTATACACTTTGCTAGCATACTTTGACCTCTGCTACTTATGTATGTAGTTATTTGTAACTAGTGGTATGAGAGGAAAAAAGGAGGGGAGTCAGATTTTTACGGGTCACAATTTGCACCTGTCAGAATCTGACTCCCCTCTTATATTAAAAATGCAAGATGTAACACCGACCATTTTCACTTTGCTAGCATACTTTGACCTCTGCTACTTAAGTATGAAGTTATTTGTAACTAGTATCAACAGAGAGGAAAAAAGGAGGGCAGTCGGATTTTTACGGGTCACAATTTACACCTGTCAGAATCTGACTCCCCTCTTATATTAAAAATGCAAGATGTAACGCCAACAATTTTCACTTTGCTAGCATACTTTGACCTCTGCTACTTAAGTATAAAGTTATTTGTAACTAGTATCAACAGAGAGGAAAAAAAGAGGGGAGTCAGACTTTTACGGGTCACAATTTGCACCTGTCAGAATCTGACTCCCCTCTTATATTAAAAATGCAAGATGTAACGCCAACAATTTTCACTTTGCTAGCATACTTTGACCTCTGCTATTTAAGTGTAAAGTTATTTGTAACTAGTGGTATAAGAGAGAATAAAAAGGAGGGGAGTCAGATTTTTGCGGTTCACAATCTGACTCCCCTCTTATATTAAAAATGCAAGATGTAACACCAACCATTTTCACTTTGCTAGCATACATTGACCTCTGCTACTTAAGTATAAAGTTCTTTGTAACTAGTTGTAACAGAGAGGAAAAAAGGAGGGGAGTCAGATTTTTACGGGTCACAATCTGACTCCCCTTTTATATTAAAAATGCAAGATGTAACACCAACCATTTTCACTTTGCTAGCATACTTTGACCTCTGCTACTTATGTATGTAGTTATTTGTAACTAGTATCAACAGAGAGGAAAAAAGGAGGGGAGTCAGATTTTTACGGGTCACAATCTAACTCCCCTCTTATATTAAAAATGCAAGATGTAACGTCAACCATTATACACTTTGCTAGCATACTTTGACCTCTGCTACTTATGTATGTAGTTATTTGTAACTAGTATCAACAGAGAGGAAAAAAGGAGGGGAGTCAGATTTTTACAGGTCACAATTTACACCTGTCAGAATCTGACTCCCCTCTTATATTAAAAATGCAAGATGTAACACCGACCATTATACACTTTGCTAGCATACTTTGACCTCTGCTACTTAAGTATAAAGTTATTTGTAACTAGTATCAACAGAGAGGAAAAAAAGAGGGGAGTCCGATTTTTACGGATCACAATTTACACCTGTCAGAATCTGACTCCCCTCTTATATTAAAAATGCAAGATGCAACACCAACAACAAAAATGCAAGATGTGACAACAACAATTTTCACTTTGCTAGCATACTTTGACCTCTGCTACTTAAGTATAAAGTTATTTGTAACTAGTATCAACAGAGGAAAAAAGGAGGGGAGTCAGATTTTTATGGGTCACAATTTGCACCTGTCAGAATCCCCTCTTATATTAAAAATGCAAAATGTAACGCCAACCATTATACACTTTGCTAGCATATTTTGACCTCTGCTACTTAAGTATAAATTTATTTGTAACTAGTATCAACAGAGAGGAAAAAAGGAGGGGAGCCAGAATTTTACGGGTCACAATTTACACCTGTCAGAATCTGACTCCCCTCTTATATTAAAAATGCAAGATGTAACGCCAACAATTTTCACTCTGCTTACAGAGCAGGATAATATCCTGGACCGTGATGACCTGTTCTGGAATGTTGCCGTGTTCTGGATCTCAACATTTTGGAACGTGACAACATCACAGACTGTATTGTTCTTGAATGTTGCTTTGTTCTGGAAAGTTGTCATATTCGAGAACATGACAACATTCTGGAATGTGATGTCCTGTTCTGGAATGTTGCTGTGTTTTGGATCTCAACATTCTGGAATGTGACAACATCCCAGAATATGATGTATTTTTCTGGAATGTTGCCGTGTTCTAGATCTTAACATTTTGGAACATGGCAACATCCCAGAACATCATGTCTTGTTTTGGAATCTTGCTCTGTTCTGGAATGCTACTCTGTTCTGGAATGCTGTCATGTTCCAGAACATGATAACATTCTGGAACGTGACAATATTTTGGAACAACATCTTCCCCATAAGCAATACAAACACACCTTTAAACACAAAATACACAAACAAACAAACTCAACAGTAAGAAAAAAAGGGGGAGGCCATGGTACAAAACAAAACAGTCTAGGTCATTGCACAGTAAAATGCAAACCCATTGGAGATCCAATATTCACTCTGTTGGCAACATTAATGCTGCCAAAAAAAAATCGAACACTCCACTAGATATATTGAGATATACCACTATATATACTATCCCAATATATTTATGGAAATCACACTGTAATGGTCCTTTAACAGTTCTTGATTCTCTACTGACACGAACTTAGCAAACACGCACATGTTGAGCCTGGTGTCTCTGAATGCAGTGTTTGGTCTGCGCGGCTTGTGTAAATAAAAACACACACATTTGAGAAATATTGACCTATAAATAGTAAGAATCTGGGGTTACGTTACGTTCATTAAATTAAAGTGTTTAGATCTGCCATCCCTGTAGCAGATCTGATCTTCTATCAAAACACAGAAGTTGTCACCAACACACCTTAAGAAAGAAGGTCATTGTTGAAAACCACCCACCTTTTGTGTTTGTCTCAGATAGCCACTCGGGCAGGGGTCATCAGCTACATTCGTCCAAGCGCCAGAATTTTTCTCGGCAGACACTATGAGGGCCAGATGCTCTTGAAAAATTAAATAAAACAAATATTGTATCGTTATTGTTATTATCTTGTCATGTTGAAGAATGTTAACATTCCGGAACATGACACCATCCCGGGTCTTCTTCTGGATTGTTGCTTTGTTCTGGAATCGTGTCACGTTCCAGAACATGGTGACATTCCAGAACATTCCATTCCAGAACATGATGACATTCTGGAACATGACAACATCACGGACTGTATTGCTCTGGAATGTTGCTTTGTTCTGGAAAGTTGTCATGTTCCAGAACATGATAATATTCTGGAACGTGATGACCTGTTCTGGAATGTTGCCGTGTTCTGGATCTCAACACAACAACAACAGTCTAGGTCATTGCACAGTAAAATGCAAACACATTGGAGATCCAATATTAACTCTGGTGGAGTGCTCGATTTTTTTTTTTGGCAGCATTAATGTTGCCAACAGATATATTGAGATATACCACTACATATGCTATCTCAATATATTTATGGAAATCACACTCGGGTCTTGTTCTGGAATGGTGTCACGTTCCAGAACATGATGACATTCTGGAACATGATGACCTGTTCTGGAATGTTGCAGAGTTCTGGATCTTAACATTCTGGAACATGACAACATCCCAGAATATGATGTCTTGTTCAGGAATGTTGCCGTGTTCTGGAATGTTGCCGTGTTCTGGATCTTAACATTCTGGAACATGGCAACATCCCAGACTATGATGTCTTGTTGTGGAATGTTGCTTTGTTCTGGAAAGTTGTCAGTGTTCCAGAACATGATAACATTCTGGAATGTGATGTCCTGTTGAAAATTCTGAAACGTGACAACATCCCAGACTATGATGTAGGTGGCAAGTCTGTGGTGGTGTTTCATTTTATACTACCGTTTGCTGGGCAGGAAGGGTTTGATAATCTTGTTAAGAATGCTGGCTCTGTCATCGGTGTAGGGATGGACCCTCTTGAGGAAGTGGTGGAGATATATACACTCTCTTTTCATTGAATGACAGAGATATATATACAAGATCTTTCCTGCCCACAGCCACCAGACTGTGTAACTCTTTGATAAATAGATGAACTCACTTACTTAACTGGATTTCCCTTTGGGAAAAATAAAGTTCCTCTTATTAATGACTCAAAAAATATATTAGTCCAGCAACTGGTTAAGATACACATGTATGTTTTATTAACATTTAAATGGTCCTCATGTTGGATGAGACACACCTGTCATTTTTAAAAATGAAATATCTCTCTCTTTTTTAATTAATTTATCTATTATATGCATTTTCAGTCAGTGGGATCATGTTACTACACTAGCTGCATAAGATACACCTCTTGTTTTTACATTTTAAATCTGTTTATAATTTTGCATTAATTTTTATACGTAAATATTAGCATTTTAGCTCAGTAGCTTGAAACAGAGTATCTCTGCTTTAAATATCCAACATTTTTATTTAGAAAACAGAAAGTCAGTACACGATGTACTCTTCTATATCTGCGTGTTCACTGTAAAGTCTGCAACAGGGTGCACTTGTCTGTCAAATATCCAACTTAAACCTAACTTCACTGATGTTTAAGAGACCCATTGCTGCCTTCTGTCAAAGAAATCATCGAGCCCAGTTGAGAGGTTTGCTGTGGTGGTGTGTTTATTAAGAAGCATGCTGGCACACTGGTGAACTGATGGTCACAGAGGGTATCTGATCCAGTGAGTTGACCCAGAGCAAATGAAGGGGGGGGGGGGGGGGGAATGCTGGTTTTAAAGTACATGAAAATTCAGGGTCATGTCAATGCCACGTTTGCATGGGGTGAGCACAAGACGGCAATACTAACAGATTCTTCCATACGCGATGCCCTAAATGAACCATACAACAAGAAAGTACAAGAGAATCGAAAATATATTAAAACAGTGGCTGAAGTACTTCTTCTTCTTCAAAACATTGCACGAGGTCATCGTGAGACAGAAGAGGCAGATAACAAAGGAAACTTTTTAAAAATCTTGGAAATGACTGCAAAGCATGACACAGTGATACAGAATAAAATGAAGGGAAAGCAGAATGCCAAGTACACAAGCACTGTAATACAAAGCTAGCAGCAAGCAGTCTTTCGCCTGGGAGAAATATATGAAAGTGACTCTGAAGATCTCAGTCATGAACTTCACCAGACAAGGCTTTTGCAAAGGAAAAAGCAAAGTGGAATGCAGAAATTATCAAGTATTGTTGATCTTGCAGTGTTCCTTGAACCACATAAGGATGTGTTCCATGAGCCTTTCTGTAACTCCCTCCCAAAGCACGAAGACGCAAGTGGTTTTCTTTAACGGGTTTAATCTTCGGCAAAACCGTCTTCAAACCGTGAAAACTAAAAACATACACATAATACACAGTATTAAAATATCGTCAGCCATAAAACTAACATGTAACTGAAATAACGAATGAAATGAATAAACAAATGCTTTACCTCGTTGGCTGCGTGCACAGTGAGAAAGTTAAGCTTAATATCTTCAGTCTTTGCTCTAAACTTGAGAGCAACTTTTCCGTGGCCGAAACCACGACAGGCTAGAGTCCATCTAACGTGCGGCTCACCTGCGCCGGTTATTACGTCACATGCACACAGAGGTCGCATATTTCAAAATAAAAGTTCCCATTTAGACACCCGTATAAGTATACAAAATATCCAAATAAAATCAACATTAATGTTCCCCAATAACACTCTCACAAACATCAATGTAAACGCTTGCAACCGTTACACTCCCACCAAATCACATCAAGCTTAATGTGGGATTTCTCTTATCTTACAACCTGTTGCAAGGTTACTACTCAACATGAACTATCAGAATAAACATTAAGCATTTTAATCTGCTTCAATCAAAGTAACAACCTTGTGTATGGGTCTGTCAAGAAACACTGTTTTAGTTGTAGGTTTACCCTTAGTGTCAACTGTAGTGTCACTAACTAACAACCTGACCTTTCTCACCCTATCATCAGATGATGGATAGACTTCATGCACTCTGGCTAGCTTCCATTCACTGCGTGGTGTTTGCTCATCCTTCAGGAGCACAATGTCATTCACCTTCAAGTTTCTTCTGTTCTTTTGCCATTTTTGTCTTGGCTGTAAACTCAGTAGATATTCCTTCCTCCAACGAATCCAAAATTCATTGGCTAAATACTGAACCTTACGCCATCTTTTCTGTAGGTACAGATCTTCTCTTACAAACTGTCCTGGCGGAGGAAGAATGACAGTAGACTTCATGGTAAGAATGTGGTTTGGGGTCAAAGGTTCAGGAGCAGATGGATCATTCAAACACTCAACAGTAAGTGGTCTGCTATTGACGATCGACATCACTTCATAGAACAAGGTTCTCAAAGAGGAGCTGTCTAATCTTTGCGCTGACTCGTCAAGAATAGCTGTGAGAACACTTCTTATAGTTCTAATTTGTCTCTCCCAGATGCCACCCATGTGACTCGCTGCTGGGGGATTCATGACATATTCACATCCAAGAGCTTTGACTCTTTCTCCACTCATTTCCTTCATGAGTTCCGCAAACTCCCTTCTTGCGCCAATGAAATTGGTGCCTTGATCACTCCTCAGTTGACGAACACTACCTCTTATGGCAATGAACACTCTTAGTGCATTGATGAATGCATCAGTTGTCATGTCGTCAAGCATTTCTACATGAATAGCTCGTGAACATAAACAAGTAAGTAAAAGACCATATCTTTTAACTTCCTTCCTTCCTTCTTTTACATAGAAAGGCCCAAAACAATCTATGCCTGTGTAGGTGAACGGAGGAGCTGTTTCCATTCGATCTGAAGGTAAGTCACTCATTTTTTGTTCTTCGGTTCGTCTCCTATACTTCCGACACTTCACACACTTATAGATGTGCGACGACACTGCACTACTGCTTCCCAAGATCCACCATCCATTGGCTCGCAGTTCATTCAAGGTCATTCCACGTCCCTGATGATGAACTCTTTCATGGAAGTGTCTGATCAGCAGAGTTGACATATGGCAGTTCCTTGGAAGTATCACTGGATGCCTTACATGTGGGTGTAACGCAGCATGACTTAAACGCCCGCCCACTCTCAGGACTCCATCTTCATCCAAAATTGGATTCAACTTGTTCAGCTTACTGTGTTTGGTCTTTGTTATAACCTCATTTTCTCTCAGGTTCTTTATCTCATCTGAGAACGCTTCCTTTTGGATCAGTTTGACAACGGTAAGTTCTGCTTCTTTTCTTTCTTCCAGACTTGTGCTCTCATTGGTTCTCTCTTTCACACCTTTGTGTTCTTGGATCAGTCCTCTCCAGTCTAGCTACTGCTTGCACTACCCTTGACCAATCAGAAAACTTCTCAAGGCGGTCTAATAATGACCTGTCTTCCTTTGCCTTCGTGTTGAACACTAGTGCCTTTCGAAGTTCAGGGTCATCCTCCTTAACTTCTCCCACCTTGCTTTCTCTGTGAGGTAGTTCTTGCTGCCAAAGAAACTTAGGACCTGAGAACCAATTGGAGCACTTAAGTTGCTCTGCAGTCAACCCTCGAGAGGCATGGTCTGCTGGATTGTCTTCAGATGCAACGTAAGTCCACTGATCAGGATTGGTGCTTGACTTGATTCTCTGTATTCTGTTGGCTACAAACACGTGGAATCTTTTGGCGTCATTGTTTATGTAGCCGAGAACTACGGTAGAATCTGTCCAAAAGTACTCCTTTGGATCTTGGAGCTCCAGCTCGTTTCGAAGCATGTCACTAACTCTGACAGCAACTACAGCTGCCGAGAGTTCCAATCTCGGTATCGTCGTGACTTTAGTGGGGGAGACTCTCGATTTTCCCATCACTAAGCTACAATGAACTTCGTTAGACTCACTCACTACTCGCAGATAAGTACATACACCATATCCTGTGGTGCTAGCGTCACAGAAGTGGTGGAGTTCATACCTTTTGATAGGTCCGAAATGTGAAGGTAGGTAACATCTCTTTATTTCCATGTCAGATAGGTTAGGTAGGTCTTTAATCCATGATTCCCACTGTGGTCTCAAGCTTCCTGGGAGTTCTTCATCCCAGCCGATCTTCTCTCTGCACATCTGCTGGAGAACTTGCTTCCCTAGAAGAACAAAGGGGGCCATGAATCCTAATGGATCATACATGGAGGCTACCGTAGAGAGCACACCTCTCCTTGTAGATTGATTTGACTTGACTTGAACTCTAAATTTGAATGAATCTGATGTAACACACCACTCTACTCCAAGAGCTCTCTCCATGCGTGGTAGACTTAGAGCTAGGTTTTGATCTTTGATAGCGGCACGATCCTCCTCTGGGATGGACACCATCACGCTGTCGCTATTAGAGATGAACTTGTGAAGTCTGAGCTTACCAGTGCCACAAAGCTTTCTGGCTTCCTTGACTAACTGAATGGCTTCCAGTTCTGTGGGAACACTTACGAGCCCATCATCCACGTAGAAATTCCTCTGAATGAAGCGGATGGTATCTTCACCATACTGTTCTTGCCCTTGAGCTGCCAGATGTTTTAAGCCAAAGTTTGCGCAGCCAGGAGACGAGGCCGCTCCAAACAGGTGGACCTTCATACGGTAGGTTGATGGTGTGGCTTCGAAGTTACCATTCTCCCACCACAGGAATCGTAAGTAATCCTGGTCTTCAGCCTTCACGAAGAACTGATGAAACATCCGTTCTATGTCGCAAATGACTGCAACTGGATCTTTACGAAATCTGCAAAGGACACCCACTAGTGTGTTTGTGAGGTCGGGTCCAGTAAGCAGATGGTCATTGAGACATTGACCTTGGAACTTGGCGGAACAGTCGAATACGATCCTGATTTTACCAGGTTTCTGCGGATGATATACTCCGTGATGTGGAATATACCAAGCTGGACTCCTTTCAATTTCCTCTTCAGGGATCTTCTCCGCATCACCACGAGAGATGATGTCATTCATGAAATCCACATAGTCTTTGAAGTATGGTTCATTTCTTCTAAGCTTCCGTTCCAGACATTTCAAACGGTGTACTGCACATATCCTGTTGTCAGGTAACTTGGGTCTTTCCTCTTTAAATGGCAATGGCATTTCAAGGTGACCGTCGTCTCTTTGAGATATGTTTTCTCTCATTTTGGACAGGAACTTAAGATCATCTTGAGAAACAGGATCGTCTTCTCCAGCTCTTTCTGGGAAGTCTGATTCAAGGACCTTGATAATGTCTGAAGGGGTAATCTCTTTGACCTTGCATCTATTCACATAATGAACTTCTGCTTTCAGGTTGACAGAAGAATTGACATTTGGTGTGACCTGCATCACTACAATACGATGACTGATGCCGATAGCGTCTCCAAACTCTACACAGGGATTCCCATGGCCGACAATACTCCACCCCAGGTCAGTTCGTTGCGCATAAGGCTGATTCGCTTGACCAGACACGACTTCTCGTGGGAGTAAGGCTTGTGAGCAATTGTACCCGATAAGCAAACCTACTTCACAGCTCTGCAGAGGCGCTATGTGTTCTTGAAGGTGTTCTAGATGGGACCAAGCCTCAGCTGTTTCGTTAGTAGGTATGTGACTTCTGTTGGCAGGAATAAAGTCACGCGTGTAGGTTGGCGGTAAGGAGATTCTTTTCTCTGAGTAAAAGCCTCGAACCTGCAGGTTCTTCACCTTCTGAGACTGAACTACTGTGGTTCTTGATGTCATAGTTGAGAGCTTCAGCTTCACCTGTTCCTTGTCCGCATCTAAAGCATCTGCTACTTCACTTAGTACGAACGTTGTGTCACTCTGAGAGTCTAACAGAGCGTAGACAAGCACCTCCTCTGCTGGTCGAGTGGCAGATGAAAGCCAGACAGGAATTATTGCAGCTGTTTGCACAGCAGCGTCATTCTGAATAACTCTGTTTGAAGTAGAGGCTGTGACAGTTTCTTTAGACTGCTCAGTTTGAGTCCTTTCCTTACTCTTTTCTTTATTTTGATTGCTTGACTTCTCTTGACTTTGACTTGGTTTAACTTTGACTTGGTCTCCTTTGTCTCTTTCCTCATGCAGACACGTAGGGTGACGTTTCTTGCAAATGCCACAAACACTCCTACTGCTACAGTTCTTGGAGAGATGGCCTGCTTCAAGACAACCGAAACATAGCTTTTCGGTTTGCACAAACTTGATTCTGTCGGAGACTCCTTTCTCCATGAGCCTTTTGCATACATGCAGGGTATGGCCAATTTTCTTACAGAACAGGCATGGTTTGGCGGTCTGTTCATTAGAACTTGTCGTAAGTGCTTTTGCTTTAACATTCAGCTGCCTTTGCTGCTTTGGTTGCTTTGCCTTTTCAGTTTCACTTTGTTTTAACGACTGCAAAGACGTAACTGGATTACAGGCAATCTTTGCTTCTCTTAATAGGAACTTAACAAACTGACTGAAGCTTGGGAACTGGCCACTCTCTTCTTCCATGTCCATGACCTTCCGGTTCCATCTAGCAGTTAGCCAGTCAGGTAACTTTACAAGAATCTTTCTGTTTTCATTACAATCATTCAGGATCTCCAGTGCCTTGATATGCACCATGGCAACTTCACAGCTACGGAGAAAGTCAACGAACTCTCTGAGCTCGGCACTCTCTTTGGCTCCGATCCTGGGCCATGCTTTGAGCTTGTCTCGGTATGCCTTAGCGACTGTAAATGGGTTTCCGTATCTCTCCTCCAAAATCTCCCATGCAGAAACATAGGCGGACTCGGTTCCGAGTAGGAAATAACCATCCAGCGCATTCTTGGCTTGTCCACTTACATACCTGCGAAGGTAGTATATCTTCTCCTTTTCACCAATATTCTTCTGGTCGATCAGCGTTTCAAAGGACAGTTTCCAGTCATTGTACTTCAACGGATCACCAGTGAATATTGAAGGTTCAGGAACAGGGATTCTGTTTGCACTCATAGCATCAGAAAGCATCTTAATGAGCTCCGATGTACTTAGATTAACAGATGTAGCTGTAGGTTGCGGAGCTACAGGTGGAGATAACTGAGGACCTCTTACAGGATGTGACGACTGACAGTCTGCTACCGTCTCCTGATTCAGTACATCCCGAGGCTCTTCTTTAATGTTTAGCCCTTGGTCATACACCTGCATTCTTGCTCGTGCAGCGTTAAGCTCCTTTATCGTTTCTAAATGCTTTATCTTTATTCGCTTTTCTTCTAGTTTTACTTTCATTTGGGCTGCCTCTTCTTCTCTTTTAATTCTCCACTGAATTTCTTCTTCTTCCTTCTCTAAGCGTCGCTTCAGGTCTGCTGCTTCTTGAGTGGCTATCTTCCTATTCGCTTCTGCCTCTAGTTGCTGCAATTCCAATTGCTCTCTTTGTTGTTCTTCCAACACTTTCAGAACAGCTTGGCTTGCTGCAGTGTCCGCAGCAGCTTCTTGGCGCTTTATGGAAGATGTGTTTGAGTGTTCTGAGGCGCCTTTCAGGATAGAAGAGACAGAATCAAAATCACTTTTAGTGGAGTTCCAAAGAGAACCTGCCTCTGGCCAATCTGGCTCATCTTCATGTGGGCGCTTCCCATCCAGGTAAGCTGTAGCTTTGGCAACAATGAAGTCTGAAACTTGTGCACACAGATCGACTCTCCGTCGTGTGTCTTGGTTTGGAGTTGAGACTCTGCGCATGTCTTCATAGACATGCTGGACGTCTGCAGAAAGAGCTTTGACATCATGAAGGATTTCTTCAAGTAGACCCTCAGCTAAAGGCTCTAATGACTGTGATAATGTCTTCTTGCAGAATTTAACATGCGTTCTCCATTTCTTGTAATTGTAATCGAACCTCTGTTGGAGTGCTCTAATATTATCTTCTTGCATTGCCTTTCCCTTTTCTGTTAGAGTATGGGTTCGCTGGCTTCGTCTCAGTGCCTGCTCTTCAGGGTGTTCACTTCCATCATCAACTTGCCCTACCTGAAGTGTAGACTCTGCCATAACTGAGTGCCTAAGTTGTAGCAAATGTAAATTGTAAATTTAAATATTAAATGTAAATTAAGTCTGCATTAACTGTTACTCCAACACCTGTTTCAATGTGTAAATAAAGCTTGCATTAATTGTTAACACTTACTCAAATATGTCCCTTATGAATTATGTTGTAATGAAATATTGTAGCCTGAAATACTTCAATAAACGAAAATACTATTCGCTGTACTTATCACTACTAATGTGCTAAAATACCTCAAATGCACATATAAACTCAAAATGCAGCTCAAACGTAAATTGGCAAATAACATTCACTGTATATTACCAAAACACACCTTAAATCAACACATCAGAGGTTGACTATGAAATACTTTCACTCTTAGCTTTAAGGCATTCAACTTAAAACTTAAATGTTTGTAACCTTTGACTTCAATAAAGTTAGATGTCTAACTCTGGTGCAGATATTAACTTAGAAAATGAGTAGCATCACCACACAACACAGTATGAAATCAGCTTCATTTAAACATTTTCTTAAACCCTTAAAGTATATTTGCAAAGTCCCTGCCTTGTCCACTCTCCTTAGTGTCCAAGCTCTTAATGACTTTGCCTTGAAACGATGCTGTTCGAGCTTGTGTGTTGTTTACCAACGCTTGCTCAGCTGGTCATGTGTTGAACGTGTGTATTCCGCTCATCTGCATATCCGCTCGACTGCCGCTGCGAAGCACCTTGGTCACGACGAGGCTGCGTGATCTTGCCGGCTCTTAGGGATGCTGCACCTACGACGTCGACAAACAGTCCCGAGTTTTCACTGTAACTCCCTCCCAAAGCACGAAGACGCAAGTGGTTTTCTTTAACGGTTTTAATCTTCGGCAAAACCGTCTTCAAACCGTGAAAACTAAAAACATACACATAATACACAGTATTAAAATATCGTCAGCCATAAAACTAACATGTAACTGAAATAACGAATGAAATGAATAAACAAATGCTTTACCTCGTTGGCTGCGTGCACAGTGAGAAAGTTAAGCTTAATATCTTCAGTCTTTGCTCTAAACTTGAGAGCAACTTTTCCGTGGCCGAAACCACGGCAGGCTAGAGTCCATCTAACGTGCGGCTCACCTGCGCCGGTTATTACGTCACATGCACACAGAGGTCGCATATTTCAAAATAAAAGTTCCCATTTAGACACCCGTATAAGTATACAAAATATCCAAATAAAATCAACATTAATGTTCCCCAATAACACTCTCACAAACATCAATGTAAACGCTTGCAACCGTTACACTTTCCGTCTGTGCAAAATCGCCATAGCCCTCCCAGTCAGCAGTGCAGAATGTGAATGCAGCTTTTCGGCTCTCAAACTTATCAAAAATCATTTGTGCACAACAATGACTGATGACAGACTCGGCAACCTGGGTGTTCTCAGCATTGAGGCCAGAAGAACCAAGTCACTTGACATGGGCAAGTTCATTAAAATCTTTGCAGATCACCAAAACAGGATTGATCTCATGTAAGATTTGTCCAATGGTCTTGTGTTTTTGTTGTTAAGATTTGTTTGTTTGTCTCTTGCCAGTGATGGCCCCACAATTGCTGTGACATTCTCTCAGGCCTGTCATTCTTGGTCACAGACTGTTTGTTTCGCTGCCTTGATTGGCTTGCAACAAAATGGTAACAGCCTCATGTCTACTTCAACAGGCTCATTTTTCCCCCTGTAACTTTTTCTTCATCTTTAGCCGATTCAGTGGACTACTATTATATGTCTCAGGGTCAGGTCCAGGTTTGGATATTTTTCTGTTTGTTTATATGATTTGTCTGATCAAGATGATGTGGACATTTGACTAAAGAAAGGATGGGAGTAAAGATGGTGCATCCATGATGATCTGACACATTTTTAGCTAAATATTTATAATATTCTCACAACAGTGCTGTAGCTAGGAGTACAGAATGCTAAAAAAACATTTATTTTCTAGGTTAGTGCATGAAGAATAGTTTTAATGCCTTATGAATACACTTAACTATGTACAGTCTACTTGGTGTATGACTCACTAAATTAAAACAAATCTATGTCACATTTTTACAGTGTTTAATCTTTAACACCTGCCTACAACACAGACAGAACACGATCCAGTTTGGATTAGTCAAACAAATCTGTCATTGATGGGAAGTTGAGTCTTGTTTAAGGGCAGCTCCTCCCCTGGTCTTGCAGGCACTCCGGTTAAAATTGTCAGAAATTGCCAGAGGGGACAGATGTATATGTTGTCTGAATATGTCATGACGGGGCAAGAGCCAGACTGAGATGTTAAGGAATAGAAAGAGGACTGTGTTTTCGCAATTTGATGACTAAAAGATGAGGGAGTTTATTGGCTTGGTTGCATGTTAGTGATTCTTTTCATTCATGCACTTAGAAGTGAAAATGTTCAGTCAGAAATAAATGTGTTATTCAGAGTAATTCTTCATAACAGAAGGTTTATTTTAAAAAGGTACACGCATGTATTGTCTGTTTGTCCAGGCAGTAGTTTCTTTTTCAGGTTTCCTGATATCTTCAATTGAAGCAAGACTGTTTTCATTTAACATGAATCAAAGTGTTTAAAGTAGAGCAAGATGACAAAACTGAAGTTTCCATGAGCGTCCTCTTCTGCACAAGAGAAACAAGGCATGAATTGTGATTTCACCTGATGTTCATGAATTTAAGTCAATTTCAAAGGACTTTATGTCTTTGCGTCTCGATTTATTGCCCCCCCCCCCCTTTTTTTTGAGATTTGTTTGTTACAACTGCATGTTATTAGAATCCTGTGCATGAGTTTTGTTTTACATAACACTGCTT
Organism: Nibea albiflora; assembly: GCA_014281875.1. Classification (NCBI taxonomy): domain Eukaryota; kingdom Metazoa; phylum Chordata; class Actinopteri; family Sciaenidae; genus Nibea; species Nibea albiflora. Next base: position 23,857,855 of record CM024807.1, on the reverse strand, counting down.
TATAGTATGTACTTTGTTTGGAGTTAATATTTATTTGGTTTATGTTAGAATTGTTTATGCACATTTTTCATAAGTTACTTTATGAAAAAGCATTGTTTTAATATTATATTGTTTTTAAGCATTGATTTAAATAAATGCATTTATGCTGAATCAAAGCCAATGTTTCAGTGTATATCTTCATCAGGAACATGAATACTGTTTGGGCTGAAAACCACTTTTTGCACATTTTCAAAGATCTCAAGGCATCCTATAGAATGCCATAATTTAGTCACTATCGTGTTTACTTTACTAATTTAAGTGCCATCTTGTGATTAATTAAAAACACATCTGGCAAAGAACAAATCAACAAAGTTTTGGTTTGTTCTGTTGCCTCGATTGCTGTGTTTTAATGTAGCCACAAGATGTCGCTTCAATTAGTAGAGCACACAGGTAACAATACAGGTGACACAGATGATGAGCTGATGATGTTATTCTATAGGATGAGTTAAGTTTAGTCCGTGAATCCACCTGGATAGTTTCTGTTTCAGAGACATTTCAGGCTGTCTGTGGAGGTTTGGCCGACCTGATGTCTGATTGGCGGCTGGAACATGACGTGGGGCTCCGCTTTCCCAAAAATTGAATCTGGCTCAACTTCTCTGGCCGCACGCCGGTGACGTTTTTTTTGGGTCACAATTTACATCTGTCACAATCTGACTCCCCTCTTATATTAAAACTGCAAGATGTAACACCAAATATTTGCAATCTCCTGCCATATTGTGAACTCTGCTATTTATGTTTCAATTATATTTCTAACTACAGGTACTACTCATAAAATTAGAATATCCTGAAAAAGTGCACACATTTCTGTAACTCAACTTTAAAGGTGAAATTTACATATTATATAGACAAATAGTATGCAAATCAATATATTTCAAGCTTTTATTTGATTTGATTTTGCTGATTAGGACTTACACCTTCAGAAAACCTCAAATTCAAAAACTCAGAAAATTAGAATACTGCTTGAAATCATTTTTTTTAAAAAAAAAGGATTTTAAATACAAAAATGTCAGGCCTCTGAATGCAAAATGTTGCATCTGTACATAGTACTTGGTGGGGGCCCCTTTTGCACGAATGACTGCCTTAATCCGGCGTGGCATGGATGCTACCAGCTTGTGGTATATCTCAGGTGTTATGGAAGACCAACATGCTTCAATTGTGGCCTTGAGCTCTTCTTTATTGTTTGGTCTCTTCCCGTTCAGCTTTCTCTTGGCAATGCCCCACAGATTTTGTATGGGGTTCAGGTCAGGTGAGTTTGCGGGCCAGTCAAGCACTGTAATCCCATGGTTGTTGAACCAGGATTTTGTACTTTTGGCAGTGTGGGCAGGTGGCATGTCCTGTTGGAATATGAAGTCTGCATCCCCATAAAGCTGGTCCACTGAAGCAAGCATGAAGTGCTCTAAAATGTTCTAGTAGACAGCTGCGTTTATGCTGGACTTGATAAAGCACAGGGGACCAACCCCAGCAGCTGACATGGATCCCTAGGTCATCACAGACTGAGGAAACTTAACACTAGACTTCATGCAACTTCCATTATGTGCCTCTCTGGTCTTCCTCCACACTCTGGGACCTTTGTTGCCAAATGAGATGCAAAACTTGCTCTCATCAGAAAAGAGGACTTTGGACCATTGGGCAACAGTCCAGTCTTTCTTCTCTCTCTAGCCCAGCTAAGGTGCCTCTGGCGTTGCTTGCTTGTGAGGAGCGGCTTGATGACAGGAATTCGACATTTGAAGCCCATGTCCAGCATCCGCCTGCGTGTTGTTTCTCTTGAAGCAGCAACTTCAGCCTGAGTCCACTCCTGATGAAGTTCTGCCACACTTTTGAATGGCCCTTTCCTGACCATCCTCTCCAGGCGGTGGTCATCCCTCAGGCTTGTACACCGTTTTCTTCCACACTTCTGCCTTCCACTTAACTGCCCATTAATGTGCTTTGAGACAGCACTCTGAGAACATCCAGCTTCTTTTGCTATCACTTTTTGTGTCTTACCCACCTTGTGCAGGGAGTCAATGATGGTTTTCTGCACAACTGTGAGATCACCAGTCTTTCCCATGATTGTGAATTCTTCTAAACCAAACAAGACACACCAAACAGACTTTTTAAAGGCTCAGGACCCTTTTGCAGGTGTTTTGGATTACTTACCGACATTTTGAGCCTACAATACTGAAGCTTTTCACAGTATTCTAATTTTCTGAGTTTTTGGTTTTAAGGTTTTAATAAGCTGTAAATTATAATCAGCAAAATTACAACAAAAGAAATGCTTGAGATATCTCACTTTGCATGTAATGAGTCTATAGAATGTATTGGTTTCACCTTTTATGTTGAATTGCCTGAATAAAACAACTTTTACACAATATTCTAATTTTCTGAGTAGTACCTGTAGTGTTGACAGGGGAAAAAAGGAGGGGAGTCAGATTTTTTTCGGGTCACAATTTACATCTGTCACAATTTGACTCCCCTCTTATATTAAAACTGCAAGATGTAACACCAAATATTTGCAATCTCCTGACATATTGTGAACTCTGCTATTTATGTTTCAATAATATTTCTAACTAGTGTTGACAGAGAGGAAAAAAGGAGGGGAGTCAGATTTTTTTGAGTGGCAATTTACATCTGTCACAATCTGACTCCTCTCTTACAATAAAAATGCAACTTGTAACACTAACAATTTTGACTCTGCTGGCATATTGTGACCTCTGCTACTTATGTCTGAAGTTATTTGTGAGTAGTGTTAACAGAGAGGAAAAAAACAGGGGAGTCAGAATTTTTCAGGTCACAGTTGAGACCTGTCATAATCTGACTCCCCTCTTACAATAAAAATGCAACAGGTAACACCAACAAATTTGACTCTGCTGGCATATTGTGACCTCTGCTACTTATGTATTAAGTTATTTGTAAGTAGTGTTAACAGAGAGGAAAAAAGGAAGGAAGTCATATTTTTTTGAGTGACAATTTACATCTGTCACAATCTGACTCCCTTCTTACAATAAAAATGGAAGATGTAACACCAACAATTTTCACTCTGCTGGCATATTGTGACCTCTGCTAGTTATGTGTAAAGTTATTTGTAACTTCCACTTATAGAGAGGAAAAAAGGAGAGGAGTCAGATTTTTTCGGGTCACAATTTACATCTGTCACAATCTGACTCCATTCTTACAATAAAAATACAAGATGTAACACCAACAGTTTTGACTCTTCTGGCATATTGTGACCTCTGCTAGTTATGTATAAAGTTATTTGTAACTTCCACAGACAGGAAAAAAGGAGAGACAGAGAGAAAAGGAAAGTTTTTTGAGTGACAATTTACATTTGTCACAACCCCGTGTCAAGAGAGCTAACATTAGCAGCATATGCTTAAATTAGTGGCTAGAAATTAGTGGTAGCAATTAGTGGTTAGCATTAGCATGTTAGCATTTCATTTTTAGTGGCTAAAAAGCATAGCTAACATTAGCAGCCAATGCTAAAATTAGTGACTAGGGCATCATGCTAATTGCTAACATGAGTGACTAATGCTAGTTTTTGGTGGCTAGAAATTAGTGGTAGCATTAGTATGTTAGCAGTTAGCATGTTAGCATTGGCATCTACTTCATTTTTAGTGGCTAAAAGGCATACTCATCGCTAACATTAGCAGCCAATGCTAAAATTAGTGGCTAGCGCATCATGCTAATTGCTAACATAAGTGGCTAATACAAAAATGAGTGGTTTCAGCGTTTTCTCTCTCTCTCTCTGTCAGCATTTCCAACTGACATTCTAACACATGCAGTAACTTCTCTGCTAATTAGGGCCGGCAGGCAGAAGCCAGCAGGCAGCGAGAAAGAGTCAGGCACACTCAAAATTTCTTCAGAAATGTTTCTAGTTATTATTGAGTGTGCCTGAAAGAGCACACTCTTTACTATCCACCCGGCTTATTGAGTGTCCACTGCGCTTATTCTAATTATTTTTCTTCTTCTTACGCCCTTTCTTTGGTTCCCTAAGGCTCTCAGAGTTTCTGTCGCACATACACAAACAAGGAGTCAAAACGACCGGGGCACGGTTGCAATGTAGTTTTCAAAAAGTTTCACCGAACGGTTTTGCCGCTATACGCCAACACCGTGCCAAAAAATGAATGGGTGTGTATTGCAGGAATTTTCAAGAGCTACAGTGTGTGATGTCATAGCTAGAGTGCAGGGAGAGAGAAAAATTTGTCGAAAAATAAATTTGTAAACTGCAACTGCGGCCGCAAATGTCAAGCTACAGAGATCATTTATAACTAGAAACATAGGAAAATGTGTTGCCATAGATACTACTGCTGAAGCTGTCATTATTGTAGTTTTGGCCTCAGACACAAAGATTTGGCAGCGACACCCATCTCCGGCTCAATGCTCCGGCAGGGAGCGTCTGCTCTTAACCTGACGACCCAGACCAGAGTTTTTAACATTTCGCTCTCAAAGTGGGCACAGAACTGGTCGACAAAGAAGCCCCCGGTCACAGATGTTTCGACTTTTGGATACGACACACCGTTTGGCATATTTCGCCACCTCTTTGCAGGGCTTCATTTGGTTTCTCTCTCTCTCTCTGGACATTTCCAACTGACATTATAACAGGTGCTCCTAACTGCTCTGGTGATTAGGGCCCAGCAGTTGGCCCTGGTTGCTTGGCAACCTTAAGCCTGCCGGGCGGAGGGGCTATTTTCACTGTTGCTGATGTGTGTCAGACACAAAGATTCGCCACCAACAACCATCCACAGCCCCATAGACTGCCATGTTAAAATTTTTAACAGGTCACATTTCTTCATTTTACACACAAACTACATATCTAGACATTCAGGAAGGGCTCAAGATGCCCAAAGTTAAGTCGGTTCAATGATTGGAAATATGGTTTGGCCAGAAATCCTTCCTGTTCGAGGCGTGGTCTCAGCATTCTCTCTCTCTCGCTGTCTTCCAACTGACATTGGAGGTGCAGTAACTGCCCGGCGGTGGCCATTTTAGTAGTTATTGGCAGTTAATTTGAACTTGTCTGTCTAAAATGACAGAGAGAGACAGCAGAGCAGCTAGCACATTAGCACTAGCCACTAACTGACAGACAGTAACACAGGCAGCTCAAGCAAGACATTTTCTGTAGTGACCATCAGTTTGCTTTGTTTCTGTTTAAATCTGCTGTTGCTATGCCTATGATATCAGTCATCTGATTTGAAAGTGAATCCAGCAGGACTGTGTTAATAAACATAATTTCTAGCCACTAAAAATTAAAGACATGCTAATTGCTAACATTAGGCGGCCATCTTAGCAGTTATTGGCACTTTATTTGAACTTGTCTGTCTAAAATGACAGACAGAGACAGCAGAGCAGCTAGCGCCTTAGCGCTAGCCTCTAACTGACAGACAGTAACACAGACATCTCAAGCAAGATATTTTCTGTAGTGACCGTCAATCTGTTTTGTTTCTGTTTAAATCTGCTGTTGCTATGCCTATGATGCGACATATATCAGTCACCTGATTTGACAGTGAATCCAGCAGGACTGTGTTAAATCATAACATAATTTCTAGCCCTGATTACTAACATGCTAATTGCTAACCACGTGTGGCCATTTTAGCAGTTATTCACACTGAATTTGAACTTGCCTGTCCAAAATGACAGAGACAGCAGAGCAGCTAGCGCATTAGCACTAGCCTCTAGCTGACAGATAGTAACACAGACGCAGAGAGACAGATCAACACAGTCAAGCACACATGCAGAGACAGACAAGACAAAACACACCACACACAAGACAATAAGAGCCCATTAAAAAGGCAATGATGACACAGCTTGTTGTATTAATACTGAATTTACTGAGCAGTGTCAATAATAGTGCATGGGGGCAACGGGGCCAGAGTCAGGCACACTGTAATTATCCTTTTATTTTTGTCTTTCTTTTAAGGGAACCATTGGGGACTCTCACCTGGAACAGCAATGTTCTACTGCACCTTATTACTGTCATTACTGTCACTTATTTCTTGCTGTGAGATCAATAAAAGATTGGTACCACTTATGTCTTTATGTAACAGGTGTGTGTTCGGGGCATGAAGAGGCTGGACTCAAGCTCTGTTTCCTCTGCTCATTTATTCCTGCAGAAAACAATCAAACACATAGTTTCGACTTCTGCCGTTTTCTTCCGCACCTCTGCTCCCTCACTAGCATAAAACACGACTGTGTGCGCAGAGCTTTAGATTTTACAGAGAAACAACGCCACCTGGTGGCGAAAAGAACACATGGACAGAACATGGGGGTGAAGTAGCTAAACAAAAACAGCATTTTTAAAAACACATACCTGCAGAAAACAATAAAACACATAGTTTAGACTTCTGCCGTTTTCTTCCGCACCTCTGCTCCTAAACATACAAGCATGAAGCATGTTTGCACTCAGAAACACAAGCTATGCTGCACAGATTACATGGCAACAAGATGGGCCGAGTGGTGCACATCGCTCCAAAAAAAAAGTAAAACTAAAAACATCTGTAAAACTTATGTTAATTGTCAAAACAACACAAAACTGCATGGTAACGTAACAGTACAAAACATTAAACAATATGCATCGAAGATTACAACATAAATGGCTCAATTTCCAAAGAAATGCAATACTGTAATATTACAGCAGCATTTTTCCACACGACTTACCCTCACTAGCATAAAACACGACTGTGAGGGCAGAAGGGAGGGGCTACAGAAGCCCAGGAGGTACAAAATAGGCAGAGTGAAGGCAGGTAATTTCCACACGCACACACAAAAAAAAGAATTTATAAAATAATGGTAAATGAAAACAACTCATTGAGATACAAATACTCACAAATACTCAAAATAACCAAATTGATAAAACTTACAAATACAAATTGGAAATATTTCATAAGGCGCATTTTTAACTCATTACGTTACATTTACATTAATTTAATGCTTATCCTATAAAAACATCATTTTTTGGTTTTACAAGTGGTTATGACCTGTTGAAGATAATAATATAATAATATAACAATAATAATATAATATAATATAACAATTTAGTGAGCTTTATGGGCACAGGACATGGAGAGACTCGCACCTGGAACGGTAAGCTTCTACTGCACTTTATTACTGTCTAAAAACCTCCATTTTATATCATGGTAACATCATTCTTTAAAAAATAAATAAATAAATTTTTGACCATGTTCATATGAACAGCTCTGCTGCTAAATACAGTATACCCATAGCACCATACTGACTTGAAATGATCACACTGTCTTGAAGTTTGTGGTCTCTTGAACCTGGTTTTCCTGGAATTTGAGAAAAACAACAGATGACCCAGTCATCTCAGCCTCTTATTTTGATTGGTAGACAGTATGTCATCTTATCATGGACCCACGAAGAGTGATGTGTGCAAATGTGTGATAATGTATTGTGCATCAGCCTTAGCTAAAATGTATTTAATGTGCGGCTGTGTAGATACTTCCTAGTCTTCAGGGGACTAGGAAGTGCTTTACTTAATGTAGTGAGCTACACACACTCGTTTTACACAACAGAACTAAAAATCATGCTGACAATATCAAACAAGATGTTAGAGGTCTGACCTGCTTTTCTTGTGAATGTTTGGACTGACTGCTCATACACATGCGATTATTACAGTACATAATGATCAGTTTAAATGTTCCAAGACTTTAGGGATAATCACACCAAGCATATATTTTCATCACAGTTAAGATTTATTTCATTCAACATTTCACATTACAAATATTTAAAAATTATGCATACTGTTATAAATAGTTGGCTGCAAACAATTAAATAACATTAGATTTTTCTTTTTCGTTTCACTAGCACTTCTACAGACCAACTCCTAGAAATATTGACATATCCGTATTACATAACTTAATTAGAAAGGAAAATACAAAAATAGGAACTTATAAAGTGAAATGACAATAAAAATTAAGGTGATATCTTAAGTAAAAAATGCTATTAATAAATACAACAACCTTCCCATACACAGTTAAAAACTATTGAAATCTTGCCATTAAGTAACATCATTAACAGACAAATATTTAAATATTTATTTTCCTTCAGAAAATGTGAACCATATATTGTGGAGCACAATATAGCAATTAGTAAAAACTAGACACTTTAACATATTAAAAGCTTCACCTCAAAAATATAACAAAAATCTGATCAAAATTATAAAAATCAATTATACATTCCAATTAAAAATATACCAATAAACAGCTAAATACATTGTTGACCTATTAATTACAATGCAATCAATCACAGTAGCTTAAAATAAACAAAATAAGCAAATGAGCACAACCTTTAATGTTTTAAAAATAACTTCAATTATTTATATTAGTACAAATAGTTTGATTTATTTTCTTTTTTACAAACACCAGCATGAAAAGGATTACAATAACAGTAGAAAATGACTGTGAAAAACATATTAACATCTTCTTTAATTAAATGTCTGCAATTAAAAATGGCATTAAAGAATTACATTGCAAAGAGTCTTTATCTGGAAAAAGGTTCAAAAGAAGTATTGCACATAACAACTTGAAGTTAACTTGCAACATTTACCACATTCAAGTCTTTAAGCTCCCCTTCATCCAGATAGGATCTATGTAAGATCACCTCAACAGACAGCAGGGATGAGTTCTCAAGTCTTTAAACAGTGTTCTTTAAGGATGCTCAAAGTCCTGCACTGCCAAATTGATTTAAAGTTACTTTATGTCTTGTTTCTTGTCTTATCTCTGTCATGTGCATCCTGGAGAGGTTTGCAAATGGGGAAGCGAGGATATCAATACGTGGTGGGGTTGGGGGTTGGGGTGAAAGTGGATTTGGGGGTGTCCTTAACAACTTAATAGTTGAGAAACATTTGGTACACACCACAACAATTAATTTTAATAGCTAATTCATGTACTTGTCATTTTCTCTTTTTTGTCATGCATGCTAAAGATTACAATAGGTGCTAGTTGGCAAGTTCAAGAATATATATATATATATATATATATATATATATATATATATATATATATATATATATATATATATATATATATATATATATATATGTACTTTTTTCAAATATTAAAATATCTAAACACCAAACATCCATTCTTGTGATATGAGATTCAGCGTTAAGCATGAACCAAATTTTGCATTCTCCTTATAATAAGTTATGCTCCATCTATGGAGAGGAAACCAAGACAGAAGTTACCATTTTCCAACTAGTATAGCCATGTTTAGACATTAACATCAATTTCAAATTACAACTTGTTTTTTTTTTCTTTTCTTTTTTTTCCTTTTTTTTTTTTATTCTCGCCATGCTGTAATTGACCAGAATGACTGGAAACATCTAGTGTACGAAAAGCTAAGACCAAGAGAGCAATACACTTTGGTCTCTCCTCTGCAAATCTGAAGTCGCATCAACACAAGTGCGCACTTAGTTGTAAAGTTTCCTCAGCACTGAAATGTATAAAAAGCATAATTGAAAATAATATATATTGAAATCACTCAACTTTTTTTCTTAAAATGAACATTTCCATATATGCAGATCTCTCAGTAACAAAAGTACAAAAGCTACCTTTCACAATGTGAAAAATTGAGGTATTGCAAAAAGGAGTTTCCCCATTTGTGAAAAATGTGCCTAAAATGACTGTTGGAAAAAGAAAAAATATTTAGAAAAGTAGTGCATAATAAATGTTTATATGTGCATGACAAAATAATTTAGCTAGAAAACACTGTACCAAAAATCAGCAGGCCATGTATAAAATAATCTTTTTTTTCATCTCATTTAACAGCAAATTCTTCACAAAGTGTTTTAACTTCTAAAATGCTCACCCACTGCACCCACAAAACTAATGTCCAGGGTGCATAACTGGTGCAACAACACCACGATATGAGGATACGTTTCTCACTAGTGTGTATAGTCAAGTTTCTGTACCACCTCCCTGACATATTTAAATGCTCGGCTAATAGATTGCCACTGAGTGACTTAAAAACGTCAAACAAATGTGAGGATTAGTTTACTTTCGCTGTGTGAATATGCACTTCATGTTAAATTTTGTTTTAAAAACAGACTATTTGAGATGCACCTCCATTTTGAGCTATATCGAGAGCGTGAGGCTTTGTGTGTGTGTGTGTGTGTGTGTGTGTGTGTGTGTGTGTGTGTGCGTGTGTGTGTGTGTGTGTGTGTGTGTGTGTGTGTGTGTAGGCCCTGTTGTTCAGTTGTTTTTCCACTGGTGTTCTAATGGGTTTTGACTGCACTGTCAAATATACAGTGTAATATATCAATATATCATGTTCAAGGCCAATCTTTGGTTTGCTGGGTTTGACAGTTAAGTCAAACTGGGTAGAAGTGACAGATTTGAAAAAAAAATGAAACACATCCTTGAAGAAATGAGAAATAAGGATAAAACCTAAAAAAGAAATGAGCTACAATATGACCCACTACTGCACAGCCATCTTTGGTTCCCAAAAGCCACTGAGTAGAACCAACTGTTATTGAGAGCAAACTGCATGTGGATAACGAGTGTGTAGCAGTAGAGCACACTGCAGAAACTATCTTCATTTATGCTTCAGAAACACTGGATGCTGAGTTAGATTAGTCTGGCAGAAGAAAGAATAGAGGGTTCGCCTAGAGGGAGATGCCTCCATGACGCAAATGTGTGGCTGACGATTTGGAAATCAAATAATTGCTTCTTCATTAAATGTAGCTGACTCTCAGATGAAAAGTAGAACTTTTTTCATTAAAGACTTGGTAGAATTGCACAAATGCAAATGCAAAAAAAGACACTTTCCCCATTCGGTGGTGGCCCTATAAAAACTTCAGGGGGAAAAAAAGCTCTGCCTGTGCACAGACACAGGAAGCAGGATTTGATCCATGAATGATGCCCTACCCTCTGTTAGCTGCTAGCTTAGCAGCAGAGGTTGTAGGCAGATGTGAAAAGGGGGAGTGGGGCTGGACTTATATCTTTATCTGTAAGCCTGCCTGCCTGTCCTGTAGCCTCCCTATGCCATACATTCCCCTAATACGCTGTGTACTGTCTGATGCTCCGTCCACTCTGTCCCTATCACAAAGCTGGGTTTGATTACAAAAATAAAGAGGTGATGAAGCAAGTGAATACAAAACTGTGCCAGTCACATCACATTCTGCCTGTTGCTAAGGAAAGGAGAAGACCAACGGGTGAGAATGTTTTCCTTCTTCACTTTCTTTCTTTTTTTTAAAAACTGTATTCGGCACATTAGCAGCTGAGTTTGAGGTATTAGTTTTTGCATGTCAAAATGGAGATCAAAATCTAAATATGTGTTGCTAAAATTTTTGTTGTGGCTTTCAAGTAACATCAAAATATTTGTATGATCTTGGAAATCATAAAAAGAGGTTCAGACATTTTGATCCGGGAGGGGAAAAGAATCTTTCTGCAGTGGGCCCTCTATTCTTCAAAGTTAATTAAGATTCAGCTTTGGTTAACTACTAAGTGTCTCACTTATTGGATGTGCTCTCTATTATGCACTAAATTGGAAATAAGTTCACTCTTCTTTAGCAACACCTTTTTCAATTCACATTTGCTCTAGAGACTCTTGTATCAATAAACTGAATCACACCTCTCAGAAAAAAATAACCAATGATAAACCCTTTGCTCTGGAGACTCAATATAAAACAAAAAAGCAACAATCCTGCTACAAAGGTCAATCCAAAGTGAAAATGAAGTGTTTGTTTTGGGGCGTCTTGTATCAAAATTAAAATACATCAAATATCAAAATTAAATCAAATAAGTCGATTGGAAAAATACGCCAATTGAATATCAGAGTACCATATAACACCTCAAACTTTCCAATATATGTTTTTTTGAGAACTCATAAAAATATTTCAAAAATCAAACATAAATAAAATTATCTTACACATCTTTTTCCTTACTGGGCATATTTCGATAAAATTCCAGTTTTCTTTTCCCATCTTCAAAATATAGATATATATTAACTTAAAAAAATGAGAAAAAGGTTCAGTGAAATTAGAGCAAAAAGAAACCAGCAACAGAAAAGTGCATTTATTTGTACAATAATTTGCGACTCCTGCACTACCTGCCCTCCTGCTCCCCTGTTGCCTCTCCCTGTCTTTCGTCGGCTCAGTTCCAGCGGAAGGAGATGTGACGGGGTCGATCACCTCCCTCCTTCACCAGGGGTTTGTGAAACTCTCGTCCGGCACGTGAGTGGATTGCCGCCCAGCAGTACTCGCAGTAGTACTGCAGACAGGTGACGTTGGCACAGAAGAACGGTGCAAACTTCCCGCCACAGCGAGTTCCCTGGCACTCATCGCACAGCTGGTCATCCAGCACATATGGCTTCACTTCCACCTGCAATCAGAGGTGAAAATAAATGGAATTCAGAGCTACCATTACAATTTCTGTTTCTGTATACTGCTGTTTCTTTATAGATTTACATCGGTTTTCAGAAAACTGAAAGAAATCAGGCTACATAATGGTAATCAGATCTTGTTACATCAAAATGTAACAAGTATACTATATATAATGACTGCTTTCTTTAAAGTTAAGAAACTTTAGATTTTCAATTGAACCTTTTTTGATAACATATGATCTAGTGTTTTTAAGACTTAACATTTATGGTCCCTGCTAGTCTAATTATCTTGTCTCTCAATAATTACTTTTCTCAATAGTTTTCAGCGTAGTGACGGAGGCGTCCATTCACACCCAAGATTCAAATTGCCTACCTGTGCTTAAGGGCTTCACAGGAAATGATGTCTCTATTCCATCTTACTAATTTACCTTTTAATCTTACTGTTCACTCTCCCAACGCAGTATCAGAGCTTCTGCTAATAGCTGACATTTTGAAAGATTTCGATATACAGGGTTTTACAGCTTTTATTGGAAAGCAGTCATAGAATATTGAAAATCTTTAAATATTGTAGGAAGTACAATGGAACAAGAAGGATGAGCTACAGGAAGCTGGTCGATGATTAATTGCATGTTGAAATTTGTGGATTTCATTTCCATTCACTTGCTTTTCCAACTGCTCAGTGATGAGGGATTGTGCTATTAGCCAGTAAATGTCACTAAGGCACTTGGCACTAAATTCTTCTTCATCTAACTGCAGCCTCCCTGCTGCTCAACTCTCTAAAAACAAATACAATATGTAAAGTGCTTCATATTTTACTCCTAAAAGAAATAAGACCTTTTCTCTCAGCACAACTCAGAAATCATGCAAAGACAAGGAGAATTTAAGAGAAACAGAACAGGAAGTGAAATGTGGGGGACTGAAAAACAGTCAGTCCCCCAGAGTTCTCTTTTCCTTCCACTCACCCGTTTATCAATTTCTCCATGCTGCAACTGTACAAAGCGAGCACTGATAGCAGCAATGTAGCTCTGCTGATTAGAGAAGGCAACCCGCCCTGCTCCCTTGGGGTACTTCAGCTCGGGATCTGTGTCGATGCCAGCATAGCAAACGCCACCATACAGGCGGTCCATGATCATAGCCAGCTCCACTGCAAGGGAGAAAGAAAGACACATAGAAAACGCAAAACATGCTCAAAATCCATTAACTCATGTCCACATAGCCAATGAACAGGTGATGAGGGTGGTTGATCTGAGAGCTTAAAGCATCAACATGAACAGATTCAAGCTCAGCAGAGTTTGAAAGTCTAAAGTTGAAATGTTATCTCAAGATACTTTCCATACAGAGCTGGTCTAGACTGTACTCTCAATAATATTATCATATATTAATATTATTATATTATCATAATATTACAGAGAGCCAAGAAGCAAGCACTTGGCGAAAGTGGCAAGGAAAAAACAGGCAGAAACATCGAGCAGAACCAAGCTCATCTGCTGTCCATAAATGAATGTGTTGTCACTGTAAACACTTATTTGTATAATATTACTTCTATAAAAAGACAAACATAAAAATGTGGGATACCTGCACGGAGTGGGCGAGGGACACCTCCCACAAAGATGGTTTTCCTTGGGTCCAGAGGCTGAGATCCATCCATCACAAAATCACTGTCATTCAGATTCCACGGGCGGATCTGGACCTGTCACATACAAAACCAACATGTCTCAACTCTAGAAAATAAATTGCTTTGATTACAGTTTATAACTAGCTGCTTGTAAGGTTGAGTAAAAGTAATAGCCACAAGTTTCACAGCAAGAGATATGAGGATGTGTTTGTGTGCATGTTCCAACTGACTGGCTTGTCTTTGATTGTGGGGCTGGACACACAGAGGTACAGCTTGCCGTCCTCCTCAATGCAGGCATCGATCAAAGCCTGCACTGAGCTCTCATCCTGGAATAACAGGAAGGCGTAGCCTATACAAAGTACAGTAGGGTTATTCATGAAGCTGGGGATGCAAAGCGTTGACAGGAAATCATGTTGGTTTTTTTGTGCATTGCTATGACTGTTCACAACATTGTGCATTCACAGCAGGACATACGTTTTACAGAGAGAAACAGGACCAGGCAAGTCAAGACATGGTTACTAAAAGCTTTGAGATAAAACAACACCGCACAGATACACAGATGCAATGCTGCACCAGAAAATCGGTTATCAAGAAATGTATCTTAATTTCTATGACGCAGACAGACAGAGACACAGAAATATTAACAGACATAAAGAAGCTTTTTAAGATAAAGAAGAAGATTTTAACAAACCTTTCGGGGGAAAATAGGATTTGCTCTCGGCTTTGTGAGGCCAGTCCACAAATAGGTGTCCAAAACGCCTGAAACTGGCCGTTATCTCATCTGAAATAAAGCAGACAGAACACATACTCATGGTCATCCTGCAGACTTGTGTTGCAGGTGAAATTTTCTATTGAGGTCTTGCAGTATACCTCAAGTCCCTTCTTCTATGTTTCAATCCTAACCATAAATGAAATGGCCCAGAAATTAATTCCTTTTGAGCTTAACGTGACTATTTTACCTTCATCTATGTCCGGGGGCAACCCTCCCACAAAGACCTTGCGCGAGTAGCGTTCAACACGCTCTCCATTCTGGTGTGGAAAGCAGTGTGGAGAACCGAGGCCTGCGAGACCCTGATCACCACGCTCATCGTCGGGGAAACCATCCTCCATCGGGAAGAGAGAGGAGTGGCCTAAGAGAGAGAAGAGGAGGAGTAGGAAAGCACATTTATTTCCTGAAGAGAGTCCTAGGAGTAAAGGTTGTCATGGTTACAACACTGGAGTAGTAATACCAACTGTACATTTATCTTATAAGACTGTCCATTCACTTTTCACTGCAGGAAGTAGTGGTGTTTTATCTTGTTTTAGTTTTATCTTGACTGGATATCAATAAGAAATGCACATTACTGGGAGAATGGCACATTGTAGGTATTCCTAAACGCCTTCACATCTGCAAATATGTTCAAAACCTCAGACTATGATTATGAAAAGACTGCTGTCTAACAGGAACAGCACAGTATAACCAAATATCAAGAAAGGCATAATCAAGACAGTAAAGTGGTTGTACGTAAATTTCAATCATGTAGCATGGAAATATTACAACACATTGTATTGAATGGAAAAACAACACACAAACACACACAGCCAGCAACTGTAATGTAATGGAGGACTGAACATATAAATAGTTTCACAGTGGACTATGCATGGTGTGTGTGTATGTATGTCTATACAGGCTAAGCCCTGCTAGCCTATTCCTGCTCGCCTATTCCTGCTCCTATACAATGTGCCCTGAGCTGCTTTATAGAGGTTTATGCAAGGGAGTTTGTGTATGAGTGTGTCTGGCCATGCACCTTGCCATGTGTCTGCACTTCTGTTCTTCTGTTTGTGTAAATCACATATTACACCTTGTGTGCCTCTCTGCCTCTTGAACTTTCTGCTGAATGTGACACTAACAGCTATTGCCTGACTTAGGAATCTTGATGTGTGTGAAAATGAGAACAAGCAAGTGAAGTCAAGCATAACGAGAGGAACACACACCAAAGGATGAAAGATGTATAAGATCATGTCACAAGCTTATAAGCAAGCCTCGACACTTAGACAGTCATGCAGACAAATGTGCCACTGAACGGATACAAAGTGCAGAGTCATTCAGAACTAACGCCCCATCCCCAATAAAATCATAACAGCACTGCTCAACATCTGTCAGTATATTGAGATCTATAGGGCTGAACTTGAAAGAAAGAAAGAAAAGTTACATATATGTTATGTAATCCTGGGTGTGAACATGACCATATTTTACCTCGTCTCCTGCTATAATTCCTGGCTGCATGTGGAATGAGGACAAATAAAAGAAAATGGTGATTATAAGAGATGCATAATACACCAATAAAAGGGCCAGGTGGTTCATGATGGGATGTTTCATTGTCTTTCTGCCTGCCCTCTTTTATTAAGCAACTGTGAATTGAAATCAGCCAGCAGAGCAGTCACCATACTACTTTATAAACAGTAGACCTTGTTTGTTTTTTTATATTTAAAAAAATATATATATCCAGTTCAATAAACGGGATTGACAAGTACAACTGTGTATTATCAAGCATAACAGAGGAGGGAGGCATACTGCCTTCAAATTATGACCTAAAATCACAAAAAGAGAAAAAAGAAAACCTTGAGGCATGCCATAATCAGGAATAGTGAAAAGACAGTAGCTTTGGTCAATGAACCAAGATTTGAGTCTAAATGCTTCATTAACCCATAAGAACCCATGGTGACACCAGTGTAACAAGCACATTGACTCTTCTGTATAAAGCTTTATGCCCCTTATTAAGTCCAATGTGACAACACAGATCTTTGGGAATGAAAAGTGTTATTCTGAAAAAAAACTTTAGAAATGTGTTCTATGTGGTCCACTTGGTCTGTGGTATAACCCACATAATTTTCAATTATGTGGGTTATTCAAATAAAATTTCAGATTTTAAATAAAATTAATTTAATTTTGTTTACTTTTTGTTTGTTTTTGTTATTATTATTATTATTTGTTATTGTTGTTTGTTGTTGTGGTGCTGCAAAAATCTAATATATCTTCTTATTTAACCACTCAAAGCAGCTTATTTAACCACTCAAACCACTTTTACACTACATACCTCATTCACCCATTCGCACACATTCATACACATTCATACACTGATGGCATTGGCTGCCATGCAAGGTGCCAACTTCTCATCAGTTTGAGGAGCTAACCATTCACACACTGATGGCACAGCCTTCAGGAGCAATTTGTTTGCTCAGTATCTTGCCCAAGGACACTTCAACATACAGACTGGATAAGCCCCGGATCTGCCGATTATCTGATTGGTGGACGACCCGCTCTACCTCCTGAGCCACAGCCAAAATCGAATTTCTTTTTCTGCATATGCCCTTTGTCAGACCCATCTAACTGGTCCATCAGCCCACAAAGCTGTTATAGTGCACTGTTATTGTGTACACACGGTCATTCTAAAATAAGTTTTTGCACAGAGTCGCAGCGAAACAATCAGAGAGAGAGAGAGAGAGAGAGAGAGAGAGAGAGAGAGAGAGAGAGAGAGAGAGAGAGAGAGAGAGAGAGAGAGAGACAGAGAGAGACAGAGAGAGAGAGAGAGAGAGAGAGAAAGCAAGATAGAAAGAAAGAAAGAAAGAAAGAAAGCAAGAAAGAAAGAAAGAAAGAAAGAAAGAGTCGCAGCGAAACAATCATAGAGAGAGAGAGAGATAGAGAGAGAGAGAGAGAGAGAGAGAGAGAGAGAGAGAGAGAGAGAGAGAGAGAGAGAGAGAAAGCGAGATAGAAAGAAAGAAAGAAAGCAAGAAAGAAAGCAAGAAAGCAAGAAAGCAAGAAAGAAAGAATCTGTCTCAGGGCCTGATCCTGACCATGTGATCTCACCATGTGACCCAATGATCTTGTGAAGAAATTACTGGCCCTTGGCCTGTTTTACAAAGACCATAAGGCAAAAGCAACAACACAGTTATACATTAATAAATAGGAACAAGACGATCCCAGGGCAAAGGAGAGGAGCTGAATATTAAACTGCTGTTGTGAAAGCTGCAGCATGTCAGAGGGATGTACTGGATTTTTATTGAACCACTGGAGAGAGACAAAGTATTTATATACAGTTTAAATGTTAAATGAATATATATTCTTAGTAATTTCCAGAAACACATATGACATAACTGAATCCACAGACATACAAGGTCAAGATCAAGGTGCTCCAGGACTGGCCAGCCCAGTCACCGGACATGAACATCATTGAGCATGTCTGGGGTAGAATGAAAGAGGAAGCATGGAAGACGAAACCAAAGAATCTTGATGAACTCTGGGAGGCATGTAGAATTGCTTCTATTGGCTATTCCTGATGACTTCATCATATAATTGTAGAATCCTTGTCAAAACCGCATGGATACAGTCCTTCAAGCTCATGGAAGTCAAACAAGATATTAAATATCGATCTCACAGCACCACTACTTAATTCAGTGACGTTATGCAACATATTTTTGTATTAGAAGTGAATAATTTGTTCAACTTTCACATTGCTCTCTGTAGGCGACAAAACTTTTGTCTTGCCAAAATCTGACATTTCTATGTTCATTAAATGATCAATCTTTCTTCAGTGAAGCAAATTTATTTTAGTATATTAAACATAATTTGGGAGGGTTTTAGCTTTCATATGAGACATTTCTAAAACCAATGGAATCATTAAAAGTCAGGTTATAAGCTTTTGTTTGTACAAAATGGCAGGTGACAAGACTTTTGTCAGGGACTGTAGAATACAAAGGAGTTTTATAGCAGATTC
Source organism: Nibea albiflora (assembly GCA_014281875.1). Taxonomy (NCBI): domain Eukaryota; kingdom Metazoa; phylum Chordata; class Actinopteri; family Sciaenidae; genus Nibea; species Nibea albiflora. The sequence continues at coordinate 23,839,135 of CM024807.1, read as the reverse complement.
CATCCCTAAGACCATTTGATTATATGACTGACTGTATTTATTCCCAGTGTCACAAACAACTACATTCTCTTTAATTCCCCACTTTTATGAAGGCAAGCATGGAAACGGTCTTTTTTATTTCATGTTGAAATTTAGGAAGCAGAAGGGCTCTGATGAGAGACACTGAACTTTTTGGATGGATTTAATTCCAGACAAGTAAGGGCACACAAAGCTTCAAAGACAGCAGTCAAAATAAACACACCATGCAGCCATCTCCGCCTGCAGTACTTTGTGTCACGTAAACAGAATTTTAACCGAGAGTGTCAAAAGCAACTAAAATCGGGTGAATCATATTTCAGATATTTCCACTTAGCTGGGGAAAAAGTGACATGATTTAGAACCAAGAACAACACCGTTTTAAAAAATGATACCGTCTGAGTTAAAAATATATATATTTGCACACAAAGTCATTTGATTGACTTTTGATTTTAATCTTTAATTTGAAATGTTAATGGACTACAGAATACATACCGTTGAGGGGCAGAGGGTTGTCCCCTCCTGGATGGGGGAACCCCAGACGACCTGCACAGGGAGAGACAAAACAGAAATATTCAACATGCAACTAAACATAATACAGTGGGGGGGCTGAATCCAGAAGATTTTACTCCTGTGTCAGTGTGTCTACAGATGTAGTATGTCTGATAGATCAGGTCAGTGTTTTATGTTCTAATTTGTCACTGTATATTACAGTAAGGATGACAAAGATAAAAACACTACAGGAGGGTCTATTTTGATGATCTCTGAAAAATCATGGCCTTTTTGAACAAATGTAGTAATCTTCATTTTGATGTTTGAGAATCATTTTGAGATCTGAAACATGTCTTATGGCTAATTGAGAAAAGATAGCAGCACTATCAGTTACGCAGCTTACCAAGTGACCTGATGCTTTTGATCACTGAGACATACTTTGCTGATGGGCAAAGTCAGAAACAAAATACACAGGAATGTTTGGGTTTCATTTGTACAGAAAAAACATATTACATTTTGGGTGTTTAAGACAGTTCATTCATTAACAGTGTGCATTTCTTGAGGTTACTCCCAGAGTAACTCCCTCAAGGAATAGGTAGAGGTGTAAGAATGCACCAATCACAGGGTAGTCCGTGCTCACAACAATGGTTGTACTATTTTAGCTCTTTCATGTCATTATCCCCTCTGGCCTTATATAACTTTGAAGCTTGTTTGCCATTATAACGTGTGTGTTTGGCATTATAACGTGTGTGTGTGTGTGTGTGTGTGTGTGTGTGTGTGTGTGTGTGTGTGTGTTTGAACAGAGGGCTCCTTTCTGTCAGTCAGGACAATGCTGGAAGCAATTCAAAGACATTTGTACCATACACATTTTGCTTTGCTTGTTCCCCAGCTTCATCACTCTCAGAAAATTGTGCTCCGATTATGTCTGTCTGCCTTCGCATTTGTGTGCTTGCATGCCTGGATGTATGTGTGTGACAGAGAGCAAGAGACAGTTGGCCTGGAGAAGAGTCAGTGCTCAAAGAAAATGTGCTGTAATTGGGCCCGAGCACGCACAGTGTGCGATGCCCTATTGTTTTTCGAATGTTCATTATCTTCCTAAAAGTAAATCGCATTTTCGATGGCCTATATGCCCCCTCCCGGTGTGTAAAATTACGTATTTTGGGGGTCTCGCACATGGACGTACAAAAATGGCTCTACGGCGTCACCTACGTTTTCGTTTTCGGAGGAGCCCCTCCACACGGTTTCATCCACGTGTACGAAATTTAGCGGGACTATGTAACATACCGAGACACACAAAAAAGTCTCTTGGTGACCCGGGCTATATCGAAGTGCATGGTGTCCATTTTGTTTCAAAGTTGGCGTTTTCGTGTTCTTGGGGTCATTTCCATTTGAACAAACTCCTCCTAGAGCTTTCATCCTATCTGTTTGAAACTTGCCGTGTGTGTTCTTAAGGCCTCGACCATGAAAAGTTATAAAAATTGTGAGTTTCGGATTTACTGTGTGAGAGGGGCGGGGCCACGAAATTTGGCGTGTTGTCAGGAAATTTCGACGTGCTATAACTTTGCGAAAAATACTCCAATCTTCACCAAACCTCTGATATATAATGGTAGTCTGGCCTAGAATACATTTCCACCTCAAACTAGGTGTGGATGTTGTCAAGGCCTTGGTGTTGACATTTGAGAAATAATTTCAACTTTTCATCAGAGGGCGTGGCCGTGACAGCGCATCAAAGTCAAACGTGCAAATTTTTTCGATAAAAAAATGGAACTCCATTGACTTTTTTGGGTGATTTTCAGGCAAAGCTGTTGGGCTTTCATATCCTTTGTCAGAGCTGTCTGAACCTTCTTGTGGTTATTTAGATCTATATTCTGCATGTGACACTAACGGCTGCATAATTAATTAGGGGTCATATTTGAACGAACTCCTCCTAGGGATTTTGTCCAATTGACTTCAAAATTGGTAGATGTGCTCATATAGACTTCCTGAGTAAACATTATCAAAATCATGAATTTTGAGGAAACTGTGTGGGCGTGGCGCTCCATCAAATTTGACCCATTGATCCAACATTCGAACTCCTTTGACTTTTTGGCTGTTTTTTAAGGCAAAAGCTGTTGTGCTTTCATATATTTTGTCAGAGCTGTCTGAAACTTCTTGCGGTTATTAAAACCAATATTGTGCACATTTTGGCTGCATAATTAATTAGGGGGTGGTGCGAAATCGCTCTATAGCGCCCCCTTGAATTTTTCTTTCAGGCAGCCCCGCCACAGTTTTAGACCCAGACTTATGAAACCTCAGCGGAATTGTAGAACATGGCAAGACCTACAAAAAAGTCTCTTGGGGCAATGGGCTAAAATTGACGAATTGAGGAAGCAAGATATTTAATAATGAAAATCACCATTTTTTGTGTTTCGGTCTGGCCCTATTTGAACGAACTCCTCATAGGTATTTTATCCAATTGACTTCAAACTTGGTAGGTGGGTTCATATGGAGTTCCTGAGTAGAAGTTATCAAAATTACAAATTTTGATGAAACGGTGTGGGCGTGGCGCTCCATCAGATTTGTCCCAATTCTGGCTGATGTGTGTGGTCAATTGAGCGAAATGCTTTGAAAGCTTCGAAGGCTGATGGATCATGTTAAAGCAATAAAGAATATGGTAACAAATGTGAAGATAGAAAAATACGACCAAATTAAAGCTGCAAGCAGCGTTGAACGGGCCCTCGCACTCCCACGCAACTCGACGGGCTGGCACGTCGGAAGGCACCAGTCGGAAAACGCGCGAGCCTCCGACGCTTTCAAAGCATTTCGCCCAATCGAACACACACATTAGCCAGAATCGGGACAAGGTCAAATCTGACGGAGCGCCACGCCCACATTCTTTCATCAAAATTTATAATTTTGATAACTTTTACTCAGGAAGGCTATATGAACACATCTACCAAGTTTGAAGTCAATTGGATAAAATCCCTAGGAGGAGTTCGTTCAAATAGGACCCCTTCTCAACCAGAACGATGCACTAAAAATGGTGATTTTCATTCTTAAATATCTCGCTTCCTGTTAATTTTAGCCCATTGCTCCAAGAGACTTTTTTGTAGGTCCATGTTCTACAATTTGGCTGAGTTTCATAATTGTATGTCCAAAATTGTGGCGGGGCTGCGTCAAAGAAAAATTCAAGGGGGCGCTATAGAGCGATTTTGCCCCGCCCCTAATTACATATGCAGCTGATCTTTGCATCTTTTTGGTCTTAATAACCACAAGAAGTTTCAGACAGCTCTGACAAAATATATGAAAGCACCACAGCTTGTGATTAAAAAACAGCCAAAAAGTCAAAGGAGTTCGAATGTTGAATCAAAGGGTGAAATTTAATGGAGCGCCACACCCACATTCTTTCATCAAAATTCATAATTTTGATAACTTTTAGTCAGAAAGTCTATATGAACGTAACTACCAAGTTTGAAGTCAATTGGACAAAATCCCTAGGAGTTCGTTCAAATATGACCCCTTCTCAACCGCCCAAAACAGCAAAAATGGTGATTTTCATGCCTAAATATCTCGCTTCCTGTTAATTTAGCCCATTTCTCCAAGAGACTTTTTTGTAGGTCATGTCTTCATCTACAATTCGGCTAAGGTTTCATAATTCTATGTATAAAACTGTGGCGGGGCTGCATCAAAGAAAAATTCAAGGGGGCGCTATAGAGCGATTTCGCCCCGTCCCATAATTAATTATGCAGCCGAATTTTGCATAATGTTGCTCTTAATTACCAAAAGAAGTTTCAGACAGCTCTGACAAAGTATTTGAAAGCCCAACACTTTTGCCTGAAAGACAGCCAAAAAGTCAATGGAGTTCCATTTTTTGTCGAAAAAAATCGGCACGCTTGACTTTGACGCGCCGTCACGGCTACGCCCTTTGATCTAACATTGAAATTCTTTCTCAGATGTCAACTCCAAGGCCTTGACAACATCCACACCTAGTTTGAGGTGGATATGGTCAATATTTTCCGAGCTGGACGTCATCTCGTAAAAGTTGTCTTTTCAGTCGCCACTAGGAGGCGCTGTGAAAATCACCACATATTTTTATGGAAATGTATTCTATGCCAGACTACCACTATATATCAGAGGTTTGGTGAAGATTGGAGTATTTTTCGCAAAGTTATAGCACGTTGAAATTTCATGGAAAAACGCCAAAATTCGTGGCCCCGCCCCTCTGATGCAGTAAATCTGAACCTCACGATTTTGATAACTTTTCATGGTCGAGGCCTTAAGAACACACACGCCAAGTTTCAAACAGATAGGATGAAAGCTGTAGGAGGAGTTTGTTCAAATACGACCCCTGAAAATGACCCCGAAAACACGAAAACGCCAACTTTGAAACAAAGTGCCCGCCGTACGCTTCGATATAGCCCGGGTCACCAAGAGACTTTTTTGTGCGGCTCGGTATCTTACATACTCCCCCTAAATTTCATACACGTGGATGAAACCGTGTCGAGGGGCTCCTCCGACAACCGAAATGTAGGTGGCGCCGTAGAGCCATTTTTGTTCGCTTGTTTCTGGTGCTGAGCTCTTGGATGAACAGTGGTGTCAGCGTGGCTGGAGCTACAGTAAGACCTTTCAGTCTTCTCTCTTAATATTGAGGGGGGATTTACATTAGATCATAGAACATTAGATCACAGTTGGTTGTGGCTAAGCACATTGGGTGTGAAGCGAAAATAAATAGAAGGTGATAGTGAAGTGTCTGGAGTTTTCATTCTTTTCAAACTGTGATCACTACCAGAACTACTCCTATTGTCTACTAGACTAGTCTACACCTTCTAAAACAATAAACAACACTGAAGCAGTGTTTAGCTCAGTTGGTAGAGGAGCCTCCTCATGTGTGAAGGCTCATTCCTTGCTGTGGAAGCCCAGGGTTTGAATCTGACCTGTGGCTCTTTCCTGCATGTCATTCTCTCTTTCTCTCTCTCTCTCCATTCCTGTCTCTATCAGAAATAAAGAAAAGGCCAAAAGGCCAAAAATAAATAAACAAAATAAAAAAATAACAAAACAACAAAAAAACAACAACAACACTGATTACCTGCTGTAATCAGTAACACATTTCTGGGTTACCATTGACCAGTGTTTCCTAACACCATTCAGCCAATAATGGACATCGGCTTGTCACTATTAATCAATAACCAAAGTCAGTAAGGTCCAATTTCCATTAGATGATAATCTTTTGCAGTGTAATATATAGTTTAAACACACTGGACTATACACTCACTTACACTAGTTAGATGTACCTATTTATATGTTGCTAGTAGTCAACCGATACATCAGCCGGCCGATATTTACGTTTTTTCTACTTTTACTTTTTTACAATTAGCACATCAATTAGCGCATTCAGCTGCCATGAGTTGAGGTGCTGGAGATCACATGAGGCGCATGCATTGCCCCTCCCTCCCTGGCAGAGAGCAACTGGTAATGTTGGAAGAAAAGGCTATGTATTTTTTGTAATATCTGCAATTTGAAAGTGTGTCTCAGCGGTGTGTGTCTGTTTCACTCTGACTGAGAGCGGGCTGGAGCAATCATCAGAGCGGTGTGTTTCTGTCTCTTTCTCTCTGCCACTGAAATTAGCGGGTCAATGCAGGTTTTCAAACACTGGTCGAGGCACTTACAGATGGCTCCTTCCCACTGTCTAAAAAACCCATGTCTGATCTCCAGTTGGCAAGCTGCCTACCGCTGAGTATCATGTATGCACATGAAAACAATTACCTGTCACTATCTGTACAGCATCTAACTTTACATGAAATAATGTCCATACACTGCATGGGTGGTCAGTGTTTTCTCGCCTCTTCTTCTCCACTGAACATGAGAAGCTCCCTTTTCTCACTGTGACACGTTAATTAAGTGCGAGCAAAGCGCAGCCGTGTATGACTTATGATGCAGGTTGGTTCGGTGTACCTTTCCCCACTGTGGACTGAAGCTGATTAGCAGCTGATCAGTTAGCTGGTTTAGATGCAATTTTGCTCAGTGGGAAGCAGACTCAGAGTGGGGTGTGTGTGTAAATGTGTGTCTCCCTCTCCCTCTGTCTGCCTTTGGCAGTTTCTTTGGGCCTACTAGTGTGTTGTATTTGCATAATAGATGAGATAATAAAAGATGGTCATTTTATTTTATGTAGGAAAAAAATCAAACTAATGTAGCACTAGATAAAATATACTAAATTTGTGTTTTTGTTTATTTTTAAAACGAAATGGCATGAAATGTTTGTTTTTTTGTTTAAATTGAGACTTGTGTGGCATTTGTTATCATTGTGTCATTTTATCATGAAAATGGAGAAAGAAAATGCAATATTGTCTTTAAGAAACGGCCCCCAAAAAAATCGGCAGGAAATATCAGGGATCGGTTAAGACTGATGTCAAAATAATCGGTATCGGCCTTAAAAAACCTCTATCAGTCGACCTCTATTGTCTACCCCATTTATATCAATGAGACACACCTGTCAACATAAATGAATAACATAGATACAGTAAAAAAAAGTAGGAACATAACCTTCATGAAGGTTGGATTTATTTGTGCATGGAGCGCCCATCATTTTAAAATCACTCCCAGTGTATCCAAACATGGAGAATAAAGTCCTGAGCTTTGTATTGTACAAAGTTGTTATTAATTACCAGAACTACATACATCATTACATTAATATCTAGGATTTATTTTCAAGGCTTTTGGGGGAAACAACAACAGTTCAATAGTTCTACCAGGGACTAGAGGATTATTTCGGAGAACCTAACCAAGTGGCCGTTGAGAGTACACATTTTTGCTAACAAACAAAATGCTTCTTTTCTTTCCTAATGGCAATATATGGAAAATATACTTATTCTGACTTAATGAGATTAAAAGATACAACCACAACAACATTTATGTGGACAGAAACAACCGTACATCGGCTCTGCAGCTAGAAACTAATGATGGCCAACAACCTTGGTTCAGATCAGTGGGAGTTCTTCCATCTCTCTCACAAAACCCCTCTTAAAGACAAAGCCTATGCTCCCATCAGACCTCTATTTTCTCTGCATGTCCTTCACAAAATGCATGAGAAAGAGGTCATAATCATTGCACAATGCTCAACAACAAAGATAGAGTGTTTTCTGTGCCTGTCGTTTTGTTTATTTTTCTTCCAAAGTGGCAAAAAGAGGAGGAAGTTGTGCGCTGATTACAACACAGGCTAACCTTTCTTATTAATGTTCATCATAAAGCTAAAAGCAGACATGATGACTAGTTGTCTGACCTGTAGGGGAAGGGGAACTTAGGAATTGTGGTGTTTAAATGAGAATAAGTGTGAGTGTGTGAGCAGTTATCAGCTCTAGCTTCTCAGAGATGGAGTAAGAATTTATTGAATTATATTAAAGTAGAGAAGAGCAGAATATGTTGCCACTCTGCAACTGATGACAACTCATTTTAAGTGAATATAAGTGTGCACGCTTTAACATAGTATAAAATGAAAACAGCTGTGTTGCTAGCTGCCTGTTTTAGAGTTTCACATTTTTGATTGACAGCTGACATCATCACCTTTCAGAGTGTCCTGCTCAGCCCTCATGATGTCGATCAGGGAGCTCTCCAGTGTGTTCATGTTAAAGCTGTCAAATGACCTGGTGCGTTCCTAAAGAGGGGAGAGAAGGGGGAGAAATACAGTTTAGTTTTCTTCACTTGCTTCCAAGACAGTCTTTACAAGTCACCACATGAGCAGGTCCCATTAGATTTATCTCCATCTTTTAATGTGACCCTGTCTCAATTAACCCCAACACACACAAGCAGGAGATGCACACAAGAAAATAAAGAGTTTTGTGGTTCTGACTGAACAGAGGAGGGATCCCTCTCCCAGGACGGACAGACGTGCAATGGATGTCACATGTACAGAACAATCAACACAAACATATTGTACAATTACAATGAATTACAATAAATGGTAGAATGATTACAGTAGCAGTGGAACCTGTGATAGAGATAGAGAGACACAGATGCACAGCAGCAGTAAACATTAACCAACTAAACTGTAGATATGGTAGCAATAATGACAGTAATGCTATATATGGTGGACGTCAGCAGCAGACCACAGCAGTAGCCACGATCCATGAGAACCTGTTGGACGAGAAAGCACAGAAACTCCGGGGAAGAAGTTTAGTTAGTGACATGCATTGATGGTAATGATGATTGGAGAGAGAGAGAGAGACAGAGAGAGAGGGTTTTCAGTAAAGGGAGATGTGACTACATCTTCAACCAGTACCATGCCTGACTAGGCATAACCCAGAAAGGACGGGGGGGGGGTCCCCCGGCAGTCTAGTCCTATGGCAGCATAACTAAGGGAAGGCCTGAGCCAGCCCTAACTATAAGCGCTATCAAAAAGGAAAGTCTTAAGTCTACTCTTGAAGGTGGTGACCGTGTCTGCCTCCCGAACCCAGAAAGGTAGTTTGTTCCACAGAAGAGGAGCTTGATAGCTAAAAGCTCTGGCTCCCAGTCTACTTTTGGAAACTATAGGAACCACAAGGAACCCAGCATTCTGAGAGCGCAGTGGTCTAGAGGGGTAGTAAGGTTCTTTTAGATATGATGGTGCCAGGCCATGAAGAGCTTTGTATGTAAGGAGAAGAATTTTAATTTAAATTCTAGATTTAACAGGTAGCCAGTGCAAGGAAGCCAAAATGGGAGAGATATGATCTCTGATCTTGGTTCCTGTCAGAACACATGCAGCAGCATTCTGAATTAGCTGCAAAGCCCTAAGAGATTTATTGGGGCAGCCTGATAACAAAGAGTTACAATAGTCCAGCCTAGAAGTAACGAATGCTTGGACTAGTTTTTCTGCATCTGCTTGGGACACGATGCATCTGATTTTGGTAATGTTGCGTAAGTGGAAGAATGCTGTCCTTGAAATGTGTTTTATGTGGACATTAAAGGACAAATCCTGATCAAAAAATAAGATTCTTTACGGTGGAGCTGGAGGCCAAGGTGATCCCGTCTAAGGTAGCAAAGTCTCCGGAGAGTTTCTGAGGTGTTTGGGTCCAATTACAAGAACTTCAGTTTTATCTAAGTTCAACATCAGAAAATTGTAGGTCATCCAACTTTTTATATCCCTAAGACATGCTTGGAGTTTAGTTAACTGATTGGTTTCATCAGGCTTGATCGATAAATATAATTGGGTGTCGTCAGCATAACAATGAAAATTAATGGAGTGAATCCTAATAATATTCCCTAGAGGAAGCATATATAGACTGAATAGAAGTGGTCCTAGTACAGAACCTTGTGGGACTCCATAACAGACTTTGGTATGCATGGAGGATTCATCATTGACGTGAACAAACTGAGAATCGATCTAAAAAATACGACTTGAACCAGCTTAGGGTGGTTCCTTTGATGCCAATCTGATGTTCCAATCTCTGTAAAAGAATTTGATGGTCTATGGCAGGGGTGTCCAAACTTTTTTCAATGAGGGCCACATACATAAACATATAGGAGGGAGTGGGCCACTTACAAGAAATTAAGTATATAGCCTTAACTTTAGTGTATTAAAGTTAGAAAAATCAATTAAAAGTGGTCAAATGTTATATTGTTGAATATAATTAAAGACAACACTGCATTCATCACAGCTTTCCATAAATGGATCTTTATTGATTTATTCATAAAAGGCTTTGGTAGCTCATTCTCAGAACAGCAGCAGCCTTTCTTCTTAAACATAAGATTTACAGTACAGAGAAAAAACAATAAAGGGGAAAATGGGACGGGTAAATTTCAAGCTTGTTGTTTAAGTTTTTAGGCTTAGCATCACACCTATTAAGGTTCGTTTGAATGCTTATCAACATAAACAGACTGAAATGGACTTAATAACAGAAGTGTATATAATTTTAGTAAATTATTCTGGTGCGTATCAGCTGCGCTGGGTATGTAAATCGGGCCATCCAGCTGCGGTGATGATCCGATGGTGCTCGTGCCAAAAATCCGGACAAATGTCACTTGATCAAGGAGCAAATCCGCATCAGATGACTTTGCGTGTGCAGTGTGTTCACTGTGCACAGGTGTGTACTCTGTGTGTTAACAAGAAAAACGCATTGATATTTGTCTTATGTGTACCTGCACATAAATGCTTATTAACACGCGGGTACTGTGTATAATATAATATATAATATATCTTTTACTCACCTAAATTGTGAACGGGATTTGCACTCAGTGGGAGCAGTGATGCTGCACTTTGGACCGAAGGATGGCTAGCAGGTCTGGAGTAAACTTACTGGTTGAGACGCGAAGGACATCATGGAGATGGCTGTCGGTCATTTTGGTTCTCATTCTGCTTTTGTTCAGTGTTACCAGGAAAATGTTTGCTCACATATGTAGAGCCAAATGGACTGATCATTCTTTTCGCGTGGCGTTTCATCAGAGGAAACTTTTCCTTTTCCAAGCTCCTGTTGAACTCGGGTAGTAGTCGAATAGTAGTGCCCCTGGTGTTACAATTAAAAAGTGCAATACACTCAGGCAAAAGTTAAAGTGCGGGCCATATTCTATTCTATTTAAAACATTTCTTGCGGGCCAATTAAAAATGAGCCGCGGGGCGTAGTTTGGACACCCCTGGTCTATGGTGTCAAATGCAGCACTAAGATCTAACAGGACGAGTACAGAGATGAGTCCTTTGTCTGATGCCATTAGGAGATACTAAATACTAAATACAGATACTAAAACCTCCGGATCTAGAGTGCTCTTTTTAAGAAGAGGTTTAATTACAGCTGTTTTTAACTGCTGTGTTTGCGAAAGTTTACTGACTGACTGACTGACTAAGCTGTAAACTTCCTTCAATAGGGCAGCACAAAGAAAGTCAACAGTAAAACAGCAGGATCCAAGCCAATTTGAGAGACGGCGTTGTCACCAACCATACTGGAAATATTTGTATGCACACACAAACAGTTGTAAACACACACGGCCATAACATGTGTACAGACTAAATATGTGCAAACATCAAAAACATGGGCCCATGCACAGACACGCCAAGTGTCATGCTGATAAGGCTTCAGTCTTGACTCCACCTCAGCCAACAAAATATGCAGCCACTGACAACAACTTGTTAACAAACCAATCAACTCTTAACCCCTCTATCTAAAATAACCAGCATCCACATAGACAATGCGCCTGAAGATCACAACATGCTCCCACTAAAGTCTTCATGTGCCCTCAGCATCACACAATTAACTGTCTCATTCCTTCCTCTGGGATTTCCCCATTACCCACAGTCTTTCTCCGATGCACGCCACCTTAAAAGCAGAAATACCTTGAAAACTTTTCTATTCCTAATTTCTGTCAGAGATCTCATGCTGCATAAAGCCGATGACTCTTCAGTCTAAAAGTTGTTAGTTGCAATAAACACCACAACATGACTAAATTGGCCTTTGTCCACTCACAACTGAAATTCATTTCTGCGTCATATCTACTGATCAACCACCAGCCATGTAAAAAGTATATTATATATATAAATACTATCAAATAATGGTCACCACTGATCATAAGTATTTTATGTAAGCAGTGATGTTTACGTAGTAATATGGAGAAGGAGAATACTGCATAGATTCTTGAGAACAGTCAATGTCAGAAAACATCTCTTGAGTTCAGTTTCTGCAGATTTAAATCTGGAAATATTTCCAAAAGAGTTGACTAAGCCTGACAAGATGGTGACCGACCAATGAGTTTTATTTCAGATCACTGGTTCCCAAAGTCTTTCAGCTCGAGAGCAAAACAAACAAAATATGTCATGAATTGCCATAACATTTACATTTATGAACTACTGATAAAGAAATACACAAGTCACCAGACACACTAAACAAACTATTCAAATGCTAGACGAACAGCCTTACAAAACAGTCTGCCTCCCTCCAAAGTCTCTTTTTTGGTAGAGAAAAAACATCTTTTGACTGGCTGAGAACAAAGAATGCTTTGTTTGGAGACATCTGTCCAATTTGTTAATTTTTAAGCGCTCATTACTACTACATAAAAACAAGTCGAAGGCTCTACTCTGAATTTTGAACCCACATTTAATTCTTTCTTGTATTTTCGTTGCGACATCATGCACACAACTGAGAGTGAGACAATCAAAGAAGTTACACTCTGCATTACCAGAGAGAGTGAACATACTTTCAGGTCAAGGTTTGCAAGAATCAAAGAGAAGGCAGGCTGCTCACACATAAACCAGTGTGGCATAAAATAGAAGTTATTGGATGTAACTCTAGTACTCTAGGAGTATGTGCAGAGCCCTTTCATATTCCTTGTTAATAAAAGAAGATTGTTCTCTTTTCTACGGTTTCCACAACCCAATTTGGGTCCTTAGTTTGTGAAACACTGCCGCAGATGATGACATGATCACATGAATAAGTTGTTCTCAATAATAAATCTGCAGCTGTTATTAAACTTTATTTTGCTACTTCGTTTGATGTATGTGAAGCACTAAAATGATTTTCCAAAGTTAAAAATCAAAAGGAAAGAGGATAGTCTGTCAGCTATCAGTGCATTCATACAGTCAGGTGTAGCAACAGCTAATTTTAAGGTCAGACTGAAAAAGACTACTTTGTGTATTGCACAGCCTACTTCAAATCACATCTGTCTCAAGTAAAAAGAAAGTGACAAATGTGGGCTGATGAAATGTGGTCAGAAAAGACACGATAAATAATAATATTAAATAATAATAAATAATATTGCTGGAAAGTCTGTCAATAGATTAATCTGCAACAGACAGTGTTGGGCAAGTTACTCTAAAAAAGTAACTAGTTACAGTAACTAATTACTTCTCCCAGAAAGTAACTAAAGTAGTTACAGAATTACAAATTATAAAAGTAATTAATTACTTTGGAAAGTAACTACTGAGTTACTTTCAAGTAATTTTTTAAATGCTCAAATGTATCAAAGCATTTGGAGCCCACCTCCATCCCTCTTTGACAGAACGTAAAATACATGTGTGTTCAATTATTTATGACAAATGTGAATACTATAATGACATTGACACTTAATATAATACATAACAGAAATCCACAGTACACAAATCAGAACTATTTTAACCTTGCTGTGAAAAAGTAAGACTAGCATCCAATAAAATGGATTATTGTATATTGCACATTATCTCCAGGGCATAATGTGCATTTCACGGTTACACTCGTTTTCTTAATTTCTTGGAAGGAAAAGTCATGGCTATACTTCCATTTAAAGAAGGCTACTTTTGTATTATTCAGACTCGCTATTCCGGTTTCTCTTTGACTCACGTGAATGTCCTGTGTCATCTTTGTGTGCCTGCAATTTGTGTAAGCAACACCCGCCCAACTCCACCTTTGATTGGCTCACCATGGCATTTTACTTATCCTCAGCCATCGTCATCATTTATGTGATTGTCTCCGCCCTCACCAAGGAAGGAGGAACAAGAAAAATGTTTGCCGCTCAGCTTTGGTCTGATGAAAAACAGCTGTCTTCAATCAAAGTAACACGCCGCATTTTTTGGCAGTAACAGTAACAACATTAAAATGATGGGAAGAGTAATCAAATAGATTACTCGTTACTGAAAATAGTAATGCCTTTACTAATGCTGTTAGCACCATAATTCCCATCACTGGTGACAGATCAAAAGAAAATCTACCAATCAAAGAAATGCATCTGTGCTTAACCTCTTGAGTATTTATCCAGTAACCTGTTCAAACTGCCAGTCAATGTGTGTGGAGAACAGCTTGAAAGCAAAAGCACCTTGGAAAGAAAAGTTCATACTATGTTACACTGTGAACTCCACAGGGGTCAAATGAAAAACAGCCCTGCGTCAGTAAACCATATGATCAAGGGTCAGGGAGGCAGGCAACTCACTTTTTTTTTTTTTAATTCACAAATACTGTCTGGTGTCGGCTCCCAAAATTCAATAGCTATTTTCTCTATGTGATCAGCCAAAGATGTTAGATGTCTGCCACACTGGCTGCTGAAACAGGCAAACTTCCTAGCTGTATCCAAAATTTTACCAGCATTCTGGCTGCTGTCGATTTTCCACACTGACTGAAAGAACGTGTTAAAACACTGATGACATGGTAAGAAGAACCCACCCAGTCCACGCTCTTTCCCTCAAAACAAATCAACACAGGGATATATGCCAGCTTATGTTGGCTATTTTCTCACATCCGCCTCAGTATCTTATGTGGACGATGGCTATTGCTTTAGGTCAAAATAAACCAAACACTCAAAGACTGGACAAGGACTGGTTACTGTGTAAAGGATACATATCTGATTTATACATCCTTACATCGGCAAGAACATAAAAACAGATGGTTAGAAAAAGGTGCAGTATTTCTAGGATTTTTATGATATATGAGAAGTGTACCATGAGAACAGACGCAGTAAGCAGAAAGCTCTTCCTGCTTTTGTCTGCAAAAAATTAAATGCTTTCACTGGTTGTCATTTTTCTTTATTGTACCATCTTCTTGGTACGGTTATATTTGGCTGCTGTAGTATCACAGGGTAATCTGGTTATATTGTTTCAGGAGAACGGGAATTCATTTTGTGGTTGAGATGGCCAGGCTGGTGCTCTGCAGTTGCTAAGCATTAGGCAGAAGCGGTGTGCACAGTTTATCATCAGATTAATGCATCCTTTTCTCTCAACAAGTGGCCAGCAGACCAGAAAAGTACTCATCCCTGACAGATTACAGGGTGTGCACAGATATACACAGTTGGGGTCACTCGTCAAGTCCAGAGAAACGCACAGATTAAAAAATGACACAATTTACAGTGCAGTACGTAACATTGGTGTCTATGAAAGCTTGCTCATGCTAACCTAAGGCCATAGGTAACATAGAACATGACATACTCTATTACACTACTATTTGAAATGTTGCCTAGTGTCCCTGGATAAACAAAAACATCTATTAAGTATGATGCAGTCTAGACACAACTCCTTTCTAGTATGACTGTCAAGTGAGACTGAAGACTGATTTGCATTGCATTGATTGCTCTTGTGGGAGGTATGGAACAATTAGCATGGCCTGTAGGTTTATTTAGTGCCATTTTCCGTACTCAACATACGGTAGACAATATGTCAATTTGACCAAATGCTACTAAATCTCTCTCTCTCTCCTTGTTTAAGTTAACATGTGTCATCAGACATCCAAACAGTGCAGGATCTCGACAAGCACCATTTGAGTGTGACTGGTGACTGGACACTTTTTTGTGAAAAAGAGGACAAAGCTGTTATTCTATTGGTTTCGCTTTGAGGGATTCTTGAGTAAGGCCAGTAAAACTGGAGTGAATATAAAGACCTAGCACCTAACCGATCTTAAAGACTAAACAACCCAGAGGAGGCCTCTGACAAATACATTTGACACTTGTCTGTCTGTGTAAGAATTTAACAGAGGTTTCTGTAGTGACACATTCAACACTGCAACATGAAGCTCACAGCAAAATGACACATTTTGCAATTCATTTCCAGAAAGCAGAACAATATTGTCATCTTGAGGTTCAGAAAAACATATGGTTCATGAGCAGGAAACATCCTATTTGGTGAATGTTTTCTAGCAGTTATTATATGACATGAGGCAATATTTAAGAAGCAAAATGAATTGAGATGTAATTGGAAGATGTTAACACGGAACAGGGAACTGCTTATATTGTGTGCTAATATTTCACCTCATAACTCAATCACCAGCTTAATAGTTTAAGGGTATACAATCAGTTCCTTCTACTTTAACAGGTTGTAGTGTCACACACAGTGCAGCACTCTATGCCCATCTTTCCCTTTCAATATGAAGAGAGCCTGAGGACAGTACTACTTTGGCTGATCTGATTTAGCTGATCAGAAGTGCTCTCCGCTGCACAGAATGGACACAGAAACACAATCAAATTAAAGCGAATCCACTAACCAAGCTAGGCGCTAGTTTCAGCAACTCCTCCTTTTTTATACAGCATCTACAACAATTTACTGATTGGTTTTGATTTGATTTTTACCACAATATAACTCAATAATGAATTATTGACAAGTATTAGGGCTTAATGATTTAGATCAGGTCAGATATGAACCTGACCCCATGACTACCAACAGCAATTAGGCTGGCTCATGCTAAATGCTAGTACTTGCAAAAATAAATAAATAAATAAATAAATAAATACAAATAGCAGATTATACTTTCTTCATCCCACAATGGGGAAATTCACTAAACATGTTGAAAGAACATTCTTATTCTTTGGCCTGTGGTGACTCACCAATTGCACATGGAGATTAGAAAGGTCACAGCAAGCATCACATTTTAAATTTTAAATTTTAAAACTTGCATGTTTGGAGGATTTCGAGTAAAACATGGATGGGCATGACTCAGAAATAAAGTAACCCCTCACCGGAGGTCTGTGAGGACAATTAGTAACGCTGGTAGGCTATTGACTACTGCTGAAACAACAAGACAATTTGATACTACCCTTTTCATCCAAGATGGAATTATGAGATGATGGCAACCAAGTACTGAGCAGAAGTTAATTTGACCAAGCAGCAGGAACATTGTCCAAAGGAAATAAGGTAAAGAATAAGTAGAGCACTTCAAGAAGCCCTTTTATCATCAGGCCATCAGGCCTGGCTGGGCCTATGGTAACCTCTCTCTCTCTGCCTCCTTCTGACAACCAACACAATCAGTGAGGAGCTAGATCAATGAAATTAATTTATCTCCATGTTCCCTCTTTCCATCAATCCAACTGGATGTTTATACATGTAATAATGCAATTATTTGTGCCATCTTCATTGTGTGTGGACCCAGCTGTGAAAATTACACTGTGAATAGACTGGCATTTTGAATATGAGTTGTTAGGCTTATGGCAGCCATGACCAGGGTGATTAATAAAGCAGTGATCCTGAAAAATCATTAGGCATACAGTACTGCCTCATTTTTTCCCTCCTTTTTAAAAATTAGAATAAAATAAACCCTATGGTGATGTCTTCTTCTATCTAGATTTTTATTTTCTCCCTCTCCCATTTCCATACCCTTCTCCCATCTTTCTCCTCTCTGTCCATAATGCCTCCCCCAGTCCCCACACCACACCCTTCCCTCCTTCCCTTGAGCCCCCCAGCTTGTATATGTGGCACACACCACTGCAGTGACAGAGCCACATTAGTCATCATCAGAGACATACAACTGTGGAAGTGCAGAATCCAACGACTGATCTATAAGCTAATGCATCGTGTAAATCATACACTCCCCGCCCCACCCCCAAGTCTAAAAATAGCAGCCATACCACATAAACTAGCTAATAAAAATAGCAAAAAAAGAAAAAAAGAACAGCTAGCTGAATGACAGCTGATGTTTAAATCATTATCAAGTGATTACTGCTGAAAAATAATACCACACAGAAACATGAACATAAAACAGAGCAAAATGTGTTAATAAAAGGAATAGCAGAATTACTGCTGAGTCATACCATCAGACTATCAAACAGAAAACTGACCTGAAAGGGGAAGATGTTATCACTGCGGCCGACTCCATCATCCATCCAGGACTTAGGGTTGAAGCCTGCAGGACTGTTTCGAGGGTACTTCTGAGATGTCACATGGTTGTTAGGGAAGGTCTTCTTTAATGGTGAAATTGAGTTGATGGGGGTCATCCCGCCGTTCAGCCCTCGGCGATAATCTCTACCCTGAGATCCTCCCCAGCCGCCACCACCACTGCCATAGCCTCCTCCGGGACTCCAGGAGGTGGAGGAGCCGGGGGAGGGAGAGGGGCTCTGATAGCTAGCTGGACCCCAGGGGGATGGGGGCTTGTTCAGGCTGTTGGACAAATGTGGCAACTGGCTGAAAGCCGGATTCCTGTGTGGAAAGGGTGGTGGAGGGTGTGGAGAGGCTGGGGAGCGCCGATGCTGCTGGTGTTGGTTGTGGGGGTGTTGGAAGTGGGGGTGTGGCGGGGGAGCTGGGTGGTGCTGGGACAAGGCCGCCGCTGGTCCGATCTGGGGGGAGAAGTTCCCACCAAACCCCGGACTGACATGGTGTGAGAAGTTCTGAAACAGCAGGGGCCCGTTGTTGGCAGAGGCTGGGTTAAAGAAGCTCACGTCCTCATTGATGATAGTTGATGGTGCCGGTGGGATGGCAGCTGACCAGTTGTTGAAGCCAGTAAGTGATGATGAGGTTGTACTGGACTGGACCGGGCCAGTCCCCCCAAGCCCAGACGTCTCCTGATAATCAAAGCCTGTCAGGACAGGAGACTCAAGACGCAATTGCTTCTCCTTTCCATTACTTCCTTCAGACACGCCGCTGTCTGTCTTGGCTTCCTCTGACCGGGCTTTTTCCAGTTCTGAAATGATCCCACCACCACTTCCATCCTCCTGGTGACTCCCAGGGGACAGTTGCTGCTTTTCTTGCGTTTCTTGCATTTCCTGTTGCTGCTGTGCTTTGGGCTTCTCTGGGCCCCCCAGGATTTCATCTTGCACACTATTGTGGGTGGCAGAGGCAGGAAAGAGCCAGGGAGAGCCTCCTGTTGTGCCATTCCCTGCGGCTGAGGTGCTGTTTATGAAAGCAGCAGGGCTCTGCGACACATTTTGGTGGTGGTGTGGGGGCTGCAGATGCGGGTGGATTCGGACTGGAAATGCAGACTTGTTGCCGGTGTTGTTTTGAACTAGGACTCCGAACCCGTAATCCCCCATTTGTTTTTCCCCCCCACACACACAAACGCTATCCCGTGATCGTTTGGTCCTATTGAGAGAAGAGCACACAGGATGGCATGCACTGAGTTAGCAGTCAGCCTCATCATTCCACTATAGATCAAGAGATAGACAGAAACAAAACAAACAACAACATGATGGCCATAGACATTTTCAATGACATAAAAGATTTTTTTGTGGCTCTGATTTACTCCCTCAGAGAATTCCTGGACATATGATAATCACACAGCATTGTCATGACTGAGCTCATTCTTGGACTGAACAATCTGCCCTTATTACTGTAGCCAGCTGAAAAAAGCAGTTCACGTTACATCTTTAGCTAATTATAACCCCGTGACGTTGCCAGCTTGTAAGTCTACAGCTGAGCTGCTGGCAGCACCAACATAGCTGGAAACACTGCGGTGTCGAACCGACATACACACTCACACACACACACACACACACACACACACACACACACACACTTAGAGACGTTTTCCTAACGCAAACCAACTGACAGACAATTCATTACCCGGAGTGTAACCATAAAGAGAACACAGTACTATGAAATATGAATGAATGTCGAATATATTAACTATAAACCAACGAAACGTTCAGAAGAAAAACACTCGACCTTGTTTGACAGCTGTCAGAGTCTGTGAAGAGTCCGACCTCAAAATGGATTAGCTAGAACTAACCAAGTCACCCACTTCCTTTCATCGAAATACGCTCTGTGAATTCACTGTTCATTATTATATGCAAAGAGTAGAGCTAACATTCGACATTCAATCCAGCTAACCATCCGTTGCTAACGTTAGCTAGCTAGCTAGCTAGCTAGCTACCGTTAGCACAAATCCTTGCTAGCTGGCCAGCTTGAACTTTAAATTAAAATAATTTCACCTTCTGATCACCACCTTCAATCTCGGCGATGTTTTTGTCGAGATCCTCCCCTCTGGTTGAGAGCAAGGTGGTGTCCTTGAAAAAATGAGGTCAGGAAAGCTTTCAGGCGGTCTGATAGCTGACTGTACAGTGCACTCGGTCGGTCAGCTTTTTTTCTGCCTGCTCCTGACGTGTCCTGCCTGCTCAATGACACAGCTCTCTGTCTGTCTGCTGCCTCTGAGCTGGAGCTGGACTGTGGGATCACAGAGCTTTGTTAACGTGGCAGTGTGTTTAATGTTTCCGGCCGCAGTTCTTTCACAAGCCCTATTCGATCGGTTTCATTGTTCGTTTGACTTCACTATATTTTCTAGCTAAATGCCTTTCCTGCCAGCCGATCCCCGTGTACTTCTTGGCTGCCCCTCTCCTGGAACCGACCGTGGCCGAATGACAGCGAGGGATCAGCCGAAACGCACTTCCGCTTCTAGCGCCACCTTTTCCAGCTTTACCACGCCCTCCAAGAGCCACACCTCGACATTTGATTGGTCGGTTAACCGGCAGCCTCGCCTGATTTCTACGACAGTTAACGGACATGCACCAATAGTGAAGCCTTGCCACCGCCCACTGAGGTCGACAATGATGAAAAACCCTCCCAGGGCTGTCCTTTCACGACGCAGCTGGTATCAGGTCGTGAGGAAAGTGACATACTTCCGCCCCTCTCTGAAAAGGATGGGACTGCGTTAGAAGAAGCAGCTTTTTGAATTTTAACCCCGTCTATAAACCAGCTTATATATATATATATATATATATATATATATATATATATATATATATATATATATATATATATATATATATATATATTCACATCTTATTCATTACTAATACAATACCAAGTGTAAAGACAACAATTGTAGCTTTATGGCCAAGTGCACAAGTGCAGTGATTTTAGTGATTTCCTGTTTACATCCTTTCACAGCTATACACAGGTATAAATTCATAAATTGATATAAAATATGAGCATCACTGAGCTTTGGAGGAGTTTTCTGTGTTTTCATTTGGACAGACACAGGCTAGCTGTTCGCCCCTGCATCTAGTCCATATTATGCTAAGATAGCTACTAGCTAAAAATATAATAATCTTTACTCTGCTTATCATCTGACCATCCAACTCTCTTTCCTTCATCCACCCACACCATTCCCCATTTCTTTTTTATCTCCCCTCTGTCCTCCCCTGTGTCCTTCTCTCCTGTACGGTCATTATCACCTCCAGGTCTTCAAACAGCTTTGACTCAGTCTGAGCTTTGTCAGGCTCACTGACCCCCAACTGGCTGCGTTGTGCTCTGGCTTTGTTTATTTCATGTACCCATCTTCTAAATCTGTGTCTGGCACACAATGCCAGCGTAAAGAAAGAAGAAAAACTTTCTGTTGATTTGTGCCTGATAATTTAAGAGAGGGAATGTCTCTGTGTCTCTCGACCAATGAGACACAGAATGAGAGTGAAGTAGTGCCAGCATTGAGAAAACCAGTTAAGAAAGTCAAACTGCAAATTTCTCCACCACAATAGGGAACCCTATTGATTTATATTGGATATGAAATGTTTGAATAGTACCAGCCCAAAGCTCTATCATATTCATCCATCCATCCTCATTAGGGTCAAGGTGGGGTTGGAGCCTATTCCAGCTGTCTTTTGAGAGGTGGGGTACATCCTGGACAAGTTTATCTCAGAGCACACAGAGACAAACAACCATAAAGACACAGGGAGAACATGTAAATAATAAATATTTCAATTATTAGTAATTACAGACCAGTAAGCAAGCTTGCCATTTTTAAGGAAAAAGAGAGTCTTAGTCCAGCATATTTATCTGATTTACCAAGAACTTAAACTGTGCTCTACTCAATTTAATCTGTGTAATATATTTACACTTAAAAATATTGGGTAAATTTGAAAACTGTGAAATCATTTAGATTTACCTTATAAATTAAATAAAGTAAATGTAATAAGAAAAAATAAGCAGAGCTGAACAGTTACACTGAGTACCATGAAATATAAAATTGAGTAGATATAATTCAAATGTTAGGTAGATGCAACTGAAAATGAGATTAATATTTAACAAAACAAATTTGCTACATTTACTTAATTTTTTAAACATAATGTAATTCATACTGGGCTGTCAAATATCAGAATAAATTTTGTTTATATTATAATTTGTTTATATATATGAAACAAAATAATAAACATAAAGCAATTCTACACACACCATCTTTAATTAAACATTTATTTGTCTGATTTGATAAATATAAAACACCAAGTTTACATCCAAACAGCTTATCTTTGTAAATGACGTGATGATGTCCATGTGCGCATCAGGCTTTAATGAATGCAGCATTTGACTGAAATGCACCACGAACAATGACATTTTGTGTCAGTCTAAATGTCTGAGTCTGAGGACAGTGTTGCCTTCAATCACAATCCCAACATCAACTGACCCATGTTGGTTTTGCAGCGGGTCAATCTTCATCACATCCTCTCCTCTTGAACACTGGTAGATCCATAAGCAGCATCCTGCAGACATTGTAACACTGTTGTGCTCACTTTAAACCTGCATGTCACAAGACAAATAGCATCTATTAACATAAAAGAGCATAGCAGGACATAATGTAGACAAACTGAAGAATACTGTGGTGGTTCCAAATTTGTTTTTGATCTCTTTTTAAAAAGAGACAAAATAAGTAATTAATGCTTCCATATAATTTATTTCTCTCTCCAAACAAAACTGACAGAAAATAAAATGTTATGTATTTAAAGCAGGACAGACAGTGAAATCAGTTAGCATCAATCTATAAATGAATTTGGGTGACTAGTGCAGTATCTGATGTCCACAGCTGCTTTATACTATATGAAAAGCAGCTGCTTCTTTGTGTGCAATGAGGAAAAAACAAACTGTACTGCAGCAACTCTATGGTCACCCATGATTACATTGTTAGAAAACACAAAAACTACAGTATTATACTAACCTCAAAGTCCTGGGATCTTCTCCCAGACGGTCAGTGAGACATCGGATGACAACCTCACGTGTCCATTGAATGGGGATTCCACTCTGCAGAACAGAAAGTCTTTCAGCACTAATAAAATGCAATGCACTACACATTCAAGCAGAGCTTTGATTTTTTTGGAAAAACTTTAGTGTCAAACCTTTCAATAGGATTTACATTAGCCGGCCCTTGTATGAAGGCTTGGTCCTTGAACCTGAGCCCTAGAATTTACATTAGAAAGATGTAACTGGAGTTGGAGTGTAGTGATGTAAGAATAAAACAAAACATGTGAAATGGTGTGCAGAGGATGTGAGAGATGGAAGGACATAAAACTAATGAAGAAAAAGCAAGAACTGTTAAGTAAGGCTGGAGGAGGAGGAATGAGGGGATAAAGATAAGTTGTCTGATTAGGATATGAATATGTAATTATTGATGGTAATTAACTTAAAGGAGAGAAATGTGAATGAATGCAGAATTATGATTATTGCAGGTAAGGTATAAATTGAATAAGTGGAGGATACATTTTAATACCTGTAGTAGAACACTCATATGTAGCCAATGTCTCTCTCCTGCAGCACCTTTCTTTGCTTGAAATGAGGACAGCAGTTTAAGTGTATAAAAGTCCAACATTGCCATGAATTTTGGCTCAAGATTCAGTATGATGATCCTCTGAAACTCTGCACTGTAAGAGAGAGAGATGAGAGAGAAAAAAGAACTTACTGTCCATACTGAGATGAATAGGATGCAAGACTGTTCCATTAAAATTTTTAATAGGATGGACAGTCACCAGCCATTTCATTAGGTACACCTGTGCAATCTAATGCAATCCAATACAACAGCTCCGCCATAAATTCTCTTTGTACTTAGCTGATACATTTAACTTAGACATGTCAACAAAAACTGAAAATGTATGTGTGTAGAGCTGTTTGATTATAATTATTATTATCTGATTGCATTTAGATGACACAGGTCTAACTAATGAAGTCCTAGTGATACATGCACTGTTACAACAATTCCAATTACTTACTTGCTAGACATCAAACAAAGCAGGCCATCTGTCTTTGATGTTACTGATGCTCATCTGTAGGCTGACATCATCATGTCTCCTATGTGCAAAAGTTCTGCACATCAAGTACTTGATGACTGTGCTGTCTCTCTTCTTTGATTCTGCGATTAGTTGGTTTCGATCCAGCTCTTGTTGTTCCTTACTGTCTCCTGCAGGATAGTGTGGGAGAAACACCTCTTCTTCCTGTGCTTTCTTTATATTCTTTGCAGCAGACTTGTCATTCGGGTGCTTGTTCTTAAGTGAGTTGCAGGCGACCTCAGGAAATCCACTGGGAAAACCATCCCAGCAGCATATTTAGTTCCATGGAGTATGGCCACATTGGTCAAATTCACAGAGGTTTGTGTTCGATAAACTGCCTTGAAAAACTGCTGTATTGCTGAATCAAGTATGTCTAATGGAAGAGAGATGAGATGATGAGAGATGATTTCTGTGACACACGCTGCAGGTTTCAAAGCATTTTCTTGTGAACTGTATGCCATCATTTGGTGCTGACATCAATACATTTCTGAAGCTGTTTGTGTGTCAAACAACTCGCTTAAAGAGGCTGTGTTTTGTATGAGCTGAAATATGTGCCACCAGAAACTGAATTTGAATCATTTATATTTGAATTGCTTAACTTGAATAATTGCATTAAAAAACTTAATTTGAATCACATAGTTTAAATTTGTATTGTTCAATTTGAATCATTGCATTGAAAAATCTGAATTGTAATTGTAGTCTGGAACTGAACATTGGGTTCTCACAATTCAAATTCAGTTCTCAAAATTCAATTTCATTTTTCTGTGACAAACATCCGGGTAGTTGAGGGAGAGTAATTGAGTGCAGATACACAGGACGCCTCTTCAGCCAATCAGCAGTGCCAGTGTCTGTCCACAGCAACTACTGCTGTTATGGCCGTTTGGTTTTATTTTTTATCTTATAAAACAGTCGTCAGAGTGGTATTAGACTCACCGGCATTTGCTACTGACATGCCATGGTTACTACCGCTGCTTTAATCTTCTGTTTTAATTTTTTATTTTATAGTCATTGTACTCCTCTGGGTCTAACTAGTAATGACTTCATGAGCTTCTTTAATGATAAAATTAGAACTATTAGAGACAAAATACATCATGCCTTTCCTTCGACTGGCACTGATCTGCATTCTGATACAGCAAGTTTGGAATCAGCTGCAAAACCTGATACATATTTGGACTGTTTTTCTCCCATTGACCTTCATCAAATAACTTCGATAATTTCTTCATCTAAGTCGTCAACCTGTCTCCTAGACCCCATTCCAACCAGGCTGCTCAAGGATATTTTACCGTTAGTCAGCCCTTCTTTACTGGATATGATTAATCTGTCTTTATTATCAGGATATGTACCACAGTCCTTTAAAGTAGCTGTAATTAAACCTCTTCTTAAAAAGCCCATTCTAGATCCAGAGGTCTTAGCCAATTATAGACCGATATCAAACCTTCCCTTTCTTTCTAAGCTACTTGAGAAAGCTGTAGCTAATCAGCTGTGTGAATTTCTTCATAAGAACAGTTTATTCAAGGATTTTCAGTTAGGATTTAGAGTGCATCATAGCACAGAGACCGCACTAGTCAAAGTCACAAATGACCTCCTAATGGCATCAGACAAAGGACTCATCTCTGTACTTGTCCTGTTAGATCTTAGTGCTGCATTTGACACCATAGACCATCAAATTCTTTTACAGAGATTGGAACATCAGATTGGCATCAAAGGAACCGCCCTGAGCTGGTTTAGGTCATATTTCTTAGATCGAACTCAGTTTGTCCACGTCAATGATGAATCCTCCATGCATACCAAAGTCTGCCATGGAGTACCACAAGGTTCAGTACTAGGGCCACTTCTATTCAGTCTATATATGCTTCCTCTAGGGAACATTATTAGGAATCACTCTATTAATTTCCATTGTTATGCTGACGACACCCAATTATATTTATCGATCAAGCCTGATGAAACCAATCATTTAGCCAAACTGCAAGCGTGCCTTAGGGATATAAAAAATTGGATGACCTACAATTTTCTGATGTTGAACTCGGATAAAACTGAAGTTCTTATAATTGGACCCAAACACCTCAGAAACTCTTTGTCCGGAGACTTGGCTACCTTAGACGGGATCATCTTGGCCTCCAGCTCCACCGTAAAGAATCTTGGAGTCATTTTTGATCAGGATTTGGCCTTTAATTCCCACATAAAACAAATTTCAAAGACTGCATTCTTCCACTTACGCAACATTACCAAAATCAGACGCATCCTGTCCCAAGCGTGCATTTGTTACTTCTAGGCTGGACTACTGTAACTCTTTATTATCAGGCTGCCCCAATAAGTCTCTTAGGACCTTGCAGCTAATTCAGAATGCTGAATGCTCAGAATGCTACGTGTTCTGACAGGAACCAAGATCAGAGATCACATCTCTCCCATTTTGGCTTCCTTGCATTGGCTACCTCTTAAATCTAGAATAGAATTTAAAATTCTTCTCCTTACTTACAAAGCTCTTCATGGCCAGGCACCATCATATCTAAAAGAACTCATAGTACCTTACTACCCCTCTAGACCACTGCGCTCTCAGAATGCTGGGTTCCTTGTGGTTCCTATAGTTTCCAAAAGTAGACAGGGAGCCAGAGCTTTCGGCTATCAAGCTCCTCTTCTGTGGAACAAACTACCTTTCTGGGTTCGGGAGGCAGACACGGTCACCACCTTCAAGAGTAGACTTAAGACTTTCCTTTTTGATAGAGCTTATACTTAGGGCTGGCTCAGGCCTTCCCTTAGTTATGCTGCCATAGGACTAGACTGCCGGGGTTATCTGGGTTATGCCGTCAGGCATGGTATTGGTTGAAGATGTAGTCACCTTCCCTCCCTCTCCCTCTCTCTCTCTCTCTCTCTCTCTCTGTCTCTCTGTCTCTCTCTCTCTCTCTCTCTCTCTCTCTCTCTCTCTCCCTCTCCCTCCTTCCCTCTCTCCCTCCAATCGTCATTATCATCAATGCATGTTACTAACTAAACTTCTTCCCCGAAGTTTCTGTGCTTTGTCATCCAGCAGGTTCTTATGGATCGTGGCTGCTGCTGTGGTCAGCTGCTGACGTCCACTTGACGTCCCTTTGCTGAAAACCTTCTCTCACTCCCTCTCTCTCTCACCAATCATCATTATCATCAATGCATGTTTCTAACTAAACTTCTTCCCTGGAGTTTCTGTGCTTTCTCGTCCAGCAGGTTCTCATGGATCGTGACTGCTGCTGTGATCTGCTGCTGACGTCCACAATATATAGCATTACTGTTATTGCTACCATCTCCACTACAGCTTAGTTGGTTAATGACTTATTGCTGTTGTGCATCTGTCTATCTCTACCTCTATCACAGATCCCACTGCTACTGTAATTCACTCTACCATCTATTGTAATTCATTGTAATTGTACAATATGTTTGTGTTGATTGTTCTGTACACGTGACATCCATTGCACGTCTGTCCGTCCTGGAAGAGGGATCCCTCCTCTGTGGCTCTTCCTGAGGTTTCTTCCACATTTTTTCCCTGTTAAAAGGGTTTTTTTGTGGGCAAGTTTTTCCTCACTCGAACCGAGGGTCGAAGGACAGAGGGTGTCACTCCCTGTACAGACTGTAAAGCCCTCTGAGGCAAAATGTGTTTTGTGACTTTGGGCTATACAAATAAAATTTGATTTGATTTGATTTGATTTATTATTGTTATTAGACTCAATGGAAGTAACTTCCATCATATGATTTCTGCATTCATTTGCACTGATTTAATTAATCTCTCAACATCTGTCTCAACTGCTACTAGTGTCTAGGGCAGCTTCCACTACCAATCACACCTATAGACCCCAAATCCCAAATGTGTATATAAAGCCTGCTAGTCTACATTTTCTCAGTGCATCACAGGATTTTAATTTAAAATCCTGCACTAATATATTGTTATATTGTTATATGTTGTTCAATTGTGCAGTTGTGATACACTATACAGGAAAAGGGTCACATTAAATTATTATTTGTAAAATAAACAATAAAAACAGATGATCAAAGCAGCAGTGGTTGCCATAACAGGTCAGTGGCAATTATGCCACACAGCGGCAGCGGTTGAGAGATTAATTAAGAAAACCTCGCAAAGTAATGCAGAAGTCACGTAATGGAAATGCCAGCGAGTCAAATACAACTCTGAGAACTGTTTTATAAAATAAAAACTAAAAATAAATGCCCATTTGCAGTCGCTGTGGCAGGGCAGTGATAACTGACCTCCCTCCCTCACTCACACACGCTGATTGTCCAAAGAGGCAGCTGCGCTCAATTACTCTCCTTCAACAAATTTGTCACAGAAAATTGAAACTGCATTTTGAGAACTGAATTTGAATTGTGAGAACTCAATGTTCAGTTCCAAACTAATAAATTCAATTTCAAATTACAATTCAGATTCAGTTTTCAATGCAGTGATTCAAACTGTACAATTTGGAATCAATTTTTGATCTGGGAAAACTTCCAACAGCCTGTGACAATGTACTAAATATGAATGGGGGCTACTACAAGCTCAGTTACCTTTTAGAATTATGAGAATGTGCCATGCTGGATCATTCAGTGGTATAGTTGTACCAATAATGAATGATGATCTTAATAATGTCCAGTTTTCACTGGCGTTCCCACCAATACTTTTCCGACAGGCAAAATTTGCTGGGATAGGTTGGGGGTGATCAGTTTAATCAGTAAATTTGTATGGAAATTGAATGATGGACTTGTTAAGTTCTGTCAAGGTGAAGTACTGCTTGTAGATGAACATATTAAGACACAGTGCTAATTCCAAAGGAATTATGCCTTCAAAAAGATCATGTAGAAGGTCTGGTGGGTACCTGGTTACAAAATGGAAATGACTTAATTTCTCAGTGATGGGATAACCTTTATTCACACCGCAACAGTGTACCAGAGCAGGATTTCTCTTTACAGACTGAACATGTAAATCGTAGGTCTCTTTTGTTCTTGATGGAAAAGCTCCTGAATGCTTATTTTTGCTGACAGAACAGTCGCCAATACAAAACCTATAAATAGGTCCACTAAAGAATGCAACACTAAGATAATCTACTGAAATGCAAAAACAGTATCTCTGATAATTTTGCCAACCTGAGGCAAAACACACTCTTTCCCTCTCCAATGTTGTGTAATCCTTCCAAAGATCCTCAAGAACAGTTTCATAGCTAAATCTTGTACTAGTCTGAATCTTTAGTCAATAACCTGTTTACAGTGTCTTCATTTTTGAACAATTGCAATAGGGATTGAAGAACAGGCACATACTGAAAGCTGCAATTCTCCTCTGGATCCAAAATATACTCCTCTGGCTCAATTACACTGAAGTTTTTCCTTGAAGCTGTTCCATCAAGTCATCAACACATTTTCCAGAGACATTATAGATGCTTTCTGTGGCGTTGCCTAATGGCACTGTAGGTTCTTTCAGCACAGATTTAGAGAGGTATGAGGTTTCTGTTCCTTTATTTCAGACCACAACACATCATTTGGTGACATTCACAGGCACCCTCTCGGACTTACGCTGCCGACTCCTTGTGTGTGACTGTCTCTGTGTCTTGTCTGGTCTCCTCTCTCCCAGGTCCAGCACACTACTGTTTTAAAAAGGGGGAGAGTGTTTAGAAAACAGGATGCAGGTGTGCGAATCACATCCCCTGGCACTACTCTCCTGAGCCCTCTCCACAACTCTCCCCTGATGCTGATGAACCACACTCCCTCTACACTTTCCAATTCTAACAAGAGAGAACCAACATTTTTCACTATTTCACCTGAAGTATCCTTTTCACAACCCAACTCTAAGGTGGTGTGCACATGACCATACAATCCCAACACAGGAAAGTCAATTTCTCAGTAGCAACAGGATGCTTGCGATCTCATCAGTCTTTAAGTCTTTCCATGAATGGGACTTGTGTTTTCTACTTCTGTGTGTTGCATAAGTCCCATATATGTTTGTCTTGAAATTATGTATATTATGTCTTTTTATTAAATTAGAAAAGTAAAAAAAAAAAATGCTGAAAATAGTCTTTTGCACTAGGATAAAAATGAAAATAAATTTTTACATCTGAAAGATTGCACACCTTCACACTCTTCAATTTCCTGTGTGTTGTGGGATCTAGACAAGCGTGTACGCAGGCTACCCCTTATCTTAAAAGGTGCAAGGACAGCTTAAATGAAGACAGGGTACTGGCCACGACCAAAGTTACCGTTCTTGACTCGATAATGCTTGAGAAGCTCCCCTTTTGAAGAATCCTCAAATGTACAGAGTTTACATTGCCAGCTCATGAGCCGCCACCTTAAAAGGATGATAAACAGTGTTACAATACGGAGCAAAAAGACTGATTTAAACTATTTCCATTGATGTACATCATTTTTGGGCAAATATGTTTTATTATACAGCTCTATTAAAATGACAGCCTATTTCATTTACACATTGATGTAAATTATATCTACAACTATAATGGAAAATATATACTAAAAAGATCAAATTATTTATTAAAATTATTATTTATGAATTCAGGTGTCATGCAATATAGGGAAAAAGAAAGGTCCCTTTATTTTCAAAATTTAAATACTTAATCCTTCTATACATTATAAATAGATGCCCTTTACCTTATCTGTTGTCTGCAGTATTGGTGCTGTAAAACAGACATTAAAATTTACATGCTTGACAAAGAAATTCAACCTTTACTTGCTCTAGGTATCAAGTGTTCTCACAAAAATATCACAGAAATCCTGACAACTGAGAATATTCCAGCCCAGGGAACTGTCCACGTCCATGGCACACAACTCCACAGACGTGGACGTAAAAAAAGTGCGTTGCACCGAACTCCCGCTGCTATGGGTCAAGCAGATCAGTATCGGTACAAACAGAGCGAGTCACTAATGAGTTCGGTTTCACACTAATGTCAGCCTATTAGAAAATATTTCATTGACCCAACCTGGGTTTCCCCGTCCCCTTGTGACGTCTGGACCGATGGATGCTATGCCGAACACCTTACGAAGCTCTGTGGTGAAGGCTTGGAAGGAGGTGCAGGCAGTGGTCTGGCGTTCCCACTCTGCTGTTCCACACAGGCGGGCTCGACCTGTCAGGTGGGTAATGGCAAACGCCACTTTGGCCTCTTCTGAAGCGAAGGTCTGGGGCTGCGGAGCAAAGAGGATGGAGCAGTTGGTGATGAAGGGGTTAGAGCCTTCCGGATCTCCAGCGTATCGTTCTGGAGGTCCCACCCAGGGCTCCGGCAGTAGACCCGAAGGAATGGGAACCGCAGCAGGCGGGGGTGGTGCCGGCGGAGTAGCAGCAGCAGCAGCAGATTGGGTAATGGCTGCTGCCAGCTGCTGGACCTGGTTAGCTAGCATAGCTAACCCTTGTGTCTGGTTCACCGTAGCCTGCTGGATGTCAGCTGTAATGGAGGCGAATCTTTCCTTGTGTTGCTGAAGTGTGTCTTCGATCCTCTTGAGCAGGGACTGCGGCGAAGAAGGGTGCGCTGGGACCATTTCTGGCCAGCTTGTACTGTAACGGGTGTAATTAGAACCCAAATGCAGCACACGCAGGAAACAGTCTCTCTGGGCACAGGGAAAGTCCGGGGGCTTAGGCTGGGAACACCAGTCCAGCAAGCAGGTAGGCAGGAGTTGAGGCAGACGTACCAGGAGCAAGCCACCAGAGGGATCAGAAGCTTGTGGTCGAAGATGGAAGGCAGGGTCGGTTACCGGGAGTACAGCAAACAGGTTAGTCCAAGGCAGGCAGAGTCAGCAGCGGGAGATCAGTCCGGAGAAGAGTGCTGGAAAGTCTTGCATGAGCATATGGAACAATCTGGCAGAGAGTGAATGAGCAGGGAGAGCTTAAATACTAGCTAGATTGGTGATGGGAAGCAGGTGAGGGGAGTAGGTCTGATGAGGAGGGCGTGGCTGGCAGGTGAGTGGAGAGGGAATGGAAAAAACCTGAGAGGCAGGTGAAAGGGGAGCAGACTGTGACAAACACCAAAGTTACACTAAGAAAACATGGAACGTACATAGCCAAGGAAAGGTTGGGTGAGTCTGTGACTGCAACATTTTTGTATGACCTATTAAATATGTGCATATTCTCCTCCTTTATCTTTGTCTTTACAGCATTTATCCTGTAATATTCTCGTCAAATCTTTTCTCCTCATCGCCTTTCATCTTTGCTTTGTTCCCCTCCCTTTCACCAGTTCTTCCTTTTGAATTCATGCAGAATATGATTGCAACTTGCAAAGACTGTGAAGTGGCCAATAAGGGAAGAGAAATGACTTGGGAGAGGATTTGAAGAAGCATGATGAGAAAAGGTGTGTTCAAGAGGAGAAAAGACAAAAAAAATGGGGCGGGGGGCAGAGGGAGGTCAACAGAAGGAGAGGCAGATGCTTGTGCCTCAGATGCCTGTGTGTGAATAATTATCCTGATGAGATTCACTGAGAGCAGCTTGAAATGCAGAGGAAGAGGAGGTCGAGTTTGAGAAATACCTCACGATACAGAAAAAAAAAGGAGACAAAGAATGAATAATTTTAATATAAACTTCTCGTGGTGCATATATGTGGGTTACAGGCACTGTTTCTCCTTTGTCTGTTCTTGTTTTCGCCCTCCGCGTCATCCATCGCGTGAGAAAGTGGAGCCTCCGTGTCATGTTTTTAAAGATGCATGAAGTGGTGGCGGTTTCAGAGGCAGACTGTATGGGAGATAAAAAGTGTAGCGTGCCAGTCTAAATCAGGTTGCTACACACCTTTTTATTAAAACCCACCTCCGTCATCCACCCACCTTAAACTCCTACTCAAATGGGAAAAACCCACCCAGCCTCCTCAAGTGTACTGTTGGCGCTGCAAAGGAAGTCATGCACCCGCTTCTTGTCCTCAGTGGAATTCTCAGCGAGCATCTTCTCCTAGACCCCCACATCAACAAGCTGCCAAAAGTTTCCACAACCAAGATAACCAAGCTACACTTGGCTCCCTCACTTCTTCAGCTTCTCAGGGAGCTACTGCCTCAGTGAACGCACCTTCACCATTACCTGAAAGTTCATTCCCCTGCCACTTGATGGTCCCATTGCAGATCAGTCCAAGGAAGGAAATCGCCATCCTGGACACTGGCTCATCTTACACACTGATAAATGAAAAAGTGTGGACAAATGTGAAAAAACAGGATGTGTTAAAGCTTTGGACACGGGGACCATTGTACCTGGCAGATGGGGAAGAAAGACAACCATTAGGATGGACTGAAGTGAACCTCACGTTACAGACTCAGTCTGTGACATTACCTTGTGTCATACTGCCTGCATGTAGTCTCTCTTTTCCTGCAGTGGTGGGACTCGACTTCAGCTTCTTCACTGGTTTGCAGTTTGATGTCTCTGAGAACCTTTATTGGTTTAAGTCCAAAAAGAAGCACCAATATTTGTTCTTGAGAGCGACTGCAGCACCAGATGCTGTTCTTCCACCTCACCTTGCTTTTTTCTCTGCTGTCGCTCTCAGGAACCTCGTCTCTCTGCCACCAGGGCATGATCTCATACACGCCGCCCTCAGCAATGCACACCTGGATGATTTTGGGAATAAAATCAATTATTGTGTCAAATACAGGAAAACTCTGATGTCTGTACAGCAACTCTGGGATGTACCAACATTCTCACACACAAAGTTTTCCTCACCCATGATATACCCATCAAACAGAAGCTGTATCGGGTATCACCAACCAAGCTGCAGATCATCAAAGAGCATGTGGAGGAAATGTTGGAAAAGGACATCATAGAGCCATCGGCCTCTCCTTTTGCTGCCCCTGTTGTCTTGGTACCCAAAAAAAAAATGACCCTTGGGTCCCTTCCCCAAAAGCTTTGTTGATTATTTCTCCCGGTGGGTTTAACTGTTCCCCATCAGAAATGCCACTGCTGAAACCATCTTGCAGATCATGATCAAAGACATCTTGACCCAGTGGGGCATTCCCGACTATATCCTGTCGGACCAGGGAACACAAACATTGGGACAAGAACCTGGCTGAATTCCGGTTTGCCATCAACTCTGCAGTCCAGGAATCAACTGGCGTTTCTCCTGCCGAGCTTAATTTGGGTCTTATACTGAGAGGACCTCTGGACTCCATGTTGCAACCACAGGAAATTGCTCCAGATACCCCTCCATACGCCAAAATCACACAGCTTGAGGATCTGTGTTCCTTTGTGGAAAAAAATCTGGACTCCGCTCGTCAACGACAGAAGAGGAACTATGACAAACATCGACGTGACCTTGAGTTCCAGGAACGGGACAGAGTCTGGATGAAAGCCCATCCTCTCTCCAAGGCTGAAAAATCCTTTGCCACCAAACTAGCCCCAAAATGGCAAGGGCCATATCGGGTGGTGGAACAAGTCGGGCTGTGAATTACAAAATTGTCTTAGAAAATTCAGGCACAGACTTAAAAGTTGTCCACATTTCCCGACTCAAACCTTGCTCTCCGACTGCTCAGGACCTAAAGGAGCAGGAGAAAAAACACCTCCTTGAAATCTTCAATGAGGAGTCGGATGAAGAAGACTTCCTGGGATTTTCAGACACCTCCTGTTCTATCTTTAAAGGAAGGATGGATGAAGGGATCTGCAGAGGAGTCACAAAATTACCATTCTAACAATACCCCTGACTCAGACAATGACTGACCCTTAAAAAAAAAAAAATGGTAGGACAATTAACAGGCCTTAGTTGGTCGGCTTCTGCGAAGGGGGTGTAGCGTGCCAGTCTAAATCACGTTGCTACACACCTTTTCATTAAAACCCACCTCCGTCAAAACTTAAACTCCTATGGGAAAAAACCCCACCACAGCCCGTGCAGTTTCAATCCGTCCTCCTGGAAGCATATTTATGATGAGTGCAAGTTACCGGTAGGAGCGAGTAGGAAGAGGACAGGTCACGGAGAGAGATAGCGTCTATTAAGCGTGCGGTTAAATCCACGTCGGTCATATATCCGCGTCGCCGGAGTCCAGTTGATCTGCTATTGGATTATCTACTTTCGTTGATTGGGATCAGCTGTTTCAGGAGTAGGGAGTTGCCGGTGCCGGTTCCGGTGGGAGAAGGCCGACTGACTGAATAAACTTAGGTACCGTGACCCAGTGTGCATTTGTTTCCTTTTTATATTGTTTTTCTGCACCGCGACGAGAGACGCTGGTTTATTTTTGTTTGCTGCACTGCGATCATGAGAGACGCTGATTTATTTTGTGTTTATTTTGGTGGGTGTCCGCGGTAAAACCCAGAGCGGATTTTTGAGTTGGCATTTGTGGTGGCGCATGCCCTGGACTGAACTGCACTTTGGCATTGTGAAACCCGGAACGTACAGTTCCCAAACGGAATGACTCTGACTGGCACCCCAGCTTTTTTCCCTAGGACCCGTTACAAAAGTGAGAAGCAGGGTTGGTAATCTACTCACTACACATGCAGCTCCTAATAAATACTCAACCCCTCATCTTCTGTCTATTGAGAGAAAACAAAATGAGTGGAAGGACAAGGAAATAAGTGTATAATTGTTGCTGTCTTCCCCTGATTAGAGATCATGACATGATAAAATATCAATTATGTACCTGTAACGAAGAGGACTTCGTTCCCTGGAGCATAAGAGGGAGTTGGGGGAAACATCGCACTATGCACTTTAACCAGAATACATGCACTTTAATAATTGCACAGGCACTTTGGTAGAGCAGGGGCACTTTATTGGATTTGCACATGTTACACTTTGCACATTGCATATTTGATATATATTCATGTTTATATGTATACATTGATTATTGGCATTTGCTATTTATTTGATATTTATTGTCCTTGTGAATATGTTGTGCTGGTAGGTTCTGTGATGGCCACATGGTTCCGCCTGCAGAGGAAAGAGATGAATGTAGAGATGATGAGAGATGATGTATTTTTTGATAATTGAGCTAAGTGACATGATGTGATTCATCTAAATATAAACATATTGTGCAATTGTGTGTGTGGGGTAGTATATTGGGAAAGGTAAAGTGTATGTGAAATGGTACTCACCAGTCTTTGTCTTCAGGGTGTTTGGGCAAAAGTCTTCCCCCAGGAACAGTCGCCATTTTTGTAGTTCCGGAAGGAGCCAATTGGGGATTAGTAGGGGTGTTGGGAGTTTGATTATTTTTGTTGAGCTAATGTTGTAAAAACTGGAATATGGTTGTGTTTGTAAATAGATGTGTGTTGTGGGTGTATGTGGAAATGATTATGGGAATAATTCCATGTAAAAAAAAAGGTGGGTTCTCCCTCATTTGGTGGGCACCCTACATAAGGCGCCATTTTGTTATCTTTGGGGGTTGCTGCTGAATGATGGAGGGAGAATGTTGCCATGCTGGAGAGTCTGTACAATAAAGAAACCGTCTGGGACACACAACTATCTTGCCTGGTCATTCTTCGATGCTGTATTCTCCTGCCGCAAATGTGGTCAACCTAACAGTACCAAATGGTTCCATAGGAATTAGTTGAGATATGACAGTTGCATAGGATGTGTTTTAACCAGGGCACATCTCCTGAAGTGCTGAAATATAATTTTAAGGTAATTCACATTACTTACATTCCACTACAATAATTATATATTTGCAATTCTGTCACTTTACTATCTTCCTACTAGTGTGAAGGTGAAACTACAGTGGTCACAAAGCATGCAAAAATATGAAATATGAAATTTTATGAACTATTAGTCTGCCATGTTCTGTAAATAAACTGCCCTAAATCTCACAAACCATCACACGGGACCTTTAAGTAAAACATATTATTAAGAATACTACTACTACCACTGGGTAGTATACATTGTCTGGAAAAATATCTCCACCTAGATAGTTCACTTAGATTAACTATTTCAAGTATATTACCTAAATATTTTTTTTTTAGAATTATGATTTATGCATCACTTTTTAAATTCCTTGAGTTGAAGAGAATACAGAAATGTATCATGTCAAATCATTTGCATTTCAAAATAAATTTCATCATATCACTTATCACTTCACTTATCTTTGTTTACTGCCTTTCAATATGTAAAATAGCGTCTAGTGTCTTTTTTTAAGGGTAGCATCTAATCTGAATCCCATACCCCAATTATCTCTGTTCCCTCTCTACTGTCTGATGCAGCTGATTTGTAGGTCATGTGTGAGCATAAGAAATAAACTGAGAAAGTAGGTGAGCAAAGGACTTTTACCCTCTAGTGGCGAGCCTGGGGAAAGACATGTCAAATTCATTTAGGGAAAAAAAAAAAAGTCCAATTATCCCTGTTCACTTGTGCATGGAGGCAGTGACCCAGTTGGAAAATCAGTTTTAGATTTCTGAATTTCATATTTTATTTACCACTGATATAGTTTGGTTGGACAGAACGTTTTATTCTGTACAAGTATGTCAAAGTTTTCTTCTTAGGAGTGCAGAATCACCCAGTCTGATGTCAACCTTCCACCATACAACTCCCAGCAGAGTAAAATGAATGACTGAATCAGAGGCAGCGGCTCATGTTGCATTACAGAGATGATAGCGAGCTAGATATTTTTACTTCTCTCTTTGACTCTGAAATTATGTTTATTGCTAAGCAAATAATGAAATCTGATGATCTGAATGGTCAATTGGTGAGTGGGGCCCCTTCAGAAAACAGAAAACACACACATTACCACCACCAGAAAACAATATTCAGAAATGCAGATATTTTACCACCCATGAATATAAAGCTCAACTTTTAGTTCCAACAATATATGTAAATGCCAACAATGTTGCAGGTATTTGGGGTATAAACACATCATGCTGAGCTTAACCCAGACGCACACATATGCAGTAGCTGAACATGGTGGATATCAGAGGGAAATCAGGTTAGTGTTAATTTATGCAACTTAGTACATCATTGTGTAATCCCTGACAGTCAAGCATCAATAACAATCCTCATCAAATGTGCTTAGCTGTGTTTATTTCACACATAAACACACACGTGTAAGCACAATCACACTTTCACATACACGCACATATGTTTAGAAAAATTGTCAAGGGCTCAATATTTCACAGGTTTCCTTGTCCATATTTCAACACAAATGCTGTGACAATGTATATGTACTTGAGCAGAAGAAAAAATACTGAATCGATCTCCACAGTGTTCTGTCACCATTGTTTCATTTTTTTCCTATTAAAAAATAAACGGGGCAATCTCTCAGCCTCTGAGCAAGTGTGTGGGTGTGAAAGCAAAAAATAAATAAATAAATAAAAGAAGAAGAGAGAAAGAAAGACACAGATAGAGAAAGAGACAAGGAGAGGCGAGTCAGAGACAGGTAGTTGGTATTTAAACAGAAGATGACATGTAGGATAGGTTCCATTGTGCCTCATTCGGCTCTCTTGAGATGGGAGTGACTTAACATTTCAGTCTCATGTGACACATGCACACACACGCACACACACACACACACACACACACACACACACACACACACACACACACACGCTCAGACATATGCACACACACTCGCTCATAAGAAAGTCTCATTTGACTCAGGGGAGACAGATGAAGGCTTCATCTTGAGGTGAAGGGAAATAGAGTTCCGACTTGAATTTCACAATGATCAGGGGAACGTTTCTCTACTGCAAATAATGCCACACTCATATCCTCAGCTTAGAGATGTGTGTGTTTGTGTGTGGGAGAGAGAGACAGGTTTAATTTTAACAACTGCAAACTCATTTCACCATGAGAGATTTTTCAGCGCATGCTTTTGGTGTTTATATAGGTATGAATGAGTGCGTGTGTGCCCAGTGCTACAGATTTAAAATTCATAGAAATCACCAAACCATTCTGTTCCTATTTGCTTATTTACTGCATCTATACATAAAACATGACAGACCCGGTTTTCATTTCCTCCCATTTCCCACATCCAATCTAAATTCCATGTAAATGGTGACATCCACACAGATATTGCAGTTTAAATAGAGGTTTTAAACTATGAGCTTTACTCTGCGGTGTAGCAGACATGAATGGACAGTTCAGATTTGACAGGAATCTGGAATTAAAGATCAGAAATGAGTCTTGTCCTTGTGTGTTTTATTTTATTTAATCTTTCCAAAAAGTATAATACAGAGTATCAAAGTTGTTTACAGAGTCTGAAGAAGAGTATGAAGAGTAATAAAAGTAAGCTACAGTTTAGTTCAGTTGTTTCTCACCCTAACAAGTGAATCTTCCCATAATGCAAGTCTGACCCTGATCTTTAGTCTTAAAGTCTATCACAAGAACTCCTTGTATAGATTGCTACATAACTCTCAACAGGCACTTGTTCCAGCTGTGAGATAGAAAAATTGGAAACTGTAGTCACATTCCTAAAAATGCAGAGCATAAGAGAATACAGTACAAAGACTTCCATTACAGCACTTCCCCGTTCCTACTGACAAAACAATGTGCAAAGCAACAAACACATTGGTTGGCCAATGTTGGCCCATCACAAATTGTATTTGTCCTATTTATGCGCCAATTATATATTGCAGAAAAAATGTTTGTGGTAACACATTGGTCAGAGAAGAATCAGGTCTCAGTAACATAAACTAGAACTGGTCTACAAAGTATATGTTCAATGATTTTAAATGTTCAAGACAAATCCTAAAGAAAAGTCTATTTTCATCCCGGTTCAGACAGTTTATTATTTAAGTATCATTATTAAATTCATAAATGATTTCTTTATTTAAACTAAATATACAGATCAAACTAAACTACATATTATATCAATCAACAAACTTTTCATTACCTCCAGTTTCGATTCCCCAACACGTCTTCTATACGGCTCTGGATTCAGTCTGATGGACACAACCGAGACTTCTTCGTCTCTTCCAGCGTTGAACAGCGCATAAACACTACTAAAACAAGACTGGCGACAGAAAGACGGAGGGCAGAAAGACTGAAGGCAGAAAAACTGAAGGTAAGCTTCAGAGAAATGTGACCACACTTTATTTGTAAGTGAAAATCCTTTAACCTCACACAAAGACGTCGCGAAATGTTTGTTTCACCTGGACAGGCGTTGTTGGCTAACATTAGCTTTACTTTACTGTAAAGGTTGGAGATGACAAAAGGAGCTGGCGTTTAGTTACTGCTTTCTTGTTAGGGCCCGAGCACGGCACGCAGTGTGAGGCCCTATTGAATTTCGAATGTTTATTATTATTTTTATTTTTTTTCTTTGTTTTTCTTCCCCAAAGTAAATCGCACTTTATAGACGGCCTAAATGTCCTCGAAAACTCACGAAAATGTGCCTACCCCCCCCCAAAGTCCGGCGTAAAATTACGTATTTTGGGGGCATGGGCGTTCAAAAAATGGCTCTACAGTGCCACCTACGCTTATGTTGTCGGAGGAGCCCCTCGACATGGTTTCATCCACATCTACGAAATTTGGAGGGAGTATGTAACATACCGAGACACACAAAAAGTCTCTTGGTGACCCGGGCTATAGCGAAGCGTGTTTTTGGGGTCATTTCCAGGGGTCGTATTTGAACGAACTTCTCCTTGAGCTTTCATCCTATCTGTTTGAAACTTGGCGTGTGTGTTCTTAAGGCCTCATCAAAACTAAATTGCACTGCACTAGCAATTGAAGTTGAAAAAGAAATCATGGAATCAATTTATAGAGCAAAAACATCTAAACTTTTGACTCAAAGTAGACACCACCAGATGAACACACTCATGGCATTCTTTCTGCAATAGAAATCAAATATTCTTCAGAAAGTTCTTCCCAACTCTGTTGCAGAAGTTCAGTTCATCCCAAACCAGCTCAATGGGGTTTAAGTCTGGAAACTGTGCTGGCCACTCTGTGTTTTCAAGCTTACCATCTTGTTCTTTTTTCCTGAGGTAGTTTTGGCATAACTTGGACTTGTGTTTTGGGTCATTATCTTATCCCTCATTATCAGAGGGTATTGCATGTCGCTGCAGAATGCTGTGGTAGCCGTTTTGATTCAGGGTGCTGCTGCAGCTCGAAGTCTGCTCTTCACTGTTGAAACTGAGACTTGCTTACTACAACCACTAGTAAGCTGTGCTTGAAGCTGTTGTCCTGTGAGCCGCTATCTCGCAAGCTGTTAACTTGTCCTCTTATTCAGTTGTGGCTTTGGGTCTGTCAGACCACTTCCTGTCAGAGTTTTCCCCAGTTTCTGAGTGCCTTTTGATGGTGAAGAAACCTGTACTCACTGACACCCTGACTTTCTTTGCACTTTACCTGTAGGAAAGACCTACAGTTTCAGTCAGTACGTTTACATGCAGCAAGAAATTCGAGTTTCTGATCGTATGGCTGACTCTGTTATGATAGGTGGCGCTGTAGCCGTCTCAACAAAAGCCACTTTCGGTTGTCTTCTACTTATCCGCAACAGCAAACTACCTGACGGCATTCAAACAAAGATTACATACGAGGAGATGAGGATGAGGACGACGCTACAGCTGCATGCATGTCGTGCATTATTTTGGTCCTAGTAATGAATATAAAAAGAACAACAGACCTTTTGGCTTCCGGGTGAATGCCCAGGAGGAAAATGTTGCGCATGCCCAGAAAGCAAAATCTGCTTCAGATCCGATTGCTCGGTATACATGGCGTTAATTATCTGACAATGAACGAATTATCTAGGAGGTCGTAAATGATTTTGAGATGTCCGATGTGGTCGGAAATAGATCAGACTAAGGTGTTTACAAGCACTTTAAAAAGTCCGAACTAAGTCTGATACGATCAGAAATTCGAATTTCTTGCTGCATGTAAGTGTGTGTGTGTGTGTGTGTGTGTGTGTGTGTGTGTGTGTGTATATATTATACACACAAGCATCCTTTCACCTACTCTACGCCGTACAAACATCCTGCGTGATGAACCGAAGATTTTAAATTTTGATTCATCAGTCCATAATACTTTTTTCCAGTCTTCAGTAGTCCAATGGCAGTGTTTCTTGGCCCAGGCAAGCCTCTTTGTCTTATTCTGACGTCTTAGCAATGGTTTTCTTGCTGCAACTCGTCCAGTCAAACCCGCAGCTCGAAGTCTTCTCTTCACAGTTGAAACAGAGACTTGCTTACTACGACCACTATTAAACTGTGCTTGAAGCTGTTGTCCTGTGAGCCGCCTATCATGCAAACTGTTGACTATATATATATATATATATATATATATATATAGCTTGCTGTGGCAAGATGGCGCCGGTGTGTGTACCTGGCCGCCTGTTGCTCCTACAGTGGCTTGTGTGTGTGTTTTTAGTGATCCTAACCCTTGGCACTACACAGATCAGGTCTCTGCTGGTGTATGATCGCCAGTCCCTTTTTAGATCTTCGCATTAATGTCAGGTTGTTGGGTACGTTTGAGCATGGTGGACAGAAAACAGTGCCCCCACTTCTGGCGGGGATCCTGACTCACCTGTACCGGGCCTTAGCTCTAGGGGAAGCGTTGGCTGGTGAAGAATCTCTGGCGAGCAAGACGTTTATCTTGAGGGATTTCTTCAACTCTCGTAGCCTGGATTTTTTCTGCGTGACAGAGACTTGGATCGGCCCCGGTGAGTGCAGCCCTCTGTTTGAACTTTTACCGGCTGGCTGTTCTTATTTTAACTCCCCGCGGACGTCGGGCCGTGGAGGAGGAACGGCGACTGTTTATAAAAATGATTTTAAATGTAAGCAGCGTGCATGTTCGTCCTCCTTTTCCAGTTTTGAGGTAAACTTATTTGAGGTGGATCGCTCCGATCTGGTGCTGTGCGGCGTCATCTACCGACCCCCCAAATACAATAAGGACTTTTTAAATGACTTCTCTGATCTGCTGGCTGAAAACATGCCCAAGTATGATCGTGTCCTCCTTGTTGGGGATTTTAATATTCATGTGTGTTGTCCTGACAGGCCGTTGGTGAAGGACTTTTTAAGCCTTGTTGACTCTTTTAATTTGGTGCAGTGTGTGTCTGGTCCCACACACGAACATGGACACACATTGGACCTCATCCTCTCCCATGGTTTGTCTGTGTCCAACTTGGAAATCTGTGACAATGTGTTCTCTGATCACTTGCCTGTGGTCTTTGAAGCTTCCTTTTCCTGCGCTGCAGTTAAATCTGGCGCTCCTGCTTGGAGCCGTCTGATTTCTAATCCTGTCACTGCCGGTCAGTTCTCGTCTGCCTTTAACCAGCTGTGTGTTCCCTCTGACTTAACATCTGTAAATACGGAAGAGCTCAGTTCTTGGTTTTACTCCTCCTGCCGAACCATACTGGACTCCGTGGCTCCACTAAAAACGGTGTGCTCCAAGTTAAACCTGAGCCCTGGCTTAATCTGAGAACTCGCGCAGCTAGACAGGAGTGCCGCAAAGCTGAACGCAGGTGGAAAAAGGACAGGCTGCAGGTCTCCTACCAAATCCTAAAACACTGTTGGCACTGCTACCAGACCACTGTTAAGGGGGCCAAAAGGGAATACCTGTCCAACCTTATCGACTCTAATCATCACAACCCGCGTCTGCTATTTAAAACCATTGAGTTCGTTCTTAACCCCCCCCCCCCCAGTCTGGGTGCATAGAGACATCCCCCGAAATGTGCAATAGCTTCTTGCGCTATTTTATTGACAAGGTTACTACTGCAAGGGCTCTTATCTCTCCTCCTGCATCTGACCCTTCTGATCCTGTTCCTTGTGTAGCTGTTCGATTTGTTTGAGCCTGTGTCTCTGAAGGTCTTAGAAGATGTGGTGGCCAGATTAAGCCATCAGGTTCTCTATGTGACATTCTCCTGCCTTTTTTAAAGAGGTTTTCCCCAGTATAGAGCAGTCTGTCTTCTGGTGTCGTCCCCCATGCTGTGGTGCAACCTCTCCTCAAAAAACCCAGTCTTGATCCTGGTGTGCTAGCCAATTTTAGACCCATTTCCAAACTGCCTTTCATTTCAAAAATCCTGGAAAATATATATATATATATATATATATATATATATATATATATATATATATATATATATATATATATATATATAAACTAATTAACTACGTAGCATATTTACACACATAGAAGCATGTTTAGAAGAACATACACCAGGAAATGGCCAAAACTGA
This sequence comes from Nibea albiflora, assembly GCA_014281875.1. NCBI lineage: Eukaryota > Metazoa > Chordata > Actinopteri > Sciaenidae > Nibea > Nibea albiflora. Next base: position 23,795,025 of record CM024807.1, on the reverse strand, counting down.
GCAAGTAAACAAAGTCTGGCGTGACGTTCACTTCTGAAATGCTCCCAGTGGAGTTTGAAGTCGCGCAATACGCTGTGAATGAGCCAGGTGGATTTTCCTAGGAGAGGAAACCTGTTTGACCAGTGAGAGCACGTACTACACAGGGGAAGAGCACTGCTGTAGTGTGTAGTGTAGGGCTGGTAATCCAGTATTCTATCGAATATTCCATCGATTGATTGAGCATAAGCACACCTGAATATAAGCCGCACCAGCTAAATTTTAAAAGAAAATACATTTTGTACATATATTGGCCGCACTTGAATATAAGCCGCAGGTTTTCATGTTGTAACATGAGATATTTACATAGAAAGACGGTACATGAAAGATTTTTTTTTGTTTTAATTTAAGACAGCCTTTTTTCAAACTGTGCCTGAAAATCGCAAGTGCGGCGTCAACACGGCATCAACTCGGGGTTCCTTCTTTGACGGCCAAATAAAGCTGACTTTAAAGCTGCATCATATGCATTTCTTCTTATAAGAATGCAGCAGCACTTTGAGGACATAGAGCATGTTTCATAGAGGAGATACCGACTGCAGTCTGTACTGATAAACTACGTGTAGAGTAACATCAGACTTCATGATTGAAATTAAGATTGATATGTCAACACTCACACACTCTCTCTGCTGCAGTCTGCATTACAGTAACATCATAGTAACATTACAGTATTAGATTCTTTGATTTCTATTTGCATTTGTGATTATAACTCAATGCAGCATTCAGTATATCAAATAGATCATCAGGAAAGCTTGTTACTCAGTTTAGAACAGTTCATGTAAGAATAATAATGTGCTCAGTATGGATGAAATCATGAGCCTGCTGTGTCATTTAGAGTTGTATAACATTAAATAAGAATGATTTAAGTGAAGGTATTTAAATGTTGTTCCTGTTTCAGCATAAAATCTGAAATAATTGACATCATTTTACAAAGTTAGGCGTTCAAAGGATTTTCTTTTTAAAATTATTTTGGTATTCACACCAATGTGGCTTAGTGGTCGTCCAATAACCCAAAGGTTGTCCCTGCCCTCGCTGCTCAAAAATTGGAAGGTGAACTCATAGCTGTTGGGGGGGCAGTCCATCTTTTTGCCATGGCCAAGGTGCCCTTCAGCATAGCACCGTACCTCCCAACATCTGCTCCCCAGGTGCTGTGAATTGATGCCCACCGCTCCAGTATATATGTGTATATGGAATCCGTCACTATGAGTGTGTTCCTGTGCATGTGCACAGTACTCTGACTGGTGCCAGCTGGATGGGATAAATGCAGAGAAATAATTTTGTGTGTACAACATGATTAATAAAGTACCATTTCTTTTTGAGAAGTTTTTGGTTCAAGCTGCACAAAATAGAAATGAATTAGTGAAATCCAGGTTAATTTGTGAAATGAGGCACTTTGATTGGTTGATTTTACAGACACCATTAAAAGCTGACTTCATTTATTTGAATTGATCCTCAGGTTGCTTGAAAGGCATGGCAGACCAGGAGGCATTTAAATACAGCCCAAGAAGAGGTGCTACTAGTTTTACGTCTCTGCCAGATTATGAGCCAAGTAGGCATCCTCTGCGGCCTCGGGTCCATCTGACAGATGAAGTCCTTGATTATGGTGGTGCTACTGGGCTGAGGTAAGGTTGAAAGGTGGCAGTGCTGTATTGCAGTTCGAGAAAACACAATGCGTTTGATAGATGGAGATGGTTTGATTGATCCTGAGAGAGTAAGAAATTCTAACAAGAAGAATACTAATAATCATACAAACAAAGTAATCATGATAATTACCATTCACAGCAAGCATATGGGAAGAATCACAAAGATTATTCAGTTACAAAAAATCTGATTGAATTACATTACTGGAAGTTTTTCAAATAAAATCAAATTTGGCAGCTTCTCTCTCTTTGAATGAACTTTGAATGAACCCAGAGCTGGATACATCAATAGAGGGTTTGAACTAGGCTGCTGAGAGGTGTGTCTGCTTCAGGTTTGGAGCCTCTGCAACTGTTTCTTTGTTAACAGCAGTTCTCTTTAGTTTTGATGTGTGTGCTTCTTATTGAGGTGTTGTTCTTATTTTCCTCTATTAATGAAGAGTAATAGGCTGTTCTGGTATTAGAGAGAGCCTTCCTGTATGTTTTAAGATTATCTTGCCAGGCTAAACGAGATTCTTCCAGTTTAGTGGCATGCCATTTGTGTTCAGATTTACGTGCCTCATGCTTTAAGTTATGAGTCTGCTGGCTATGCCATGGTGCTAACCTCCTTTGTTTAATTATCTTCTTTTTCAGAGGTGCAATAGAGTCGAGAGCTGTCTGATAGAAGAGGATTCTGTGGAAAGACTATTAGATGATCAATTTCAATGCCATTGAACAAGATCAAGAGTGTGGTTCAGAGTCGGTTTATTTACACTCTGACTGAAGCCCATTGAATTTAATAAATGCGGAACATGGTTATCCACATGAATATTAAAATCACCTAGAAAAATTACTTTATCTGTTTTAAGGATGCAAATTCAGATAAAAAAAATCAGAGTAAGGACCAGGAGCACGATATACTGTAACAAAAAGAGTTGGCTGTATTGCTTTCTGGGTTGGCAAGTAAGGCTAAGAACAAACTTTCAGACAAACACACTTTCAAATGAATTATAATTTAGTTTAGGTTTAGGATTTATTAATTTAAGTCAAATATGGCTCCAACCATTACTTCGAGGAATGTGAGTATTACAATGACTGGGAGGAGAAGATTCATTTAAGCTTCATCCTATTGACATACACACATGGACAAAATTGTTGGTACCCTTCGTTTAATGAAAGAAAAACTCTCAGTGGTCACAGAAATAAGTTGAATCTGTAAAAAGTAATAATAAATAAAAATTCTATGAAATTTAACCAATAAAAGCCAGACATTGCTTTTCAACCATGCTTCAACAGAATTATTAAAAAAAAATAAACTCATGAAACAGACCTGGACAAAAATGATGGTACCCCATAAACTATTTTGTTGCACAACCTTTTGAGGCAATCACTGCAATCAAACGATTCCTGTAACTGTCAATGAGACTTTTGCACCTCTCAGTAGGTATTTTGGCCCACTCCTCCTGCGCAAACTGCTCCAGTTGTCTCAGGTTTGAAAGGTACCTTTTCCAGACGGCATGTTTCAGCTCCTTCCAAAGAATCTTAATAGGATTAAGGTCAGGGCTCATAGAAGGCCACTTTAGAATAGTCCAGTGTTTTCCTTTTAGCCATTCTTGGGTGTTTTTAGCTGTGTGTTTTGGGTCATTGTCCTGTTGCCCAAGACCCATGAGGTCATGGGACCAACTTGCTCAACTGAGACCAAGATTTCTGACACTGGCCAGCACATTTCTCTCTAGAATCCCTTGATAGTCGTGAGACTTCATTGTACCCTGCACAGATTCAAGACACTCCAGGCCAGATGCAGCAAAGTAGCCACAGAACATAACAGAGCCTCCTCCATGTTTCACAGTACGGACAGTGTTCTTTTCTTTATATGCTTCATTTTTTTGTCTGTGAACATTGAGCTGATGTGCCTTGCCAAAAAGTTCAGTTTTCGTCTCATCTGTCCATAGGACATTCTCCCAGAAGCTGTGTGGCTTGTCAACATGTAGTTTGGCAAATTCCATTCTGGCTTTTTTATGACTTGTTTTCAACAATGGTGTCCTCCTTGGTCGTCTCCCATTAAGTCCACTTTGGCTCAAACAACGACGGATGGTGCGATCTCACAGTGATGTTCCTTAGCTTGAAGTTCACCTTTAATCTGTTTTTTTTGCTGCCACGTCCAGGGAGGTTGGCCACAGTCCCATGGATCTTAAATTTCTGAATATGTGCAACTGCTGTCACAGGAACATCAAGCTGCTTGAAGATGGTCTTATAGCCTCTAAGATGCTTGTCGATAATTTTCTTTCTAATGTCCTTTGACAACTCTTTCCTTTGCTTTCTCTGGTCCATGTTGAGTGTGGTACACACCATGTCACCAAACAGCATAGTGACTACCTGTAGTCCTATATATAGGCCCACTGACTGATTACTGCTTGTAGAGACCTGTGATGCTAATTAGTGATCACACCTTGAATTAACATGTCCCTTTGGACACATTATTTTCAGTCTTTTCTAGGGGTACCATCATTTTTGTCCAGGCCTGTTTCATGAGTTTATTTTTTTAAATAATTCTGTTGAAGCATGGTTGAAAAGCAATGTCTGACTTTCATTGGTTAAATTTCATAGAATTTTTATTTATTATTACTTTTTAGAGATTCAAGTTATTTCTGTGACCATTGTGAGTTTTTCTTTCATTAAACGAAGGGTACCAACAATTTTGTCCACGTGTGTATTCATCCTCCTGCAGTCAGGTTTCAGTGAGACAAAATAAATCAATGTCATAATCAGTTAATTCATTAACTAAAACAGCTTTAGAGGACATGGACCTGATATTCAGGAGTCCACATTTAATGATCCTATTTTGACTGTTGATTCAATTTTTATTAAGTTTTTATGATGAACTCCTCTTCCTCTTCTGTTGTCGCCTGTTCTGGCCCTTGGTTTGCATTTAACTATGGCCCCTGGTGTCGCTTCACGTTTCTCAATGTTTTTTTGAACCATTTTTTTAACCATTAGCACTAACCCTACAAAACCAAGAACTGCAACTGCTCTTTTCAAAATCATTGTGCAGAAAATCTAAAAATATTACTATGTATATTTGATTTGTTAACTCTTTAGCTAGTGATGTATTTCTAGGGTATGTCAAAATGTTTCAACATTTACATCCATTCAGGCATTCTGAGCGGTCAGTGTTAAATTTGGTCACTGTTTATGTTACTGTTGCAGTAAAAATGTACCATCTTCTGGCAACCATGACCAAGTTAAAGAGGCTTTACTTTCTGGGAGACATGACAGACCCATAATGGGCAGGACTTCAACCCAAAACCCTAAAGACATCCTATTGGGAAATGAGGTAATTTGACAGCAGATTAATGGCAAATATATCTGTTATTATCCATCTACGTAATATTATTATCCAGTTCAAAACCATCTGCAGCCACTGTGTAACTTGAGCTGTGAACAACAGAAATGCATTGTCAGTGTTAAACTCTTCCACACTTTCCACAGTCCTTGTCTTTTTATTTCTCCAACAGTATGTTTACACGTTCTGATGATGTCTTTGGTAACATTATGCTTTCCTTAATTAACACTAAAGAAGTAGGTTTAAGGTTGATAAGAGGAGAAAACTAGAGTCACTATTTTTACCAGAATTGTTTTGTGTCTCCCAGGATAAAGACTCAGATGAGGACCCAGCTGTTCTGTTTGTGTCTGGTATGTCACCCACATCAGTCACAATTTCTATGTTAATGTAGTAGTAGTAGTAGTAGTAGTAGTAGTAGTAGTAGTAGTAGTAGTAGTAGTAGTAGTAGTAGTAGTAGTAGTAGTAGTAGTAGTAGTAGTCATGATACCTGCATTCAATAGCCAATGCTTGCCTGGATATGCCAAGGATTGACATTTGGATTAGTCCAGAGTGCTGCTGCCCATCTGGTATTCAACCACCACAAGACTTTCCACAGGAGCTAACCATTCATACACATTCACACACTGATGGCACAGCCTTTGGAAACAATTTGGGGTTCAGTATCTTGCCCAAGGACACTTCAACATGCGCTCTACCTCCAAGCCACAGCCGTCCCCATAGAGACAACTATAGCTGCAAGCAGTGATGGGGATGCCTAGCAGCATAGGAGGCAAGCCTATGCCTCCTTAGGAAGGCATCATGAGTCCATACACCAAGTTTTGTGGCAATACATCAAGGCATCGCAGAGATATTGGCCCACTTCCTGTTTGGTGGCTTCGCCATTGTTTTGGATTGGCTGATACGGCAAAAGAGTTTGGAGTTCAGACATGAAACTTCAACCATCAGCCAGCCATCGTCTGAAGACCATATCCATCAAGTTTCATGTAAATCAGTCAAAGTGTGTGCCTTCTGCAATCCTAAACGTGTCTTTGACTAAATTCAAAATGGCCACCAAATCTTTATGCATGTATTACACAGTCCTTTAGCAAACTTACTGGGATGTCTGAGAGTATGAGTCAATATTGGAATCAAGGTTTAAGTCCAAAGCAATATGAAGATATGAGCAAAAATCCATTTTTGTGCTGTGAGAATCCCCTAATGTTGTCATGCAAATGGATTGGTGAAGATTGGAGTATTTTTCGCAAAGTTATAGCATGTCAAAATTTAATGAAGGCGTGCAGAATTTCATGGCCCCGCACCTCCCACACAGTAAATCCAAAAGTCACGATTTTGATAACTTTTTATTGTCAAGGCCTTAAGAACATAATGAACATACATGTTGGCGTGATATAAAAATTTGATCATGAAGTGTGTTCTGTTGTTGACTGTGCAGCAGTGTTCACACACAGAGTGTTTGGAACTGTGCCATCCAGTGTCCTGCAGATCATCACAAAGTTACCCTTGCTGATTAGTCATATCTTTGCCTGCTAATATGTTTATATATGAGTGGACCAGAGGGTGAGCGATCATACCAGCATAACAAAGTAATCATTTGACTTCCGTGACAGGTGGACAATATTCATTTATTATTTGAATTGTGACCTTGATAATGAAGTCAGATGCTAAGAGTGCACAGGGAGTATCTAGTAAGTATCTCAGATGCGTGTTTTGTAGGCCATCTTCTGGACTTTGTAGTTTTACCACAAGTCACGTCAATAACATTCGGCGTAGCATAATGACGTAGTCTAAGTGTAAGAGCAGTCGGATTCTCTGAACACCTCGGCCGTCTTCTCCTAACTCCTCATGAATTCTACTTCACATCTTTCAGACCCTCAAAAATGCCCCCGAAGTGGCACTGAATAATCCTAAGGATACAATAGGGCTTTCGCTGCCAAACGTTGTTCAGCGCTTGGGCCCTGCCCGAATATTGTTCGACACTCAGGCTACACCACTAAGCCACAAAAATTAGAAAAGCTACAACCACAATGGGTGCTTCGCAGCTTAACTGCTAGGCATCTACACAGTCAATAACACAGAACTAATGCAGGAGATAGGTAGGGGTGTCTAGTGAAACATATAACCCATCATTGTTCATAACAATGCAGCACAGTGATGATACAGGCATTTCATAGACAATACAAGTGTATATATTGCAGATCTACCTGTTTGACTCTAACAGATTCCAGTCTGCTGTGTAGTTCATAACCACAGAATTGTAATATAATATATAAGTTCATAATCAAAGAAAGTTTTTATCATGTCGACACTCTCCTCTACTGAGTCTGTCTTCAGTCTGTTCACTGAAGATTAATAGTTACAACACTGCCATCTTCTTTAGTAACAAATTGCTCGATATTATTATCCAGAAGCAAAAGAAAAAATCTTTGGAGCTGCAACTAAGAATGCTCAAGCCAGGACCCGAAGGCAAGGCAACTGAAGGAGAGTAGTGATGTCAGCATACATATTTAAAAAAGAAAATGGAAACCATCATCACATTTCTGGTTGTTCATAGAGGTGAGGTGAAGTATATGGTACATTGCAGCATGACTAAGCATCACAGCCTATAGGTTTTATCTGTGCTGCTTTGCTGTTCTTTCACAGCCTCCAGTGCAAGCAGTACTTCTTCTTACTGAGAATTTAAAAGGGCTTTCAGAACAGTGCTCACATGATGTTCAGCATGCAGATTATATAGCTGTCTTTTGTTTTGTTGTATCTTATCTCTCTCTAGCTTGGCAAACTGACTGGCACAAGAATCACATGGCAGTAATAAGTAGCATGAAGTTTGACAGCCTCCTGAAGATGTGTCCTGATTTCCATGACTCTAAGAGCCATATGGCTGCATTTGTTCTGACAAGAGGTAAGCACCTTATATATGATTTTTTTGACATAAACAGTTTATTTTTTGAGTGTGTTTTGGAGTGTTTTTTCTTTAAGGGTCTAAAACGGGTTGGGAACCTTTTTGGCTGTGTTTCGGATGTATGCATGCGCACTCACGTACTGCTGAGTGAACTCTCCAGTCGTTAGCTCATCAGCAGTTTGTTGTTGTTCTGTATCGTTAAACAAAATAAGAAACACAACAGCCGTGACTGGTTCTGAATGAGGCTTTATAGCAGGCAGCCACTCTCCCATCTTCCTGATACTGCGTTCCACCACTGAATGTTTTAGTGGTACACAGTACCGGAATGTACCAGCTTACTTTCAACCCTGTCTGCGAGCCAGATGCAGTCATCAAAAGACATCTGTTTCGCAAGCCATAGGTTGCCGAGCCCTGGTCTAAAACTTCCACTGTTGTTAAATATGCCTTATAGTTAATTGCCCTTCAAACGTCTTTCCTCCATTAGAAGTGTTGGATACAAGGGGTCATCCATGTGAGCAGTACAAGGTGGTAGCTTTGGGAACTGGTCATTCCAGCTGCAAGCAGTGGCTTTGCTACAATGGAACGATGGTCCATGATTGCCACGCCATTGTCATTGCCAGACGGGCTCTGCTAAGGTACAGAACGACCTCATGCAAAATTAAATTCAAGTTAGAGAGTAAGTTGAGTTTGGTTATTTATCACATTAAAGATTTGGAATCACCTGTTAGGAGGTAAAGTGGGTCATCCACTAATCAAATTACCCTTCCATTTCAATTTTTAAAGGACAAATATGTAAAGCCATTAGCTTGTTATTATTGCACTAGTCTGCAGCATGGAGCCGTTTCCATGTTAATTCCAGTTTCTTTTACTATTGGTGATACCTCATATTCTTATTTAACCGCTCTTTAATTGTCAGTCAGGTTGAAATGTTGGATCGCATTTTGTCCATTCCTTTTTTTATCCAACTCTTATATAATAACGTGTTTGTTGAGGACTTTGTACATCTTAACAGCACAAAAGACCTTCCAAAAGTATAACAAAGTAGTCCTCTCAGCCTCTGACTATACAGAATCAAGCTGCTGTTGCAAGTGATTCTGAACTTTTGAACAGCAGGCTACATTTCTTAATAAGATTTGAAATTAGGGAATTAATTCATCATGACTTTTCATCAGTTATTACAGCAGGCAGCCTAGATCAACCCGCTCTCTGTCATGTACTGCTGATGTGCCTTATTGAGAATGGTATTTTCTGGCTTGTGTTCAGGTTTCTGTACAAACAGCTTTTGCTGTTCTTTGATGCTGTTCCAGAGGCCAAGGAGAAGTGCATTTTCGAGAGTAGTGCAGACAGCCACCGGCTTCGGCTGAAACCCAAAATCTGGCTGCATCTTTACACCAATCAATGTCCTGAAGGAGCAGCTGAAAACCTCTACTTCAAGTACAGCTGTGTGTGTGTGTGGTGGTCTTAAATGATTTTGAGATGTCCGATGTGGTCTGAAATAGATCGGACTAAGGTGTTTACAAGCACTTTAAAAAGTCCGAACTAAGTCTGATACGATCAGAAATTCGAATTTCTTGCTCTGTGTGTGTGTGTGTGTGTGTGTGTGTGTGTGTGTGTGAGAAGCTCGTTTGGAGTTATTACACTATATTTTGAAACTCTGGAGTTTTAATATCTATGGTTGACATTTCACAAGAAGTGAAGAATTTTTGATACAGTAAAGCAAAAGTACAGTATTGTGCTACAGTAAAATATGTGGTTATGTCCTGTTTAGGGACCCTGTGAAGAACATGTGGATGTCTGTGAAACTGCAGTATCATGCTAAAGGCCTGCTGGTCCCTGTAGTCTACCTTGACCCAAGTCTGTGGGCTGCGAAAGTCTGCTGTATGTCTGCTAGTGACAAGTTGTCTTGCTGGACTGTCACTGGGGTTCAGGGTGCATTACTGAGCCACTTCATCCAGCCACTCTACATCACCAGCATGGTGCAAGGTAAAGAGCTTCAAAGCAATAATTCAACATTTTGGGAAATCAGTTTAAATAACTCCCCATTAGACCATGTATCATTTCATCATTAGTGACATTAGTTTCATATTTAGCATGTCAGTTTTCTCAAACAATAAACTCTCAGTGAGAAAGTTCCCAAAATGGCAATTTCTTGTCTTTATTTCAGGTCACACGTTATCTTAAAATGGGTAGAGCAATGCTCTTAAAGTAACTAATCTAATGTTCATGGATTTATTTCTTTATGTTTGTGAATTCCTGACAGATAATGTTATTTTTGATTATTGTGTTTATTTAGGGAGCCAGCGGCTTTTGAATAAGGAAATGGCTGATATCACCAACAAGCGACTGGATGATGGGTTGGAGGCCTTTCTGCCGCCATTCTACACAAAACATGACATCTTTTTTGTTTGTGGCAACTATGTGGGGCCTCCTGGGTTGTTCCTGCGGCACAACAATCTCAGCATCAACTGGTGCCTCGGAGACAAGGACATCGAAGTTCTGGACGGTAGCATGGGCTATGTTGCTGATGGGTAAGATGCAGATGCATTGTAAATTGTGGTCTTTTCACAAACTGCATGATGTTGAAATTTCACAGATTTTACAAAGTGAATACACTGTGCATCAAAAATCTTGAACCAGTATGATGTCCTGTACTGTAGCAGACAGTCTTGACCAGACTAGAGCTTCACCCCATTTGCAGTCCTCCTGCAGCCAGTTCCAGCGATAGAATAGAACTGCTGGCAGAGCCTGATAGTTCACTTATTTGACAGTCTGAAAAAAAACAAGCCTGGGGCTCCTGCCATCTCATGGTTTTAGAGCTGCAGACAACTGCTGATGACCAGTAGCTAGAGTGTGACACAGACGTGGCTGTCACTGGAGGCTGCATTGTTGTTGAGTAGAGATTACAGCCAAAAATAGATTTGAGATCCTGCTTGGCGCTCACTCAGCTTCTGTCCTGCTGCCTGAACTATCAAGTTTAGGCAGCACTGTGATTTAACGTGTCAGGTTGTGCACTGCAGCATGTTCCAAACAATAAACTATGAATAGACAAAGAAAAATAAGCTAATGAAAAAGAAGAGAAAACATTTAAGGGTAATTATACAGGATAAAAAAGTGTGCAGGGGGAGGTAAAGAAGAATTGAAAGGATGGCAAGATCATCTTGTGAAAAAAACTCCCAAATGATAGTGTGAAAACAAAAAGAGATTTCATGAGACTACTTTAATTTAGTGATGTAGAAGCTGAATGCCAATTATTCCTAGCTTCTCTTCACTATGGTTTTCACCACTGAAGCAATTCATTGTTTCCTGAAAACCTTGGCTTGCACCCAAATCTCTGGAGTTCTGCCAAGACAAATCCATTATATGTGGAATGTATTAGTAATAAAAGTGATCTTGGAACAGACCTAAAAATCATTTCATCAGTCAGCCTGCACAACTGTCTGCTTCTATCAAAGCTGTCATACTTAATACCACCCCCACCCCCTGTCTGTAAAAGACACTGGGCTTCCCACTACTGGTCATCTTCCAGGAGTTGCTTAACAGCATCGGTAAGTGATGCCTGCGGGAAACCCTGCCTTCTCTCATTCAGCCAAACCACATTGAACATTTATGCTGTAACAGCGCAGAAGAATTGTTTTTATGTTCCACACAGCAGAGCTCCTGAAGCAGATTGCATACGGTGAAAACATTGTAAAGAGTGAGTCTCTAAATGCAGTGCACCAATGAACACACATTTGGCAGCTTCTTTGTAATTCATTCGTGTGTGTGTTGATGTTTTCAAATGAAGGTTTCTTTTTAAAATGTAAAATTTAGTTTTCCTTCGATATTTGACATAGTATATATATATATATTTTTTGACAATCTTTATTTATTTTTCAATTTAAACAATACAACATTAAATATGTAAAGAAAAGAAAAGAAAAGAAACAGAGCCTGTGTGAATTACGTTAATGTTAAACCAATCCGGTTAATTATGTCTTCCCTTGTATGACAACCATTTTTCACTCCGTTTTAGAAAAACATCCTCTTTCAATCTCAGTTTATATGTAAGGTGTTCCATCTGTAGTATATCATCTATAATGGACATCCAGTGTCAGGCTTAAGCCAGTTCTTAGTGATGGTCTTCTTCCCAGCAACCAAAAGAATCCTGGTTAAATATTGATCACCCGCATGTACCATGCCCTCCAAATGACCAAGGTATAGAACTGAACAAGATTTGGGAATCACATACCCCAGAACATCACAAATAACCAAATGAACATTCTCCCAGAAAGGTTGTATTTTGATGCATTTCCAAAAAATGTGTGTGTGGTCTGCATACCATATGGTTGCATAATCTCCAACATGGTTGCTGTGCATTTGTCTGCTTACTTTTAATTTTAGGTGTAATGAAGTATCGAATCACATTCTTCCAGCTAAACTCCCTCCATTTCAAAGACTGTGTTGTAATTTTGTGCATTTTCCACATATCAAACCATATCCCCTCTGGAATCCCTACACCTAGCTCCCTTTCCCATTTGGCTCTAACATATAATGTTGAATATGTTTTAGAATCCATTAAACATCTGTACAAAACCGCCCCCGCCTTTGGAATAGCTTGATTGTACCCTTTTACAAATAGTTTTATTATGGGGTGTATTTTGTCTTCAGCTGTTTTGATACTTTTGTTATAATAGTCCCTCATTTGTAAATATCTGAATAAGTCCTGATTCGTTAGATCATGTGTATTCTTTAGTTCTTGAAAGCTTTTCATTTCTCCTTTTTTAACAGTTGTACATATAGCTGTAATTCCTTTTTCTATCCATTGATTAAATCTAGCATCATGTTTTTTGGGCACAAATTTATCATCAAATGCAATCCACTTTAATAGTCCAATTTCCTTTCCTATTTTTAGTTGTTTCACTGTAGAATACCATAATTGGGGGTCTCTGTTTCCCCAATACTTGTTTGAATTGGGTATTTTAATGCAAACATTTCAATGTCTTTCCATCGAGATACATATCCCTCATCACACCAGTAGATTAGCTGTCGCAGTTGTGCAGCACGAAAATATTCTTTTAGGTTTGGGAGTGCCAATCCCCCTTTGTCTTTAGATAATTGCAATGTGGCATATCGGATTCTGGGCCGTTTACCTCCCCATACAAATCTCAAAATGCACTTATCCCATTTAAAAAACTGGTCTTTCGATATATCAACAAGTAAGGATAGAAACAAATATAGCAGACGTGGTAGAATGTTCATTTTTTCCACATTTACCCTGTCAGTTAGTCCTAATGGGTAAGTGTTCCATCTGTCAATATCTCTCCTTATGTTTTTGTCAATGTGTTCATAGTTACTATTATATATTTTAGAGAGATCTTTGGTTATATTAATTCCCAAGTATTTGATTAGTTTTGCTTCCCAGTTTATCTGCGAAGTCCTTGGTTTGGTGAACAGTTGAGCATGAGAATTTGAGTTTTAGGTATATTTACTTTATAGCCAGAATAAAAACCAAATCTGTCAAGAAGTTGTGTAAGCTGTTTGAATGAGTTTGCTGGATTTTTTAAATATATCATAATGTCATCCGCAAACAAACTTATTACATGTTCTTGTTTATTGATTTCTATGCCTTCTATTGAACTGTTCTGTCTGATCATCTGGGCCAATGGCTCAATATATAAGGCAAACAGCGTGGGGGTTAAGACAGCAGCCCTGTCTGGTTCCTCTCTCCAAGACGAATCTTTCTGACAAAGAGCCATTGACTTTTACTCTAGCTGTAGGCTTGTTATAGATAGACCTGATGCACTGAACTGACTTTGAGTTAAATCCAAATTTTGCCAAAGTTAAATATAAGAATTCCCAATTAACTCTATCAAAAGCTTTTTGGGCATCTAAGTTGATCAAAGCTGCTTGTATGTTGTCTTTATGTATTTTATGTATAATGTGCATTGTTCTTCTAATATTATCTTGTGTTTCTCTATCCCTAACAAACCCACTTTGATCCTCATCTATTAAGTCTGGTACAAATGATTGGAGTCTATTTGATAGAATTGAGGTGTACAATTTATAATCTACATTTAGTACTGAAATCGGTCTATAATTTTGACAATACTCCCTGTCTTTAGAGGGTTTGGGGAGTACTGTAATGATTGCTTCAGTCCACGAGGGGGGTATTCTATCATAAGTCATGATCCAATTAAACGTAGTGTGGAGCAGTGGTGTTCTTCGCTAAATTTCTTATACCACTCAGAAGGAAATCCATCACTACCAGGTGCCTTGCTTGATTTTAATTTTTGTATAGCCTTCCGGATTTCATCTATTGTTATCTTAGCTGTAATCTGTTCATTTTGTTTAGTGCCTATCGAGGGCAGGTCCAGAGAGTCAAGGAAGGTTCTTATTTCATTCTGGTCTAAAGTCGATGGCTTGGAATATAGTTCTTTGTAATAGTTTCTAAAAATGTTTTCAATTTCTTTTGGTTCTTTTTGGTTCACATTCAGGCTGGTTTGTTTTTGGGTCATGTATTTTATTAACTGTGGTTTCTGTCTGTTGTTTCCGTAAGCGTCTTGCTAACAATTTCATTGCTTTGGAACCTTATTCATAGTAGTTTTGTTTTAAATATCTTGCTTTTGTTTCTGTTTCATATTGAAGTAAGTTATTAATTTCCTTTCTCACTTCGTTCATTCGTTGTTTGTGCTTTGGTTCAACTTTTTCTCTTCCCTTATGCTTCTGTTCCAGTTGTCTCAATTCCGTTATATACATTTTATAATGTTTTATCCTTTCTCTTTTGATATTACTTGTAATTGCAATCAATTTTCCACGTATCACAGCTTTTAAAGCGTCCCACAATATAGCAGGGTCTGTTTCGGCATTATTGTTTTCATCCAGGTAAGTTTGTATATCCGCCCTAATTTGTTCAACTACTGATTCATTATTTAATATCCCCACATTCAATCTCCATATCGTATCTTTCTGTCTACATTGATGGCATAGATGGCATTATGGTCAGACACATCTGCTACTCCAATCCAACAATCTTTAATTTTATCTCTATTTTCTTTCTGTGTGAAAAAATAGTCAATTCTGGAATACACAGAGTGTGTTTTTGAGTAATGACTAAAATCTCTCTGCAGTGGATGTAGATATCTCCACACATCAAAAAATCCCATCTCCTCCCATGCATTTCTGACCAGCTTTGTAATCGTTTTCTTATTTCTCTTAAAACTAGATGTATCCTTATCATAATCCATCACCACATTAAGATCTCCCCCACATATACAAATGCCCTCTGATTCTAATGCAATGGTGTCAAACAGGGATTTTAAAAATTTCTTATTACTCTCAGGTGGGGCGTAAATGTTGACCAGCGTTATCATTGTTTGGCCCATCATCCCTTTTACTATAATATAAGTTCCCTCTTTGTCTTGTCTATTTCCTTTTGGCACTCAAAATTGGTTGCTTTAGACATCAATATCGCTACTCCTCTTTTCCGACCACTGGGGTGTGAACTATAGTAAGTATTTTTGAATCCAAATTTCTTTAATTTCTCATGTCCTGCTTTCGATAGATGACTTTCTTGAAATTTATGTTTTTTTGTTTTTTTTAAAAGTTTGGTCATTATTTTAGCTCTTTTGACTGGGTTTCCTAAGCCGTTGACATTCAAAGAAAGAACTTTAAGTTCTCCCTGTTTGGTGTCCATAAACTATCTTAGTTGTCTTAACTTCGTAAATATTCATCCACAGGCTTTCAGTTAAACATTCATGAACGAGTAGCACTTTCAAAAACTGTTCAGTGCTTATTTGAACTATATACAAAAAAAAGTGACCTCCACAAAGAGATGTCAACAACCCTGAACTTCTGCTGACTCTCTTGTTGTTTTGAGGGGGAAAGCCTCTCACAAAGAAAGGGCCCCCACCCAGTAATGAGATTCAAACAGGATTAATATTCTCATACCAGTCCTTGCAGCTGCGTATCAGCCCTGAAGCCAACAGTCCATTTATCTATAACCCATTATAACAAACTGTATACTGCTGTATTTTAAACCTCCTTCAACCTTGGTGAGCAAAAACCTTTTCATATTTGTTTTAACTCTGGTTAACAGTGAAACAAATACATAGCCGGTGTTATTCCCCCTCAGATGAAAGTCATGCAGTCTTTCGCACACGCGTCTGCCGGCCTCCCCGCTGCGTCCGCTCCCGGTCTGTGTCCATGTCGCGGTTCCAGCTGATTGTAGCCTCTTAACGATTGTGGATCCTCCGGTGCTGGTCCCCGTGTCTTCCACGTCGTATCCTCTCTCTCGCAGGTCTCTGGTTGCCTCGTCTGCACTGCCATAGGTTTTCACCCCGCTGGACCAGTGGATGTGCATCCTGTTGAGAGGTGTCTGAAAGCGGATGCCTTCTTTCTTTAGGATCTTTTTGACATTAGAATACGCTTTGCGTTGTTGCAGTGTCCTTTCTGAGTAATCGTGATCCAAATAGATTCTGTTTCTTCCGAAGGTGATCGTTTTCTTCTCCCATGCATTTTTCAATATCATCTCCTTTACTTTAAACTGCTGGAAGTTAATGATGATCGATCTTGGTGTTTGGCCCATTTTTGGTTTTTTTGAAGCCAAGGCTCGGTGAGCGCGTTGAATCTGCAGGTCCGGGTTTATGGAAAATTCCTCACGGAGCCATTTATCCATGAACTGTGCGACCGAGTCATGTTTGGACTCTTCTTCCTCATGTATGCCATACACCCTTAAATTATTTCGACGGGACCACGATTCTAAGTTGTCTAGTTTGTCCATTATCATTTTCTGCTCTCGCATTATGTCCTGCAGTGCACCGTTTGCTTCGTAACTCCACGACTCCAGCTCTTTGTGCGTGTCAGAGCAGCGCTTATCTTCTCATCATGTTCACTGATATCTGTGGTTATTTTAGCAAACTTTTGATCGATGTCTCCCTTAAGTTCTGTCAGATCGTTTCTCATTTGTGTTGTGATTTCGTCTTTGAATGTTTTTAGGTCCGTCTTCATTTCGTTTTGCAGAACTTGAATTTGCTTGCTAATGCCGTCCAGGCTGCTTTGAAACGAGGCCATGTTAGCTTCAGGTGTTAGCTCACTCTCGTTAGTTGATCGATTTTTCACTTTACCTTGGATGTCCGGGTTTTTTTTATTCTTTGTTTTTGTTGGCACTCCGCTCATATTCACAATTTAGACTTTCGTTGTCGTGTGTTTCGAGTTTTAGCAGAGTGTTTTAGGTTGGCATGCAGGAGCTCTTGTCTCACACGTCCATGCTGCTCTACCGTCCCACCGGAAGTCCTCGACATAGTATATTTTAAATACACTAATTTGCTTTTCCCAGCTCTCCCACTGTGAGTGGACCTGGCTTCTCCAGCAGACTTAGCAAGAGAGCCCTCTACAGTTATTTCCTCCGAGTTGCACAGCTGGCTGGGCTCCCCTATCTTATGGATCTTTCCACCTACCACAATGTCAAGGTCTGTGTTGAGATATAACATTTAACATGTATATGGAGGCTCAGTGCTCAAACCCAGAACAGTGCTATAGTAAAGTCACATGTGGTTATCAATGTGCATTTTGGTTTCTAACGTATTGCCATTTGTGCACATTTGTGTTGCATGTATTGGTCATGGTTTGTTGTTTTATAGGTGGAAGCCATCATCTACCAGACAGTCAAAGATCTGGTCAAGCAGCAGTTTCAGAGCAACCATGCAGGTCCCTGGAGTTCAAAAAAGCTGGTGGACTGCTTTAACACTTGAATGTGCTCCCACTAACGTAAACCATACCACAGGACCATGTGGAAGGTTATCCAGGTTCCTCTTGAGATTCTGTTGTTTTGTGTTCTTCGCTAATTAGCCTTAACAGTAATTCTTGTTGTGTTTTATGTATAGTATTGTTCTCAGTTTGTGGAGGTGAAAAAAAAAAAATAAAAGAGACCTCTCTGTTGTGAACCTGTGAAGTAGTCCATTTTAATGAGTTGTGGTTGGAAAATCATTGGTTAAAGGCTAACATGTTTTTTAGCAACATTTTCACCTGGTTGATTTGTAGCTAAAAGTTTATACTAGTCAACTATCAACAAAACAATTTGTGTTAATGTACCAACCAAATAATGCCACCACTCATGGGTATGGAGACGGTACAATATTCTGAAAAAGTAATTATTTTGTATTATGCAATTTGTATTTACACAAATCACAATTTCACAAAAAAATACTATAACTAATAATTCTAACTCATCATTTATTCTGATTGTAATTTGTTTTATTTATATAGGGTCAAAGTTTTCTTATGACACTTTGCATACAGAGCAGATCTAGACTGTACCTTCTAATATACAGATACCAACAGTTCCCAGAAGGAACAAGCACTTGGTGACAGTGCTCCTGATCAGTCTCAATCAACCACAGCAGTATATTTTAAAAAATGTACCTTGACTATTTTAGGCCATTTCAAAGGTGTCAATTGAGAAGAAAAATAGTCTCAGTCACACTCAAAGGTGTGTTCATGATAATCATTTCATGAAGTGATGGGATGATTGCAGAATAATTATTGGGTTGAACCTGAAGGACACGTTTTCTGGCAGAAATAGAACACAGGGAGACTTGCATCATCTTAAATTTTATTAATTTTTCATACAAACTGTGTGGTACCATGGTTCATTGTCACCATGGCTCCATTCACCAGTTGCTTAGCAACCAACTCCTCCTTGGAATCTATGCAACTACTCATGTCCTCATAATTACAGGCTCTTTGACAATATTTAGCAAAAACAATAAAATAGTGTGATGAAATAATCTAATGAAAACAGAATATAATGGTGATTCACAGTTAATTTCAGTATGCTGCATGGATTACATATCTTTTGGTTTATATAGAAATACACTACATGTTAAGTGCTGTATCTGTTATAAAGCTTTTCATGACAGTTTCTAGGATTTGGATGACTGCATGAGAATGTTTACAAATGCAAATGTACAGTATGTCAAATGTGTGTTTTATCTTCTTGCTCACTGAGCAAGTGACTCCTCCAGCCAGGGGTCCTGTGGGATGTCAAGGCTCCTGCACCTGAGGGGCTTCTCTGAGCACGGGGAAGAACCAGAGAATTCACAAAAAGGCCTGCAAAATAATTCAATGTTTGTCATCACCATGGAGGTATGAAAAACATATGTGGTTTAGATGAATAGATGCTTTTTAGACCTTATACCTTTTTAAGAAATAACAATTATGTCCTTTCAGTTATGTTTAAATCGACTCAATTACAAAGGCTGCCATGTAATTTAACATTGGTGCAGTCATTAGTCTATGCAGTGACCTTCACTGATTCTAGCAGCCAAGAGACTGATGTCTGACTATATGATATATATGATCATTTAGTAAGGATGTGGGCTACTTTGGAATCACTGTGCTATGTTTCCTCACCCAGATTTGGCCTCCTGCAGGATGAGTCTCTCTGGATGGAGTTACAGGAAGCTGATGTGCTATCTGTGGAGCTGGACTTGACAGAGTGGGCCAATGGTACTGATGGTCTTGGAGGATTTAATTTGGGTTTAGCCATGCCCCCAACTGATGCGGAGTTGCTCCACTCTGGTTGACAATGCAAAACACGGGTAAGCCCAGAATTGTTTGTATTTAATCAAGTAACCTCACAAGCAACACAGTGACAATGCAAACCAATACACAGAAGAAGCAGCTCTTCATAACTAGTGAGCTCAAGCTTTTGCATAGCACCAGTTTGTAGATCACGTGCACTCATTTATTAAATTTAAAGGGACTATCTTGAGTGATTTGAAGTCAGTTAATAATATGTATGGCTGTTATACCAGAATGCTCTTCAAGTCGGAAACGTCCAACACAGAGGTGAATCCTCCACTGTTTTCTGACATTTTCCTTCATCAGACAGTGGAAGACAAAGATGAAAAGTCCTGAAATATATACAGAAGTGAGATGTCAATATTTGTATCAGTCAGCCTCTGTTTGATTTTTCTTTTTTATCTGAGAGTTTTGTGAGGTTTTCTTCATTTGAGCTGTGAAGTATGAGGTTAAAGAAAGCTGCGTGTTTGGTTAGCAAACCTTCATTCAACACACAACGGCACACACAATGGATTTAATTCAAGACAGAAGATAAAAAGAAGAGACCACAAGACTACCTTTCTTATTGCAAATGCAGAAATAATTTGTCTTAAATTGTTCATTTCAACTCCTTGAAGGAGCAGCACACTTGAATTTGAGAACTAAAACTATGGAACTATGTTTTTAAAAACCATCCATAACGTACACAGGTGATGGTCCAGGGGATTTAACAGTTAACAGTTATGGAGATAAGGGCTCCACAGAACCACCTACAAAATCTTGTACGGAGCCTCCGCACAAGAGGAGACTTTGGGCTATACAAGTAAAATTGGAAATTGGCATGTCACATAGAGATGGTAACATGTATGTACCCCAGGCATACAGAAAAAGTCTCTTGGTGACCCGGGCTACAATGAAGCGTACGCCATCCATTTTGTTTCAAAGCTGCCGTTTTTGTATTTTTTGGGTCATTTCCAGGGGTCGTATTTGAATGAACTCCTTCTAGAGCTTTCATCCTATCTGTTTGAAACTTGGCGTGTGTGTTCTTAAGGCCTTGACAATGAAGAGTTATCAAAATCGTGAGTGTGGATTTACTGTGTAGGAGGGGCAGGGCCACGTGTTTTCATGAAATTTTGACATGCTATAACTTTGCGAAAAAATACTCCAATCTTCACCAAACCTCTGATATATTATGGCAGTCTGGCCTAGAACACATTTCCATGACAACATTTGGTGATTTTTACAGTGCCTCCTAGTGGCGATAGAAAAGACCACTTTTTCGAGATGACGTCAGCTCGGACAATATTGACCGTACGGTGCTGAAACTGAGTGAAAATATCAGAAACATTCTTGGGAAGAACCCCTCCAAAAATGGTGAGTTTTTGAGAAACTACTGTATGTAGACATGGCAGCACGTCAAAGTCAAAAGTGCAGATTTTGACGAAAAAAATATGACTCCATTGACTTTTTGGCTGATTTTCAGGCAAAAGTGTTGGGCTGTCATATACTTTCTCAGAGCTGTCTGAAACTTCTTGTGCTTATTAAGACCATTATTATGCAATCTTCGGCTGCATAATTAGGGGGTGCGGCAAAATCGCTCTATAGCGACTTTTCTTTTCTTTTCTTTGAGGCAGCCCACGCCACAGTTCAGTTTTGGACACAGTTATGAAACCTCAGCTGAATTGTAGAACATGGCAAGACCTACAAAAAAGTCTCTTGGAACAATGGGCTAAAATTAACAAGAAGCGAGACATTTAAGAATGAAAATCACTACATCATACATACATGGCTGGTTAAGAAGGGGTCATATTTGAACGAACTCCTCCTAGGGATTTTATCCAATTGACTTCAAACTTGGTAGGTGTGTTCATATAGACTTGCTGAGTGAAAGTTCCAAAATTAAAAAATTCAATCAAAATTCTGAATTTTGAAACAGTGTGGGTGTGTCGCTCCATCAAATTTGGAGCTCAATTTTTTTGATCACATGTGGCATAGTGGCCAAGCTATGGAATCAGAGCATCACAAATCATGTGCTTACAGCACACTGCATGGGCAACAAAACCGTGCAATATGACGATTTTTGCAAGGTTCTTTGAACTTCCCTGTTGCAGGCAAACCTGTGTTAAAATTGTTGGTATGTTTGCAGCTCTCCCCTTTTCTGATCAAACATAGTGGCAAAGTTATGGAATCACACTGTTACAAATTTGTTTGTCAGCCGCTGCGTGTTTTGGCTGGTGCGGGTCTTAGCGGGTGTATGTCCCAACGTGCTCACATGTGCAAGGGCCAGTTCAATGCCACTTGTGTCTTTAATCTTTAGTTTATTTACTGGTATGCCACCCATAGACACCACTTAAAAACAAATCTGTTCCCAGGTGTGGTGAGATATACAGTATTTTATCCACATGGCTCTCTAATGATCTGACCTTGCAGGCTGTTGAGTACAGAGAAAAGGTACAGCAGAACTGTTTTGGCTGGTCCCCAGGTAAAGAAGCCAACAGTCCACGTTAGTCCTAGTAACAAGGTTAGACTGGCAGCTCCCTTCAGGTCATGAATCAGTCCGCTGCGGGTCCCAGCTGGGCTTTTGACTCGCATGTGGTGAATCTGGATCAGAACCACTGCAAAAACCTAAAAGGAGATGCATAAAAAGGCACAAAATGATAAAGAGTCATGCCAGGTGACATGGGCTACAAAGCCTGGTTTGTTTGTTGATGTTACGTTTATTTCAAATGTAGCATGTTTACTATTATGGCAATCAAGTATTGTCAAGATGTAGTGCTGTCTATTTGATAAGTGTTGTAGATAAACTGTTAACTGTGTAACAATTGGAAAGGTGATAGGAGAATACTGTGATACATTAAGCAGTAAAATACTAAATTCAATTAAATGTTCAAATTATTTACCGCAATGTTGAGGAGAAAGACCAACACTGCATAAGCCACCACAGACACATAAAATGTCACATCATCCTGGAGCCAACAGCTGAAGGATTAAATGTTGGAGAAAAGAATAGAAAGGAGGGAGTCGGGGAGAGAGTGAGGAATGGAGGAAAACAGGGGAAGTACAGTGGTCACTGTATTTATCCCAGTACATAAATATATAGTGGGCATTACAGTATGAAAGATATGAACAAACATGGTCGTGCTACATGAGATGAAGTAAAATATCCAAGACTTACAGTATAAGCAACAAAATTTACTTCTTTCACAGTTTATTTACAAATGTATTCAATGTGTTTTTGAGCTCTTAGTAATCCATCCACCTGACAGATGTGCCATATCAAACAGCATGATTATTCACAGGTGTGCCTTGGACTGGTCAAAATTAAGAAATAAAAAAAAAAATCACATATAGCTACAGATAGAAGTTATCCGAGTTATCCTGGGAGGGCAAAGTTAAGACCCGCCCAACTCTGCCTCCAATTGGCTAATACTCATTGCCCTTGTCTCTCAGTCTAGCTGATTGAAATGTCCCATGTTCCAAATCTGCATCATAAATTAGAAAATGAAGCCAAAACTCACAAGTTGTCAGAGTTGTCCAATGGCTCGATGCTAGACCGAGTGTAAACGTGACTGCCGTAGGCCTCTCTGTTCACAATGAGCACCAGGATGCAAATCACCAGAGGAATCCCTGAAGGACATGTTAAATGCTCGTCATGTCGTAGCCTTGAAAAATATATATATATATATATATATATATATATATATATATAATGTCAAATTACCATACACATATTTAACTTCTTTGCACAGGTTTATTTAAATGCAGATTCAGCTCATAGGATAACTTTAGTGTCTGTCTGTCTGTCTGGGCCCAACAGTCAGTCAGTGGAACATGACTCACCCCATCCCAGAGCACAGAACTTGAGGATGTAAGAGGGCACATAGACGTTGAAGACTTTGACAAGTGCAAAATACATATTAATGGCCTCCAATCCCATCCAGGTGAATGATGCCAGAAGGAAGTAGTGCATTACACATGCAACGGCCACACAGAGGCCGTATAGGCCCAAGGAGGACAGCCAGGAGTTGACCAGAAACAGCAGGTTCAAGCCCAGCAGCGCCAGGGAGAGGTTGATAAGGATCTGAGAGGGATAGTCTCGACGAAGCTTTCTGAAACAGAGATTAAACATGCAGGAGGAAAAACGACAGGTAAGGTAAACCAAACATACACAATTAAATATACACATAAGTACCAAGAAAAATACTTTCCAGGAACATCAGCCTGGTCTCTAAAGGTGTTCTTCTCTACCTATTCTCTACCTTTAAAAAAAACTACTGAACACCTCCAGCTCTTCAGCTCTTCTTTGGATAAAAGTGTCTGCTAAATGACTAAATGTAAATGTAATTTCTCAATGTACCCAATAGTTTGACATCATAACATGGTGTTCATTTAAATTAGTGTTGACATAACCTTTAGAGCTACCAACAGGTTACCAGCTTGCATGTAAACACAGTCAGTGTATGACAGTAGAAAACATATTTAAAATAATAACTGTGACTGTAGTCTCACTCGAAAGCTGTGTAAGTGAGAACAGTGATTCCCAAGAACAGTGATGAGACTCCACAACCAACATAGGTGATAATGGTCAGGATCTGCCCATTAGCCGGGTCCACCTGAGTCCTGGAGACATCCTAGACACACACACACACATATACACTGTTAGTCTATCACTCCTCTTACAGAAACTGCTATTGTCCCTATTACTACGGATAAACTTGCACAAAAAGCTGCATCTTTCACTCAACATTAATATTAGGCAGTAGGCAAACTGAGCTTGTTTCAATGGTCAAGTTGTTTAGCAGCCCCATTGCAATGCACTACTGTCGTAAATAATAAAAGACAGCTGTACACATGTATTTGCTATGATTACATCGCTTTACAATGTCACCACACACATCTCAAAGGTTCACACTTTACAGAGGAAGAACATAGGGATGCCTGTTCTCTCCATTACTTTTTGCCATTTTTATTGAACTGCTCTCCTGTGCCATCCGCCAAAAGCATAAAATAAAATGAATCCACTCTGCCAGTATGAAACACAAAATTAATTTATATGCTGATGATTCACTTTTGGCAGTATCAGATATCTGGGTGTTAACATCTCCTCCAATTAAAAAAAACAAAATCAGCCTTTCAACTCTACAGAAAGATAAACCCAGGGGTGGACTTTGGAACTACTGTCTAGCAAACCAATTACAATATATTGTGAAATGCATCAACTGTAACCCGGCCCATACACCATGGATTAAACTAGAACAAGCCGAATGTAAGAACACAAAAATCTCAGATTTACCGTTCATTGGTTCAACCATAAAAACCTGCAACTGCTTCAAAACACACTCCTCTCCTCAACCCTGACAGCCTGGTAGAAAAAACTTGAGATCAGCAAATCACAATTGACTCTCTGGCACAATCCAGATTTTCAGCTCAATAAATCTCCAAATTATTTTACCACATGGGAACAAAAAGGAATCACACATCTCCACCATCTATTCCAGAGTTGCTTGGTTCATCCTCGTGCCCTGTTTGTCTCTGTCATGTATCATTGTATTTCTCTCTGTATCTGTCCTATGTCCTACTGTAATCACCTTATCACGCAAATTAAAGAAAAGGTGAACAGCAGCTACATTCACCAGCAGTTTACTTTAGTGTCCATCCAGAAACTCTGTAACTCCGTTAGATGTCATTATATATTACATAAACTGCATGTGTTTATTTTAATTCTATAGACTGTATAATGTGTCTTTGCTGTCTTTAAAAGTAGAGAACAGGGGAAACATCCAACAATTATTTAAAAAATGATAGATTTGTCAGCTTTGCTTGACAGTAGTTCAGTTTTATATGTTGTTCTTTGAGCACCCTCTGCTGGTAAACTTTGTTCTCCACTACTATAACCCAAATGTGCTTTCCAGGAAAAGGAACTATAACAGAAATATACAGTGCATACCAGAAGGACTCCAAAGTGTGTGAGATGATCACACAGGCACGTTGTGTAGTCATAGCTGCTGTTGTATTTTCTGCAGCCATAATCATCCCAACCTCCATGTCCATCTAGATGATGACACAAACATTCAGTTGAACCAACATCTATAAAAATGGAGTAGAGAATTGATCAGTTAAATGAGGACCTACCGTTTTTATTGAAGTTCCAGTACACACACTGTACATCCTTGAAAATCTTTAACACAGAAGAAAATGTTTGTTGATCAAAGGCATTACTAACTCACTCACACACTATGTTGTCAGCAGCATAAGCAGCAGTTAGCCAAATTTTTAAAGGACAATTTATCCTACTGTATTGGGTATAAGATGGTGAAGTGTGACTTTGACGTCGTCATCTAGATTTTTGATTGGAGAGCTGGCATTGGTCACACTGGCTGACACCACAAATGTGTTGAGGCTCTGCCCCTTTTGGTTGCTCTGAAAATAATAGCAAAAAGTCCATGAAAGTACATAAAACACTGACATTTCAACAGTAGTCAGATAGAACTACACGTTTTTCCCGTTTTCTTGAAGAGAAAGAAGTTACGTAAAAAATAGTACCCTGAAGAGCATCGGCATTCCAAAGAACTGAAACGTAATTCTCAGTGGGCTCTGGTTCAAGCTGTGCTGTGGGAAGCTATTCTGCAGGACAGACGGCAAGGAGATGAAAGCCACTGTGCTGTTGAAGGGATACCTGTTGATGAAAATCTACAGCGTAAAGAGAAAAGTGTTAACTCTCTTTTGAGTTCAGAAGTAAAAAGTTAGGCAATGTCACTATACAACTCATCTCAAGCTAATAAACATTAAGTGTCACTATCAGTCACTATCAGTGACTGGACTCTGGATGTCATTAAAAACTCATATCGTATTTAAACTCAAATAAGTTCAATTCAAGTTTTTAAAGGTCTAACTATTGGAAATGTGTCCAAAATGATATAGAAAACAAAAGTCCGCCTCAAAGCTGCCAACTCTCACACATTGGCCGTGAGACTCACGCATTTGATTGATTTCACACGCTGTCACGCCACACCTCCGATTTCTCACGCTAAAGTACACAAGATTAAAAACAGTTCTGAAAATATCTGACAGCTGAGTTTATCTGTGATCTATCTGTTGAGCCAGAAAAAAGCATCGTGCTGACATTACATTTTTCTACCATCTATGAGCGAACCGGCCCGGTACGGCGTGGTGCTTAAAAATTTGAATGTGGGATACTTATAGTCTATCTTATTTTATCTTAGCTTGTTTGCTTGCTTAGTTTAGCTTAGCTTAGCTTGGCTTATCGTAGCCTTAGCGTAGCTTAGTTTAGCCTATTTTAGCTTCTAAAACAGTTGCTTCAATACAGACAGTTAATGACAGACAGTGCAGAACAAGATGATTTCTTATAAAATATTTATAACAGACCAAATAATGAGATCTCTTTTTTTTTTTTAAATTACATTTTAACTTCAACTGAAAACAAACAAACATTAACAATGATTTGTTAATCATTTATTTGTTCTTTGTAAGTCTAAGTGATGCATTTCATAGTGAGAGGCAGCATTTTAAATGGTATCTTAACTATTTAATGTTACTTTTATCTATATATATGCAGAAACTACAATATAAACATGATTACATTATGATTGTGACAATATAATTTCATTTGATGTGATCAGGCTTATACAGTGCAGTTGATAAAAACATTTGTTGTCTGTTGTTAACTTTGCTAACCTCAGGCTTTGTGCCCGCACGGTCAGATGACACTCCAAATGTCAAACTGCTAAACTGTCCCGGAACTACATCCACTACTGAGATAGCAATGGCTGGAGCAACCAGGGTTGAGGAGCCCGTGTAGCCCACCATCCTGTCTCCGACTGCCTCTGTGATATTGAGGATACTGGAGAAGAACACAGGTAATCAGAGATCAAATAGAAAAGTCCCTTCATTTGGATTTTTGATTCAGGTTTCCATCCTTACATGTTAGTAAACGGCAACAGATTGCTGTCAGACTCCAATATGTCTGAGATGATATTGACCAAAGCTTGGCCAAGTTTTGCATTGACCACACTGAGCTTGACAACGTCCTCCAACTTCTTCAGGACTGTTACAAGCTCCTGGTAGTTCAGTGTGGAGTGGTCTCTTAGTAAACCCTCAATCATCTCCACCACATCCAGAGCATTCTCTGGAGATAGATGATACAAATTGTCAAGTAATGTATGTGATCTAGATCCTTTATGGAATATGCCCTGGCATTTTTTGTTATGAGGATATCAATGTGAAAAAAGAAAACAAGAATCAACATTGACAAGCAGCAAGATTAAATTGGTGAGAATTTAGATGATAAAATCACATGAAGCACTTAATCCATTCTCCTCTCTTTAATTATGAGTTTCTTATTCATTTATCCAATTTGTATACATCAGTTTTAAGACATTTTAAATGTCATTATCATCTCTGAATCTTTTTAATCAGCTATTTGAGAGTGTATGATGTAATTATTTATACGTTGACAACTGCAACATAAGACAGACAAATGTAGTGAAAAGAGTGTGACAGACCAGCAGTAACTTTGACATGATCCAGGTCAGGGATGGTTTCCACCACTAGATAACAATCCTCCAGGTCTGGGACCATCCAGTGGGTGGTGAGGCACAGTTTACTGGTGAGAGGACAGTAGGTCATTTTTAGACAGCTGGGAGGCTGTTGATCCTGGGAATCACCCATCTATTAACTCAACTCATTAGTGACCGACCATCTGATTAATGATTTTATAGCACAGCCTTCTAGCTCATGAGCAGCCAAGTATTGTTACACTAAGTCAACACACAGAAATCCTGAGTCCTGAACGCAGTGAGACAGACGTACCAGCGGATGTAATTAATACTCAGTTTTTGCACTTGTTGGTGTGAAAGAGTGAGTGAGTGAATGAGGGGGGTCCAGTTAGCTGAGTAGGTAGAGAGTGTGTCCAATGTACAAAGGCTCGGTCCTTAGCATGGTGGACCAGGGTTCGACTATTAAATAAAGCTTAAAAAACAATGAATGAATGAGTACTCACCAGTGTCGGGTGGCGTAGTGATTAGGGTTTTTTGGGCACGGCTGAGTTGTGTTTTTTCCTCCATAAGTGGTGGGCCACTCAAATAAGCCTTTCCTTGTCTGGCGGGTTTCTGCATTACAACTAATAATCACTAAAACAAGGTGACAAGTACAAACATTTTTTAACCTTTAAAAACTTAAACCCTAACACTTAACCACTGAACCTGAATTCTACTCACATATGCGGCTTATCTGTATGTCCTGAGTTGCTATGGATATGGATCCATTGTTATAAGGCATCAGCAGCAGGTCCTTTATCTGCTCTACCATTTCCTGTGTGTCTGACTGTGACATTGTGACCTGAACCTGGAAAACACAGCTCTCTCTGCAGACCGTAAAATGAATTATGAATATGAATTGTGTTTCAGAAAGTTCCATACTGAGTAAACTGTAGTACAGAAAACAGATATTGTAATATTTGATATATGAACAAAAAAGATTAAATCACCCATAATAACAAAAGTAAATATTTCTGGTAAGCAGCTCATTTTTTCATCAGATTAATTTAATATCTTTTATTGTCAGTGACTGATTTCAAGTATTTATTTTCCCTCTGTGTAATTTGTTCATGATTTAAGTGAAATTGTATAGAGGTACATGACCCATACCTCGAAACTCTGGAAACAATCACCTGGAAAATAAAGTAAAATAAAGTAAAAATAAAAGTACTGATAGAGTCAAATAACTTCCAGCCTACAACAATATAAGGTCTGTTAATCCAGTGAAATTAAATGCATCTTTCCACATTATGTTCATTCATTGTGATAATTATTTTGAGGCTCGTATTCAACAATTTCACCCTACTTAAAGGATCAGTGTGTAGGATTTAGTGACATCTAGTGATGTAGTTGCATTCAAAGCATGAAGGTGAAAACAGCCGTGTCCTAAAGCCTGTTTGCAGCCATGTGGCTGCCAGGCAATCAGTGGAGGGCACATGAAGTCAGTGCATTTGGTCACTGGTCAAACACTTTTCAACTAACTAACAACAAGAAAGCAAATTAGCGTATTTCTTTAGGCATGTTGAATTCTGGCATCAGACTGCAGAATTCAAAATCAAACAACTTTTGTGTGAGTTGTGAAAGATACCATATTTCATATGTAGCATGGATAAGGGATTCATTTTCCGGCGTGGGAGCCATTTATGTTTACTTACTCCTTTAGAGGTAGAGAGGTTTGATTGCTCATAAGGATGATTTCTGAAAGTGAGATTACATTGAAATCAGTGTGATGTGTGATATTTCTCATATAGATGAGGAGCTGATGTTTGTGTGTTTGTGTGGAAGGTACATCACATACTGTACCTTTGAACTTTGGGGAGCAACTGAAAGTCAAGTACCATCATCATGTCATCAGGTAGACTAAAGTTGAGCTGTGGAGAGACACAGGCCACATATAAGACAGCCAAATCTGCATTATATTTCTAAAACTAAAATAGCTATGTTGTTCTGTCAGACATACCCAGGTGGACAGTGTCTGTTCTGTGTCACACTCTCCTGTTATAGAAACATTCACCTCAACCTCAAAATACAGCTCTGCAAAGGAGAACAATATAAATGATCCACAACTGTCTATACGTAGTCAAATAAAATCCACAAATAATCCACGCAACACTCTAATCCAGACCATTCCTCTGACTGGAAATTATCAGACTGACCAGAGAAATTCACAGGGCTTGTTGAGAAGGTGGTGACTGTGGAGGTCCTTATGGTGCCAGTGGTGGTCATGGATGTCGGTGATAATATTGTTGTGACTGGAGTCCCACCTGTCACCACAACAGGAGGAGTGATTGTGGTAGTGGTGAAACTTTCTGGAGATAGAGAAAAGAATCAGAATGAGTTTTTCTGCAAAGTTACCACATGAGTGGTGTGTTTTCCTACCAACAGGTGTGGTGTGTATGCTCTTTTCGTCAGCCAGCACTTGTATCAGACCACTAGGGTGATGATAGGGATTGGTGAGATTTTTGTGGATCTCATTCTGCATAGCTGCCACATCCAAGCGGGGGATGATGGTTACATGAACCAGGCAGTTGAACCTACAGGGAAGACAGAGTATTTATACCGTCCTCCCACGTGACTTCTTAAATGAAACAGTCTTTTATTTGAAGTAGTGATCTAATTCTGCCTTACTTTGCTGTCATATTACATATTGCAAACTGCATCCTCCAGTTGATCATCTTATTTTTCAGCCACTGTCAGATCATGTAATATTTAGAAAACCTTATCCATGAAGTAAGAGTAAACCTGAAACATCTTACCGGTTATTATGGGGAGTCCACCGCACCTGAAGTATGAGAGTCACAGACTTTAAGTTAAATTGAAATTCCATTTCAGTCAGAGGTTATCTGTAGAATGGTCAATATACTGGCCAATATTGGTGGACAGACACTGTATGTCCATCAGAGAGCACTGACAGTTTGTTCACTGGAATTTCCTGTTGCTTAACAGCCAACATGCACACCATTGTAGCTACAGTATATCTGCAGTAAGCTGCAGTATATCTGCTGATGTGTTAGGCTCTAATGTGCCTGCTCACCAGCCTGTCTTCCTCTGGTGTTTGTACTGTGCTGTCCTCTGTACCGGATCTGTGTAAAAGATCAGAGAAATTCAGTATGCTTATGGCATAGGTTTATTGATGAGGCACACTGGAGTGACAAAATGCAGTGAGTCATGTCACTGTTGTAAATGTGAATCATCTCATACCTGGTGACTTCAAACACAGACACTCTGTACAAATAGATGGTGGCCTGCAGAACCGCTCTGAGCTACAGGAACAACAAACAGCAATTAGAGCCAGATTTACTCTGTGTTAATATGGTCAGAGTATTACTATACACTATAATAGTCAAATTATTATTATTATTTGTATTGTATATTTGGTTATATATTACATATTTCATGATCTATACTAGGGCACATTCTGTCTTTAGCGAACCAAAGTGAAATAAAAAATTAATTGTTTCAGGGTGTAAATAAAGATTTTACAGTTAAATATCTGTCTTTTGTTTTAGTGTATGTGTTTGTTTCTTTTACCCAGTGATGTGCAATTTCTCTGGCTGTGTAAAGCTCAGTGTCGTTCCCATCATAACGGAAGATGGCAAACATCAGTCTCACTTCATAAAGGGACCATTCTGCCAGTCAGCCAATGAGAATATAGGGCAGTGTTAATGTGAGTAAAGTCAATTTATAACACAGTAACAATTAAAACATACAGCGTTTTTTTAGACTGCCAGTACTTGGCCTGGATACTTTTCTCTATTCTACACAAACAGGCAGGCCACAGGCGCAATAACACAAGAACATTGCACTACCAGAACTAGACACAGCAAGCAAGTGGCTAAAGACATATGCTGTCTGTATGAGGGTGTGTATGTTTAAACATAATATTTATTTCAATTGAATGAATCAAATGAAGGTTTACTTAAAGCTAAGGCTTCACATTAGTTTTAAGGAGAGCATTATGGTCAGCTTTGCAGAGAGAAAACAACCTTAGACAGCTGTATGACTGACTCACAAAATGGCTCTTATATTTACTTAACTGACAAACAGATAGGAGGGGTCAATATTTAGGGCTGTGGACACACAGTAAACCAAAGGTAGCCATGGAGGATGCTGCTAACATAGGAAAAAGCTGTAAAACATTTGAAACTGACCATAAACTGCATTTACATGCATGACTGATTGTTGTATAATCACTGGTAGAGGCAGCAACAGGAGAAAATATCAAACTTGTTGATACTCACAAAACCACAAACAATCAGAGGAAACATATTCCAGTTTATGTGAAGCGTGTTTTCCATTGGCTTACCACACTGCAGACTGGAATCAGACAGTGGAGCACACATCTGAGTGTCCCAGTCATCTCTCCCCCACCTCACCAGGTCCCCCTCTGTACATTTCAGTGATGTCACTTCCGCTTTGCTGCGTTTTTGTCCCCATAGCCGAAATAGAGATATTTTTCCAAATAGACTGGTAAATGGAATAATCTGGATAGTCCTGTTGACCAGGAGGTGTGCTGCACCCACAGTAAGCGTTCCGTTGGGGTAAAGTTTGCAGCGTGAGGGAGTTGTATCGCCTTGATAACCTTGGAGAGAAGAAATCAGTGTCAGGTACACAGTGATAATACTGATACTGAATATACTGATAATGGATTATCCTCAAACATCAAAAATCTTAATATATTAAGTAAAATATGATAACAGAGCACCACGAGAATGCCTATTACTAACACACCCGCTATGATGTCCACCAGGTTACCATCGATGTATAAGGCAGGTCTGTCTTTAGTTTGTGTCCAGGTTAGGCACAGTGAGTACCAGTGTGACACACGTAAGTTGATCTGATTCGTAGTCCACTCCTTTCCAAAGACCCAGACCACTAAACGGCCCCACTTTCCCCCCAAGGCCAGCTCAGCATGCTGGACATCAGGATGACGGTACATGAAGGCGGTCCATATCAAACGAAGCTGGACCTAGATATAGGTGAGAAAATGTGAAACATGACTCATAAAGTCTTAAACCGTGCAGACCTCTCAAATTTACCATTGAAATATTCGTATATATTTAACAGTGTAACCGACTTAACTTGGGAATTAGTTGTGCAGTACCAGAAAGGAAGCTTTTTAGCAATACCTGTAACTTCATGTTAAAGCAGACAGTGAACTCCTGCAGGGCGGGGATGGAGACCTGAGGCTTCAGACTCCAGTGGCTGCACTGGAAGCTGAAGTCAGCCACATTCCCCCATAGACTGACTGAAGGGCCTGACAGACACACATACAGTAAATCATTCACATCATTAAGCATCATTTAACAGGAGTAGATCTGTAGAGCGACTGTACTAGGAAGAGAGGATGAGCACTAAATAGTGGTCTATCTGTGAAGCTGTGTTAAAAAAGATCTGTGTGAAGCTGTGACTTGAATCCAAACATTCAAGTCCTATTTTCTAATATGATGTAGAACTTCACGTCTTAACTTACAGATTTCACAGGTCTTGGGCAATACTTCCGTATATGTGACAGAAGATGTATAAAGCACCACTGTGTGTGTGAAATTTGATAAACTGTCACTCACCGTGTTCGTCTTTGTTGGAGACTATTGGCTTAAGAGCACACTAGCTGCTACTAAAAAAAGGTTGGACTGTCACTGTGCATTGTTTAATATAGACGCTGTATTTTTCGTGTTTTAATAAGTTCGAAGGACTGCCATAGGACTAGACTGCCGGGGTTATCTGGTTTATGCCGTCAGGCATGGTATTGGTTGAAGATGTAGTCACATCTCCCTTTACTGAAAACCCTCCCTCTCCCTCTCCCTCTCTCTCTCTCTCTCTGTCTCTCTGTCTCTCTCTCTCTCTCTGTCTCACCCTCTCCCTCCTTCCCCCTCTCCCTCCAATCGTCATTATCATCAATGCATGTTACTAACTAAACTTTTCCCCGAAGTTTCTGTGCTTTGTCATCCAGCAGGTTCTTATGGATCGTGGCTGCTGCTGTGGTCAGCTGCTGACGTCCACTTGACGTCCCTTTGTTGAAAACCTTCTCTCACTCCCTCTCTCTCTCTCCAATCATCATTACCATCAATGCATGTTTCTAACTAAACTTCTTCCCCGGAGTTTCTGTGCTTTCTCGTCCAGCAGGTTCTCATGGATCGTGGCTGCTGCTGTGGTCTGCTGCTGACGTCCACAATATATAGCATTACTGTCATTATTGCTACCATCTCCACTACAGCTTAGTTGGTTAATGACTTATTGCTGTTGTGCATCTGTCTATCTCTACCTCTATCACAGATTCCACTGCTACTGTAATTCACTCTACCATCTATTGTAATTCATTGTAATTGTACAATATGTTTGTGTTGATTGTTCTGTACATGTGACATCCATTGCACGTCTGTCCGTCCTGGAAGAGGGATCCCTCCTCTGTGGCTCTTCCTGAGGTTTCTTCCACATTTTTTCCCTGTTAAAAGGGTTTTTTTGTGGGCAAGTTTTTCCTCACTCGAACCGAGGGTCTAAGG
Organism: Nibea albiflora; assembly: GCA_014281875.1. Classification (NCBI taxonomy): domain Eukaryota; kingdom Metazoa; phylum Chordata; class Actinopteri; family Sciaenidae; genus Nibea; species Nibea albiflora. Next base: position 23,760,541 of record CM024807.1, on the reverse strand, counting down.
ACAGAGGGTGTCACTCCCTGTACAGACTGTAAAGCCCTCTGAGGCAAAATGTGTTTTGTGACTTTGGGCTATACAAATAAAATTTGATTTGATTTGATTTTGATTTGTTGCATTGATTTTGACTGTTTCTTTTTTACACCGAACTCCTAAACTGGTGGACTGCTCTTAAATCTCTCTCTCTCAGTTGTAATTGTACAATATGTTTGTGTTGATTGGTCTGAACATGTGACATCCATTGCACGTCTGTCCGTCCTGGGAGAGGGATTGCTCCTCTGTGGCTTTTCCTGAGGTTTCTACCACATTTTTTCCCTGTTAAAGGTTTTTTGTGGGTTTTTCCTCACTGGAACCGAGGGTCTAAGGACAGAGGGTGTCACTCCCTGTACAGATTGTAAAGCCTCTGAGGCAAAATGTGTTTTGTGACTTTGGGCTAAACAAATAAAATTTAATTTAACCAGTAGGTGGCCAGAGAAAAAAACAACTAACTTGGAGAATGACGACGACGAGTTCAATGTGCACTGTTGATTTTAGTGAATACTTATTTGTATTTGTTATCTTGTATCTTTGCAGTTTCATACTTTTTTTGCATTAAATCCTGGTCAAATACAACACTTGTCTGTTCCTTGGAGGAAATTATGCACACAAGAGTTTTGTCACACCATGGTGAGGTTTGTCCTGTCTTGGGGTTTTTGTCTCGTTACTTCCTGTTTTATTTTGAAATCTAACTCTCCTCTCGTTTCAGGTCACTTGCCCTTCCTCATGTGTCACCGGTCTGATTGTCTCACCTGATCCCTGATCGTTTCCACCTGTTACCCATTTAGTCGGCGTCTTCCCTTTGTCTTGTGCCAAAGTGTTTCGTCGTCCGTTCACCTAAGCCCTCATTGTCACAGTCCGTTTTGCCGAAAGAAAGAAATTGTTTTGCCACGTAAGTTGTTGTCTTCTTCCTCTTTTAAGAGCGATTTTTTTGTTGATTAATCTTTTCTAAGTTTAGTGTTCTATTTTGTTTTCTGTTGTTACAGTTTTTTGTCCTCCCACTTGTGGAGTGATTTTTTTTTTTTTGTTAGAGAGTATTAGATATTAGTAGAGCCCCTGTTTAGGTGAGCCTTTTTCTTTTGATCCCATTTGTTTAGATTTGGTTTTCCTCCTTCGGGAGCGTTTTATGTTTATTATCTAGTGTTTTGTTTTCCTCCTTGTGAGAGTTTCATTTCTAGAATAGTCTTCTGTTTTCCTTGTTTGTATATAATCTTGTTCCCTCCCTTTTAATGTGTTTTTCCCTCTTTTGGGAAGTGTTTATGCCCTGTCATTTTAGCCAGGTCTCTTAAGAATAGACAGAGTTACATAGCCCTTTCATTTCATCACTCTTCTAAGAAGAACTTGACTTCAATAAAGTGTGCTTAATCGTTAATCGTTATATCCTCTGCGTCTGAGTCCTCATTCCTGTCCAGGTCTGACATTACACTTTGGCCAGTATGGACTCAGCAGGGATAGAACAACTCACGGCAGCCCTGCGAGCCCAAGAAGCCTGGCTCTCCCGTCAGGAGGAATTCCAGACCGTCATGGCCTCCCAGATGGGGCTTCTATCCTCACAACTCTAGGGCCTGCACGATCATCTAGTGCAGACGAATGCAGCACCCGAGCCTCCGGTAGTAGCAGCCACCACACCAGTGAATCCCGTTCCCACTATGACTGTAGTGGAAGCAGCATGTAAGTTAGCTCCACCAGCACGATTCTCTGGCAAACTGGGCTTATGCAAAACCTTCCTTATAGACTGCTCTATACATTATGAGCTAAACCCCCAACTTTTCCCACTGACCCATCGAAGATTGCGTTTATGATTTCCCACCTTGCCGGGAGAGCCAAGGCCTGGGCTTCGGCAGAGTGGGCCCGAGATTCACCAGTTTGCAGATCACTCACAGAATTTGAAAAAGCGCTGCAGAAGATTTTTGACCCGGTAACGACCAACCAGGAAAAGGCTCGGGAGCTGAGCGGGCTGAAACAGGGCAACAACTCTGTCTGTGACTACGCCATCCAGTTTCGCACCTCATCGGCGGAGATTGGCTGGAATACTACAGCCCTATACGACGTGTTTTTGAAGGGATTGGCAGCTCCTATCCAGGACCTCCTGGTTCCTTTGGACCTACCCACGGACCTCGACTCACTCATCGCCCTCGCTATCCGGACGGATAACCGAGCCCGCCAACTCAGGCAGCAACGCACCATGAGACTCCCACCGATGGAAAGACCCATACGCCCGCAAGCACCAGGTTGGCCGGCAACCCGTCGATCTTCACCAGAGCAGCAGCAGCATCATCCTCCTCCAGAAGGAGAAGGAGAACCCATGCAACTGGGAAGAGCCCGACTATCACCTGAAGAGAGACAGAAACGGCTACAGGAGGGTAGCTGTTTCTACTGCGGTGAACCCGGTCATCTCGTCGCCACCTGCACTGCCAAGAAGAACCCGGTGGTGAGTAACTTCAAGCTCCACCATTCCTAGAGGCCGCCTGTACGCGGTCTCTGGGCCAGAGAAGGAGGTCATGAGGGAGTATATTGATACCTCCTTGAAAGCTGGACTGATTCGCCCCTCTTCATCACCTGCCGGAGCTGGTTTCTTCTTTGTGGGGGAAAAAAAGACGGTTCTCTAAGACCATGCATTGACTACAGCCCACTTAATGACAACCATAAAGAACCGCTATCCACTTCCCCTTATGTCATCTGTTTTTGACCAGCTCCAACAGGCCCAGATCTTCACCAAGTTGGATCTTCGCAACGCCTATCATTTGGTGCGTATAAGAGCGTGACGAGTGGAAGACTGGGTTTAATACTCCTAGTGGTCACTACGAGTACATGGTCATCCCATTTGGTCTCACTAATGCTCTGGCCGTATTCCAGGCCATGATTAACGACGTACTAAGACTTTCTCGACCATTTCGTGTATGTATACTTGGACGATATACTCATCTACTCCCCTGACCTGACTACCCACCAAGACCACGTAACCCAGGTATTAAAGAGACTGCTTGAAAATAAGCTTTGTCAAAGCTGAAAAGAGTGAATTCCATGCCGAAACTGTCTCCTTCCTGGGCTTCATCGTAGCCCCTGGAAGAGTGCAGATGGACCCGGCTAAAATTAGTGCTGTGGTCGATTGGCCCACACCTGATCGCCGCAAAAAGCTTCAGCAGTTCCTTGGGTTTGCTAACTTTTACAGGCGGTTCATCAGAGGCTTTAGCGCAACAGCTGCTCCTCTCCATGCTCTTACCTCCACACAGGTACAGTTCCGCTGGTCTCCAGAAGCTGATGCTGCTTTTCGAGTCCTCAAGTATCGATTTACCTCGGCCCCCATCCTCACCCTGCCGGATCCTCAACGACAGTTCGTGGTAGAGGTGGACGCCTCTAACGAGGAGATCGGGGCCATCTTTTCACAGCGGTCAGAGCAGGATGGTAAGATGCACCCTTGTGCTTTCCTGTCACGGCGACTATCCAAGGCGGACCGGAACTACGACGTTGGTAACCGGGAGTTGCTGGCGGTCAAGCTAGCTTTGGAGGAGTGGAGACACTGGCTTTGAGGGGACGGACCATCCATTCATTGTCTGGACTGATCACAAAAACCTAGAGTACATCAAGACAGCTAAAAGACTCAATTCTCGCCAGGCCAGGTGGGCCTTTTTTTTAAATTTTTTTTATTATAACCGATTCTCCTTTTCTCTCTCATACAGGCCGGGGTCCCGAAACGTCAAGCCGGACGCACTGTTAAGCAGGCTAATGGTGAGGCTCCGTCACCTAGTGGGTGCCCAGAGAATCGTTTGTTTGTCCCGGTTGATATGCGCCCACAGGTGATCCACTGGGCCCACACCTCGCTGCTTTCCTGCCATCTGGGAGTTCGATGTCCGATGTTCGCTATCTCTCAGAGGTTCTGGTGGCCCTCCATGGAGCCGGAGGTCCGGGAGTACGTAGAGGCATGTTCGGTCTGCGCCCGGAACAAGACGTCCTCCGGGTCACGCATGGGTCTCCTGCAGCCACTTCCCATCCCCTCCAGACCGTGGTCCGACATCTCGGTGGACTTCGTCACGGGGCTCCCGGTCTCTCAAGGTAACACCACTGTCCTCACAGTGGTGGACAGATTCTCCAAGATGGCTAGATTCATTGCTTTGCCTAAACTGCCCTCCGCCAAAGAAACGGCGGAGATCATGATGATCAATGTTTTCAAGGTTCACGGATTTCCCAAAGACATTGTGTCAGACCGGGGCCCCCAGTTCGTCTCCAGGTTCTGGAGGGAGTTCTGCCCACTCATCGGAGCCAAAACCAGCCTGACCTCGGGTTATCACCCGGAGGCCAACAGCCAGACCGAACGCCTCAACCAACAACTGGAAACCGGCCTCCGGTGTCTGGTCTCTCAGAATCCCTCGACATGGAGCAAACACCTGGTCTGGGTCGAGTATGCCCACAACCTACTGCCCACCTCGGCCACAGGTATTTCACCATTCAAATGTGTATTTGGTTACCAGCCTCCTGTGTTCGCAGACAACGAGCTGGAGGTGTCTGTGCCCTCCGCCCATGCCATGGTTCGCCGCTGCCACCGCATCTGGGCAGCCGCCAAGCGGGTTTTAATTCGCCAAGGGGACCGGGTCAAGAAGACTGCAGACCGCAAGAGGCGACCCGCCCCAACTTACCAGCCAGGACAGAGAGTGTGGCTTTCCGCCAAGGATCTTCACCTTAAAGTTCCTTCCAAAAAGCTGGCGCCACGGTTCGTGGGCCCGTTTCCAATCACCAAGCTCATCGGCCCTGCAGCAGTTCGCCTTCGCCTGCCCCGATCCCTCCGTGTTCACCCGACCTTCCACGTAAGCCGGATCAAGCCCACCAAGGAGAATCCGATGGTCCCAGCCGCCGCCCCTCCGCCGCCCCCAGAAGTGATAGACGGCAGTCCGGTATACAAGGTCAAGCGGTTACTGGCAGTTCACAACCGGGGCTGAGGTAAACAGTATCTGGTGGACTGGGTAGGATATGGTCCTGAGGAGAGGCAGTGGGTCCCGTCTCGTTATATCCTAGACTCTACTCTCATCACAGACTTCCACAGGGACCAGCCTGGGCCGTCAGGAGTCGGCCCTAGAGGGGGGGGTACTGTCACACCGTGGTGAGGTTTGTCCTGTCTTGGGGTTTGTCTCGTTACTTCCTGTTTTATTTTGAAATCTAACTCTCCTCTCGTTTCAGGTCACTTGCCCTTCCTCATGTGTCACCGGTCTGATTGTCTCACGTGATCCCTGATCGTTTCCACCTGTTACCCATTTCCCTCATGTGTATTTAGTCGGCGTCTTCCCTTTGTCTTGTGCCAAAGTGTTTCGTCGTCCGTCCACCTAAGCCCTCATTGTCACAGTCTGTTTTGCCGAAAGAAAGAAATTGTTTTGCCACGTAAGTTGTTGTCTTCTTCCTCTTAAGAGCTTTTTTTTTTTTTTTTTTTTTTTGATTAATCTTTTCTAAGTTTAGTGTTCTATTTTGTTTTTTGTCCTCCCGCTTGTGGAGTGATTTTTTTTTTTTTTTTTTGTTTTTTTTGTTTTTTTTGTTAGAGTATTAGATATTAGTAGAGCCCCTGTTTAGGTGAGCCTTTTTCTTTTGATCCCATTTGTTTAGATTTGGTTTTGTTTATCTAGTGTTTTGTTTTCCTCCTTGTGAGAGTTTCATTTCTAGAATAGTCTTCTGACTTCAATAAAGTGTCCTTAATCGTTATATCCTCTGCGTCTGAGTCCTCATTCCTGTCCAGGTCTGACAAGTTTAGCTGGTTGTGAATCTCAGTTAGGACACAGGGTCATGTTGGGTGCAACAGTCACAAGAGTGTGAGGCGAGGGGTTTGCAATTACCAACTACATCTATATATGCGCTCTCACACACTGGTCCTTATTTACTGCTGATATTTACAAAGCTGACTGGACTGTCATGTTGCCATGTAGGGAACCCTTTAGTCTACAATAGGTATACAACTAAGGATTATTTTGATACACTCTGATTAAACATTAAAGATTTCTTTATTGTCATTGTACATTGAACTCATTGGGTTACTTTTATGATGACTTACTGTAAATTTTGTATAGAGATATTTAATGAACAAATCAAAGAGAAAAACAAAACGGGTAACAACATGATGGTTCTTGGTGATGGTTCATTTTCTGTCAGTGCATAATTTGATGATTTCAGCATAAAAGTGAACAAATCTCTCGTGGAGAGATGTTTTTAAAAAATGAATCACTGCATGAAAAATGAGAATTCTGCAGATAAAAAAGTAATAAAATACAATGACAATAAATGGCATTAGTATTCTGAATTTTTATCTGAACTTGCAGAATTTGCATCAGGCTTGATCCTTAAAACAGATAAAGTACGTAATCATTGTAGGTGATTTTAATATTCATGTGGACAACCACAATGATCGCCTTAGTACTGCGTTTATCTCTTTATTAGATTAAATTGGCTTCTGTCAGAGTGTAAATAAACCGACTCGACCGTCTGAACCACACCCTTGATCTCGTTCTCTCATATGGCATTGAACTTGATAATCTAATAGTCTATCCACAGAATCCTCTTCTTTCTGACCATTTTTTAATAACGTTCGAGTTCATATTACTGGACTATAAGCCTTTTTGTAGAAACTCTTACAGCAGATGTTTATCTGACAGTGCTGTTGCCAAATTCAAGGAAATTATTCCTTCAGTATTGAATTCAATGCCATGTCTCAATGTAGCAGAGAACTTGTCTGCCTCCATTAGCCCCTCACAAATAGATCATCTTGTTGAGAGTACTACAGGCTCATTACAGATAGCACTTGACTCTATTGCACCTCTGAAAAAGAAGATAATTAAACAGAGGAGGTTAGCACTATGGTATAACCAGCAGACTCGTAAATTAAAGCAAGTGGCACGTAATTCCGAACGTAAATGGTGTGCCACTAAACTGGAAGAATCTCGCTTAGTCTGGCAAGATAATCTTAAAACCTACAGGAAGGCTCTCCGTAATGCCAGAACAGCTTATTACTCTTCTTTAATAGAAGAAAACATGAACAACCCCAGGTTTCTCTTCAGCACTGTAGCCAGGCTAACAGAGAACCACAGCTCTATTGACCCATCTACTCCTCTGGGTCTAACTAGTAATGACTCCATGAGCTTCTTTAATGATAAAATTATAACTATTAGAGACAAAATACATCATGCCTTTCCTTCAACAGGCATAGATTTGCATTCTGACACAGCAAGTTTGGAGTCAGCTGCGGAACCTGGTACATATTTGGACTATTTTTCTCCCATTGACCTTCATCAAATAACTTCGATAATTTCTTCATCTAAGTCGTCAACCTGTCTCCTAGACCCCATCCCAACCAGGCTGCTCAAGGACATTTTACCTTTAGTCAGCCCTTCTTTACTGGATATGATTAATCTGTCTTTATTATCAGGATATGTACCACAGTCCTTTAAAGTAGCTGTAATTAAACCTCTTCTTAAAAAGCCCACTCTAGATCCAGAGGTCTTAGACAATTATAGACCGATATCAAACCTTCCCTTTCTTTCTAAGTTACTTGAGAAAGCTGTAGCTAATCAGCTGTGTGAATTTCTTAATAAGAACAGTTTATTCGAGGATTTTCAGTCAGGATTTAGAGTGCATCATAGCAAAGTCACAAACGTTCTCCTAATGGCATCAGACAAAGGACTCATCTCTGTACTTGTCCTGTTAGATCTTAGTGCTGCATTTGACACCATAGACCATCAAATTCTTTTTCAGAGATTGGAACATCAGATTGGCATCAAAGGGACCGCCCTAAGCTGGTTTAGGTCATATTTCTTAGATCGATCTCAGTTTGTCCACGTCAATGATGAATCCTCCATGCATACCAAAGTCTGTCATGGAGTCCCACAAGGTTCTGTGCTAGGGCCACTTCTATTCAGTCTATATATGCTTCCTCTAGGGAACATTATTAGGAATCACTCCATTAATTTTCATTGTTATGCTGACGACACCCAATTATATTTATCGATCAAGCCTGATGAAACCAATCATTTAGCCAAACTGCAAGCATGCCTTAGGGATATAAAAAGTTGGATGACCTACAATTTTCTGATGTTGAACTCGGATAAAACTGAAGTTCTTATAATTGGACCCAAACACCTCAGAAACTCTTTCCGGAGACTTGGCTACCTTAGACGGAATCACCTTGGCCTCCAGCTCATTTTTGATCAGGATTTGTCCTTTAATGCCCACATAAAACAAATTTCAAAGACTGCATTCTTCCACTTACGCAACATTACCAAAATCAGACGCATCCTGTCCCAAGCGGATGCAGAAAAACTAGTCCATGCATCTGTTACTTCTAGGCTGAACTATTGTAACTCTCTATTATCAGGCTGCCCCAATAAGTCTCTTAGGACTTTGCAGCTAATTCAGAATGCTGCTGCATGTGTTCTGACAGGAACCAAGATCAGAGATCACATCTCTCCCATTTTGGCTTCCTTGCATTGGCTACCTGTTGAATCTAGAATAGAATTTAAAATTCTTCTCCTTACGTACAAAGCTCTTCATGGCCAGGCACCATCATATCTAAAAGAACTCATAGTACCTTACTACCCCTCTAGACCACTGCGCTCTCAGAATGCTGGGTTCCTTGTGGTTCCTATAGTTTCCAAAAGTAGACTTGGAGCCAGAGCTTTCGCTATCAAGCTCCTCTTCTGTGGAACAAACTACCTTTCTGGGTTCGGGAGGCAGACCCGGTCACCACCTTCAAGAGTAGACTTAAGACTTTCCTTTTTGATAGCGCTTATAGTTAGGGCTGGCTCAGACCTTCCCTTAGTTATGCTGCCATAGGACTAGACTGCTGGGGTTATCTGGGTTATGCCGTCAGGCATGGTACTGGTTGAAGATGTAGTTGCATCTCCCTTTACTGAAAACCCTCCCTCTCTCCCTCTCTCCCTCTCTCTCTCTCTCTCTCTCTCTCTCTCTCTCTCTCCAATCGTCATTATCATCAATGCATGTTACTAACTAAACTTCTTCCATGAAGTTTCTGTGCTTTGTCATCCAGCAGGTTCTCATGGATCGTGGCTGCTGCTGTGGTCTGCTGCTGACGTCCACTTGACGTCCCTTTGCTGAAACCCTCTCTCATTCTCTCTCTCTCCTATTCTCTCTCTCTCTCTCTCTCTCTCTCTCTCTCTCTCTCTCTCTCTCTCTCTCTCTCTCTCTCTCTCATTCTCTCTCCCCAATCAGCATTACCATCAATGCATGTTACTAACTAAACTTCTTCCCCGGAGTTTCTGTGCTTTCTCGTCCAGCAGGTTATCATGGATCGTGACTGCTGCTGTGATCTGCTGCTGATGTCCACCATATATAGCATTACTGTCATTATTGCTACCATCTCCACTACAGCTTAGTTGGTTAATGACTTATTGCTGCTGTGCATCTGTGTCTCTCTATCTCTATCACAGATTCCACTGCTACTGTAATCACTCTACCATCTATTGTAATTCATTGTAATTGTACAATATGTTTGTGTTGATTGTTCTGTACATGTGACATCCATTGCACGTCTGTCCGTCCTGGAAGAGGGATCCCTCCTCTGTGGCTCTTCCCGAGGTTTCTTTTTTTTTTCCTGTTAAAAGGGTTTTTTTGTGTTTTTCCTCACTCGAACCAAGGGTCTAAGGACAGAGGGTGTCACTCCCTGTACATATTGTAAAGCCCTCTGAGGCAAAATGTGTTTTGTGACTTTGGGCTATAGAAATAAAATTTGATTTGATTTGATATTTTACTTATATAACACCTTTCTTCTTTTCTGACCACTCACAGCACTTGTACACTACATATCTCATTCACCCATTCACACACATTCATACACTGATGGCACTGGCTGCCATGAAATGTGCCAACTGCTCATCAGATTTTTCAGGACAAATGGCTGTTAGTTACACTGGTTTACAACTCTGCTTCATATTAGCTCAAGCTTTTGACCTTTCATCCATAACTTCAAGGCCATATACGTAATTGCCACATAGTGTTTAACTACACTGTGTTTGTTTTAGATATTCTTGACTTATTTACAATCAACACAGTGAATTTCTCACAGAACTTCTCATGGGTCACGCAGGTTTTAATCTAAAAGATACTAAACAGTTTATAGTGAGAAATAGGTTTCTATCTATGAGCACAAGGTGGCAATCAAATGTTCATTGTCTTCTCTTATTCTCATAACTAGAAATATGAATTATTATAAAATGCATAGTTACTACTTCCCCTGCCCAATTCTAATCTATTCTATCAAACTATCAAATCGTCCATTCAGAATATTTTCCTACCTTGCTCGTTGGTGGAGGCAGTGCTGCTCAACACAAACAGAGTGATGGATGCAGTCACAACTGTTTGAAGAAAATTCATTTCAAACCTGAGGGGGAAAAAAATTGAAGTTCCTTTTCAGGACTTGCAGTTAGAAGAACCTTTATCTGAATAAAACAAGTTCTTCAATACACTATATGAAAAAAACTGTGTACAGAGTATTGCCATCCTAATAAATTATTTGTTTGTATAAAAAAAGAATAATTAGAGTTTTAATCACCTCAAAAAAATCCTCTTCATACTCACGACCTCAGTGAAGAAGTGCCTCATTGGTTTCAAACAAGCTCTGTGACAGATCAGAAGATGAACCACAAACACAGATCGACTGACTGACTGGGTGTGGAGTGGAGACCAGTGTATTCTTGCTATGATTGGTTCACTTGTGTATATTATGTGTGTCTGCAGCTGTTTGCTTGTGTGAGATAGAAAATGGGTGGAGCGAGAGAGAGACAGCGCAAGAGAGAGACACACACACATCGACAGAGAGAGATAGAGAGAATGTATGTGCATGAACAAGTCAGATATCATCTTACCAGTCAGTCAATTAAGAATGTCATTGAATGCTGCACAAAGACATGATTAGTTCTGACAAACATGCACTGCTTTCCGTAAACACTGCCTGCACCTGTAAAGCGTAAAGCTGTAAAGAGCTCATAGGAAAATATTATACTGACCTTTGTATGTGTGTAATAAATTAAAAGTCACATTAAGAAAAGTAAGTACAGCTTCTTGCTGTACTTACTTTTATAAAGGGAAATCTATTGTAAGTCTGTCTTTATTTACATGTAACATGGTAATAATGGAAACTTCAAATCAATGATAACAAATGCGATGCTGAGTTTTGTAGAAAGTTTATTCATTTTAACGACACATCAAGGCATACAGCTTGAATTTGATATTTTGTCATTCTCTTGAGGAGAAATGGTAAGAAAAGTGCATATAGTACTTGCATAACAATTCCAACAATCATTTTGATTATTATAAAACAGTAAAGGTCACAGGAAAATATTGTCAGACATTAATCAGTTATTAATATAAGCTGTTATTTTTTGTGTATATATATATATTATGAAATATCAAACAAAACACTGAAATGGATCCTCTGGCCTTTATGTAAAAATAAAATAAAATAAAAATCATGACCGCTGTTAGACAGTGACCAGGCTTTCCATCTCTACTCTCTACTTGTTGCCACAGTCAGCACAGAAGATGTCTCTCCCCTTGGTCACGAAGCTCTTGTTGGCCAGACTGAGGGAGCATTTCTTACAGTTGAAGCAGTATTCGTGCCAGGAGCTGCCCTCATAGTTGACCACATTCACTCCTTTACCAAAACCTGAGAGGAGAGGAGAGGAGAGGAGAGGGGAGGGGAGGAGAGGAGAGGAGAGGGGGGGGGACTATTAATCAGGTTTTTTGCATTCAGACAGTTATCATCCATCCATTCTTTCACTTTCCATGACTACTTATCCTGATCCTTGATCCCATGTAGACAAACCATTGTTCAAACCAAAACCTTCTTGCTGTGAGGTGACAGTGAGGTGCATAATTCTAGGTAATTAAACTCAGATTTAATGACTACTGTTATGTTATCAATATTAATATTAATACCAATATCAATATTGGCATAAATGTGAAATCCTTTTTGCTGTTTCTATCATCCATCCCAAATGATGTCAACATGACATCAGCCTAACCTCACAGTTGGGGTTTACAGAGTCTTCATTGGGATGATTTTCACTTGTCCAAACAAAAACACACAGGGCCATGTGACCACACCAAAGATCTCTGAGAACTGTAATATTAAACCAACAGAAGGCAGATGTTTGAGTGTATGAATGCTTTTCCTTTCCCTTTAATATTTTCAACTATATTAGTAACCAACTCGTGTGAAATACCTTCATGTGCATATTTAAATCACTGTAGGTGACCGTTTTTTTCATTTGTACTTTATAACAACATAAACTTTGGTTTAAATTTCAAACAACCTGTGATTGGGTTTTGGCAGCCACTGCATTTCTTTGCCACAGTGTTCTTGTAGCAGTCGACACAGAAGACCTGGTCCTGGTGGTTGGTGAAACTCGTCCTTGCCAGAGGCTTTGAGCAGGAGCTGCACACGAAACAGTGACCATGCCATGGTTGGTCCTGGTAATTCAGTCCTCCAGAGGTGATTGGCTGAAGACAGAGTTGGTTACCATGGTTACCATAGTAATTTCTATGAAAATCCTTTTTTTCTTTATGAGTCAGGTTTAACCTCCCTTCACCTTCCTATTCCAGTTTAAAATGACAATCATGTGATGTAAATAAGGTTTCATATCCCATTCAGGTCATGATGTTCATGTCCTGCTTTAGGAAAATTGAGGAAGGTCTGGTCAACGTTTGAGGAGAAAAACAAACCTTTTTGCAGCTGACACAGTGTTTAGCAAATTTCTTGTCATAGCATGGGCTGCAGTATACATCACTTCCTTTGGAGATGAAACTCTGCGATCCTATTGGTTGTTTACAGTTGTAACAGGTGAAGCACTCATCATGCCAAGAGTTCCCTTTGTACTCCACACTCTCTGTGCCTGCATGAGACCAAAGATGAAGAGAGACACAGGTAATGATGGCACTGCCTCAGCTCAACTGTGAAGCTCTATATGACAGTCAAACATGACAGAGGCCTGATTTCAAAATAAGGCAAAACATAATTGGGTTATTATAGGATTTTGCTGCCATCACTATAGATACTGTGATCTAAATACATTTTATTTTTGTTTTTTGTTTTGTTTTTTTGGAGTGGGGAGTGTGGGAGGAGTGCAGTTGCAAGCCTAGCTGCTAGCTGTTGACATTCCATTAGTATGAACAGACAACAGTGTCTCCAGACTAGAATGTGTTAAAGGTGAACACTAACGTGGATAAATGCATTCCCTTTGACTATTTTGGGGGAATAGTATTTGTGGTGTCATCAGTATGGGTTTAAAGTCTGACCACCAGCAAGAGTTTGGCAGAATAGAGACCGACTCATATGCATACCTGATTGTATTTGAAAATGTCTCTGATTCTCCTTGATCAAGCTTCAGTAAATATTACAGAATAAGACATCAGAGGCTCCTGAACGCTTTCTCCCCTCTTGACCTGGTGGCATTGACTTTCAGCAATTTCTCCACAACAATTTTGAAGTTGTGGTTTTTATTTTGGTAACTTGCCTTTAGATTCTCTTCTCTGATCAAGTTTTATTTTGGAAGACACAACAATCCTCATCCATCTATCTTCTATTATTGTGGCATTGCCAGTAAGTATATTTATTCATATTTTATTTGTTTCTGAATCTGTTGTGAATGTAAGCACATCATATGTACTTGTTAGAGTTATCTGGCATTCTGATGGTTTGTAATATTGTTTGACCTTTTCTTCATTCAAATGAAAGGAATCATTAAAACAACCCATGGCCTGTTCAATGGAGGAATTAGTTCAGCTTGCTGTTTCATTCCATACATGAGTACAGATACAACATCTCATTTTGATGTCATTGAAAATACCTCTGATTGGACAAATCATTGTCAACAAATTGTTTCTAAAATGCAACTATGCAACTATTTACTAATGCAAATTATTCTGAAAGTATTCAAGTGTTGCAACCCCAAAATCAGCATCATTTTTAGGTCTCATTAATTCTGTGCTTCATTAATTGTTGTTCATTGGTCTTACCAGCCAGTATGGCTTTATAGCAGCCATGGCAGCGTGGAGCATCCTCTCTGGAGCAGCACTTCCCGCACATGATGCGGTCATCCTTGGAGCTGAAGGGCTCCTTGGCCAGAGGCTTGTAACACTTAGCACAACGGAAACACTCCTCATGCCAGTACTTGCCCTTATGACTGAGCTCCTGATGGAGGAAGGAACATGAGAGACTTTGATGAGAGGTACATGGAGGGAAATGAAACATTGTCACAAAGGGCAACGTTTTGCATGATAATGCACACCTTTGATTCCACAGGGATGGGTCGATGGCACTCAGTGCAGGTGTTCGCACAGAATTTGGTGTGGCAGCGGACGCACACCGGCTTGCCTTGGTTGCGTACGAATCTCTTTCCCCCAAGGTCCTCCTGGCAGTAAAAACAGTGTGAACTGTCTGCCATCATCACTCCAAGAGAGAGAGAGACTTCAACTTCTAAAAGGAGAGGAGAAAGGTTAAAGTCCTGCTCATCATGATTTTGTAGCAGCAACTGATGCTCATACTGACATTTATGTTTAGAACATTAATAATCTGTGATTAAGAATCACAGAGAGCACAAGTCTAGCGAGTTCTTGTTAGAGACGTCTACCCAGAACCTCCACACAGAGGTGCTGTTGGTGCTCTTTGTGAGGCTGAAGAGAAAGAAAGTTTTGTTTATTAACAAACCTTCAATGTTTATTGCTGCATTTTGCACATACTGTAAGATACATTCAGTATTCATGTTTATAATAACAGATAATATAAAACACATGCACATGGGACATTATTCAGCACAATGAACATTTTTACTTTCGATACTTCATGGGAATTATGCTCATAAGAAGGTTTTAAATGCAGGATTTGAAAGTGTTATGGCATTAAGTAAAGGATATAACTCCTCATAATGTCCATCTTCATTTAAATGAACAGGCTGCAGAAGACTGTGCCTGAACATTCTGTTCAGAATACATCTAAAGCATCATGGAAGTAATTTTTCACACAACAGTCCAAAAATCACTCTCATATAAACTTCCTAAACATAGACCCAAAATGTTGATCACCAGAACTCCAATTACAAAGCTGTGATTACAGGGACAGGATTTCAACGGAAAAAAATACTCAACAAGCTGGCAAAATCACACAAACACACAGACATGTCAAGGAAGTCTGTTCACTTGTTATTTCCCACATCAAGTTCACACTGGCTGACCACGAGGAATTCTCCTTGACTGCACACTGTGTGTGCGTGTGCATTCACAGTGAGGTGGTTACATAAAGGAATGCCTGGTATGACTTGATGTGTTGAGATATGGACTGTTGACAACTCATTGACACAAGCTTCACACGCATGCGCACACTCACACAACCACTCCCTAGCAGACCAGAAAAACCACAAACTATAGCGTTCACTCTCCTTTTTGGAGCAGCATGTCAGCACACACTCATGAGGAAGTTCTGGTTTTGGCAGAGAGCTGATGTTACCACGAGTTCTGGCTGCATTCACCAACATCCTATAAACTGAACTGAACTGTTGATCATAATGATGTCCATGCTGATGCACAGTTTACTCCAGTTGATTTGTTGGTAATGAATAAAATGCTGAATAACTCCAGTCTTATCCTGAAGTGACATACGATAGTACGAAGTTTCCAACCACTTTTTAAAAATCTTGTGACCTTCATATTTTCCCCACTAGTTGCTCCTGTTTGGTCTCTGAACAGCGCTCTTATGTTTGAAATAAATCCAGGACTAAGACTATTACTACCAGACTAGGCCAGGTCACACTGCTCTGTGCCAGCAACCTAACATGCTGGTACTAAGCAGGAATAATGTTCACCTATGCAGCAACTTCTGTGGCTGTGAAGCAAAGCCAACGCACAAGTGCCAAAAACTACTGCATTTTCTCCAGTGTCCATTTGAAGCTGGCTTCACTATGTTCACTATGTTAGTTCAGTGTGTTTGCTAACTTTAGCAAACTAGTTCGTTTGCAGTTATCGGGTCATCAGGTTTTGAACAAATTGACTAGATGATGGCACTTGATGAAAAGTCATTTTTCTCTCCACTTATTATTAACTAGGGGTGCACGATAATTATCAGGCTGATAACAGGAAATTATTACGTCATTCTGATAAGTCTGATATCTGACGAATATCCTTGATAACATTTATAATTTTGTCAGCACGGCAGTGGTCCGCTGAAGGCCACTATGAGACCTGAATGGCCTGCAGTGAATGCTGCATTTAAGTAACTCTGTCACAATCAGAAAAACTCTTTCTGTCAATAATTTTGGTATTTGCTGACTTGAATTAATATCCACAGTATTTTTCAACATGTTGCACATAAACAATAGAAACATGAACTTAAAAAGGCAGAAAGAACGACTAGCAAACGTGGCAACAGGGAATTTCCGTCACACCGTGAATACAGCACAGCGTGCTTTCGTTTGAAAACAGACAGCAAAAAAATCGCTCAAGTCCGACATTTTCTCTTCTTTTTATAGTCTCTTCTAGTGCACAAGTGAAGTGAAGTGGTCCTGCAGGTTCCGCTTAAAAGTCAGAATTCTGAGAAAAAAGTCAGAATTCTGAGAAAAAAGTCAGAATTCTGAGATTAAAAGTCAGAATTCTGAGAAAAAAGTCAGAATTCTGAGATTAAAAGTCAGAATTCTGAGATTAAAAGTCAGAATTCTGAGATTAAAAGTCAGATTTTTTTTTTATGTGGCCCAAATCCTCTTCCGTACTGGGCAGCTCGGCGACACACACATAGAGGGAGCAGAGCAGACAGCAGAGCAGTGCTGCACAATAAATGCCAAAGCGAAGTGCAGCTTCACAGATGAACTGCAAAAAAATGACCATGTACCGTCTGGCACTGTGTGCAAAGCTGCCTCATATATTTCAGTGTATAACCCTCTGAGGACGGATTGGGTGGATCCGCCCAAAAAGTCAAAAGTTTTACATATATGTGAATATCTCCGAAACAGTTTACAACAGAGATATTGTTTGTATGTAGTTTTGAGGAATGCACTTTTTCAGATTGTGTTTACATAAAAATGTCTGAATCTAACTTGTGTCAGTGAATCAATTTTCTATATATATTCAGTTTGTAATCCCGTTGCATCAGTTATTTTTTTAGAGGCTTGCCAATAGTTTTTCATTGGAAAAAATAATATCTCTATTTAAAGAGTCAAACGTGTTTTAGGGTTTATTCATAGTATTAATGCCATGATCTTAGGTCATGATGTATATGTACATGTATATGTGTGTGTTGTTGGTTATCGGTATCGGCTGAAAGTTATCAGTTATCTATCGGTACAAGTTTGTTTTTTTTGTTTTTTTAATGTAGTGTGCATCCCTATTATTAACCGACATATATGCAAACATCTACTCAGTATTTTCTCTAAACTGTAGAGAGAGAACGGTAAAAACTGAAAATGATGTCTTTTAATTTAATTTGAATAGTAGGCTGTCGTTAAAAATATTAATACCAGAATTGTATCAATCAAACTATATACATAGATATATATGCGTCGGTTAAAGTGCTACATTAATAAAGTTTATTAAATAACTTCTTTTGTGGTCTTGTCTCCTCAACAGACAATAAGCTGACAAGACATCAGCGGGCATACGTCTTCCATTCAGCAGCCTGCTAATTCATTACTTATTAATGGAAAAAGCAGCAGGTGCTTTATTTGTTGTCTGGGTGAGGTTACTCATCCATCTCCACTGGACAGACACCAATTTCAGCTAGCCCATGCCAAGAGTGGGTATTTATCTCTTATCTACTATTTGACTTCCTGCCTCTCCCTAAATTAAAAAGGATCCCTTTTTATGTGCTTTCTGTTCTTCTGTTCTGGTTTTCCTCACAGCTATACTGAAAAACTTGGTAAAGATACTGTACATATAGTCCACAGCCACGCAATGTAACTTGTAGGTCTCTGGAGCAGGCAATAAAAATACTTGGCTACCACCATCATGAAAACATTATGTGATGGGAAGCAAACAATGACTGACAGGAAGCAAGCCAGAATCCACTCAGGTTAGAAGAAAATAAATCAGGTCACAGTGACATCAGACCACTCTGAGGACAGAGGTGCTGCTTGTTTTTCCTCAATAAATATTCTCACCGTGTCAAAGTACGACAGCACATATTAATCATTTTCTTGTGGCCAAGCGGCCAATGCAAAACTCATTGTTTGATCACCATGGAAACCGTTAAATGTGAATCTAGAAGCAGGGGTGCAGCAACACAGCCAATGATAACTCTCTTGTGTTAAACACACTGTGAGGATGTAAGTGACATGAAAAGCCTGGTCTTCAATCATTCTGCTCTCACTCTGTATTCTTTCCCACCCAAAGCTTCACCCACCTGACTCAAACAATTACAGCTCAGTTCAGTTTCTCAGAAGTCCAAAGCCACTACTGTGCAGCTGGAGATGTGTGGTGTTAAAGTGAAGCGCAGTGTGCAGTGACCCTGGGTCATGACACATGACCCAGGGTCATAATTTAGTGGGGGGGGGGGTTTTGTGTCATTGTTCCTCCCTACCTAGGGGTGGTGCTACCACCTTAGGGTCTCGCCCTCTCTCCAGGTGCTGCCTGCCGATTTGTTAATGGACTGGTGAATCATCTATAAATGGCCGCCGCTGGATTCAGTCTCTCTCTCTTCTCTTGACCCTACTCCCAACGGCACAAGGCAGTATTGTATTGTATTGTATTGCATTGTGTTTTGTTTTGTGAAGTCGTGCTGGTCTGCCTTAGCAGACTTCAACTTAGCAGTCCAGGTAGTAGTAGGGGTGAGTAGCTCTTTTGGTTTGTCTCCTTTTTTCTCCTGTTTATTTTATAGGGAGGCAGGTTAGAACCCTGTAATTTGGTTTCCTTGTTTTGGTTAGGCAAGTTAGTTTGGGCAGATTGTTTTGGTTGTTGTTTTGGGCCATGCTCACCCTGAAGATATAAACTACCACTTTGAAAATAATTATTGAAGAATAAATGAACTTTGGTTGGACTGCAGCTCTGTGGCCTTGGTCATTCTTGGGAGTGGGGAAAGAGGGGAGCACCCTTTTCTTATGTTCGGTTCCCCTAGGCCGGACGTAACATGAAGTGGGGGCTCGTCCGTTCTTTCTGTTTGATTGATCTGTGTTAGTTGGCTTTGTTTCCCACTTGTGGTCTTTGCTTGTCTGTTTGGCAGTTTTTTTTTGTGGTGGTGGCGGAAGTGAAATGGAGTTTAAATTAGCGGAGTTTGTGGCTAATCCGACCCCAGAGGTGTTAAAAAAGTGTAAAAGGGCTGATTTGTGCCTCATTGCTAGTTCATTTGGTGTGCATGTGTCATCTAACGCAAAGAAGGAAGAGTTATATGATCTGCTCTATGAGAAGTTGTCTGAAAGGGGATGGATTGGGGAGCCGGCTCCCATGGATGGAGTTGAGCTGGGTGATCTGGCTGGTGTTCCTACCACAATCCCAACCTCCCAGTCTCAAACTGGCATGAATGCCGAGGAGCTAAGGCTCACGCTCCGTATAAAGGAGGTGGAGGTGAGACAGCGGGAGTTAGATTTGGAAACCATGCATCTTAAAGTAAGGGCTCTGGAGTTAGAGTGGGGAGCCGCTGTAACTGCCAGTCCTTTACCCATGCAGACACCCACGCCCAGTCCTCACGACGGCTTTGATGTGAGCAGGCACATTGCTCTCGTTCCTTCATTCAGAGAGTCTGAAGTAGACTCATATTTCAGTGCGTTTGAGCGCATCGCCACTACTCTACATTGGCCAAAAAGTGTGTGGCCTCTGTTACTCCAGTGCAAGTTAGTTGGGAAAGCACAGGAAGTGTGCAATTCTTTGTCCATTGAAGACAGCCTTAATTATGAAATTGTGAAAGCCACTGTCCTTCGAGCTTATGAATTGGTACCGGAAGCATACCAACAAAAATTTAGGAATTGTGGAAAAACTGCCAATCAGACATATGTTGAGTTTGCCAGAGAGAAGAGCACTTTGTTTGATAAATGGTGCCAGGCCAGTAAAGCAACAACTTTTGATACTTTGAGAGAACTCATTTTGTTACAGGCATTTAAAAACCGAGTGCCTGAGAAAATTGTCATTTATCTGAATGAGCAAAAAGTCACCTGTTTCACTGATGCTGCTGTACTTGCCGATGAGTTTTTGTTGACTCACAAAAGTGTTTTTTCTTCCCCAGTGTGCCATGATTCAGTCACCATTGGCCGGAGCCCTAGGTCACCCAAAAACTCCTACCGTACTACTGCTGACATTGAGAAACGAGAGTGTTTCTATTGCCATGAGCAGGGTCACCTCATCGCCGTCTGTCCCACTCTTAAGAAAAAGGGACAATCTAAGAATGTCAAAAGACCATCCTCAATTGGCTTCATACAAGCTAAACCACGACACCAGCAAAGTATTGATGTGATAGACGAGATTGACCAAGATTTCAAACCATTCATTACACAGGGTTCTGTTTCTCTTCAGGGTTTAGATAAACCAGTTCCAATTACTATCCTGCGGGATACCGGTGCAAAACAGTCTCTAATGTGTGAAGGTGTCCTCCCTTTTTCAGCTCAGACTTACTGTGGTTCTGATGTTATAGTATGGGGGGTGAAGCTAAGTACTATACTTGCCCCATTGCATTTTGTTCAGTTAAAATCTAAGATTGTGTCAGGCAAATTCAAAATCGCTGTGAGACCCCAGTTGCCAATAGCTGGTATTGATTTGATCCTTGGAAACGATTTGGCTGGTGGTAAAGTTTTCCCGTCTCCTGAGGTAATTGACAACCCAATTGCAGATTTGTGCGTATCCAGTTCTGTTGTGTCCGGCTCACCACCTTTGTTCCCTGTGTGTGCTGTAACCCGTGCTCAAGCCTGGAAACTTGGAGACTTGGTGGATCTCAGTGATTCTTTCATGACTACCTCTGATCCCACAGGCTCTCTCTCAGATAATAAAGAGACTATTTCTGTCGAGCTTCAGCCTGATGATAAAACTCTGACTCTCTTGGTAGACAGAGAACAGCTAATGAATGCACAGAAAACTGATGCCACTTTGTCTCCTTGCTTCTCTCTTGTTACAGATCCAAAATGTAATAAGTCTGGATCCTACCTCATAGATGATGGTGTTCTGATGCGCCGCTGGTCCCCTCATTCTGGTCCAGCATATGAGTCTGTCACTCAGGTTGTAGTGCCACAACAGTTTCGTTTTCAGGTGTTAAGTTTGGCTCATGATCATAGCATGTCCGGTCATTTAGGCATTAGAAAAACCTATAATCGTATCCTCCGTTATTTCTTTTGGCCTGGACTTAAGTCAGATGTTGTGAGGTTTTGCCGTTCATGCCACACCTGTCAGGTCTCAGGTAAACCGAACCAAGCAATCCCCGTAGCTCCGTTAAAACCAATCCCTGTCGTTGGAGAGCCTTTCGAACATGTTATCGTTGATTGTGTGGGCCCTTTGCCAAAAACCAAGTCCGGAAATCAGTACATCCTCACTATGATGTGTGTTGCGACCCGTTATCCTGAGGCTGTCCCGTTGCGCACTTTGAAATCCCGTGCCATTGTAAAAGCGCTTGTCAAGTTTTTCTCCACATTTGGCCTTCCTAGGCGTATTCAAAGTGACCAAGGAACAAATTTTACATCCAAAATCTTCGCCCAGGTCATGTCCGAGCTGAATGTAGACCACCACACTTCCAGCGCTTATCATCCCGAGAGTCAAGGTGCATTAGAGAGATTTCACCAAACGCTGAAAAGCATGCTTCGCAAATATGGTACTGAAACCAATCGTGAGTGGGATGAGGGATTGCCGCTGTTGTTGTTCGCTGTGAGGGAAACTGTACAGGAATCGTTAGGTTTCAGCCCAGCTGACTTAGTGTTTGGCCACACCGTGCGCGGCCCTCTGCGCCTGTTACGAGAGAAATTTCTCTCAAACAAAACTAGTTCGAGTGACAACATCCTGGACTACGTTAGCTCCTTTAGGGAGAGACTACATCACGTGTGCGATTTGGCCCGTGATTCACTCTCCACGGCTCAGTCGAAAATGAATTTTGACAAAAAGTCTGTCGTACGGACCTTCATGCCTGGTGACCGTGTACTAGTTCTTCTGCCCCTTGTTGGTTCTAGTCTGCAGGCAAAGTTTTGTGGTCCATATGTAGTTGACCGTAAACTCAGCGAGACCAACTATGTAATCCACACTCCCGATCGCAGGAAAAAAACTTGTGTATGTCACATTAACATGCTGAAAACATATGTTGACCGGAAGAGCGCCCAATCTCCCATAGTTGCGCCTGTTGTCATGGTGTCTAATGCACAGCCCCCATATGATCCCAGTGATGATGGGCTGAATGACAGACACAGCTCCCTTTCAGGCACATGCCTCAGAAATTCGGAGATCCTAACAAATCTAGATGCCCATCTGGCGCACCTGTCTGACTCTGCCCAGACCGATGTTAGCAGGCTCATACACAGTTATCCGACACTCTTTGGTGACATCCCCACACAAACTAATGTGCTGTACCATGATATTGACGTGCATGACCACCCTCCGATAAAACAACACGCATACAGAGTTCATCCGACAAAACGTGCCATAATGCAGCAGGAGGCAGAATATCTGATTGAAAATGGTTTTGCTGTGCAAAGTACTAGCCCATGGAGCTCTCCTTCGCTTCTAGTTCCGAAATCTGACCAGACTCCACGCTTTTGTAATGACTATCGCAAGGTAAACGCCATTACTAAACCAGACTCTTTTCCACTTCCTCGCATGGACGACTGTGTAGATCGGGTGGGTTCAGCCAAATATGTCACAAAACTAGATCTCCTAAAAGGATATTGGCAGGTTCCCTTGACACCACGCGCCTCTGAAATAAGTGCATTCGTCACTCCGGACCATTTTCTACAATATACAGTCATGCCATTCGGTCTGAGAAACGCCCCAGCCACTTTCCAGAGGCTCATGAACACAGTTCTGTGTGGTGTAGGTAACTGTGAGGTTTACCTCGATGATATTGTGGCTTATTCCTCCGGCTGGACTGAACATATGAAAACCCTCACTGAGATTTTTGATCGTTTGTGTAAGGCTTCCCTAACCCTCAATCTGGCCAAATGTGAGTTTGGGAAGGCCGTTGTTACCTATTTAGGTAAGATAGTGGGACAAGGTCGTGTCTGTCCCGTGACTGCTAAGGTGCAGGCCATCACCGATTTCCCTGCTCCCCAAACACGCCGTGAGCTCTGCCGTTTTCTGGGGATGGCTGGGTATTATCGTGGTTTTTGTAAGAACTTCTCGGATGTAGTGGCTCCACTGACAAGTTTAGCAAGCCCCAAAGTTCCTTTCCTGTGGTCAGAGAAATGTCAGTTTGCTTTTGAGGCTGTTAAAGCTCTTCTCTGTAGTGCCCCTGTGCTCGCTGCTCCAAATTTTGCGCGTCCCTTTAAGCTGGAGGTGGATGCCAGTGCGCTTGGCGTAGGTGCAGTGCTTCTCCAGGAAGATGAGCGTGGCATCGACCATCCAGTCTGCTACTTTTCTAGAAAGCTCAATAAACACCAGCTAAATTACAGCACTATTGAAAAGGAGGCTTTGGCCCTACTATTGGCGTTGCAACACTTTGAGGTGTACCTTGGTTCTAACCCTGCAGCAACCGTCGTCTTCTCTGATCATAATCCACTCGTATTCCTAGCTAGAATGCAGAATAGCAATCAGCGCCTCAGCGCGTTGGTCCTTGCAGCTGCAGGACTTTAATGTTGACATTCGTTATAAAAAGGGCTTAGACAATGTAATGGCTGATGCGCTGTCTAGGTCTTAGTGTGTCAAACATTTCCTTTTGGGGAGGAAATGTTTGTTCTTAGGTGGGGGGGTGTTATGACCCAGGGTCATAATTTAGTGGGGTTTTTTTTTTTGTGTCATTGTTCCTCCCTACCTAGGGGTGGTGCTACCACCTTAGGGTCTCTCCCTCTCTCCAGGTGCTGCCTGCCGATTGGTTAATGGACTGGTGAATCATCTATAAATGGCCGCCGCTGGATTCAGTCTCTCTCTCTTCTCTTGACCCTACTCCCAACGGCACAAGGCAGTATTGTATTGTATTGCATTGTGTTTTGTTTTGTGAAGTCGTGCTGGTCTGCCTTAGCAGACTTCAACTTAGCAGTCCAGGTAGTAGTAGGGGTGAGTAGCTCTTTTGGTTTGTCTCCTTTTTTCTCCTGTTTATTTTATAGGGAGGCAGGTTAGAACCCTGTATTTTGGTTTCCTTGTTTTGGTTAGGCAAGTTAGTTTGGGCAGATTGTTTTGGTTGTTGTTTTGGGCCATGCTCACCCTGAAGATATAAACTACCACTTTGAAAATAATTATTGAAGAATAAATGAACTTTGGTTGGACTGCAGCTCTGTGGCCTTGGTCATTCTTGGGAGTGGGGAAAGAGGGGAGCACCCTTTTCTTGTTATGTTCGGTTCCCCTAGGCCGGACGTAACGGTGAACAAGAGGAAAATCACACACACACCTTTAAAACACATGGGGAGGATGAGAAAAAGATGGAGACGGAAAAATAACGAAACAGACACAGAAAGGAACACAGCCGGGACAAACACGATCAGGCAAACTAAAATAGTGTGTATTGTGTGTCTGCTTGTACCCAACGTGTGTGTGTGTTGACATGAGCTTATTGCTGAAGAATGTGGTGGAAAAATGAGAAACAGGAAGTCTTCATCAGAACAGTGAAGTTGGCACAGTCCAGCAACACACTCACACATGAACACACACTAAATTCTCTAATGTCCTGGCTATTCCTATCTGTGTTTACATTAGCATGTCATTAAAACCTTCAGACTCACGTGGCATGCAGCCGACTGCACTTTCATTCAGTGTGTGTTGCAGGTGTTCACCTCTTGTTCCACGCAGACGGTTTGTTGATATTTATGCTTACATACATATGTTGGTGGAGGCAGTGTGATGGCATATGGTGGCATCTCCCTCACTGGAAAAAAGAGGCTTGTCATCATTGGAGGCAATTTGAATGCAGAGAGATATCGAGATGAAATTTAGACCTCCAGAGTTTGAGAGTGAAGAGGATAGAATGGCCTGCCAGCAGTCTTGACCTCAACTCCACCGAACACTAGTGGAATCAGCTGTGGTGGTGCTGTTCATGCTAGCACAACCATGTTGGCTGACCTGTGACAAATGCTGGTTGAAGAATGGGATGACCAGCATGAGGAGGAGGTGCCAGGGTGTTGTGGCTGTGTATGGTTCTTCCACACACTACTGAGGCTCCTGTTTGTTACATGAATAAATTGTTAAATTGCCAGTATGTTTCTTGTTTCTTCAGATTTCAAATATTCCAATACACCAAACAAGAGTCAACAGCAGAAAAGCTGTTTGGCATTGGCAAAACAGATTTGGCAAATTGCTGCTCATCCCAGAAATGCATGTTCTTTACAAATGTGACACCATTTAAAAGGGAAATAATCAGGCTTTCCAATTGTATAACATTTATCGCCAAAAAACATTGTTACAATTGAAATAATCTACCAAACACAAGTTCTCTTACTTTTTGTGTGTAGTTTATGTACTGTGGTAAATATACTACTCACAAAAAGTTAGGGATGTTCAACTTTTGGGTAAAATTTATGGAACATTGAAAAGGTTCATGCTACAGTGATATTATATCATGAAAGTAGGGCATTTAACTTGAAGCATGCAATAGTAATTTCATCATCTCAAACAATTTATTGAAATAAAAGTGGTGGGTATACCGCGGAGCAATCAGAGGACATCAGAAGGTAAACCAGAAAACATTTTCTCCATAAAATATGATCCAGTTTCACCAAAATCAAATAGTGATCAGAAATAGACAGCAGTATTTGAAACTGAGCAGCGGGTTCAGGTAAACATTTGTACTCTGCATCAGCCTATGATGAAAGATCATTGTTTCATTTGGCTCTGGTCAGCCACATTCCAGTGAAATAAAGCCCATACAACAGATCTGAGTGAGCTCGAACAATTGTAGCATGTCCCACTACAACAGGACAGACTATAAGCTCTATCAAAAAGGAAAGTCTTAAGTGTACTCTTGAAGGTGTTGACCGTGTTTTTGGCAATGTTAT
Source organism: Nibea albiflora (assembly GCA_014281875.1). Taxonomy (NCBI): domain Eukaryota; kingdom Metazoa; phylum Chordata; class Actinopteri; family Sciaenidae; genus Nibea; species Nibea albiflora. The sequence goes on along the minus strand of CM024807.1, from coordinate 23,734,448 downwards.
GTAAAGTAGAAGAATACAGTCCTTGAAATTTGTTTTATGTGGACATTAAAGGACAAATCCTGATCAAAAATAACTCCAAGATTCTTTACGGTGGAGCTGGAGGCCAGGGTGATCCCGTCTAAGGTAGCCAAGTCTCCGGAAAGAGAGTTTCTGAGGTGTTTGTGTCCAAGAACTTCAGTTTTATCTGAATTCAACATCAGAAAATTGTAGGTCATCCAACTTTTTATATCCCTAATACATGCTTGGAGTTTAGTTAACTGATTGGTTTCATCAAGCTTGATCAATACATATAATTGGGTGTCATCGGCATAACAATGAAAATTAATGAAGCGATTCCTAATAATGTTCCCTAAAGCAGTGGTCCCCAACCACTGGGCTGCGGACCAGTGCGTCAATCAATTGGTACCGGGCCGCACAAGAAATAATTAATTATTTCCGTTTTATGTATTATCTGAGTCTGGACGATCTTTTAATTTGAAAAACCTTTTATTTTGAGAAATGATTCTCTCGGTGACGTCTCGGCGGCCACTTGCGCAGCGTAACGGTAACGATAGCGGCCACTCACGAGTCAAAGTGCTCTGAGGCCATACCCAGAAATACGATCATTGGGGGGGCTGGCACGTTGAGGGGCACCAGGCGGAAAACATGCAAGCCTTCGAAGCCTTCAAAGCAGTTTGTTCAAACTGACCACACACATTAGCCAGAATTCGGTCAAATGGTTAAACTTGATGGAGTGCCACGTCCACACCGTTTCATCAAAATTCAGAATTTTGATAACTTACTCAGGAAGTCTATATGAACACATCTACCAAGTTTGAAGTCAATTGGATAAAATACCTAGGAGGAGTTCGTTCAAATATGACCCATTCTCAACCAGCCTGACACACCAAAAATGGTGATTTTCATTCTTAAATATCTCACTTCCTGTTTATTGTAGCCCATTGCTCCAAAAGACTTTTTTGTAGGTCTTGCCATGTTCCACAATTTGGCTGAGGTTTCATAATTCTGTGTCCAAACCTGTGGCAGTGCTGCCTCAAAGAAAAGTGCAAGCGGGTGCTGTAGAGCCCCACCTCTTAATTAATTATGCAGCCAACATTTGCATTAATAACCCCAAGAAGTTTCAGACAGTTCTGAGAAAGTATATGAAAGCCCAACAGTTTTGCATGAAAATCAGACAAAAAGTCAATGGAGTTCCATTTTTTATCGAAAAAGTTGGCACCTTTGACTTTGATGTGCCGTCACGGCCACGCCCTCTGATGAAAAGTTGAAATTATTTCTCAAATGTCAACACCAATGCCTTGACAACATCCACACCTAGTTTGAGGTGGATATGGTCAATACTGTCCAAGCTGGATGTCATCTCGAAAAAGTGGTCTTTTCTATTGCCACCAAGAGGTGCTGTGAAAATCACCAAATGTTGTCATGGAAATGTGTTCTAGGCCAGACTGCCATTATATATCAGAGGTTTGGTGAAGATTGGAGTATTTGTAGCAAAGTTATAGCACGTCAAAATTTCATGACAACATGCCATATTTCGTGGCCCCGCCCCTCCCACACAGTAAATCGATAGAATGAAAGCTCTAGGAGGAGTTCGTTCAAATACTACCCCTGGAAATGACCCCAAAAACATGAAAACACCAACTTTGAAATAAAATGGACACAGCAGCAGTAGCCCGGGTCACCAAGAAACTTTTTTATGTGTCTTGGTATGTTACATACTCACTCCAAATTTTGTACACTTGGATGAAAGTGCCCCTGTAGAGCCATTTTTGTACGCCCATGTCTTAGACCCCTAAAATATGTAATTTTACACCCGATTTTGGGGGGTAGGCAAATTTTTGTGAGTTTTCAAGTACATATAGGCCGTCTAAAATGCGCTTTACTTTGGGGAAGAAAAAGAAAGAGGGTCTAAAAGACAGATTGACGGTTTAGATGAAGAAATTATTGAAGTTATTTAACGAAAGCATTCATGACTATAGCTTATAATTAGCAGACAGATGTGAGAGAGCTATTGATATTCTCAAGTTACTCAAAGAGTAAGCATACTACATCTGTAACTATGAACAATTTCATTGGTGCTTAATTGTTGACATATAGATAACAGATTTCCTACAAGAACTTGACTAACCTTGAGGATATAGCTATCTACCTTTTACGTCCTTTCTTCATGATGATAAATGTCGGCACATCCAAACACATCACAACATGAACTAACAGCTGCAGGTCAAAGATAACACACTGCCAAGTTTCTCAATCAATGCATCATTCTTCTTCTTGTCAAAGCACTAAAACTCCATGACTCCATCCAGATCTCCTTTAAAACATTTAGCAATGGGAATGATCTATCCTATTTCAAATCACAACAGGTAAAACAAAACAGGGAGTTACCATGACATAAAAGTCAGGCAAACTGCATTAAGTTTTATGAGCCTGTGATGTCAGTTTATGGGAATGAGCTCATGGTAATTTCTTTAATATGCAGGCACTGGCTTTGCATCAGACTAAAAATCCCCTATGCCCTGTGGCTGCCTGGAGTGCGTGTGTGTATTTGTGTATGTGTCTGTGTGTGTGTGTGTATGTGTGTGTGAAGCAGTAAAAGGTCAGTCACAGGTATAGGTCTTGGTTTCCTTACTTTCTGTGCATGTGCTGTTAGAACTTCCACATGACTAATCAGCAACATTTTAATAGTCTATATCCAGAAATGTGACACCCAGTTGCAACAATTATTTCACAATGTCTGACATGATGTTTTGCATTTCCATATGACACAAGGGTGACATGTTGGTTACACGATCTGTCATACTGTTACACCCAAAACTTGTGTGTGTAAAGAGCAAAGAGGTCAGTCGTACATATGGATTCAGAATTTCTTGCAAAATAACAATAGCTAGTCAGTCCAACATACATTTTACTTACAGAGATATGAACACACACACACACACACACACAAACACAGGCATGCAGGACAATGAAAAATAGCAGTACAGGAATTTTAATTGACCTCTGTGATGCATTTTTTGCCTCGGTGGTTCCATCACTGAGCGAAAAAAAGGAGACTTCCTAACTGGAAACAGATTTGAGGAGCAGCCCAGGCTTCCACAAGTCAGCGTGTAACTGGAGCTCTTACACACACACACACACACACACACACACACACGCACACACACACGCACGCACGCACGCACACACTTACAGACAGACAGACAGCCAACGCCCCAGACAACTTCAAGGTTTCCTCTCAGATATCAAAATGCTGCTTTGCAAGTAAAATCACACGTATGCGTTCAGAGGATGTGTGAGAAAGGAAACCGTTACATGCCACTGTATGTTTGTTCTCATAAGTCCATGTATAGATCAGCTGAGTGTTCTTTCAAAACAATAACTTTATGCAGCTCATTATATCAACAGTAGAACAGTACAATACTGTAAAAGTTCCACCAGTACATGCTGGCACAGTACAAAACATTCCTGTAGTAACCTGTCCGGATTGTCTAAAAACACAAACAGGTTTAAGTCGATAACAAAGAGCCGTGCTCAGTAGCAAGCTTACCGGGTTCAGGGCGATGACTGCGCTGGAGAAAGTGAGCGGCGCTCCGTGATCCGTGTGTGAGCAGCGGAACTCCGCTTCAACGGGACTCTCGCGTTAAATACTGCCATCTGCGCCTGCGTCAAGCTCCACACCACACAAGCTGTCTGGTACAGGAAATAAGATATTACCTTCAAAATAAAAGAGGAACTTTGTCGGTATAATGCTGCGGAGTGCCTGCCTTCAAAATAAAAGTAAATGATAACGTGACGTTGTAAGGTTAGTTACCAGCAATTTCGATCTCACAGTGTTCATTGAAGCATAAGATTGGTTAGTTGTCATGGAGAATCTCAATTGTCACAGGCAGAAATTGATTTGGAATTCTGAAGCATAAATGAATGAAGAAATGGAAAAGGAAATAAAATAGAGATTTCTTGAAGATCCGGTGTGTAGTGGTTTAGTAGCTGATTGCAACACCCTCGTTTCACTGTCTTTCCTAGCATGAATGGGTAAATATGGAATCACAGCATCTGTAGATTTGAAAAGATTAGATTTGAAAAGAAGATCCCCTTTTGGTGTTTTGATGATGCTGATGGTGAACTTGGTGAAAGAAATAATTTGAATAGTTTGGACAATAGGTATATTCACTCTCTCACTTATGTCTGAATGAACAGCCTGTTAGCTTAGCTTAGCATAAAGACAGTTCATGAAAAACATTTTTTGGGGAGGGGTCTCACAATGCAGACCTGCACTGTGAGGTCTGCTCCACTGTGAGGACCGGAGGTTGATTCGAAGCCTTTTAAAATAAAAGCGAGTATGCCGGAAGCACGTATTTTTCGTTCCCCGTGTTTATTTCTTGAGACTTTATTTTATGTACATAATGTAAATATTGTGCTGACCTGTCAGTATTTGAGTGGAGTTATGTTTCCTCTAGTGGCAATTTTAGTTACTGCAGCTTTAAGTTTTAAGTTTCTGTTTCCTGCATTACTCCTTCCTTTGTTGAATCTGACTTGATGGAAGCAGTGTGAAAATGTGCTCGCCTGAAATTCAGTTGTACTAACCTAGGAGTGGAACCAACAGTAAGTTAATGCTGAAAATCATTGTAATACATGTTCAAGATTACCATAGTCTAGAATTTGATGTTAAAAACGCTAAATTTAAGGTGTTAATTGCTAATCATTTGCAATGGTACTTAGCTAACTGCTGTGTCATTTAGTTTGTGTTAGCCTAATTTACATTCTGTTGTTGTTGTACTTCATATGAAAGCTAGCTAGATTTGGCTATACTTACCTGTTTACTAGCTGAGTAGCTGTCCTCTGTAAAATAAAAATGTGTTAGTATTATGTTTTCATACTTACCTGCTTAACATACCTTAACTTGTAACCTGTGAAATTGTGGAATACTTACCTTATTTTGAAGCCTGTAAAGAAAATACTTACCTGAGTTAGTAACTGTAAATGGAATATAGATTGTAACCAGTGTGTTTCATTTCTTATGTAACATTCAGCATTGTGTATATTTCATTGTGTTTCAGTTTTACAACGTGATAAAGCACCAGAAGATTTCAGTAAATCAGTCAACCTGGAATCAAGCCTGCTGGTCTTTATTGTTGTTCGCTCTGTCTACAATACCCCAGAAGTATTATCAGGACAGAATAAATATGTTTATGTGTATTCATGTATTCAATTAAAAAGATAAAAAATATATATATCTTATATCTTCAATGTTACAAAACAAAAACTTAAAAGGCTCCAGAATCAATTCTTTGTCCTCTTCATTTGGATCCACGGTGTCAAACAGCTTGTGTGCAGCCTCTTCAGTTTGTGTTGTTCATGTTTAAAATCTCAGGCATCTCCACTCTGGCTTCAAACAAGTGTTTACTAGCCTGTACCCATTCCGCTGTTTTTTTTTTTGTTGCAGTGATGCACCACTCGGACCACCGCACCAGTCTAAAGAAAAAAAAAGACAAATAATGTCGTAAGTAAAACAAAATTCTACAAGAAAATCAGTTTTCTTGGTTTCTGAGTAAGAAAATGGCACATTTAAGTGAGCACTATAGATACGACAACAACGCTAAAAACTACCCAAAAGTCCAAAATCCGATTCTTTCAAATTAATATAACTGCAACATAACGTTCTAGTGAATAAAGACTATTTCTGTTTCTTCGTATGATGAAAGTTGTTGTCACCTGACTTTTACTCACCTCGTGGTCTCCACACACACACACACACATATATATATATATATATATATAATACGTCCTTCCGGCATACTCGCTTTTATTTTGAAAGGTTTCGAATCAACTTCCGGTCCTCACAGTGGCGCAGACCTCACAGTGCAGTGCAGACTATCTTTGTTTTTTTACTTGTCCTATGGCAGCATGACTAAGGGAAGGCCTGAGCCAGCCATAAGCGCTATCAAAAAGGAAATTCTTAAGTCTACTCTTGAATTATAGGAGTGCAGAATTTGAAAGAGACGAGATGTCATTTTCATTTTATTTTTTAGTTCACTTGCAAGATGTCTGTACTGAGACACTGTTAATAATTTCATGACTATACAGGGAAAAATCTATTCAATGTGAGTTTATTTTCCCTCCTCAACAGAGGTTCATTTATTTCAAAACATTCACATACATGAAATGAAAATCAAAGGGTCTTGTCCATATTTCTGGATGATATACACAAACTTATATATATAGATCATGACACAAAAACATTCCCACATTTTCTTCCTGTCATAAAAACTGATGGGCATAAAACAGGACAAACAAGGCTGTTAATTAACTAAGGTGCAAAATATCTGAGGTGGAGGAGCAAACAAAGGATGCACACTGCATCAGTAAAAAGCTGGTGGTATCCTCCTGGAGTAATGTCATTTTTTAAAAAGCCAAATTAACATTTTGTATATACACCTTACACACACACAGTTTCCACACTTCACAAAATTATTACAGCTGATATAATATTAGCAAAGCTTATTTTCCAGTAATGAAGTACAATGTTTTAGTTTCAACTCTTTTGGATTTTTCAGTACATCAAAAACAAATAGTTACACTACAGGCAGTGACCTATTGGCCTATTTAAACTAGGAATGCAAGTGTTCAAAGGTTTTAGTGCCATATAAAAATCAAGAAAGATCATCTTACTCCACATTTGCAAATTTAAATATGTACAAATCTACATTAAGTAACTGGATATCTGAATAGGCACTTTAATTCAAAACAGTTCAGGCAGCCCTCAGTTATCAGTTAACAGTTATCTTTGATGACATCACAAAGACGCAGCAGTCAGTTTGTTTTTTGCTCAAAAAAAAAAAAAAGATTCAACCAGGTAACAACAGAAAACCCAGAGAGTGAATTTCCCAGTATGAAGTAGAAGGATCTGCTACAGTACAGGAAGGAGATGTTTTAACACGCACACATGGAAAAAAATGAATATCCACCTCCCTGCTGACTCTTCTACTGTACAATGTACCTAAAGTGGGAAAAGTCAAGATAGTCATTAATGTAACACAACAAAACAATAAATAAATAAATAAAAGTTACATAAATAAATAATTTTGTTAAATAAATAAATGAATAAGTGAAAAACATGGTCAAGAGGCAGCTATCACTAAAAACTAAAGATAGTAGAGACACTCCTCTTGTGGAAGCAGTTTGAGTTTTTGCTCCCACCTTAGCCAATCACAATGAATCCTTTCCAGCAATTAGCTGTGGGAGGGAGGCAAACATACTGCTCCGTTGGATAAATGATTATGTAACTGTAGCGTAAATGCTCTGGTTAGGTGACACCAAACAAAGTGAACAGCCCTAAACTTGAGTGTTACTGTTGGTTATTTTACAAATACTTGAAGGAAGCTGGACAAATACAGGTTCTGTTGTGAGGAGCAACTTCACCACAGAATGAGCCCATACACGCCATACACGGAGTCAGAGCTTTGAGAGAGCATAGATAACTACACTGGCAGACCACCACAGTAGTACAAACACTAAAGCCCTTCCTAACTTCCTCACATGAATGCTAAATGTGCATCTCTGATGATTTTTAGTAACGTTTAAAACTTGAGGTACACTTGATTTTTCACCTTACATGTAGTGCATTCATATTCAAGATTACAGTAATCCACCCAATCAAGCATGCATCAAGTTCCTCACAGAGCTGAGACTAGGTTAAAACCATATTAGACAGAGGTGGTGCTTTCAAAAGACTTGTATTATAAAAAAGTTTGCTGTCTGAATAAAAACAGTTAACTTAGAAATGCTATTTTCTTTTCAAAACAAGTTTGATGATTTGAGTTTTTTGAAATTGAAAACAAAGTGCACCCTGACAGTACAAGCCTTCTCACAGTCTGTGCCTGCGAGGGTCGGAGCATGGTGGGGAGGGCGGTGGGGGCAGGGTGACTGTGGTCGGCGGTTCTACTGGGTCATCCATGGGCAGTACCAGGCGGGTGCCCCTGATTGCCACCTCGTGTTCTGCTAAGGTGAGCTCGTGATCCAGACCTTCATCAGATGGGCCACCTCCGGTGCCAGTACAGTAGGAGTGCTTGCGGTTGATGGTGCGGGATCCGGAGGCGTCTGTGCTGACAGTAACGTCAGCATACATTGAGCTCACGTTAGCATCATTCAGGATGAAGTCAGAGTCGTCGTCATGGAGCTGACCTTCGTTCTGGGTGCGGGAAGGGAAAAGAGGAGAGAAGACAGTTGAAGATGAAGTCAAGAAGTTACTGATTGGGCTGTCCTACTGTAACTGTTACATTATGCTAAGTGTCCACACCTCATAAGCCTGTGGGCTGGTGAGACATCTTGCCAGAGGTCCACAACAAGCAGGCAGAGTAGCAGTGAGCGGAGGGCCACTGTGGGTCAGGAGGGGCTTCAGGTAGCTAGAGAACAAGCCTTGTCAAGGGCTATAAACAGTTTTGATTTAAAGCCTCAAATGGTCAACAATCACATGCAGTCTTCTGCATTATGTTCTGATACAGCAAGAACAAAAACAGAAATCGTGTGGTAGGTGCTGGAAAATAAGTATAAACCTCCTGTGCAGAAAGTGCAGAGTTACTGCTGTGAGTTTGTGAACGGCACCCTCTGGTGTCCAAATCTGGACATGTCTGAAGGCAGGATTGAAGCTGATCTATGGTTCAAAGGATACTTGTGGTCAAAGTTATACCAGATCCTGAAGGGCCAGGCGCTCTCATGTTTGGCGTTCCTCCGCTGAGACCCATCCAACACTGCTGAACTCTGTTAGGCAGAATATGTTAGAATCAGTTGGTGAAGCATTTCAAACACAAGAGATTTCAATCTGTGCTTACTACTTACAGAGGTGTCTTGATCAGAGTCCACACCCACCCTGAAAGAGAAAATGTAGCAACAGTGAGTTGGACAGAAAACATTCAATAGAGGGTATTAAAGACACAAACAAAGACAATCCATGTCAACAGATGTCCAGCCTTACGGTATGCTCATGAAGGATAACATAGGCATGGTGCCACCTCCACAGATCCAGACAGTAAAGAAGACGATGAGGAGGGTGGTTGAAAACATCATCTGACGTGCGTATGTTGCTGTGTCTCGGATTGAAAGAGCAAAGGTCATTGCACCGCGAAGACCTGGAGGAGTCGAACAAAAGCAGTCAGTGTGAGAAACAGTAGGTGTGTTTTACCTAGAAAACAGCTTAGAAACACAAGAAAAGCCATCAACTTAACTTAATGTGCTTAATGAGTTCCTGACTACTGCATGTTTGTGGGCAAGCTCACAAAAGATTAAAATGACATGCAGAGTAAAAAGGAAATGACCCTGTGGGTTGAACACAGAGAAATGTGCAGAGACTAGTATTGACTGGCTAATACTATTACCAGTTTCACAGTAAATGTCAGTTGATGTCGAGTCAGACGTTGAGTAGGTGTTTTTGGTCTAGGAGCCTCAGCACACCATTATTTAGGCTTTCAAATCAACAGGTTGGTTCGGTTCTGTTGTGTTCCATTGATACTTTATTTTAATAGAACCAGGTCCCAGTTGAAATGTAGTCATTTCAGTCTTCACAGACACTTCACTACATACAACAATTTGATTTGAACAATTTGTGACTTCACTGTTTCAGGTTTGTACCTGCAAACATCATGACATGCTGAAAGTTTGATCCAATCTTGTTCTTGCGGCCCAGGTTGAGCAGGAAGGACAAAGGGTAGATGTTCGCTGCCCTGCCCAGAAACACTGCCACCTTCACATCACACCACAGTCAAGGACACAACACACAAAGTGACACAGCATGGACAAGCTGTGGCAAACAATAATCATGGCTTTGGAAACTGGTAAACAGACTGAACTTATAAAGCGCCTTTCTAGTCTTCTGACCACTCAATTACACATCAGTGTAGGATAGCAAGCCGCCAACTGCTCTGCACATTCTCACACCGATGGCAATGAGGTCCAGTATACCTCCAGAGCCATAACCATCCCACATTCAGTTTGCTAATTCTGTTATTCTTAAAATACATATACCGTATATACTGCTAAAGCATTATTTACAGCATTATCACTCGAATGGACTTTATTTATATTTATATTTATATACACCAAGCAGAGTGAAGGATACAAAAGCTCCAATGATGAACATAGGATTGAAGACGTGTGACTGAAAGGAGAACAGCGTCAGCCCCATGTAGGAGAAGATGAAGTTCTCTGCCAGGAAGTTGAGCAGCTCAAACAGCTGATGGAGAAGAGACAAACAAATATTCATACTGTTGTTACCATATCTCCATTACAGTTTATAGTTGGTTAATGATTTACTGCTGCTGTGCATCTGTGTCTCTCTATCTCTATCACAGGTTCCACTGCTACTGTAATCATTCTATCATTCATTGTAATTCATTGTCATTTTATCATTCATTGTAATTGTACAATATGTTTGGGTTGATTGTTCTGTACATGTGACATCCATTGCACGTATGTCCATCCTGGGAAAGGGATCCCTCCTCTGTGGCTCTTCCTGAGGTTTCTTCCACATTTTTTCCCTGTTAAAGGTTTTTTTGTGGGCAAGTTTTTCCTCACTGGAACTGAGGGTCTAAGGACAGAGGGTGTCACTCCCTGTACAGATTGTAAAGCCTCTGAGGCAAAATGTGTTTTGTGACTTTGAGCTATACAAATAAAATTTGATTTGATACTATGAATAATGTAAACAAACTGCATGAAATCAGAAAGAGAAACAACAGTGCACTCCCACCACATGGATCAAAGTTTGGTGAGAACAGTTCTTGTTTGATGTTTATTGTGCACATCTTGACAACTCAGCATTAGTGCCAAACGTTTGCAGTCTAAGCAATTTTACAGAAAACGTGTTAAATAATTACCACATTTAGTAACTGCTTTGCTAATTTTGACAAAAAATAGAACCAAGTAAAAAGTAGACGACACGTGCGTTTCCTCTGATGTGCATTCAGAGGAAACGCACATCAGACTGAGGATTTCTCAGAATTTTAAAACATCCTGTCTTCTGAAAATCTTCATTGAAGATATTTCTCTGTGTTGTAACCACTTGAATCTTCTATGATATGTGATATATATGATATGTGATTCAGTTCACCTGTTTGGTCCTGTCCTGAGAGTCAGGGGAGAGATTGTTGAAGGTGTAGTGAGCCTGAGTGATGCCGCAGAACAGCACAGCTACTACACCTGAATAAAACGGATGACAATTACATAGATCTCCCTTCAGTATCACTCCAAACACATTGAATTATAGTGTTAGAATTAAAAAAAGTAATCTTGAGGGGAGCTTGCTCTAAGCCCTACACGCCCATATGCAGTCCATGTTTTATCAACTTACACGTCCTTTCTCAGCTGACCAGTTTGAATGCAGAAAAGAACTCATGGACAGTTAGTCGTATGAACAGATGAACAAAGCCTGTGCTATAACTGAAATGCATCTGTCACACTGTCCAAGTTTGAGGGTCATCAGTTAGTTTGATGATTTCAGTTCATTTCCTTGCTACAATAATAATACTTACATTATTGATATTATTATAATAGTTATTAATTATTAATTAGTAATAATTTGGGCTTCTGAAGAAGAGCTAAGACAGTTAAAAGGGAACTGTAAATCTGTATCAAATGACTCAAAAGTAACACTAACCATCAAAATGAGATCTAGATAAAACTCACAGTTTAAACTCCCTGCATGAGTGTTTGAGTGTGTGGGTGTACCTGTGAACCCACAGGCCTCAGCCAATAGAAAAGTGCTCCAGGACATGAGGAAGAAGAGAGCCGTCTCCAGCAAGGGGAAGTCCCTGAGCTTAGTGAACTTGGTCACGTGACAAAAACTGAGAGTCAAGGAGCAAAACAAGAGGTGACGATAGAAATGGATGAATGCATGTATAAATGTGCAATTAATAAATACATATTATGCAATGGCAAGCAACAGCTAAAAGATATGAGAGCTGTCATGACACCAGTGGCGACCCCAAGAGAGAAGGATCCACTGAAGACGCCCAGGAAGATGCTGAAGGATTTCAACAAGGCCATGGCTTCAAAGCTGTGGCTGTTGTCTCCTGCAGGCTGGTATGCCACAATGGAGCTGAAGAGCAGATAGACTAAAAACATTTAGTGCACACAAATAAAAACATTCACACGGAAAGGGGTAACAGTCAGTTACTGAGGGTCCGGGAATGGGATATGGTCAAATATCACACAAAGGCACAAGATTTTCATGAGGAAATCAGGATCAAATAAAACCTGCAGTAACCCAAATCCAATAATGGCTGATGTTACAAGCCAGTGATCGTCTGATTTCATAGAAAGAAGAGGATTTTGGTCAACTCAACAAAATAGTAACAAAGACTTCACACATGTGGACTGGAGTTGGGTTTTACAGTCATAAAAAAGGAAGAAATTAGAGTCTTGCATGCATAACACTAGGTGGATCTTAGATCGCTCTACAGCATTCAGTTGATATCAGAAACAGCCAATTCAGGTGCTATCCCTTTAAGAGGAGTAGAGCCCAAATGACCTTAAGACCAACAAAGCAAATCACCAGCACTAATATTCAGCAGTAATAACTCATTTACACACACATATTGCCGACGTTATTAAATAGTAGTATTTTCTGGTTATTTGCAAGGGATATAGAACACAGAGAAAACTGAAACAGGGAGTAGATATAAAAGAGTTGCAGTGGCAGCGGGGTGATGGTCTCTAGGCTTAATTCTAAGTTACATATCTGCATCACATCCACCTCCTGAGTCGGGATGATCAGGTTCTAACACTATAACTGCCAGCATCACCCACCCACCGGAAAGCATATGTCTGGTTTTCTCCCAGCCTTTCCTCTGCTTGCTCTGGCCAGACTGAGCCATTGGCTCCTGGGAAAAGCACAGGTCCAGCTCCCTGCCTACCCTGCTTCTCCAAGCGGAGGAGAACACTGCAGGCATACATACGTACAGGGAGGCGACGAATGACACAGATGGGTGAAGAATGGCAAGCAGGGAAATGACAGGGACTGGTGTTAGTATGGTTATTGTCTATTCATGTGCAATGTACAACACAAAAAGCTCCATGACAGTGTAGGTCACCAACACAGAACTAGAAAATGAAGGGTGGGAAGACATTTTTCTGTCTTGTTGCTGTGTTGATATTTTGTATAATCAATGCTTACGAAGAGAGGACGATGGCTACCGCATCATTGAGGACACTCTCCCCAAAAAGTAAGGCATACAGGTCCACATCTACCTTTAGCTCATTGAAGATAGCCAGCACCGTCACTAAGACACAGAGGACAGAGAGTATTAGACACACATATTAGACTGTACAACAGACAGGAGCACAGAACACCCCCAAACAGAAAGACTGTCTAATAACAGAAATCAGAAGGCAGACTGCACATACAAACACGTTTAGTAAAAATAAATCATGTTTTATTGCACAGCCTACCTGGGTCTGTTGCGGAAACGATGGCCCCAAAAAAGAGGCAGTCAGTAAAGTAAAAATCTCCCCCAAGCTGGCCCACAATTTTCATGAAGGACACAAAGCCATACATGATGAGCCTAGAAGACAAAGTCATAGAAGACAAGGGCATTCAACAAACTAATAAAACCTTCTGCTGTCAAAATCTGCTGCTGTAATCTGAGTCTGGAACAAATAACTTACCCAATCACAAAGCAGGATATGACTGTTCCCATGAAAGCATAGGCCAGGATGGAGCCGATGTTTCTGAAGAAATGTCTCTGAGATAGAAAAGGACAGATTTGTTCAACAGAGGCTGTCTAGTCGTTAGGCTGGTACAAACCAGATAAATATAACAAATGATCTCAACATGTTTGCAAACCTATATGTGAAAAATCACATAAGAAAACTAATTTCTATTGTATTTTGCTGGAATGGTAATATGCTGTAGAGAATAACAATCAAATAAATCAGGATCTTTCAGTCCTGTGACATCAGTCCTCTTAACCACCTCACCCTTTTCAGACTGTAACCAGCGTGGAAGATGATGGGAGGCAGCAAGATGTTGAAAAACACTTCTGGATCAAAGGTCACCTGAAGACAATTAGAAGAGGTTACACACCTGTTCTCAGCTTGTTGAACTTGACCCCTATTTCATCAAACATCCTGTCTGTGTACACAAAATACAATTAAAAAAATAATGAATTAACATAATTTACCTGCTAATACTTTTACATTTTCATAGACAGATTACAGCTAGATGTGTCAAACTATTAATTTCATTTTCACTTGCATTCACCCTCCACTCAATCTTCCATCTGTTCATCCCCTTGCCTTTCTCAGCATCTCATCATCCTGCACTTGGTGACCTTTGCCCCGGCTGACTTCCCCCTTAAGGGTGTACTCGTAGAATCTCCCGCTGACATTGAGCAGCAGAGTAGCAGGACTGGCGTTGACAGCACAGCTTAGGATCACATCACTCATGCTCTGGGGTACATGGACACCGAACCGCAGGATCACACCCACCAACAGGCCTTCAGGGAGGAGGAGGAGAAAGGGAGTGAAGGCAAAACAGTTAGCCAAAGATTTATAGTAAATATTAATATTCTTTATTTATGTAGCACCTTTCAAGCACAGGTTTAGTCAAAGCGAAGTGCTTCACAGACATAAAAACAGTTTCTTCTGAGGTTGCAGCCAAATAAGGTCATATCCTGTAAAACACCTACATTTAATGATCTGGGTGTGTACTAATTATACTTTAATTAAACCTTGATCTTAGAAAACAAACCAAAAATTAATTGGGCAAGTCAATTGTTGTGACAGGTATGATCCAATCAATGGACTGCACACGGAAAATGACTCATGGTGCAGGGGATGTCATCTGTTTCCTAAAGTTTGAGCTCTTACTAACATAACTCTTTAAAAAACACCACTGCTGTTTAATATTGACAGTACAGGTGATACTGGATCAGTGATCAACGGTATTCCTAAAGAATGTATATTACATGCAGACTCTTCCATGTAGCCTGAACCTGAACATCAGCCGTCACATTAGCTTACTGGTCAGGATTGAGGAGCTAACGGCGACATAGCCAGCTAGCATAGACGCTAAGTTGAGTTGCCGTGAACGTCAGAACCGGTACGGGTCTTACCGTAGATCATGGCGAGTCCTGTTTCGTGCAGGAACCTGAACCTCCGGTGTTTGAACAGCCATATGGTTAGAATGGTGAGGGTCAGGAGCATTATGAATATGAGCAGATTGGCACTGTCCTGTCGGTGGCTCTCCTCAGCCATCCTCTCAGTTGCGACGTTGTCCATCGCGTTGCTCTCGCCTTGGCTCCCGACGAGCAACAATGTCAACAGAAAAGGCAACAAGAGGAGCAATTTGGACGGTTTAACACCGAGAGAGCGTCTCAATGTAAGTCCCATTGTGTCTGTCTGTAGCGGGTCATGTGTCGATGGGTTCGGGACGATTATGATGGAAACTGCTTGGAAAAGATACCGAGAGCGAAAGACAGCTCCTTCCGCAGCCGTTATCAAAACACAGGAACTTCCGGGTCTACAAAATAAAAGTCACCCTACGACTTGTGGTGGTCCTGAGACCAACAGCGACCTTTCAGTATAAAGTTTGGGGTAGTTGATTACACAACAAGATTACACAATGAAACTCACCAGAAGGGAAAAAAGTAAATACATGATCGATAAATAGTACATAAATAATAAGAATAATGACAAAGAAGAAAAACTTTGTATGGTTTCATCTGATTTTACTGTAATCATTTATAATACACCTGTATGTTGTAAGAGGAGGTGCAGGGTAGTATGGTACAGCTCTGTTTTATACACTGGTAGGGATGCGTTCTGTGCAGGCATCTAGAAAATAAAATAAAAATAAAACACAAATAGATTTTACAATATACACAGCTCCAACAGTTAATGTGCTGCTCCTACCATCCAACAGAAATCTAGGATGGAGAGTTGACAAAGTTAACAAGAACATTATTTTCAGTCTCACTGCATGTTGTTCAAAAATACTGTTCTTTCACAATAAAACAGTAATTTGTACATCATTTAGTAATTATCTTACATCCTACTCATACACCACATAAAAGGATGATATTCAGGTGCTTTCTCTTCTTCATCTCATTTAAGTCAAATCTGCAAGAATAAGAGACATAAAGACAGTCATTCACATTTACAGCAAAGCCCAATAGGGGTTGCAAAGCTGTTTAGTTTAGTGTATTAATCGTATATTAATGTATTAATAGTGTATTAATTAAAGTAATCTTGATTGTTTTGGAAAGTTAATTATTTTACTGCTGGGTTGAAAATAACCCAGCCTTATTGCCTTATTTGGGTAACCCAACACTGGTCCAAAGCTGGACCTGGCCAACGCTGGGTTGTTTTAGACCAGCAGGGTTGGGTTATGGGCTTGACCCAGCATGTTGGGTTGAGACTGTTTACGCAAAAATGGGTTAAAAATGACTTTGCTGTTAGGTTAATGTTACCCAAAAATGGGTTAAAAGACTACATTTTTAACATACATCATAAACATAATGCAAAGTCCATCGATTTAAGTGCTAAACATACATACAATAACCTAAATGTTAAAAAAGAAAAGGAAAAAAACAGCAAAGTTCATAGGTTTTTGCCCCCTTCACATGTTCAGGCCACATATTTTGGGAAATTACATCAGTAAAAACTAGAACAATCAAACAGTCAGCTAAAACTGGAATAAATGTAAACATCAGTTTTTGGTACCTGAACTTAATGGGGTGAGAGCTCGCCTTGCAGTTTAACTAGCTGGGGTGTTGAGTTCAGTTCGGTTTCATAATGTGTTTTCACCATTAAGTCAAAGAAAGCATAAAGATCTACACACCAAACAGCTCCTTTTAAGAATATTTATTATGTGAAACATTTTGAAAGATTACACACAATAAGTATCCTTAATGGGAGCTGTTTGATGTGTGGATCTTCTTGCTTTCTTTTACTTTTAATCTTTTTTAGATTGTGCGCCCAACTAGATGTTTTTGGGGATCTGTGTGTGACCTCTACTTTTTTACAACTTCACCATGAAATAACACAATATCAGAATGTATGTCTACCATTTTGGTCAAGCACAAATCTTATCAGAATGGAATATGAATGATCTTCTCAGCCAACTCAGGAATCTATTTCTCAGACATCCTTTCAGAACACTCTGGCTGTATCACTGCAAAATCCTGAGCGATGTAAGGACAGGACCCCTTGAATTGACAACTTGTCCATGGTGTACCCAACCCCTCGCCCAAAGTCAGCTGGGGTAGGCTCCAGCCCCTGTGATCCCGAGGATAAGTGGTCACAGAAAATGGGTGGATAGTGTTGTACACACTTTAGATGTAGGTATATCTTCTCAATCATTACTTTCGAAACAGCTTCCTCTGACAGGAAGCCCACAAAACTCATTTTATGAGCAAGTACACAGAAAGTACACTCATAGCTGAGCTGATGACATTTTCAAAGAACACTCCAAATTCTGACTAAAATATATGAATATATGGTCTGTGTAACATTTTGATTTGATTTGATACTGTACCTACATCTATATATGTTTGATGTTTGTACTAAGAGAGTAAAGTGTAACCAGAGTCAAATTCCTTGTGTGTGTACACATACCTGAGGAAGTGATTCTGACTCAAACAAATACAATATTCAAAATGAATTCTCTTCATGGTAAATAAAGTCACACCATTTCATTTAAAAACTGGCCATGGTCATGAGCATTTTTGAGAGTTGAGATGAGTGTTGATGTTCTCTGTCACATTGTTGCTGGTGGAAGTGTCAAATATCTTTGACTCTGATGTTTATCACATTCATATTTCATCAGAAACCTGACATCTTTCAGTTAGTCACACTATGACTTCAAGTCTGTGCTGTGTGATTGCACAAAGCTCTCATCAGTTTCTAAAACCTGGCTTGTGCATGCATTTAAAGGGATATAATTTTCAAAAACACAAAGAGCTTAAAATAGTTTGGACTGAAATAAATAAAACGTACCTGTGCTCCAATAACATACCGAATGCACATGGCTAATACAGCAGTGCACAGACATTAATTTACTTTGTTCGGTAGGTGTAATATCAGAATCAGAATCAGAAATAATAATAAGTGAATACAGGTATGAAATGTGGTAGTGGTGATCTGGGTAGCAGAAGAGGATCTGAGAACATGGGAAGTGTGCAGATACATAGTTTAGAAAGACATAAAGGGGCTCTGTTGGTCTTGATGCATTTTTTAACATGGTGTATGTTGCTGGAGAACAGAAGTGATGTAGTCCATGGAGGGAGTTCTGATGACAGGCAGCTGAACTCTGTACTCTGTAAGTATCTGCTTTCACTACATTATATTTTATGTTTTACAAATTGTGTGTTATTATACTTTACATGTCACGTTGATCTACAGCCCAGTACATACAGCTTCCGCTGACAGGAAACCCACGACACAGAAATGGAACATGTGACGCATCGATACTCAGAAGTAGAAGTCGACCTGTGCCCATGCTGACATTATACTGTCTCTGTGTTTCACGATGTCTACTTGGCTGCTTATACTTCTCTGTCTGACAGGACATGGTTTTGCAAAAGAAATGCCTGGTAAGAATATTTAAAGCCAAACTATTTTAAATGAAATGTGAATAATATTAATAATAATATTGGAGATATTTGAGCAGTTCACTTCCTTAAAGGTTTTTGTTATATGTAATCGTGTTTTTTACATTTGGCTGTCATGATCTGAAGATTCTTTTCGTCTTTTGAATTGCTATATCTTTAATATTGGGTAATAATAATACATAATAATACACTAAAATCCTTTACTAATTTATGAGAAGCAAAGATTAGAAAGAGGTGGACAGCACATCTGTGTTGAGGTTTGATTAGGCCTTAATATTGTATTTAAAAAGTCACTTGTATTATTAAATTGAAGTAAACAGTTGGTTACATAAAGATAAAGATGAACTTACTTACTTCCTCAACTATGTGTGTGTTTTCTGTAAATTCCCGTCACGTCACTGTGCTGCCATTTCCTCATTGTGTGTGTGTGTGTGTGTGTGTGTGTGTGTGTGTGTGTGTGTGTGTCAGTCAGCTGTTATGAGGGCCCGAGCACCAAATAACGTACGGGAAGCAAAAGCCCTATTGTATCCTTAGGATTTTTCTTTTTTTTTCTTTCTTTCTTGTGCCTCTTCGGGGGCATTTTTGAGGGGCTACACGCGCTTTGTGCTTCGAGCTGGTTGAGAAGGGGTCATATTTGAACAAACTCCTCCTAGGTATTTTATCCAATTGACTTCAAACTTGGTAGATGTGTTCATATAGACTTCCTTAGTAAAAGTTCTCAAAATTATGAATTTTGAGAAAACTGTGTGGGCGTGGTGCTCCATCAAATTTGACCCTTTGATCCAAACTTGTAACTCCATTGACTTTTGGCTGGTTTTTAAGGCAAAAGTGTTGAGTGGCTTTCATATGCTGTCTCAGAGTTGTCTGAAACTTCTTTCTTCCGGTTATTAAAACCAATATTTTTTAAATTTATTTGAATGCAAATTTGAGCCAAAACGGTGTGGGCGTGGCGCTCCATCAAGTTTGACCAAATTCTGGCTAATGTTTGTTTTCAATTTGAACAAACTGCTTCAAAGGCTTCGAAGGCTCGTGTTTTCCGACCTGGTGTCCCCCGATGTGCCAGGAGGTGCGAGGGCCCGACCAATGCTGCTTGCAGCTTTAATTTTTTTATTTTATTTTATTCATTCCCTCCTGTGTTTCTGGTAGATGTGGACTGCTCCATCGTGCATCTGGAATACGTTCACTGCTCTTGGAACCAGAGGGGGGCTCCAGAGGTCAACTACACCTTCTACAGCGGGTTAGAAATTAATTTTTTTGGATCTCTTTTAGCTCATTGGCTAATCTTCCACACAACAATAGACACAGTGAGAAAATTGATTGTATAATTGGTAGTAAGTACCAGATAAAAACAAAAACAAAGGACATAAAAATAACAATTTATTGTAATGGGGCAAACATTAGTAGAACATTAGCTGTTGATATTTCACAATGCAATATGTATGTATGGAAAGTTTTAACAATAACTTTTTTAATTTTGACAACAGCTTTGTGTTTTGAAAGTGACTTGCAGTTAATTCAAAATTCATACACAGCTTTCAGAACCTGAGCTGATCTTCTTTTTAAATAATAAACTAATCAAAGATTAAGACAATTTGCATTCACAAGGGGGAAGAGAAGAGACTTCATCTTTTTCATATGACTTACATATGAGACAAAGTCGACTGAGTTAGGCTTCTTTTTATGAACCTTTCCACTTTTGCAGTCTGGGTGCGCAACGACTGAGACTGAGCTGTTTTAGTCATTAAAAACTAAATAATAGGAAATTACATTCACACACAAATAAAACAACATTGTTCTGACTTTGTGGCCTCACACTCACTGAGGTGGTTTGGTCTCGTGTCTGCATGTGTGACACTGTAGAAAATAGACTTTAAATATGCATCAGTCACCAAAGGTATATTTAAACTGTGTGTGACATTTTAAACTGCTTCCCCTGGAACTACATGTTTGAAATGTTCTCTAAAAATTCTCCCACTATATATATATGCGTGTATACATACATCATATTTAATGTAGGCTATTTGTGGGCTATTTAAGTTTAACTAATAATTAGATAGACACCACTGTGTGTTGCCCCTCCGCTGCTGTCATCAAATGCTCTCAGGTCAGGATCCTTTTTTATAATATCATATCCTTTCCGATCAATTTGTGGTCAAAATGGCCACATTCACATGAATGATGTGTAAATCTTTCTCTCTGTGTTTCTGAGACTGTAACTTTCTACCATTTCTTTCCAAAAGATAAGACAAACCAGTCAAAGTAAACAGAACTAAAAACTGAAACAGAATCAGAGTGTTCTCTGAATCTCTGTACAACTGCACATCAATAAAATATTTGTCAACAACTAATGACCCTTCATGTTTTTGATCCTCTATTCGCCGATTGTTACAGTTGATGTGTCTGCATGCTTTGCTTTATTTATGAATGACTAAATCGTGATTTCTATACAGGTTTAGCAAAAATGTGACTGAGTGCACCACCTATGTGTTGGAGAAAGGTACAAACACTGGATGTAACCAGCCCTACGAGGACATAACTGGCAGGTTCAACATATTTACTACGAAACTGGTGCATGGAAACAACACTTTAACGAAGGAACATGATCTAAAAAAAAAAGGTATGATTATTTACTGGGGCAACGTAACACTGGGTTACCGTATTCAAGACAGTAAACGACTTAATGAAGGAAAGACATTGACCTTGTATATTCTCTATCACTGAATGGTCTGTGTTATCTCCAGTCAAGTTAAATCCACCAATCAACCTGACTGTCCAGATGGGATCTGACAATAACCTGTGGTTTTTCTGGAACCAGACTTCTACAAATTGTGTAGAAAGTGAAGTTCAATACCGGGCCAACAACAAGATTTCGGAGGTAAGATTTTTTTTCTTGTTCATTTTGTTTTTATGCACATCTCCTTTCTTAACTCCATCTCATTACCCGCAGGTTTCTAAAATCAATATTGGGACCCAGAGCTACTGCATCAACTTGCCCTCTACGACTTCCCGGTATGAGCTGCAAGTGCGGAGCAAAATAGGGACCAGCTGTGGAGAGTCTGATTTCTGGAGTGACTGGAGCGAGCCTGTGGTCTGGGCATCCACCAACAGCACAGGTAAACAATAGAAGGCACACATCCAATATGTATGATGTTGGTGTGTTTGTTCCCGAACACAATACAGATTGTAAATGAGTTTTCAGAAAGTGCCAATTTACAGCATATCACTGCCAATATCGGCAATAGGGCAACAAAAACGTTACATGTAACGTTACATGTATCCCTTCTATACACTGTCATTTGACGAAGCAAGCTTAATGTCCTGTCAGACACATATGATTCAAATCAGTAGTGGTTTTAAGTATCTGCATCTGTTCTCACTCTTTTCTGATCTTTATGTATACATTACAGTGAAAGTACAATATTAATTAATTTCAGTTCACTTCTCCCTCACTTGACAGTCATAAGTACGATGAATTCAATGTCTGTGTGGACCCCGGTACTGTATGTGTTGGGCACTCTCACCCTCCTCCTACTCGTCATGATGTTGCTGCACCATGAAAGGTGAGCTGGTCTAAATGTCATGTGTAAATGACAGTTGTAGAGTGAGTTATTGTGGAGCCACAGAGCAATCATTCCCCTGTTTTATAGATATTTACAGAATTAAATTCTGAATTGAATGAAATTGTTACTATGAAGCTATAAAATATGTTTCAAAGAAACAGTAGGTGTAATGAATTTTGAGAGATAAAATGCCAGTGACATGATTGTTTTTTGTTTTGTTTTTTTGGTAAGTGAGGTCAAGTACAGAGAATTTCCAAGACAAGAAAAATTAAATCAAACACACACACACACACACACATTTTCACTCAACTGCAGAGCTGAAGAGCTAGCAAGGAACAAAAGTAATGAGCTGTTGTTAATATAATCATCTACCTCCTGTACAGGCTCAGAATCATCCTCATACCAGTGGTTCCCAAACCATCCCTCAACTCTCATGACATCCAGGTTAGTAGTATCCAGAGCTCTGTGCCATCTCTCTGACATTCTTACTCACACAAAAGGTTTTTATTCAGACTTTCCTTTTCTTATTTGGCAGGACAAAAATTAGATTATGTGAGAGACGATGCAGGGATACAGACAAGCAAGGATTTAATCCTAACCCTACACCTAAATGCTAACATTATCATGTGACCATACTCACAATGACAATGCTAACAGAGTGATGCTGAGCATGAATAAAAAGTTAGCCAACTAATAACCAAAGTTATCATAATTCATACTGAGATTAAAACGTCATGCCAATCCATTCAGTAGTCGTTGAGGTATTTTTTCAGTTTAGCTGAAGAGATCCACAATGCTTATATTTAACTGATAAAAGCCCTGTTTGGTGGAATAGTGAAAGTATCATCATGTGAGGGGACAATTAATTATGAATTATTTTGGTTTTAAAGGAGTGGCTTCAACTCTCCAAAGGACTGAAAGAGAGGGCTAACTACAATGAGCGCGCCTGTCCTGTCCGTGAGTATTGCCATGTCTCCCAGTCTGACAGCGAGAGCTCTGACAGCTCCACCTGCTCTGTCACCACCGACCAAACTGACTGCTCCGTCTCCATCCCTGTGGACGAGTCAGACCTGTCAACCCCTTGTTCCTCTTCCACCTCCACAGTGTCATCTGTGGAACCAGAGCAGATTTCTGTTTAGGAAGCATGGATACATGATAAATAGCTAATTTTGCTTCAGTCAGGTCATTTTTTTCTTTAACTTCAGTTTTGAATTTTTAGTATTCTGTCTGAGCTTGGCAATATGTTACCTATATACACACACCTTTTTCTTTCTTTTTAAAATCTATTTAACCTTCTGTAAGACATATGCAGATGCATAATCACAAAATGTTAAAGTCTGTGTAAAGGCAATTCTGAGATTTCCTTCAAAATACATTAAATATGTTGTAAAATAGTTGGTGAAAACATGTGAAAGACTTTAAACGATATATTAGTGAAGTGTGGAGTTAGAGGTTCAAACAGTTTGTCACCGGTTTTCAGTCCAGGATTTTGTGGGTGGTGCTTAAAAGGTGGCTCGATGACACATTGAGGCCACCCTGAGCATACCCCTGCACCCCATGCCTCAAAGTCATTTTTTATAATGATTATTAATGATGAGAATGAGAATGATGATTAATTAATGGGTAAGAAGATTTGGATCAAAGGCTATGTCTGCAACTTTGGGGAAAAAAAGAAAAATTGCTGGCTCTCCTAACAATCTTCTTTTAACTAGCTAGAAAAAAGTTTGCAATTGACCAAAATCTATTTTAAATATTACTACTAATATTTTAACTGCAGAATAGCTGTAAGCAAAAAATGATTTCCAATCTATTGATGGACCAGTATATTCATAACTATGTTATTGACAAACGCCAGTCAAAGGGAGTCTTCATAACCTCTGTCTTGTAATAGATTTTTTTCCACAGAAGCTGTTTTGACAGAAGTAGGCAGCTAAACACAGGTGTTACCAATGATACTAATCTACACAGCATCAGTAAATAATTGATCATGCAGTAAAGAAGCCATTAGTTACTAGCTCTTAACCCTAGAATAAAACGTGGCTTATTGGATAGTAACACCACAACATATACAAACCTCAGAGGATATGGTTTAATGTTTTGATATATGCTTACTAATATAACTGTCTCATCTTAGCCACATGTGTTTTATTGTTAGTAATATCTTTCATTGTGGGTATAGCTTTTCGGTTTAGTTGGACTTTTTTGTTTTTAAACTGACTTGTATTTAAGAGTTTGTGTCCAGGACCCGTTATATCTGCCATTACCAAAGCTGAATGAACTCCTTGCTGTACTTTTCCGTGTATGTTTTAAACAAATAAATAAACATACCTCGTTACGTAAAACCTTCTGTAACATTATTTGTGTAATTGTAACGAATAACACGTACGTAACCTAAATGTGCCCTATACAGTTATGTCACTGTCCAATAGAGGGAGCACAGTGTCCCAAACACTACGGAACTGAGTCAACGCATTTTTCAGATTCAAGAAGGGTAGGGCGCAGGGCGGCTGGCCCCCGCAAGAAGAGAGCGAGACAAGTCCACTACTTCCTTGAGCTGAAGCGATCAGCTATTACAATTAATTGATGTCTTCAGATGAGATTTAATATTTTGATGTGCATTTAGTTGGTTTGACGCTAATTCGCCGTTGGTCGTCCAAAAATTACAACCCGACAAAATGTCAGAGCCTTCGGTGGCCGACACTCGCCGGTTGAATTCTAAGCCCCAGGACCTGACGGATGCTTACGGTCCCCCCAGCAATTTTCTGGAAATAGACGTTTATGATCCACAAACCGTTGGAGTTGGACGGAACCGTTACACAACTTACGAAGTTCGCATGCGGGTAGGTGTTTGAGGAGCATACCTAAAGCACCTTGTTGCAGCATTAGCTTTTCTGAGCTAAATGGTAATTACGGTGTTGTTGCTAACCAGCTAGCATGTATAGCCGCTTTGCCGAAGTCAACACCGGGACGGGGCTGTGACGTTGACGTTAGGCGCTTAAAGAAGCTCAAGATGGCGCGCCAGCAAAAATCAAGAACCGGGGACAGTCAGCGGCCTGGTTTGTGTTTTAAGAGGTTGGGTGTTGTAGGTAGAAATTATGAGAGCATATTATCTATCCTACTCAGTGAAAGCATATCTTCAATTCAAAGCCACGTCACCTGCGTAGAGCTAACATCATAGTTAACGTCTGTGAACATTTTGAAACATTACGACAGAGAGATGCACAAAGTAAAGCTAACTGCTACTTACACTGAAGACCTCTCCCGTCAAGAAAGTAGGGACGAGTTTAAAATGACTTCTCTGTTGAGTTGAGTAACAACAAGTTAGTTTGTCGACCTCGTAAATAGATGTTACTACCGTTTTCCGGTAAAACGTACGAGTATCGTTAAATAAACACTACGTAGTGGGCGACGCTAACAGTGGGTAGTTTTCTAGAAAATGCTGTGCACTGAAGTTTATTATTTTTCATGAAATAATAAGAGAACGAACATTAACAGTAGTAGTGAGAGGAGCAGTAAAATGAACTTCCTCATCTAGTTGACTGACAGTTAAGCTTAGTTGCCTAAAAATCCCTGACACAGCAAAGTTTAAAGAACATTTGAGGAAGCCGAACACTCACATTGTGTAATCCAACTTATTAGCAACGTGTCAGCCATTGACGGTTTGTGAAGATCCTCTTTCTCTGTGGCTGTCTCCAAGAAGAGCTGTGTCCTTTCAACATAACATGAAGACATCAAGAGTCATAAGATAACATTAAGAGTCATGGAGGTGTGATCGTTTCCAACCAGACCAGTTTAATTAACACCAGCTTCCTCCTGAAAGCCTTGTGTCATCATGTCCTACTCACTGTCACTGTCTCCAGCTGTCAATGGGGAAGGGTCACCCCTCTGTAACCTCTGAAACACTGAGAGAAACATGATGAATGAATCACACTCGCAGTCTTTTTATTCAAACTGCAAACCTTTCAGCGTTCTGTTCACGTTTGCTTGGCGGCCATCTTTTAATTGTATTTCAAATAAAATCATGAAACTGAAGCTTTGTATGCACAGACATATTTCTGGACCAATAACACTAGTGTTAAAACATGAATTATTAACAATACATGAATTATTATATTGAAGATGAACTGTCTGCTGCTTCAATGTTATCATGTGATATTTCTCATTCCTTAAAGGTCCAGTGTGTAAAATTTATTCGGCTCTATTTACAGAAAATGACATAAAGAATATTTTTATTAATGTTTTCTAACCTGAAAATAAAAAGAACAGTTGTGTTTTTATCTTAGTGCTTTATATCTACATGCACAACACACATGGTGACCTCTTCCACAGAGGCCACCATGTTGAACCTTCATGGTTCTGCTGCAGCCCAGAACAGACAAACTGAATGCTGGCTCTCGATAGGGACTTAAATGCTTCCCATGTTTTGTGGCAACTAGTTTCTCCTCCATGAAGGAGAGGGCGAAGTGAAGGTATTGTAATCAGCAATTACACTGTTAGATGGCACTGAATGCTGCACGCTGCTCCTTTAAAGTCATTGTACATGGAATATTTATGGGCTTTGAACAATTGGGACATAACTAGCCTGTCATTTCTCTTTATTTGCTGATATTCTGTAACTTAAATGATTAATCTGTTGCCTCTAATGTAATTGGCCACCACCAATTCCAACTGTAGACGTTTACAAAGAAAAAAAGTGTAACTGTATTCTCACCTGAATATACTGTTCTAATTGTTGACTTTCATGCTAGCAGTTTATTTGAGTTATGGCAATTAGAGATGTTTGTTTTTGTCATGAAACACCTTTTGTCAATATCTTTTTGTTTTGTTTGTCGTCCTCTGTTTGTGTAGACAAACCTTCCCATTTTCAAACTGAAGGACTCATGTGTGAGGAGAAGATACAGGGACTTTGAGTGGTTAAAGAATGAGCTGGAAAGAGACAGTAAGGTGAGTGAGCAGTAATGCTATGTTTGAGGCTGATAATTGAAATATACTGGCTGCTGCAAACTAATGATTACAATGATCCAGTAAGTGACAGTGTTACAGGTGGATACATATATCCATGACTAAACTAAGCAGTGGGGTTACACTAGCTTTTTCCACTGTGTTGACGTTTCTTTTACTTGTGTTGATCATGGACACCCTCAGATTGTAGTACCATCTCTACCGGGCAAAGCCCTGAAGAGACAGTTGCCATTCCGTGGAGATGATGGCCTTTTTGATGACTCGTTCATTGAGGAGCGGCGATTGGGCCTGGAGCAGTTCATCAACAGGTAAGTCGATTCAGTTTGTTTTTAGGTATAAATGATATATAAAGCATGTTTTCTATCCACAAGATGTATATACATAAGTTATACATACTATATACTTACTTATACTCTATAATCTGCATCTGAGTGTCAATTACCTGATCCATTGCTGCATTTCACCAGCCTTTATTAAAGCATTTTAAATGACAAAATTACATCTGTTGGCATGTCGATTAGCTCACTCGCTAGTGAACGCTCAGCAGTGGCCCACGGTTTG
Organism: Nibea albiflora; assembly: GCA_014281875.1. Classification (NCBI taxonomy): domain Eukaryota; kingdom Metazoa; phylum Chordata; class Actinopteri; family Sciaenidae; genus Nibea; species Nibea albiflora. The sequence goes on along the minus strand of CM024807.1, from coordinate 23,706,763 downwards.
AATCTGACCTGCAGCCCTTTGCTGCATGTCGTTGCTCTTCGCGCTTACCCCACATTCCTGTCACTCTTCAGCTGTCTCTTTCAAAAATAAAACTTGAAAAGACCAAAAAATATCTTTAAAAAAAAGAAAAATTGCATCTGTTTGTCTGCAGAATTGCAGGTCACCCCTTGGCCCAGAATGAGCGCTGTCTTCACATGTTCCTGCAAGAGGAAAGCATTGACCGTAACTACATTCCTGGAAAAGTACGACACTAGTGTTCTTGAGGGAGGCGGGGTGTAGGTTTGATTGTCTCTGCCTCTCTCCCCTTCTCTCTTTCTGCTCTATCTGTCTCTGTCTGTCTCTCTCTCTTCAGTTGGAGCATCTTCTTCTACTTTACATCAGGACATGTTGATAATGTTTCAAACAACTCAGTGACTCTTTCCCTGGTGCATTTGTTTTAGAATTGTACAATCAGGAAAACACCTCAGTAGTTGTAATTGTAACGATTGACCAGAATAAAAAATAATGTACGATACAGTCAGTCTTTCCCCAACAAGTGTCATATATTTATGACTGTAATATAATGTGAATAAAAGTAGAAAAATGTCTAAATATCTGTGTGGACACAAATGTGTACCATAGGACTACATGAGGCTGCAATGAGAGTACTGATCATGTTTTGTTCTCTTTGTTTTTGTTGTTTTTTTTAGGTATGAATGAAGTAAGTTTGCTTTACTTTATCCTGTCTTCAAGAGCTTTCTGGAAGTTGATGGGGGTTGCATGGGCACTGTAAAGACCAAAGGCAATAGTTCACAAATAACTTAAGGAAACAATGCATAGAAACTGTCAGAGGAGATCGGATTGCAGTATTCTAATTGTGCCACACAGTCCCTGGTTGTCGTGAATCAGCTGTTTCTCACAAACTGGCTTGTAAAAGTTTCTCAGTCTACCAGTGGAAACACAAACCATCACTAGTGTTCTGAGTTATGTGAACTATTGTTTAATGGGTATGAGTACTGTTACATCGCCAATGACTAGAGCTGTTCTTGAAACATTTCCTCCCAAACTAATTCTGATGCATTATCATTATCAACTGCATGGCAAACTTGCACGCTTCCTTTGCAATATGAACTGACAGTTCATTTTACATGCCTTCGATCACCATCATGTTGTCAGTCTGTTGATTTAGAGCTTTATTTCCCAAAATTCAATGTTTCTTTAGACTGTGTCTGAAAAACAAAGTAAATATTGATATGTCCTGCTTTTTATGTTTGATTTACACCTGTCCACTGCATCTGACTCTACCAATGGTATCCAGAGTTCATTAGATACAGTTCATGTCTAATGACCTCAGTGAGTGTGTACATTAAGCAGCAAACATTGCATTACTGCATATAATTCACATGCAAGTCTTAAAACACACAAATGAAATCATGGCATATATTCCCAACAATAGCCCATGAAATGAACAAAACATCTGTACTGCATGATGCTTATGGTGAAGTCTGATGCACAGGAGCCCTGAGCAGCAAATTTCTGTCCAGTCCTGACACTGTTTCATTAAAACTGCATGCAGGCCTGTGTGCTGCACCATGCTTAGCTCATGTTAGTGCTCAGATCATTTCTTTTACCCGCCTGCCTGAAAAGTAATCAGTTACATTTAAGTGTTGATATAAATATAAAACAACGCAAATACACGCAACTGTGTTGAGTCATTTAAATTATTTTAGAGACACACCACAGTGTCACAACTCTGTTGACTAACTGACTTTTTGTAGACTGTTAATGCCCAGGCAACTCTAACAAAACCAAACAAAAGAAATGTACATGTAGAAAGTCTGCAAGTGTGCAAAGCATAGCAGTCTGGAGCCACAGTCATTTCTCATATTGTTGTAATATCCTGATATTGTGCCAGTCCATCAGTGCATCAGTAGAGTCTGTCCAAAGGGACTTGCAGCATTGATCTGACACTTTGAACATATCTGTATATGATTTCTCATGTTTACTGTCTGTCTCTTTTTCTCTCTTATTGCAAAGATAATACAGACTGCTGTACCTGCCCCATGTACATTTATTTCCACATCACTTCATTTAAAAAGCTGCTGGTGGTGGTGGTCAGAAGTGAGAAATGTCAACGGTGTAGGGAAAACACAACTATGGCTCCTGGACAAAACCAAGAGGTCCAATGTTTAAATTGTTGTGTCTTTATTCAGTCATTCCACATACTGTATGTACATTATTTTCATTTAGTCATCGGTGAGAAAGAAAACATGTTCCATATATCATTTTGTCATAGCTAGATTTTTTTACAATGATTGTTTTTTTTCTGAATGTGTTTTTAATTGATTTGATCAACTTTCACAATGAGGGTAATTTCCTGCTTTGATTAAACTTTTCTTTCGCTAGCAGAGATGTGATTTTGATGACACCCTCCCAAAGTCGAGCAACATGTAGCATCATGAAAAAGACAGTGACATGTCATGCCAATCAGAATATTTGCCCTTAGTTTTCTGTTCCCCACATGCTCTTAAACAGGATGAACTGATGAACTCTGCTTTTTACTTCATGCCCACACTTTGACCGTGTGTTGTCAGATCAGCTATTGGAAATGTTAAGTTAGGTAAATAACCATATCTAAGCACTGTGACAAGAGGTTCATTATATGAACAATATTTCATTGTTTAAAGGCATAATCAGCATCTGGTTTATTGATCTGAAATAAGGCTTATTCTGCACTTATTTTCAGCTGTTTAATTCTTTCTATCAATATTATTGTGAAGTGTATTAATACATGTTATCATTGCAGTTCCACTACGGATGACAAGGAACTTAATTCTGTCCAATTAAATTTCCTGCTGCCTGTCTACATGTCTCTTTTCAGTTTTAATAAGGAGAATCATAATCAGCAAAACACATTTCAGTGTGCGAAAAGTGCATCACACTGAAAGTTACTTAGATCAGAAAGTCATGGGAGCTGGATGAACGGCTGCAGACTGGCGGATGACCTAATTTATCAATGAAATGGAACAGAGCACGTAGAGGAACATTCACAGAAATCTTTCAACTTGTACATGCAAATTTGACTACATTTATATATTATTCAACTCTTGCGCCTCACTAGAGATTTTTGTCTGTCCTATTCATTTTTGATAATGTGATCATTTTGGCTGGCAATGCAAACAACAAATCTGGCCAAAGTTTCTGTCAAATTTTGGAATGTCAATGTCAGATCCTCAGATGTTAAATCTATAATAAAACTGTACATCTAACTCCCTTCCATTGTTAATCCCACACCCAGATTACTGCATAAAACCATGAATTTTACACATAATATATTTATTGCATGGATTTGGTGCCAAAATTGTTGATTTCACCAGATGGAGTCATTTAAGAAAATGTATGGAATTTTTAAAGATTTTCATTGGTTCGTATTTATGGTTCACTGCCGGCAATACACATGGAAAATTAAGTGTACATTTGTTGAGTTCTATGAGAATGGTGTGGATATGAAGAAGTGTGTTTGTGTGTGTGCACATGGCAGCTAGAGATTCAAATTGTAGTGAAAAGCATGCATGATCTAATGCTGTAGTGGTCATGGGATAAAACAATTCTGGTTTAAATGGAGACATTTCATCCAAACTGTGATGAGGGATTTTATTTTTAAATCATAAAAGTGCATCAATCAATGTTGTTGTCAGTGTTGTACTCAAGATTAGTCTTTGGATCGCTTTTTGAAGGTGTCAGTCTCAGACAAAGAGGTCTCTGGATTTTATTTATAGATCATAATTGCAGAGATATCACCAGTGTTTCGCATTAATCACCTAATAATGTCTATTCTGTCCCACCACAGTTTCACAATGACCCAAAAATATTTTTACACTTTGGGCAGAACTTAAGTTTCATTTTGACTTGCTAATAGAATGATGTTGGCACACCACTGGAGAGAGTAAAACAAAAGACAGCAAAAGCAGTTTGAAAAGTCGTTATTCAGTCTAGTTATAGAGCAAATACCTGTGTGAACATTCAGCACAGAAAATGAAAGAGAGGGTGTTCAGGTTTAACCACACGCTAATAGCTGCAAACCTCTTCCAAACAGATCAAACTCAATCAAATGTTATAAAGCAACAAACTGAAAATCAGAAATGAAGATGAACTAGTTATTTTTTTAGACTTGAATTTTATCATTGAAGTTGTTTGTGAGTAAAGCTAAAAATCTGTTTCTTTAATAGTATTCACCAAATATTCAGTCAAGCCATAGCACAGATAGTATTCTGTTTCAAAATGTATGACAGGAAATCTGTGGGACTTACTTTTACAGCCAATGTGTCTATGATTAAGTTGTTTCTAAGAGCACAAACTTCTTCAGAGATTCAGCCTCTCAATTTTGTTGTGTAAGTGCACCAGACTGATGCTTTGGGCAACAAACCTCTGGACCTGAGAAGTTCTGTGGTCCACCCCCTACAGTCAATCCTGTGAGAAACAATATTGTCATATTTGTCAACGTCATTACTGTGATTGGAGGTTCTTCAATTGAAACCAAACTTAACAAGCACTCCAAGGAAGTGACTTTCTCTAATGAAATTTGATTCCCTGAACCACAAAGAGTTCATTTAAAAAAGCATACACACAACAGTCAAAATAAATTCTACAACAGGTTTACTGAGAAGGCTTGCCTGGCCTCAGAGATCTGCTGGATATACATGTTAGCTACCTAGTGGGCTGCATCCTGTCTGGTCTTGGTCTCAATACGCTCTAGTTTTGGTCTTGACTTTGTCCTGGTTTAGGTGAGTACAATACTGTTATTTTCTAATTATTTACAGATTGTCATAATCCAAAACAACAATTCCCTCCTTCCAGTCATAAGTAGTAGTAAAATATTTTTCTGTCTGTGTGTCTGAGTGTGAATGTATTTTGTCTCTGTGTGATGAAGTGGTGACTTGTCCAGGGTGTGGCCTGCCTCTGGTCCCAAGTCAGCTGGGATAGACTCCAGTCCCACAGCGACCAATGTGGAGAAGCGGTTACAGATTGCAGGTTGCAGTTTGTGTGTTTTTCACCACTAAAACAACAGCGGCATTATGTAAACACACTTACATTTAAAGGGTTAAGAATTCACGTGAATATTTGGTAGTTATGACCACGAGTGATCTTGGTCAAAAGATTTTACTCTGTGAAAGTAGAAAATAATATAAATATATTTTTTATGGTTTCATGAAAAGGGTTAATTTTTGTGCATGATGCTTGAAAAGGAAACTTTTATTTTAAATTAAAAAAAAATAAAAAGCACTCAATCAAAATCAATGTTGCTAATCAGTGACATATCCCACACTGATAAACTTCTTTACATTCAATGTTTGATTAAAAACAGTAGTGACATTATGCAAACAAAAAAGGGTTAATAAGTGAGACATAAACATTATTCATGTTTTCTGACTCCCACACAACAACACCTCAAAATGACATCATTTTCATCATTACCACTTCCAGGGTGCTGTTGAGTCCATCTTAACCCACACTGATTCACTTTCAAATCAAATCAAATTTTATTTGTATAGCCCAGAGTCCCAAAACACATTTTGCCTCAGATGCAATCTGTATAGGGAGTGACACCCTCTGTCCTTAGACCCTCGGTTCCAGTGAGGAAAAATTTGCCCATAAAAACCCTTTAACAGGGAAAAAAAGTGGAAGAAACCTCAGGAAGAGCCACAGAGGAGGGATCCCTCTCCCAGGACGGACAGACGTGCAATAGATGTCACATGTACAGAACAATCAACACAAACATATTGTACAATTACAATGAATGATAAAATGACAATGAATCACAATGAGTTTTCAGTAAAGGGAAATGTGACTGCGTCTTTAATGTGGACATTAAAGAACAAATCCTGATCAAAAATAACTCCAAGATTCTTTACGGTGGAGCTGGAGGCCAGGGTGATCCCGTCTAAGGTAGCCAAGTCTCCAGAAAGAGAGTTTCTGAGGTGTTTGAGTCCAATTACAAGAACTTCAGTTTTGTCTGAATTCAACATCAGAAAATTGTAGGTCATCCAACTTTTTATATCCTTAAGGCATGCTTGGAGTTTAGTTAACTGATTGGTTTCATCAGGCTTGATTGATAAATATGTTTGGGTGTGGTCAGCATAACAATGAAAATGAATGATTGATTCCTAATAATGAAGCATATATAAACTGAATAGAAGTGGTCCTAGTACAGAACCTTGTGGGACTCTGTGACAAACTTTGGTATGCATGGAGGATTCATCATTGATGTGAACAAACTGAGATTGATCTAAGAAATACGACTTAATAAGTTAAGTAGATAAGTTGGTGACAGTTACTCTCAGCTTCATCTCTACAGTGCAAACGAAAGTTTCAATAAAGGAAAATTCCAAGTGAGAAAAAAAAGACCTGCTGGTCTCCTTAAAAAGAGTCCCAGACCAGCAGTGTGTTATCTTGAACTTCATCTTTTTCTAATGGAAATGTTAGTGCACATACCAGGTTTTATGTATTGCATTATCAATACTTAATCTTACCTAATAAACAAAAAGATTAAACCTGAGCACAGTCTTATGTGGCAGAAGGGAAACATAATAAACACAAGTTGTGGGACTTCAGTGGCAACACTGGGTTTTTTGTTTTACTAAACATGAATCTTAAAGTCCTCTAATCTTTTTATTGTTGTAGTTCACCATCAGGAAATACAGGGATTAACAGGGGAAGAGGAATTCTAGACACAGGTGGATTAAAGCTGCCCCAGAATAAAGGTCTTGTGATGTAGATCTTGACCTGCAAGTGATCCAAAGTAGACATGATTGTAATTGGACACAATTATGGATTCCACGTGAATTAAAAAAGGAATTATAAAATGTAGATTTATAGTGCTGTATATGTTAGACTTAACAACACAAGGTTCCCTGTATGATTTTTTTTAAAATGTGTAGGCACCCTGGGATACATACACTGACCCTGACCTTCCTTATCAGTGAGAGCAGTGACCTACAAAACCACAGAGCTTTGATGTCCCAAGTAATGAAAGTGGGCAGACAGGATGGGCACAGAGCACCAAGGCAGAGATTAGGTGGTGTTTTGTTAGTGGTTCTAACACTGGAGCCCAGCGTGGAGCTATGACGCTTGCTGTGTTTGCAGAGACACCAAGTTGGGTTAGCTTGATAAAGTGGAAGTAAATTGAAAGAGCAACCCAAAGCAGTGTGACTGGGCAAGGACAAAAGGTGAGACGAGTGGATACTATCAGATACCATCAGACAGAGAGCAATGGGTGGAGAGGGAGAAAATTAAATTTACAAATTCATTTTATCTAAAGTTACCTTGGATTACAGCCCAAGGAACAAAAAAACATCCAGTCTTTCCCGGGAACAAACTCAAAGTAACATCCATGGTGCATATTCATAAAAAACAAGAATGTTGAACCAAATCAGAAGGGGTCAATTAGAGCCAGAGCATTTTTTAATTATCTTATCTTATCTTATCTTATCTTATCTTATCTTTGTAGATTGAGGAAAAATAATGGAGACACTGTGCTGTGCACATATTTCCCATTAAATGATTTGATGCTTGGCTTTTTTTCTGTTAGTTTTTCTGCCACAGGGATTTTGAAATCAATGAATGTATTTTCTCCAAATTTCCTTGCAGTGCCTTGTAACACATTTATTGTAGTTGTAGTCTTGTAGGGAATCACTAGTTTATAATAATGAAACTCCATCTCAATCTCCATCTCCCTCTGTGTGCCAAAACCTCATTTCTATCTGTGTTGTAGAGCAACTATGTCAAAATGGTTTAACCTATAGTTCGTACATGAATGGCAGCTATAGTTTGAATATTTTACTCAGCATAAACATCGTAAAGCTTTAATTAAGATTAGAGGTACAAAATTAGAACCTGTGAAAAAGGATGAAAAGGATCCATAACTTTCCACGAAAGTAATGGATTATTTTCCTTCGCTAACTAAAATACTGAAAGTACATCTGTTGGCTTTTGGTTGGTATGAAAACTGATGGCGACACTCCCTGCTTGTGTGTATGTTGCATTAGCAAGTCCAGCACCCCAGTTCGTTTTTTGGATCATAACATTGGACAGAAATGTATTTTTCATAAAATGGATCAACACAGTTTTAAGTGACTTTGGTCCATTACCCTGATCATGAACCTGGTTTGAAATTCCATAGCTAAAATTGCCCACAAGACCAACATCAGAAGCACAAATTGTGTGTGTATGCTTGGCAGTTAAAATGTTTCCATAATCTGGGCATTTTCCATATTGGAATATAATATGCATGTCTACATTAGTGAAATGACCTGAAAATAACAATTCTTACAAGTTACCTTAGAATGAACCTTTTATATCTACATATCTTGTATATATATATATATATATATATATATATATATGTTTATATCTATCTACCTACTATGGGTCCTTTTCCACATTGTCTGCCATGTTTCAGCACCATGTTTTTACAGTAGCCCAGAACAGACAAACACACACACCGGCCCTAGGGTGTTACCATGCTTGTACTGTGTCACACAATTCACGATTGATAAGGTAAAATTTTGGTTATGGTGAACAGAAGAGTAGAGTTGATGATGTGATGTGTGAAATGTAACTTAAACCTGCTTGGCATAGTTTGATGGTGGAGAGGTTATTGAAATAACCAGGCAACCACACACCATGTCACTTCTTTTAAACCCAGGCTTATATGCACCTCAGTAATTTCAGGACAGCACTCTGTTCATCAGCTCTTCTCTGTGAGTTTCTGTCAAAGTCAGTTTCTGACTTTGCTGTCATCTTCAAAGTGGAATGTTTTCCCATTCTTACTTGATGTAGAATTTTAGCTGCTCAACAGTTCAACATCTCTTTTTTCATTTTTGATGTTTCATAATATGTAAAACATTTTGAAGTCTGGACTGCAGGCATGCCATTGTAACAACAACAACAACAACAACAATAATAATAATAATAATAATAATAATCATTTAATTTATATAGCACCTTTCAAAAACAGTATTTATAAAGTGCTTTGACAGACACTACTGTCTGATACTACAAACTACATACTACAAAATAGAAGCAGAAGACCCAACAATTACAAATTTTAAAAAGTTAAGTGATGCAGAAAAAATAATGTAATGATAAATTACATAAAACAAAAATACAATATAGAAATAAAATAAAATAATTAATTATAATTAAAAAGTTTAAAAGATGACATCACATAAAAGCAAGACTATAAAAATGTGTTTTAAGAAGTGATTTAAAAGAATTCACTGATTCTGCAAGGGTTATGTCCTCAGGCAGGGCGTTCCAAAGCCAAGCGGCCCTGATAGCAAATGCCCGGTGTAGCACCTGGACTCCTAACTACAGAGCCATACTGTTGGGATACATGCTGAATGAGGTTTGGGATTATCTTGCTAAATATTAGCTCGGCCTTCCCTGCTTGGAAACATATATTGCTCCAGTACATAATATACACAATATATATGTAAATGTATACATTGTTCTATCATGCCATGTGCACTAATGCACCAAGACCAAGTCAAGGAAGTTTTAGGAAGTCCAATTCTATTACGAAATATTTGTCTGACATCTCCTCTCATGAAATGCGTCAAGTTATTGATTTAGCTTGAAACAGGAATCAGCCAGGTGTTGTTTAGTTCAGCTCAACATTAAAAATAAAAATTAGTTTCCTCAAAACATGTGAAAAATGTGAAAGGCCCTATTTCCCTATTATTTCTATTTTCTGGTCACAGAAACATTTTTTCATTTTCAAAAATGTCTGTTGATTTGATTTAAAGTGAAAGAAAAAGAATAATGTTTCTTACATTATGAGGTACTGATTTAAGTCTGATGCCACACAGTGTTAGTGTTGCATCGGACTACTTGGTTTCTAACTGTCTTCTCCTATTTTTGATCTCCTCATTCATATTTATAATGTCCCAGAATTTCATCATACCTAGGCCAGGTGTTGGATGACATTAAGCATGGTGAGACCTCAGTCAGTGACATGAGAATCAAATGTTGAAAATGACATTGTTTCACCCCTGGCGCGTTCCTAGGTCACCGAGTGCAGATGCACAGGACACAAATAATTTTCCCTCCTTTTCTTTGAGTCTGTGTAACAAAGCAGCAGCGGACATAGTGCAAAGTCTGGCCAGGGCCTATACATAGCTGTCAGACGGGAGGAAACTGACGCAATATTTCCATATTTGGGCGTTACTACGGGAAAGCACGCGTACATGGAACACACATTCTCTCACACGCGCCTTCGTTTTCTGTGTATCTGTGTGCATGTATCCATCCCTTTTTTATTCATCTTCTTATTCGTTTTCGAGCTCTCGTGTCTGTTGACCAGAACGCTGCAACTTTATTGGTACCGAAGACCTTCTTCACCACCATTTTCCATTTAAGACCGGAAAGCTCCGCCTCCTACTACGTCAACTTGTTTATACTTCCCGCTCCTCCCAGCTGATCAAAAGCACTAGCGAGCGTGCCCGAGCGGGATATTTCATCGGCAACCACGGCAACAGCATCCTTGTCCCTGCATCTGTCCTGAGTCTGTGTCCTCTGACCTCCACTTACCAGAAGATATTAAAGGTAAAGGTAATACCGCCAGCATATTTAATTAACACTGTAGCACGTTTTATTTTTACACAGGTCGTGTTTGTTCTACCGACATGACTTCCGCCTGTACACTTACTACTACACTAGACTGACGCAATACTGCCTCGTGTGTTGTCAGTTATACTGGCGCAATAACGTTTTAAAAGAGCAGCTGTTCATTTCTGCTTGGCGCGTTATGTCTTACAATTAAATACGAATATTTGGGGACGAGTTTTATATTTAATGTCCAGCTCTTTCCACAGTAGCTGAGATCTGTGAGGCGGCTTCATTTCTCATTTGAGCGCGGACTGATGTAGTTACGGTGAAAACCAAACGGAAACCAAACCAAAGCAAAGTAGAAACGGGACACTTCACGTCAAAGAGTCGTGACCATTGTGTGGAAACGTTTAAACACGTTTCTGTCTGTTGAAAACACGTCTCCGTGTCAGAGCTGCTTTCATTCATTGTTTTGGTCCGAGCCGACTAGCACAGCCGGCTAACAGAGTCTCTGCCGAGGCGTGGATGATGCTTTCACGGACCCCCAAAGAGTGCCGAAATTTCTGACAATCCAATCCAATCAACTCCTATTTACAAAATTATTTTTTACACAATATTTTGTAATTCATTTATCAATTTATATCAAGCGACACAACGGCCGCGTAAATGCAGAGACACCTGCAAGAAAAACACAACAGTAAGATAGCTCATATTAATCAGACATCATGTTGTATTAATAAAACAATTAACTTTGTTTTATAAAATAATAGCCGGTAACGTCGTCCACAATGAAAACATCAGAAACACGAGATGTATATGTGCGTGTGTGTGTGTGCGCGTGTGCGCGCGCGCGTGTGTTTGTGTATGTGTATGTGTGTGTACACTAGGTAATTACAATGTTCTAGTTATCTATGAATGCACCACACGAGAGCAGACCGGAGCCACGTAGCTAGCTGCTGGTTCGGTCCTTGACAGAGGCTATCAGGTAGATGGACAGCTGGACATCGTCCATTTCGGTCCGCGCGGCTCGTAAGTAAGACTCTTTGAACTGTCCTCTGTCCCGTACCACCGTAGTGAATCATCCTTCCGGGTACTGTCAGCAGCATGCTGTCTGCTCTCAGGGTGTTCCCATGCGCGTGTTGCGTCAGCCGATCCATAATTAAGAAAGGTGAAATTATTGTTGTGGTGAACACAGAGTAGAAAGTCAGGGTGTGGAATGTGATTTAAAACTGCTGGCCGTGGTTTGTATAGTTTGGCGGGGCGTGATGGAGACGTTATTGAAATACGCAGGTAAGCACATGCCACGTTACTTCCTTTAAAAGCAGGTTTCATTCACACCTCAGGAATTCAGTTTCAGATTGAAGACATAGCAGGACAACAGTGCTGAACCCAGAATGACACGACTAATCTGCCAGTTTAGTCATTTCAAGCCGGATAGTGCTTATCTACAGATTATTATATTATAACTTTATTATCCAAAAGATTTGTCCGACAGCCAGAATATCTTATTCCCGTTATCCCCATTGGTGAACTTTCCGCTTAGTGTCCTACAAAAATTTAGTTCTACTTTCAACTGTCTCAGACTTCACAGCATTGAAATTCTGTTTTTCCATTATACATAATGGATTAATCATTCTAGTCATTGGCTGAGTCATTGCTTCATTTAAACTGGAGTGCCTGTGTCTGATGTCTAAAAAAATCAATAAAAGTATTGTAGCAAATATTTAGAAAGTCAAACAAATGGTCTATAGAAATCTATAGAAACACCCTAATCTACAGAACTTATTCCTGTACATCTGTCCATCCTGCATGGTCCCAGTAAATCACTAGTCAGTTTTTAGTGTGTGTGTGTGTGTGTGTGTGTGTGTGTGTGTGTGTGTGTGTGTGAGCTCATGCCAGTGCCATCTCACATATAATAATTAAAATTATATATATATATATATATATATATATATAGTGTGTGTGTGTGTGTGTGTGTGTCTCAACTCAACTTTATTTATAAAGCCAGCCATGGCTGACACAATTGCATGAATTATGCATCAGGAGATTATATATATATATAATTTAAATATATATATATATATATATATATATATATATATAATCTCCTGATGCATGACCATAATAGTTTCATTTTGATTATACATTTCTATTGTACAGTGCTGACTGTGAGGGAAATGTAGTGCAAGATAATAGCTGATGATCTGAACACTGCACTGTAATTGTTACATCCTTGTGGGAGTTGGAGATCTGGCCATATTTGGTTAATCTCTGATTCAGGACTTTTGCACCCACACCCTTTATGTCAGCAGTCTACATGCTAGGGACTGTGTCTGATAGATTCTTGGTACACAAGAGATGGGAAAAATGGAACATGGTTAATTATTAAGAGCCTAATTAAATACTTTGAGAGGAAAACTAAATGGAATCAGTAATGGAATCTGCCATCAGTAATGTTTGCATACATGGTCACATCCCGGCATGTGTAGATGATACTTTCTTATACAGCGTAGGTTTGTAGAGCCGCTCTTGTGGCAGTCAGTTAGTAGTGTTGGCACTGGGTTATGGGAAAGTGAACAGATTTGTTAGTTTGTCACATTCCATTTCACAACGAGAACGGTTTTGGCAAGAGTAACTGAAGGGTCGTTCAGTTCAGTCTGCGAGTCCACACATACTCACACAACAGTGTACACGTACAGTATCAACACATATGGCCTTTATGTGAAACTACATTGTACTTTATGCATGTAAACATATATTTTTGGCTCAAGATGCACTTCAAACACCTGGGAAACCATTGTGTGTGTGTCTGTGTGTGGTCCACTGACTGGGTTATGTAAGGTCAGTCCCTCTCTTCGATGCATGTTTGGCCCTGCAAGGTACTGAACATGCTGTTCCTTTTGTTCTACTGCTAGCCGCAGCTGACAGTGGCGATCAAAACAAAGCAATGTGTTATATTAGAGGAACAAGGAGCAGCAACACAGTATAATGAGGTTAGCAGGTTTTGTTACTTCACCAAATAATCCTCTTAGAGTCTGTGGCAGCAGTTGCAGCAACGTTAAGTCAAGTAACAGGACCATTATCCCTGAAGCCTGTTGTCACCACAGTACATAGTCCTCCAACATAAACAACGCCATTCTAAACCTAAACTTTGAATATAAGAGTAAACCAGGATACAATAAAACAAATCAGCTTGTCTCTGTGGGAGTCATGTGGACTTGTTTTAACGAGAAGAAAATGGCGGCAGGTAGCACACAGGGCTTTTCATGTGGTTGTGTGTTGGCTGTTGCATGGCAGAGCGCACAGACAGCATAGTTGTAAGCCACACCTCCACGCAACTGGCATAAATCTGCCCCAACTTACGCAAACAGGGCACCCTCGTGAAAACCACAAGGAAAAGATTAACAACGTAACAGAGGCATGGAGTGGGGTTATGGTAGTTCTAGCATCGCTTTAATGAGACATACAGTGAGCAGGTTTACCTTTCTGTAAGCTTTAGGTGGGAACTGTGCCACAACCTGGTCTGCAGACATGAAAGAAAAGCTTTCCCAACAAATGAACAAAACAACAAAAAGTTTTTTTAAGATAAATTCTCTGAGAGTTTTACAGCTGTCTACTTAGCATAGTTCCAGTTAAGCACCTTTGTCTGTGTTGGGCGAACCCCTGAGGAGATCACAGCCAGCTGGGCACAGTAGTTTAGTAATAAATGTTTATTGACACAGTATTGACACTCTTAGATCTCAGTTCCTGGTGTGCGAGTGCAAAATGCTACTGGAATGTCACACCAAGTTGGGTGTGGGAGTATATCCACCATGTACCAGTTTCCCATCAGTCTTCAGAGGGATGGATGTTTATTATTGGGTGCTCTTTGTGTTGTTTTTAAAATTCATTGTTTGACACTGTTTGTCTTTTTTTCCCGTCCAACACTTAACTGTACTGACAGGATATTCTATTTTGAAATGGCATGACTAGAAGTGCTTTGATAAATAGGTTATGTTATTTTTCTGGTATTAATAGAATATTGTTATTGTACTGAAACATTGTGAGAGCTTGTATCCTGTGTGCAGTGAAGAACAGGCCAGAACTAGACTATAACATAATCTACAGCTAAACAACATTTTTCTTCTTCCTCGTCTAAAAGTGTCTCACATACTGTGTGACCTGAACCATGTCTGAATTTACACAAGCTGAAAGATTGGCTGAACACTTTGTGTTGTGCATATTACTTGGTTACACATTTTTTTTATCATTCAGTTTTCAGTTCAGTTCAGTTTCAATCATTTTTATCCATGTCCATAACTTTCCTGCCATTGTTTGGCTCTGGGGTTTATCCACATTTTCCTCCATCATTTCACCTGATCACCTTTTTTCACCACCACCTGGAAGGACCTGCAACTGGAGATGCTATCACTTTCTGATCAGGGATGGAATTTAATCTTTGGAACTTTTCCCCAAACATTAGAAATAAGCAGAAGCAGTGAAAACTGCTTCATATGGCCTTGTACTTCAAGCCTGAAAGAGTACTTAAGCTTGTATTTTAACAAAAAGTCTTGACATTGCAACAAAAAGAAGAAACTGACAATCCAGATAAGCTACCACACCCACACGTCCACACAGTTGGCTGGTCTGTGTTGCCGGGTTAGTGTTTCACTTCTTCTCTTTGCTGCTTGACCGGTGAAGTGACTGATACGTCCATCCGCCTTTTCAGCACTGACACCGAGGAATCAGGTGTCATTGCATTAATGGTGTCAGTGTGGTGTGGTTGCCTTTGCTGCAGCTCCGCCCCTTGAATCCTGACATCCAACCTCCTGCCTCGGGTTCACCCAATTGTTAATGGTCAGTTATGGTGGTGGTGTAGTATCAGTGATCATAAAAACAGTGTAGTATTTGCTGATAAAAAGAACTCACAGGTTCAGCTCTGCATAGACTCACAGGTGGCAACGTGTATTAGCTAAAACAAGTCGCAGCATTGAATTAATCTTACTTAACTTGCTCAAGGCCTCTGATAACCACTTTACATTTCAATTGAGACAACTATTACACAACTTTAGCAAAGGTAATCCAACATCACACCCCACAATAAGAAGATGTGTAGTAAGATAACATGAAGACTGAACTGTTTACACAAATGACAGACATTAACACACACATCATCAAACTTTGTTCTTTGGTGTTGAAATTGATTTTATTTAGTGACATTTTTAATCAGTCTGTGACATATAGCAAGATGAGTCTGGGTTTCTGCTTTCTGTCAGAAGCAGCAGTATAGACCTCTCCACAGTGTGGACAAAATATCTTCTATATTGTTTTACAAATTTCAGGCCCAGCATTTTTCTGTGGGGTGTGTTTACAGCATTCTTGGACACGAATGTCACTCAAAATCGCTCCTCCCTCACTCACTCCCTGTTCAATCAGTGATTCCCGTCAAACCTGTCTGTGCGTGTCGATCCTTCCGGGATCTGACTGCCACCTAAAACAAACATTGTATCTGTCCTGGTCAGATGTGCTGTGCAAAGTGTCATTCCTGGTGTTTGACAAGTATTAGTGCTGATGTGAAATATGTTGCTGTTGTCCTTGAGGCCAGTTTTGTTTTTTTGTTTTTGTTTCAGTCAGCGACTGACTTTCTCAGGCTTCTCCCTGTCGTGTTTTATCTGCTGAAAAAACAGAACACAAGTAGCAGAGTGCGTGTTCTCGCAGTATGGGAGTGTTGAGGTATTAGGACAGGTGTTCTTTTTGTTTTTAGAAGGGTGTGTGCTGTGCAGGTTTATTTGTCAAGGCAAAATTAAGATTACATTTAAGCTTGGTAGTATAGCACTCAAGTTTTCTTTTGTCTTCATGAAGTCTCTCTGTGCCCCACTGTGTCTGCTGATGTGTTACTGTTCTGTCAGAGGTGGAGGTATTTCCTGGAAATTCTCATGCAGTGAAATGTTCCTTTTATTGTTTTGGAGTTTTTTTTACAAGGAGAAGAATATTCCAGGAAAGTATGAAACATATCTGTTACTATATTCACTGGAAATCCATTGAAACCCTATCAACCTGACAAGCTATGCTCCGGAGCTGATTTGTAAAGCCCGGGTAGGAGGAACATGATGAGTTGACTATGCTTCCCCTGCTGTTTAAGCACCTTTCCTGGAAAATGTTCACTGTTTGACAGAAAGGGGCTCTAATTCCACAGTGCCAAAAACAGTATGAATGGTTCCCTGTTTTTAGCTCTTGTTTTCTTCTACTTTCTCACAGGTCCTGATCTGCTGCTGCAAAATACTATGACCACAGACCTACTACTTCCTGTGGCCTAAGTCGACACACCTACACTAAAGGATCAATAATACCTACCCATCTGCCCAAAGTACTTCTACTCTCAGTTCAGTCACATGGGTTGTGTTTAAGCTGTGTCAGTCACACACACCCACACTAGAAGGATTAAAAACACATAGCCTGTACAGCGCCCACTCACAATCACAGCAAATATGGCCAGCAAGCTGTCCAACTTTGGCAAAATCCTCCTGCGTCGCCGGGCATTAGTCACCTCTGTTGAAGAGTCCCCATTCGCCCGATGTCTGTCCACGCTGGACCTTGTCGCCTTGGGGGTTGGTGCCACACTTGGTGCCGGCGTCTATGTCCTTGCTGGCGAGGTTGCCCGGGAAAAGGCAGGGCCCGCTATTGTCCTCTGCTTTCTCATCGCTGCTCTGTCCTCCATGCTGGCCGGGCTCTGCTACGCTGAATTTGGCGCTCGTGTCCCTAAAACGGGCTCTGCATACTTGTACAGCTATGTGACAGTTGGAGAAATCTGGGCCTTCATTACAGGATGGAACCTCATACTCTCTTATGTGATAGGTAAGCATTCTAAAGTTTTTGCAGTTGTATATTGTTTATGTACCAACAATACTGATCAGTCTAATTTATTTTGAACCAAGTAAGAATATAAAGAACGATAGTAAGGATAAGTTCTTGACTTACAGAAGTTTCTGTCTTCTCTTTACAGGTACAGCCAGTGTGGCCAGGGCGTGGAGCTCCACTTTTGACAATCTGGTTGAACAGAAGATCTCTGGCTTCTTTAAAGCCTCCATGTCAATGAAGGTGCCAGGGCAGGTGCTAGCAGAGTATCCCGACCTGTTTGCGCTCATCCTCATCCTGCTGCTCACTGGTGAGTTAGATTCAGGGAAGACATTAATGCATTAGTTAGTTTATATTATGGAACGTTTGAAATAAACAATCAACAAGAACAAGACATGCAAGAAGGATTGTGAAATAGACACTACTTCGCTTGTTGGCCACACGTTAAAACATGCCAAACATGTTGATGCTGCTGATTCTCCATAGGCATTGTTAGCATTGCATTAAAAACATTGCATAACAGTCGGAACAGTTGTCACACTAATATTGCAGCAAGTGTCATGCCAGTCGCAGTGTTAGTAAGAAATCATTGGTGGATTAGTGTTGCTGACTGATGAATGACAAACACATTCGCCCACATAGCAGGACATGTTGTTACTGGTGCTGAAATATGAACTGTCTCTTCGTTCTCTCCTGTCCTGTCCTCCTCCTCTCTTCCTGCCCTCAGGACTTCTGGCCTTTGGCGTGAGCGAGTCGGCACTAGTGAATAAAATCTTCACAGGCATCAATCTGGTGGTCCTGGGCTTTGTTATCATCTCCGGCTTTGTTAAGGGGGATTCAGCCAACTGGAATCTGACAGAGGAAGACTACAGACGCTTCATCAACCATACCAACGGCACCAATACTTTAAAGTCAGTATTTGACTGCAAATGAACTCATACTTACTGTCTCATCTGTGATTTTAGTTTTTAAACACGTCTCTTCTTCTGACACTCAGAGTTGCAGAGGAATTTGGTGAGGGTGGATTTGCTCCATTTGGCTTCAATGGAGTCCTGGCTGGTGCTGCCACCTGCTTCTACGCCTTTGTGGGCTTTGACTGCATTGCCACAACAAGTGAGTGGTTTTACTAATGTATAGTCTGTGAATGTATATGTATGTATGTATATATATGTATGTATGAATGGTTTGCAAAAGAGGACACTTCAACATGCAGACTGGAGGAGCCTGGGGGGCATTGAACTGCCGATCCTCTGATTAGCGGTTAACATGGTCTGCCTCCTGAGTCACAGCCACCCATTCAGTATTACACAAATGCATCTGAGATGTTCCCACATCTTCTTTGACCAGTGTTGTTGCTGTTATCATGCTCTGCTCTGGACATTGTCTATAATGGTTGTTTGTTTCCCTTGCCTCATGTCAACACTTCTAATTCTTCTTTCATTTCCTCCGTTGTCCACAGGTGAAGAAGCGAAGAACCCCATGCGCTCCATACCTATTGGTATTGTGGCCTCGCTGCTGATCTGTTTTTTTGCCTACTTTGGTGTCTCTGCCGCTCTGACCTTGATGATGCCATACTATCAGTTGAACACCCAAAGTCCTCTGCCCGAGGCCTTCACCTATGTCGGCTGGGCCCCTGCCAGATACATTGTGGCAGTGGGCTCCCTCTGTGCTCTGTCCACCAGGTAAGGAAGGAAATCGTTTTCTTACCACATGTTCATTTACATAACAGCCTAAAGATTTTAATATGCAAGAATTAAACTGTTGATCTTCTCTCAGTCTCCTAGGCTCTATGTTCCCCATGCCCCGTGTCATCTATGCCATGGCGGAGGACGGACTACTGTTCCGCGTTCTGTCCAGGATTAACTCTCGCACAAAGACTCCTCTCATGGCGACCATTGCTTCTGGTATTGTTGCAGGTAAGCTCCCTGTGTCCATTTGTCTACTTTAACTGTTCAGTGTGTTTTTATTTTTCTTTGCTTCAGGCCACCAGCCACCTTCACTTACATTGTGCTGTTAAGTCTGTCGAGTTTCTAGATTGCAAGCGTCACTGCTTTTGTTTCAGGTCATGTCTATGTTGTAAACTGAGAGATTAGGTAATTTTTGTGTTTCCGTCGGGTTGCAGTATAAACATTTAAAGAACTCTGCTTTCACTCCTCCTTACAGCTCTGATGGCTTTCCTGTTTGACCTGGCAGCTCTGGTTGACCTCATGTCCATTGGAACTCTGTTGGCGTACTCTTTAGTGGCTATCTGTGTCCTCATCCTGAGGTAAGCAGCTTTTGTTCTCCATGAGCAGCACATGCTCGGAGTCTTCTGAAGTCATAATCATATGTTAAATACTATCCATGAAGACAGTTTGAAAGAAGCATTTTATGGAAAGGCAATGTTAGTTTTCTAGTCATTTAATTCCTCCATCTTTTTGTTCTCCCTTCACAGGTACCAGCCAGGCAGCCTGAATACATCCAGTCAGACTGAGAAGCTGGTGGAGCTGGTGCAAGGGGAGAAGGTGGCTGTAAGCGGAGGGGACAGCGGTGACGAGTATGGAATGGAGACCGAAGATAGCCCGCTTCAGGAGACGTTCACCTTCAAGCTGCTCTTCTTCCCAAGTCGAAAGAACCCAACACAGATCTCCGGGAACATTGTCTACGCTACCACTGCTACTATTTGTGAGTATGTCTGGGAGAAGGCCTGAAGATAGAGCCTGTCGCCAGCTGCTAAACCTGTGAGAAAAACACAGATGTACAGCAACATGCACCGTCAAGTAACTTCCTCTCTTTCTTTTCTCCCTGCAGCCATTCTTATCACTATACTGTGCATCGTCCTGGTCCAATGTCTCTCAGAGCTGATGGCCGGACATGCAGGAGCCATTGTGTCCTGTGTCATTTTGACTCTGCTCTGTGGTGTCTGTGTCATTATCATCTGCAGGCAGCCTGAAAGCAAAGAGGCTCTCACCTTCAAGGTAAAACCATCAGAAATGACCCATTTGTGTTGCAGATTTCATTGCTAAATTTGAGGCAAAGATGCCCACTATTGTGGTGACGTTGTTCCCTGATTGCCTCACTTGCTACCTCCAGCAGAACCAGGTCAATTCTAAAATGTAAAACATGCATTCTCTGTCCTACAGGTTCCTCTGCTTCCCTGGTTACCTCTGTTCAGTGTTTTCGTCAACATCTACCTCATGATGCAGCTGGACCTGGGTACATGGATCCGCTTCACCGTATGGATGATTATCGGTACAGTTGCACATCACATCACACTATCTGTCTCTAGTGTTACACAATCATGTAATTATTTTGTAACTCTCTGCTTTTTCTCTCCACTCCACTCCTTCAGGCTTCTTCATCTACTTCTTCTATGGTATTCAGAACAGCAATGAAGCAACCAACAAGTCATCCCCTCGTAAATACGAGCCCACGCTGCAAACCAAGAGCCCAATTTACCACGGCGCTCCAGATGACAGTGATGTGGAGGCAGGCAGCCCCTGATACAGACTGCCATAGACCTGGGGAGTGTTACAGAGCAGCTACACTCATTTTGGCTGTCTGGTTGGACTGGCAGCCAGATGCTGCAGTAAAGGCAGCCTGCAACGCAGCCCTGGGTTTAAAGGCAGAAGAGGCAAGAAGATGCCACACACATCTTACCTCTAACTTGGTGGCTGAATAACTTGATGGCCAGACACTGTGACAGAGCCACTTTCTGGCCCATGTGTCTGTTTTAATCTGTCTATTTGTACTTAGCCTTAGCCCACTGGGGATCTACCTGTAACACATGCTTTGAATGGACCCTAACTAACAAAGAGTACTTTGGTTCTCCTGATGAAGTTCTGCTTTCATTATCTGAAGGCGATAACAGGAAGAATGTTACACTTAATTGTATTCGTCTTTGCTTCCTCTCTGTAAGTGCGCTGTAGCTGTGCGTGGAGTCACCTGGCCTGTAGGGGTGAACTCAAACTACTATGTAGATTTACAATCGCCAAGACGCTTGGACCTAGATTTTTAACTGTATGAGACAGTTGAGTAGCTTCCAGCAGGGTAAACATTGTATATTGCACCAGTCTGTCTGTTATTTTGTATGCAGGGTAGCACTCAAGCTGCGTTGTTTACAGCGCCAATGAGGGCCTCAGTGCTCACAGGTCAGTAGCACATGGTCGACGTTGTCAACACAGTGTGGTTCATTGTCTAAGGCTGAAATTCAGGCTTTACAGATTGAATGAATTTATAACACACTAACAACTTTGTACCCCCATGCTCCCAGAGAACAGCCACGCAGAATGTGTATGCAACACCAGGTTGACAGTACTAAAATAGTATTTGCAGGCTGAACTAGATATCTGAAAATCTGGAAAAGGCTTTAAACAGCCCAATGTGCGACCAATGCAGGCTCTTAGAAATCCAGAAAAGTAAAAACAGCAGCTCTAAGACTGAATCTGTTTTAGGTCTGGTATTTACTCGAGTAAAACATACTTTTCATACACTGCTTATGTTTGGTGGATATAAGAGTCCATGCAAAAATTTCAAAGATTTAAAGTTTAAAATAATCCATCCAGTCTGCACATGTCTGTCAAGTGCTTTGCACAGCTGTACCAGATGTGTTTTACAGATGAGGAGGCATCTTCACCTTGTTTTGACTTTCTTGTTTTCACAAAGGTTTTTCTTCAGTTTCAATTGAAACTTGATCTTGGCAGCTTTTCTAAGCTCCGGTCACTTGTATTTTACTCTTTAAACTTTATTTACTTTATTTTTACTATTTTATTTACTTTTTCGGATCCACTCTGTTAATATTTAAAGTGTATAGTGTTTGTTTTGGGATAGCTTTCTTTTTTTCGTTTGACCTTTTCCTACAAATCTCAGTCAATTCATGCACCTCTAGATGTATTTGAATTGTTACGTGTACAGTTTTTAGTGCGCTCATCTGTTTGGTCAGGATGTATTTCTTTTTTGTTGTCGTCTCACAGCACCAAATGATTGAATTGTGATCTTTTCTGACCAAATGAACATGTTTTTGGAAAGCAAAGAATGACCACTCAAAGTTGGTCTCTAAATTGTGTAATTTAAAATGTTTTTAGCCCAATCCTCTGGAGTCAATCTAACTTATTGTTAATAGCATTTGAATAGAGTTTTTGTTGTTCTAGTGAAGTGCTTTACTGTAGAATGTACAGTATTTGTCTAAAACTACTTTTATTTGTATAATGCTGTAAGTTATACAAATGTGCATTCTTTAAAATATAGTGTAACTTGTTAAGAGATGTTTTTTTTGTAAATTACACTTGAAGGCATTTCATCACACTTGATGCTGCTGAAATTCAAATATACAAATCCCCAGCTCCCTTTCAGGCAGAGTGGTCCTGGTGGATGCAGTATTGAATATGTCCCAAAATATTCTCACTTGTTCTGCATATGAAGAAGTCCTACTTTAGACATGTCAGATTGACATATCTCCCAAAATGTTTGTGGACACAGGAGGGTGCAGTTAGGGAAGATTAGGAATAATCAATCAGTTATCTGGTGCCTGAAGAACCATCTGTCTGCCCAATGAAGACACCAGGGCTGAGGTGAACAAGCAAAGATGAGTAAGACGTCCTGCTGTCTGTTCACATCCACAGTCATGGGTCAGACATGACTCGAGACTTTCACTGGAGATTAACACTCAGATGCTTTATTGCTGCTCTGCCAGTGATGAACTCCAGGCAGCATGAATTGATCATTAAATGATGGTCATGTGGTGTGGCCCAGCCCTTGTGCCTTTCCAAAATGAGTATATCATCTCCCTTTCAGTGCTATCTCACTATTAGCAATGAACTATTTTTGTCTTTCTGTTTTGTACCCTGTACATATGGCTGTCATGTATAAAACAAGCTGTATTTTCAATGTTTTGTTTTTGATAATAAAACCATCATTCTTGCTTATGGCAGACACAAAGTCTCTGTGCTTCATCTACTTCATTTACATCAGTATGAGTTACATGCTGGAGGCTGCTGGAGCAACTTGTCATGTTACTGTGTATTTAACTATATCAACACTGTCATCTTGCAACATAATTCCACCATGTCACCACGTTTCCTTACTTGTCACAATTATGACATTTCAACATGTCATAATATATCATAATACCTCTAAATGATATTTATCTCCATTTATGTTCATATTTGTGGTTATATATGACATTAGATTCTAACACTGTGTTCCAAAAGGTCTTCACTCATGCGAAACAGTCTAAGACAGTGGTTCCCAACCCTTTTCTATCGTTGAGTACTGGTTGAATTCTGAGCACATTATTTCCTGTGAATCATCAGTTTATTTTGAGAAACTGCACTGTTCTAAGGCACTGAGAGAGTAACAGCTCCGTGTATAAAGTCCCCTCACAGACTAAGACTGCCCTCTGCTGGTCACACAGTGTTAACGTCAATCTGTTTCCAGCTGTCACTTTCATGGTTCAAAGAATACATTTATCTTTACACAAATCAAATGTTTATTAATATCTCCAGGAATTTATTATTGATAACACTGCTATAATATTCCCAAAGTCACAACAGCATCAAACAGTCAACTTTGTCTACGTTTGATTTCAAATCAATTATTTACAGGCTATGTAATGTGATTACAATATGTTTACCTCCATCTTGAAGTGAAGATTTGAATATTCACAGGATAAACACACAACTGTATCTATGAACAGGAACAGGACGGAACAGGACGACTGTGTGTGTTTAGGCTTCTTTCCTCAAAAAGGCACTCAAACGAGACACTTCCTCTGCACAGGAACAGTCTGTCTAACTGTTGTAACTGTCAATTACGTCCTCAAACTCACCTGTAGTTCAGTTCATCATAATTTGTCTATTTTGCACATACAATTTATCATGTAACCAATGACTTTAGGTTTATTCTGCTCCTCCTCATGACATTCCTCATACTGAGTGAAATGGCTATGACTACATTTTTATCAAAAGTTAAAAAAAAAATTTAAAAAAAAGATTTTCTTTCTTCTGCATTGGTTAGAAATACAGAGAACAACGAATCTATAAATGGATTGGAGACATAAGTGTGAGCAGCGATTATGACCTGAAGGTGTCACGTACAGTCCCCTCCAAAAGTATTAGAACAGTGAGACAAATTCCTTTCCTGTAGACTGAAAACATTTGGGTTTAACATCAAAAGATGAATATGAGACAAAAGATCATCATTTCAGCTTTTATTTCCAGGTATTTACATCTTGATCCAATACACAATGTAGAAGAGCACCTTTTGTTTGAACCTACCCCTTTTTCATGTGAGTCAGAGAAGATGGAAAGACAACCACTCATTGTACAAACACTGGCCATAGGCAGTACAACCATGTGGAATGTCCCGAAGAAGAAAGAAAGTGGTGGCTGGTGTACTAAGTAAAAGATGTCAAACAGGTCGAGTGAGGAAGACAACAGCAGTGGACGACAGAAACATTGTGAGAGATCTAAAGAAAGACCCTAAAACAACTCTCAGTGGCATCAGTCGACTCCAGAGGGCAGGAGTGAAGGTCATGATCTACCATTCAGAGAAGACTTCATGAACAAAAGTACAGAGGCTACACCAGAAGATTAGCAAAAAGAATTGAAGGCCATGCTGGAATTTGCCCCAAAAAACCCATTATGTGTTATGGACTGATGAGACAAAGATGAACATTTATCAAAGTGATGGAAAGACTAAAGTTTGGAGAAAGAACGCATCTGCTTATGATCCCAAGCATACAAGCTCATCTGTGAAACACAGTGGAGGTAATGTCATGGCCTGGGCTTGCACGTCTTCTACTGGGACAGGCCCATTAATCTTCACTGATGATGTAACACATGATGGCAGCACAATGAACTCAGAGGTCTACTGAAACATTTGATTGTAATTTAAAGAAAGATGCAACCAAACTAATAGTGAGATCCTTCGACATGCAGCAAGATAATGACCCAAAACACACTGACAAAACAACAAATGGTTCATCAGGGAAGAAGTAGAAGGTTTTACACTGCCCAAGTCAATCTCCAAACTTAAACCTGTTGTGGAGAAATTGCTGAAGTCAAAGGTCAATGGTGAGGTCAAGAAGGAAGAAAGTGTTCAGGAGCCTCTGATGTCTTATGCTGTATTATTTATTGACACTTGGCCAAGGAGAATTAGAGACATTCTCAAAGTACATCAGAAGTGCCTGAGTCGGTCTCACATTCTGCCCAACTCATGCTGGTGGATCGACTTTAAACCCTGAGATAACACCACAAACACTGCACGCCCAGAATTAGGTAAAAGAGAATGTTTTTACCAAGGATGGTGTCATTGTCAACATGATTAAGTCTGGAGACACAGATGTCTATTTCAGATTGGAATGTCAATGGCAAGCTATCTATTATGTCTAAGCATGCAGCACCAGAGTTCTTTGACCCTGGCCCCCACAGTGTTGAGATAGGATGGCACCTACTACTGCCAGTCAAAGCCAAACAACTAATACTGCTGAGGACCTCAAGGCCCACGCATGACTTTGTGTAACCTAAGGAACCCTACAGAGCATGCATTTTACCTGCTTAAGAGGAGACTGAAGGAAGTAACCCCCCAAAACAAACAACAACTGAAAGACGCTGCAGTCAAAGCCTAAAAAGGCATCACAAAAAAAGAATGCAAAGCTTTGGTGATGTCAGTGAGTCACAGACTTGATGCAGTTATTGGAAGCAAAGGATTTGCAACTAAATATTAGGTTTTATTCACTTTATCTACTTATCTACTTTAAGTCTATCTGTTCCAATACTTTTGCTCACATGAAAAATGGGTAGGTTCAAACAAAAGGTGCTCTTCTACATTGTGTATTGGATCAAGATGTAAATACCTGGAAATAAAAGCTGAAATGATGATCTTTTGTCTCAGATTCATCTTTTGATGTTAAACCCAAATGTTTTCAGTCTACAGCAAAAATAAAGGAATTTGTCTCACTGTTCCAATACTTTTGGAGGGGATTTAAACAAACTCATAAGATCAGTTTCCAAATGTAAAGAGGCCCAAAGTGTTCAATACTGAATCAATTCATCATCCATCCATTATCTGTAACCTCTTCTCCTCATCAGGGTCACTGTGGGCTGGACTCTATCCTAGCTGCCTGGATTTAATGAAAATAAAAACTTTTAAGAAGCAAAACATGACGATTCTTGTCCTAACTTTTTTAATTATATTATTATTATATTATTATTATTATTGCTTTTTTATTATAACGAATTAAATCTTCAATATTAAAACTTAATAAATGTTGGTAGCTATGTACTTAATGAACAATATATAACATTTTTCTTTCCTTTCGGTTCACTTATCTTTTTACCTTCAAACAGTTTGTTGTGTTCAGTGTGAGTCCTTTTGTTCTTTGTAACTGAATAACTCATCACTAATTTGATAGAACTCATCTTCACACAAAATGTCTCATTCTTAAATAGTAAATTACGACATGAATAAAAGTTTATAAATATCTTTGTGAATAGTTTCAGAAATTATCATTAAATATTATTTCATCTTTTTCATGACTTTTTCATACTTTCATCTGCCCCTCACATTTAACATTTAAAAATAAAAATATCTCTAATAAATTCTGTCATTATGAAAATAATATGAACAACTGATTTCTTAAATTATTTTACTGTTGGTTCACTTTTATATTTATATTATACAAAATGTAGTCATATTATTTATTTCAAGCTTTTTATTATTTGTTTATTCTGTATTTATTTCATATTCAACACTTTGGAATCTCTTTGATGTTTGAAGTGTTCTCACCAGTTAACCAAAGTAAACATGAACTGGATTCCATATTGATAAAAAAAAAAGGTTAGTTATGGTCAAGCTAAGATACAATGGCTCTCAGTAGTAGCAGGTACAGTCCTGTCAGCAAACAAATGTTCACAGTGCAAACTCTCTGCAGCAGCCATCAGTAGGTCACAGTTAAAGAAACAAACAGGACAGAGTCAGTATCTGGAACTTTGGCTCATTTCGCAATCACTTTCATTACCCTCCACTAATGTGTTAAACCACTTAGATTTGTAGTGCAGTACAATCAGTGAAGATCTCTTTCTACCTCGCCCCTCTTTAGATCTAGTCTATACAAGGTTTCGGTATATTCTGAATATTAGGGATGAAAAAGAAGAGACTTAGTCTTGGCCTCACTGATTAGATGTAAAACAACAAGACTGCACTGTGTACTCTTGAGGAGATGTGGCCAACAACATAACTGGCCAATGGAGTTAAACTTTACACATCAGGAAAGGCCTTATATTAAAGTCACACATGCACACACAACAGTGAGGGAGTTAGGATATTTCTTGTGCTTCTACGCCTGTTGGGAATATCAACAAAATGTCTTCAGTTTGAGCAGCCACCCAGCAGATAAACCAATGTCTTATATATAGAAGTAAAATGAGCAGGAAAATATTGTGAGTCCCAAAAAACTGTCCTGAGTGCAGCCGAGATAAGAGAGATCTCCTACAGATGGAGTCTGCTGAAGTTTTACCAGCTGTCACATGGCATGCTGCAGACGGGTAAATCAGCACAAACACTGCCGGCTGCCCTTGGCAACCTCCTCAGAGGAATGGACAGTGTTGGGAACAAATCCACTCTTGACGCCTTCCCAGCCACCCTGGATCTTGATGTCCCCACTCCGTACCAGCTCAAAGATGTCCCTTGTAAGATCCACAAATGCCTCACAGGAAAGAAACAAAAATCAATCAGATTGTGAAGGATCATGAAAGAATTATAAATGACTGAAAAAACTGACTGACATGACTAAAAATTATAATTAGGGACATTTTATTGTGAATCAGATTTTGAATTGGATTAAATCTGATCTTAATCAGAACTTAATGCAAGGTGTCATTGTCATTGTTATTTGTCATCATTTTGCCATTTGCTAATTTCTACTTCTTCAGTGACATTAACAGGCCTTGTGAAAATTACATCAAGTTCAGTTAACATATGTTACGTCCACCTCTAGTGGTAAAAGGGGGAAATGCTTTTTCAAAAATGAAATAAATTAGCCCTCTCAGTAAGATGTAGAGTCCAAATGAAATTATAATAATACTGTGAAGGAAGTGAGACAGTAAAATGTATCGCTCCTCCACTGAAATCATTTTTGTACAGTCCATAACAGAGCACAGGTACAGTCATCTGAGCAACCAATTGTCCCATTATTTTTGGTCCCTTAAAAAGTGGGAGGCACATATACAAACTGTTGTAATTCCTACACCGTTCACCTGATTTGGATGTAAATACCCTCTAATTAAAGCTGAAAGTCTGCAGTTAAAGCACATCTTGTTTGTTTTATTTCAAATCCATTGTGGTGCTGTATAGAGCCAAAAAGATTAGAATTGTGTCGATGTCCCAATATTTATCGACCTGACTGTATGTCAAGGTACATGCTACAGGAAGTGTAGTTGTGACAACAATTAAAGCTCGATCTGTGGACAAAGGCCATGAGATGTATTTAAAAGAGAATATGATTAACAGTTTTGTTCAAAGAGAACCAAGCCAAACACAATGAAAGAATTACAGCTAATCATGTATCTATGAAGACAAATCTCATCCTGACCTTTTCCACATTAATAGCGTCGCGTGCGGATGTTTCCATGTAGCGCATCCCAAAGGCCCCTGCCAGCTTCTCTGCCTCCTGCTGCGTCACCTGGCGCTGGCCCTCCAGGTCGCACTTGTGACCCACCAGCAGGAAGATGATGCTGTGCGGCTGGACGTGGCTCTGGGCTTCTTCCAGCCAGTTATGCACGTTCTGGAAGGAACGGCGGTTTGTGATGTCGAACAGTAAGAGGCCACCCACTGAGTTACGGTAGTAAGCTCTCGTGATAGACCTGTGTGGAAAAACAGTCTCCAAATCTGTTTTTTTTAAGTGAGTTGCTCCCTCTTTGAAAGTCTCAGTCTAGTTTGACAGTTTGTTGAGCTCTGTGTGTTGAGCTGTAGACACACCGTGCTTTACCATCTCTAAATGAACATCATGCTGTGTGGAGGACGTCTTGAACTAACGATAAAGCTCCTAAAAATTGAGAAAACCGTTTAATGAAGTAATAAATCAGTGTGGTAAAAGTAGGCTAATTTCTTGCTGCCCCTTGTAGTCATTATAAAGAGTACTGGTCTGGAAATTCTGTCTACTGATCAGACGCTATCAAAGGCTGAGAGCCACACAAACACTAGTGAAGCAGTGAGATACGTACTGATTGTTTTACTTTGTTTGTTTGACTTTTAGACCTTTCATGGAATTTGTTGACAGCAGCACAAATTTAAAGTGCATATTAAATATGGTTAAGGTGTGGTTAAACACTTGGTTAAGGTTAGGGAAAGACTGTGGTAAATAGAAGAGACTGTTGGAAGTGGACTGTGCGACACACTGATCTATCCTTACTTTTACCTACTCATCAATAAATCTGATTCTGAGTTTGATGACAGTAATTCTCAGGGTACTGAGCTGTTGATGTAATTTCCTGTTCATTAATAGAATTCTAAATACTAAATCTAAAATGGTTAGTTTACCCAAATTGAAAAAAGGTATATTTAAGCATGCCAATCATGTTAAATATATTCTGTATTTGAATTATTGTCAACAAATCTCACAAAAAGATCAAAACCATCAATGTGACAGTCCATCGTTCAGTACTTTCCACACTGTTTGTGGCTGTTCAAGCCCATTTGTTCCAGTTGAACTAACTAAGTAACAAACACTAACTAACAAGAGCATTTGTTGGGATCATCTCAGCTGCACATTTGTTGCACTAGTGATTATTTAACGGCAGCAGCACAGTACCCATAGTGTGCTCCTAATGAAGGAACAAGTCACTCAGTGCAATAGTGGAGCTCACTGCTTTCTGGACAGCAATGGAGCTCGGAGGAATAAGCTATATGAGGCTTTGGCCACAGTGAAAATACTACTAAATACTACTGGTAGCATTACTGTAGTTCTGGGGCTTTCATGGGGTGTAATGGCCATCTGAGGATACATCCAACAGGATGCATGACAAGAGATCTGTGTGCCCTTTGTCTAAAGGTAATGATGCCATTTCGTGAATGCTGTAGAGAAATAATGAGGTTTATCTTTACCTGAACCTCTCCTGTCCTGCAGTGTCCCAGATCTGTAACTTAATCCTTTTGCCCGGCTCA
This sequence comes from Nibea albiflora, assembly GCA_014281875.1. NCBI lineage: Eukaryota > Metazoa > Chordata > Actinopteri > Sciaenidae > Nibea > Nibea albiflora. The sequence goes on along the minus strand of CM024807.1, from coordinate 23,676,202 downwards.
ATCTCCACCAACCGGGAGAAGAAGTCCACCCCAACAGTTGGATCTGACACCTGGGCGAAGCGCCCCTCTGTGAACCTCCGGATCAGACACGACTTGCCAACCGTGGAATCTCCAATGACGATCAGTCGAAACTGATAAAGCCATATCGTCTCCATGTTTCAAACAAATTAAAATCTGTGACAAATTAAAATATTTAATCAGTCAATGTTATCCAAAACACAATGAGGTTACTGTCACATGACAAAGAATCCTGGCCCTTGGAACAAGACAAAGTTGTAGACTGACTGGAAATTGTAGCTTGTCCCACAAAACCACTGCAGAAATGATCTCCACAAAAGATGAAATCTAAAACATGATCTAATCTGATCTGATGTTTCATTTGTAGATCTTCTTCCACACATGAAATAACACATGACACACACTGGTCTTTTTGTTTTGTCACACATACAAACTAAGTTTTAGCAGGAAGGAAATGACATGAAATGAAACTCTTGAAATAGATTCAGATTAAACACAAATGTGGATTTGCCATCATGAGGAGAGAGTCAGAGGGTCAGAATATCTCAGCAGTATCCATGTGATTTGCAATTGGGTGATCTAATTTGAGGGAAAGGAGGGAGCGGGGAGGCCACACCTCTCCCACTCAGTAAATGTGGTAATAAGTAATAGTAATAATGTAGTCAGCCCCCATGCGGATAGCAGACAAGTTGTAATGAGCCTTTAAGAAGCTCAACGATAAGATGGCTGCTAAATATGGTTACTAGTTCATAATAAATATCTGTAATTGCTTCCTAGAAGGCCCCTGACACTCATGATAAGATATCTGACAAAGAGTTAGAATGAGGCCTGATACCACTGTGTATTATTGACTTTGATGATTAACATGCAGCACATCAATGTAATAAAATCAGTAAATGACTTACCTTCAAGTGAAGAGCTCAGTAGCTGTAAGAATCAAACCCCATGTCGATGATTGTGTCTTAAAATGATCTTCCAGCAGCAGTGCGTGTTATTGCTTACAGAAATAACCTGCGCCAAAAACATGCATCATATTAACGAGTCCTCGTGTCCACCATCAACCTCTGAGATGCTCACACACACACACACACACTCACACACACACACACACACACACACACACACACACACACTCACACACACACACACAAACACACAATGAGCCCGTTAATTAGGAAAACCGACCGAGGAGCCGAGTTGCGGTTTAATATGAGCCGGACTGTTGATGTTTCCATCAGGATCTGCGGAGGAAATGGCAGCAGGACACAGCAGCATAACACACACACACGCACACACACACACACACACACACACACACACACACACACACACACACACACACAACCTCATCAGCAACATTACCGTAACTGAAGACTGCGATGCAGCGGCAATCTTCAGAGTGCCTGCTGCTGCCTTCAAAAGCTGCGGGAATAAAAAAAACGTAATCACGAAGTGAGCGTATGTGACGAATTTAGAACATTGTTATACCCCTTTTCCATCAGTTCACAGAGGTCCCAGTCACCTTAATGACATGTCTGTGAAATCCTTTGGTCAAAATTCCTCACAGATCGAGCACAGCAGCCCTCTCTGTACCCTGTCTGTAGCGCGCTGCGCTCAGGTGGTCGGTTTTCGTGTCTGTCCCTTTAAATGCAAATGAGCTGCTGCCAGCCGCCGCTCAATCTGCCCCCCTCTTCCGCCCTGTGAGGCCGACAGCGCGTACGGGAGTGACGTCGTCACGTTGCCAGAGTTTACCTGGGAGAAATGTGGCTCCCGGAGAGAACATCGCTTTGCAAAAGGATATGTTTGAATTAGAGTCAGACTCTGAGCACGAAGAGACAACAGAGCAAGTCCAAATTATATGATTGAACTCTGGCTAACTGGCTAGCGCTAGGCCCTGTAGTGTGTTGTACTGTACTGGCTATTAGAAGGCTACGTAGATAAATGTAATTCATTACGTCCATTACAACACTACTCAGCTATTCCCCTTACACCAGTAACATACAAGCTCAGCCAGCATGTTTTCTCCACAACCGTGCGGGTGGGAAATTTATTTCACACTTCACACTAGACATTTATTAGTAAGTCATTCTTTTGTCTGTACTCTATTAGCCACGTTACTTTATTACAGACATTTGGCATAGCCAGACTATGGGCCTTTATGCCTAAGGGGAATAGAGCAGTAAGTTATTTTATGCATATTAGTAGTCTTTTGGATACAAATGAGGTGACTGGAGCTAGCTTTGCCAGAGCAGGTAGCAGGGGTGCCATCACCATTTTAAAAGTAGTATTGCCAAATTTCTTGCCCAGGCCTGTCGTGACATATAGTGCGACGACCCACATAATTATGTGTATTCAAGGAAGTTTTTTTTTTTGTTTTTTTTTTTTACTTTTATTTGTTACTGGTTGTTTTGCAGTGGGATAACATAAATTGGGTACTAAAATTGTTGTAGCCGTTTTATAAACTCTTACACTGTAAAAAATATTTGATGACTGTGTTAGTGGAAATCCCCAGCCCAAAGTTTGTCATGGAGTCCCACAAGGTTCTGTACTAGGACCACTTCTATTCAGTTTATATATGCTTCCTCTAGGGAACATTATTAGGAATCACTCCATTAATTTTCATTGTTATGCTGGCAACACCCATTATATTTATCGATCAAGCCTGATGAAACCAATCAGTTAACTAAACTCCAAGCATGCCTTAAGGATATAAAAAGTTGGATGACCTACAATTTTCTGATGTTGAATTCAGACAAAACTGAAGTTCTTGTAAGTGGACTCAAACACCTCAGAAACTCTCTTTCCGGAGACTTGATTACCTTAGATGATCACCCTGGCCTCCAGCTCCACCGTAAAGAATCTTGGAGTTGTTTTTGATCAGGATTTGTCCTTTAATGTCCACATAACTCCACATAATGTCCACAAGACTAGTCCATGCAATTGTTACTTCTAGGCTGAACTATTGTAACTCTTTGTTATCAGGCTGCCCCAATAAGTCTCTGAGGATTTTGCAGCTAATTCAGAATGCTGCTGCACATGTTCTGACAGGAACCAAGATCAGAGATCATATCTCTCCCATTTTGGCTTCCTTGCACTGGCTACCTGTTAAATCTGGAATAGAATTTAAAAATCTTCTCTTTACATACAAGGCTCTTCATGGCCAGGCACCATCATATCTAAAAGAACTCATAGTACCTTACTACCCCTCTAGACCACTGCGCTCTCAGAATGCTGGGTTCCTTGTGGTTCCTATAGTTTTCCAAAAGTAGACTGGGAGCCAGAGCTTTCGGCTATCGGCTAATTCGGCTTCCCTTAGTTATGCTGCCATAAGTTATCTGGGTTATGCCGTCAGGCATGGTACTGGTACTAGTCGCATCTCCCTTTACTGAAAACCCTCCCTCTCCGAAGTCCCCCCCCCCCCCTCTCTCTCTGTCCCTCTCTCTCTGTCTCTCTCTCCCTCCAATCGTCATTATCATCAATGCATGTTACTAACTAAACTTCTTCCCCGAAGTTTCTGTGCTTTGTCATCCAGCAGGTTCTCATGGATCGTGGCTGCTGCTGTGGTCTGCTGCTGACGTCCACTTGACGTCCCTTTGCTGAAAACCTTCTCTCATTCTCTCTCTCTCCTATTCTCTCTCTCCCTCTCCCTCTCCCTCTCTCTCTGTCTCTCTCTCTCTCCAATCATCATTACCATCAATGCATGTTTCTAACTAAACTTCTTCCCCGGAGTTTCTGTGCTTTCTCGTCCAGCAGGTTCTCATGGATCGTGGCTGCTGCTGTGGTCTGGTGCTGACGTCCACCATATACAGCATTACTGTCATTATTGCTACCATCTCCACTACAGCTTAGTTGGTTAATGACTTATTGCTGCTGTGCATCTGTGTCTCTCTATCTCTATCACAGATTCCACTGCTACTGTAATCCTCTACCATTTATTGTAATTCATTGTTCTGTGTTGATTGTTCTGTACATGTGACATCTCTTGCACGTCTGTCTGTCCTGGGAGAGAGATCCCTCCTCTGTGGCTCTTCCTGAGGTTTCCTCCACATTTTTTCCCTGTTAAAAGGGTTTTTTTGTGGCCAAGTTTTTCCTCACTCGAACCGAGGGTCTAAGGACAGAGGGTGTCACTCCCTGTACAGATTGTAAAGCCCTCTGAGGCAAAATGTGTTTTGTGACTTTGGGCTATACAAATAAAATTTGATTTGATTTGATTTGATATGCTTGAGACACCATGCGTCTTATTTTGGCAATGTGATATAAATTAACTAAGTCTCTAGAAAGAGAGTTTCTGAGGTGTTTGGGTCCAATTACAAGAACTACAAGTTTTGTCTGAGTTTAACATCAGAAAATTGTAGGACATCTAACTTTTTATCCTGCATGAGTTTAGTTAACTGAAAACCTTCTCAAAGATGAGGTCCAACATAAGGAAATATAGGAGGGAAAAAATTGGAATACTTTGTGAAATTATGCAATTTACATAAGTTAAGATCCCTGTTTTGCGTTACTCATTTTTTTTACCTGTGTAACGATGTTTGCACATTATATGACTTGCCATTAGTAATAAAAGGTTGTAAAACAGACAGACGGTTGGTTCTACTTTCACTGTGTAGCATACCCTCCGAAGGATGGTAAGAGACTCGACTGATGGTTTTTAAATGTTTATTGCAAGAACTGAGGGTTCCCAGAAACAGCACACAAAATGGGTTTACTACACACTGTTTTAGCTGTTGTTGGGAAGTTCAATCTCAACAGCAGCTCACCAGCTGATGTTGTTGCTTAGGGATGCCCAGCACTTTCATTGAAGTGGAGGGCTAGGGGGGTCTAGGGAAGAAAATAACAATAACAGAAATATGAGAAATGATTGAGAGCACAAATATAAATATACATTGTACTCATTCACTAAGTATCATAATCACCTTTATTTGCTAGGTGTGTATACATAAACTGTATACTGTACATATGCATACACTGAGAGCAACATGTAAACACACACCTGGCCAATAAAGTGATTCTGAAAGTACTACTTGTTAATTGTTTCAGTCCAGAAGCCTGCATGAACAGGCAGCCTGACATGTCACTAAAACTGGACAATGTCCATGTGGAGCTCATGGACTGAATTCCCAAACCCCCCAAAAACTACTGGAGTTATGTTAGTGTGTATCACAACCAAGTACAGCTGATACGAGACACTAGTTAGCAGATAGCGCTGATTAGCACGAGCTAACGCTAACTAGCCGTTTGGCACAGGCATTATTTGCTTGCTACTTGATCCACACCAATGTAGTGCCAGTAGTTTGTAATTTGAATGTCTGCCTGTAAGATAAACACTTTTTTGTTCACAACGTGTCACGCACACACATGTTCAGGTCTTGTCAGGCGATTTGTGCCGGGTTAAGGTTAGGTGGTTGATTGTTTTTCAGTGGTTCAGACTAACTAAAATATGATATCCAGCATGTAATAAATGAGAAAAAACATATAGTGTGTAAAATAAAACATAATTAAAACTGAAAACTTAAAATAAAATAAATAATTAATTAAATCAGACCTACATGTTCATTGATATCTATAGAAGTGCAAGGTTCTACTTCACTTGAGGATTTCTTTTTTATGCAACTTTAAACTTTGTACTTGACTTCTTAGAGCTGTTATTGTACACACAGCCTACTGTATGATCAACCTCTAATCATTCAAATAGGATTATTAGTTATTATTATTATTTTTAAATATATGTCCAACAGTATGCTGCTTGCACGTTCATGCATATATTATAATAATCAAATAACAAACCCTGATATATTATATCAGGCTTCATTATTTGATCATTAGTACATTTACTTTGGATATATGAAGTATCTGGCTTATAATGGGCCTATTTCTATACATGTTCTCATTTTGAATGAAGGGCTGTTACCTCTAACAGAGCACATTTGTACTGTGGTATTTAGAATTTCACTTTGGTAATGGTCCTGAGCTGTCCAAGAAAATGAAAATTTCCTATTTTTACGTGTGTGCTTAAACGCACCACCATTTAATAGACGTGAGCCGTGAAGTGAAAAGATCCAGACTGTGTTTGGGCGGACTGAAGTGATCGCAGGAGGTTCTTATTGGATCATAAATGTCCCACTAAAAGTGACTCCACTGTAGCTAATTCAGAGTTTGCAGCAGCATCGTTTCAAAGTTCCTCTGAGGAGTTCCCTGCAGAGCTGCAGCCATGCAGCAGGAGCTTCTGTTCAAAGTCCTGGTCATCGGGGACCTGGGAGTCGGAAAAACATCCATCATCAAGCGGTACGTCCATCAGATCTTCTCCCAGCACTACCGAGCCACCATAGGGGTGGACTTCGCCCTGAAGGTTCTGCAGTGGGACAACGACACTGTGATCCGGCTGCAGCTGTGGGACATAGCAGGTCGGTAAAACTTTACAACAGCAACTCAGTACACATAGTACACACTGCTGTACACACTGACTGTGCATTATTGTACAGTCAGTGTGTTGATTGTTAAAACGACACAGCAATGCTTGGATCAGGGGTCTCTGAGAGAGGGTGTGTGAGAGACGAGTGTTTTGGGATCATTGGAAGCAAAAACATTAGAATCATTTCAATCAATCAAGTCTTAGAAGTGTTTTACATTTTATGGCAGCGCGTTAAAATTATAGTAACTGCTCTCCAATCAAATCAGCTGAGCATCTTGAATGAACCACAATAAGACAAAGTGCTGCACTATACAAAGAAGTGTGTGATGTGATCTCCCAGTGAAAATGTGTGTGTGTCCCCTGCATGCATGCCTGGGTCCCTCCCTGTCATCTGAAGCCTGCTAGAGGAATGTGGATCTTGTGCCTGGCTGTGAGTCAAGTGATCCCATGCTCATCATATCAGTCACATGATGGCAGCTACTGTACAATAAACACACATACATATACACACAGACAAACTCATACTCCCTGTATGTGTTACTAATGAACCATGCTGTGAGTTGATTTGATTTCACATACTTGAAACGTATCTTTACATAAATATGTGTGTGTGTGTGTGTGTGTGTGTGTGTGTGTGTGTGTGCGCGCGCGTGCTTACGTGTGCGTGTGTCTGATGGTTGTCAATGTGTCCCAGGACAGGAGCGGTATGGGAATATGACTCGTGTGTATTACCGGGAGGCGGTAGGAGCGCTGATGGTGTTTGACGTGACTAGGGCCTCCACATTTGATGCTGTACTGAAGTGGAAGGACGACTTGGACTCCAAGGTCAGCATCTGATAGAGAAACTCAAACCGAGGCCTTTCTTTCTTTACTGTCATTTGTGGTGTGAAGTGGGAACAAATTCAAATGATTTTGAATAGATTATGCTAAGAAATGATTCAGCAGCTCTGAGGCAGTGTGTTCTGACAGCTCCAAAGAATTCTGTTAAACATAGCTTGAAAAAGTGTAACTGCAGTGCTACAAATGAGTGGAAGGTGACAGCAGTGGTCTGTACACAGTTCAATTCAATTCAATTTATATAGCACCAAACCATAACAAAAGTGTAGAGTTTTCAGTAAAGGGAGATATCAGCAGCAGTCTAGTCCTATAGCAGCATAACTAAGGGAAGGCCTGAGCCAGTCCTAACTATAAGCGCTATCAAAAAGGAAAGTCTTAAGTCTACTCTTGAAGGTGGTGACCGTGTCTGCCTCCCGAACCCAGAAAGGTAGTTTGTTCCACAGAAGAGGAGCTTGATAGCTGAAAGCTCTGGCTCCCAATCTACCTTTGGAAACTACACAGTTCGAGGCAAATGATACTACACAGACATCTTATGCTTTGAGTGTGATTACATACCAGTATCTGCCCACTGTTGATGTAAACATAATTGTTGTTACTGTCAGTGATTGTGAGGTCCAGGTCTGATCACTGCACAAAAGCACAACTTTAGAACTTTATTCAGTGATTTTGGTCAAACTGGATCAGATTTTATATACAGTATATTTACTGCTTTTCCCTCTGGTGTCCTTAGTTTTCTGATGGACAGATAAGCTTTAGCCTTGCTAAGTAGCTAATCGCTGATTTACTGCTTCTAACTGAACCAGGCTCAGCAGGTAGTCCCGGATACCAGGAGCTAAACCATGTAAGAAAACCACCTTGGTAGGCCACTGTATGTAAAAGGTTTTTAGTGGTGACACTAAATACAGAAATGTGTGACGTGATAGACATACAAATTAGAAAAATATATGCATATTGGCATTTTTAGAAAGTTATAAAAGATGTGAGTTCTTATGTTTCACAGGTATTTGGGTAGGGGACCTATTATAGTAACACCTTAACAAGGTTATGATCAGTATGTGTATAGCAAATGTAAATAAAGGACAGTGGAAGACAATAGTACTACAGAGAATGATCTATGAGCTCACCTTGGCATTCTGTGCAGTTTAATCATTTTGTTCATAGCAGACAGGTCACCAAGTAAAGTTTGTCTATGACAGCGGCTCTTCACTAGAGACAGAGCGCAACTACAACCCTGAAAACTACATCCTCCACAAAGGAAAATAGTCAGCTCCACCCTTAACAAAAATGCCTGTAGCTAGCTAAAACATTCAATTTCACCATGTCAGAGTATTACTTTAGTTACATAGTTAATCTACGTTAACCACCAAGAAAAAGTTTTATTTAACTCATTATAACTGGCCGGTGTCAGTGTTTATTCTCCTTACTTTGCTTTTCTGGGAGAAATTATCCCACTGATATTTACAACTGTCTGACCAAATGACTGAGTGGGATGATCATTTGGCCTAACCAGACATGATATTACAGTTTGTACAACCATCATGTAACCTGTCTTTCTATTCTTCTTAGGTGACCCTGAACCACGGGAAGCCAGTTCCAACTGTACTCTTGGCCAATAAGTCAGACCAACTGACTTCCCAGCAGCCCAAACTCGACTCCTTCTGCAGGGAGAATGGCTTTGTTGGTTGGTTCGAGACCTCGGCAAAGGTACGAGAAGGTAGACAAAAGATATGTGACTTTGGAGGCAATTACTGCAACTGTTTGAATGAGTCAGTAGAAAGACATTTGAAGTTAAAACAGTTAATATACAAGTGGTTCATATGCAGATATAAAGGAACAGGAATATAAAAGGATAGAGTGCTTTGCTGATTAACCATCACAAAGAAAGGTGCTATTGTGTTGTAAGGGGCTTGATTTGCCTCATTATTTACACAGTCTAGTTAACTATATAGTTGACAGGATAAAATAATAGCAATTACCTTACTGCTGTAAAAAGAAAAGCTTCAGCAGATGACTGTGCAAACATGATTTGCTGTGCTCTCAAGAGACAAACAGAGGAATGTCTGCAGTCTGGTGTAAATTAGCCTTCTGCTTTTTCCATTGATCCAGAGTCTGTGTGATGAATTACACACCATGGTACAAGTTGGAGACAAGTGTAGTTAGTGAACGACTCAGCAAACACGTCAGACCTGATCAGAATAACAACATATTAATAGTGTTATTTACAAGGTAAACAGTACAAAGTGGTATACTGTATCTATACGGCAACAAGACCAGGAGTCAACAGACATGTTAGTATGTCAGTAAGACACAGCGGAGCATGGAAAAACAGCAAGCTTTATTAAGTGGCAGCAAGGTTCACCTTTTACAAAGTGATAAACAAAAGGGCTATGAAACCTTCTAACAGTAATATCAAGGCTATAAAAAGTACGGCTTGACTTCACCGCGGTGTGACAATGTATAGGATTTAGTGGTGCTTGCCTCCCTTCTTCCTAGTGTGAAGGAGAAACTATAGTGGTGAAACATGTTTCACAGTCACTGTTTGGTTTGTCTGTTTTTGGCTACTGTAGAAAAATGGCAGTTCAACATGTCAGACCTGCAACAGTCAGTGGAATTTCTCTTTTGTTGGGGGACCAACCAATCAAGATTACTATACATACAGCAGCTCCACTGGTGTGTTACGATTTCTATAGCGGTAACTTCATTTATTCCCTCCCTCAGGAAAACACTAACATTGAGGAGGCAGCAAGTTGCTTGGTCGAGCACATTCTGAACAACGAGGACAGCCCAGTGATAGAGCGAGACCCCAGTACACTTGTCCTGTCTGGATACACTAGCAGCACAAAGGATCATCTCAACTGCTCGTCATGTTTGAAATGGTGACTCAATGATGACTCCTGACCACTTGTAGACATACAGGAAGTGAACAGCTGTGAGGTCACAGCCACAGAGATGAGTTTGCTCAGGGACTGTTTGTAAAGATATGCATCTGATCCGATCTCACAGTGATCAGTGAACAGAAATGCAAAAAGGTCTTTACTAGTGTGTAGTCAGTTGTGTTCACATCGCAGGCCAACATGGTATCATGGCAAAAGTGAGAATTGTAGTCTTTTTTATTAATTAATTACATGAAAACCTGCATATCTTTTCTTACATTTCGTTGTTTTTTAACGTTGCCATTGTGCCTTTGACATTAGTCTGAACTGACATGATGGTGGCAGTTTTGTCTGCGGCGTGAACACACATAAGAACATGAAGCCTTTTTTTATTCAGTCCATCATCATACTGTTATTAAAGTCAGCGAAAAAGAGTGAATAAAAAAAAAAAGAGTCCTAGATTTCAAGCATATTTTGGAGCTAATATGAGTGCTGAATTCAATTCAGTTTTATTCATAGAGCACCAAATCATAACAAAAGTTATCTCATGACACTTTCCATACAGAGCAGGTACTGTGCTCTTTATAATATTATTTACAGAGACCCAATAATTGGCAAGGAAAAACTTCCTTTTAACAGGCAGAAACTTTGAGCAAACCCAAGCTCATTGGTGGACAGTCATCCATGTCGAGTGTATACAGAGAAAGCTTCAGTGTGTTGTTCATTAATGCTTGAACAGGAATGTGACATCGGCTACCATAAGAAGTTGAACCTAAAGATAATAACCTTTAACAGGAAATAAATCCTATCAATCAATAATCTAAAAGAGCAGTGTGTAGGATTTATTAGCATCTAGTTGCTCATTGCACCCACCTTGTTTCACCCTCTTTCTGTGAAGAACAGTGCCATAGCATGGAGCTGATGCTCAGCTAGTAAGCCAGCTAGTAAGCCAGCTAATAAATGAGTGGAAGCTAAAAATCTCTCTACATTAAAGATGTAGTGCTGACTGCTGACAGAAACAACAGTTAGAGTTAATCTTACTGGACGGTTGTGTCAGACATTTAACTAATCTCTATCTTCCATTACATTACAAAGGTTGTACTATCCATCTGCTTAAGATGAATCCCTTTATATAACATTAACATTCAAAGGATACATCATGTGTATTCATAATTACTGTACCTATTTAAAAGAGAAGACATTTTCCTTTACACTGGATCATGAACTGATGGACAGGAAAATCTCTTCTTGCATGCTACTGAGAAAAACACACAAATCCTTTGCAGTCAGAAGTATACATAAATTTTGTGGAGGTAATGGAGGAGAGGCAGTTTAGCAGATATGTCCATTAAATAGAGAATTCAGTAAGTTGATAAAACCTAAAGGTTGTTAGTGGACTGAGAATTAGGAGTAGCAGCAGTAAACCACTTTTACGACTTTTTGAATTTTGATAGCAAACCTGACTGCGTGTCAAACTATTGTATCTATTGTTGGTATTCCTCAATTCTATAATCAATTTCTTGTTGGTCAAAGACACAGTATGTACATCACTTTCAGTGATGAACAACAGAATAGCTGTCTTTGTTGTGTCTGCCTCGGGTGTTATTTAAAATTCCATGTTTTCAAAGGTATCTGCTTTATATTTTACTTTACTCCCTTTGATGTGTATTCTGGCCCATTAATGCAACAAATTTGTAACTGTATTTTCTGTAACACCAAGCTACATACAATAAAAATGGATTTGAGCAGTATGTTTTCAGCAGCATCATTTATTCAGGAGCTTTGCATGAATCAAAAGACATGTCACATCCTCACAACCAGCCTTGACAATGACTTGACTGCCAAAGAAAGCAATAAAGTTGAAACAATCGATCGATTTGCTAGAAAATCGAGTCATTTTCTAGCAAAATATGCCAAACATCAACTCTGCATATCACAGAACTAACCATCAGTTTCTTTAAAAAGTTATAGTGTTCTGTTGCAGAGTGTGGCAACTCTGGTTAAACACCAAGCTAAATCTCCGTCAATGAACACAGGAGTCCAAGTAGGGTTGACTTTTTACTCTCTGAATCTTCATTTGACAAGCTGTGAAAACTGTAGTTAAAAGAAATACAAAATATGAATTTACATCTTTGTATGTACCTTGAGCAGTAATGACTATCAGAAGAATGCTATTTTAACATGGTACAAAATGACCTTTCTAAGTTACAAATTAAATTTGTTTTTAATAATTACTGCTATTTATGCCTTTTAACATCATGAAATATATACATGTAAGGCGTTGCCTGAACAATGTTTCAAAGTAGAAGACTGGATAAGGCTCAGAGCATAAACAGCACGTCAGTTTCCCTCTCAGAACAACCATGAAAAGAAAGTAAACAAGGAAGTGATGTCGCTAGCAAGTCAACCTTGAAAATATAATCTTTACAAACAATTTCACCCTTTTACTGTTATTTGTAACTTATACACATAACACATATAAATGAATTCTTTTAATGCAAACAATAAAAATGAACGACAAATGCCTTAGAGCCAACACACTCTCCGCCTGGCCTATGTGAGTCCACTATGAACTTGAATGAGTCCAAAAACAACAGTCCTTGAATCAGTCCTTAGGCAAAAGAAGAACTAATTCTGCAACTGGCCTGAGAAAGGTTTTTGCATCACCTTGGTTGGCGGTTTTTATCTCAACCTTTCTCACATATGCATCCTTCCCAGGAAAGGTTGCCATGATCACGGCCATGGGCCAGCAGTTGCAGACAGTCTGTTTTTCCCTGAGGAGAACCAGATCCTTCACTTGAAGGTTTTTGCGTGGCACTGTCCATTTTTGTGCCTCCATTGCCTCCATTGTTTTGTGTAAAGGTAGGAGGTGAACGTACATTAATGATAGCTGTGATTTCTTCCATTAGCATTGACAGCACCTCGTGGGTTAGGTGACCTTTTTGCTGCAAGAGTACTGAATCAAGGATTCTTTGGGTAACACCAATCCATTCTCATGAGCCTCCCATGTGGGATGCATGTGGAGGTCTAAAGTTCCAGCTACATCCTTGTTTCCTGAGGTACCTCTGCACTGTATTGTCCATCTCCAACTCCTTGCTAGCTCCAGTGAAGTTAGTACCGCAATCAGACTGGAGTTGTCTTGCAGGGCCTCTGAGTGAGAAAAACGCCTGTGTTTATGCAGCTGGACATGTCCGTGGACTCAATCAGTTCAATGCGGACAGCTCTTGAACTCAAACAACTGAACATTATGGCTCACCATTTGATCTCTGCCTGTCCTCCCCTGATGCGTCTGGTTGCAATGGACCAAGGCCTGAAGACGTCAAGCCCAACATACGTGAAAGAACGGCAGACCTTGAGACGTTCTGGCAGAAGGTCAGCCATACATTGTTCATCCAGTCTCCCACACAGCTTCTGGCAGATTATGCATTTGTGGAGGACAGAATTGATCAGTCGTTTACCACCCAAAATCCACAGTCCAGCTGCCCTTACTGCACCTTCTGTGAGATATCGGCCCTGATGTCTCACCTGCTCATGGTAATGTCGTACAAGCAGTAGGAAAATGTGACTGTCCTTGGCCAGGATTACTGGATTCCTTTTTCTTCACATGTAAACTGAGAATGTATCTGCCTCCAACACAGATGACATTACCCTCTAAGGTTGGACTGAGGTTATGCACATGTTTGTGGGATCGTGCCATATGGATAAGGAATGCCACTGCTTGCAGTAGAGAGATGAAGGTGGAAAAGCCCTGAAAGCGATCACCAGGTACCTCCAGGTGAGTAGTGTAGGTGCACACCTGTGGCCGAATCTCTGGGTCATTTTCTGGTTCAATGACCTGAAACATATCACTTGTTTGTGTTGTTTCTGCAAATGGTTGATACAGAAATGACCAGAAACCAGGAACTCTGTGAAAGATGGGATGCAGGTAAAGATCTGGCTGCATGATCTGCAGAGTTTTCTTCCATGCATACATAATGCCATTGTTCTGGTTCAGAGGATTGTCGGATATGTTGGACTCTGTTGTGGACATAGGTGTAAAAGCATTATTAATGTACCCGACACCACCTTGCTGTCCGTGTAGAATCATCCAATTTCAGATCTAACTCTTTTCGGATGAGGTCTGCCATTTCTACTGCAAGGACATCGGCGTAGAGTTCAAGCCTTGGGATTGTGGGTTCAGAATGAGGTGCTAATTTGGCACATGAAGTTCCTTTAGAACCTGAAGAGAATCTGTCAGAAGCACATCATTGAGGGAGACACCAGAGTACAGAGAATCGAAACTGGAATCGAAAACTACCCTAATTTGGTTGGGCTTTTGTGGGTGGTACACCCCAAATGATGAAAGAAACCAGAACTCCTCATCCTCCTTTAAAGGTTACGCTACTTGTGAATGACCATTGGCAATGATCTTCTCCATGAATGGCACATATTGTTTCTGCATCTCAGGTCTCCTCTTGAATTAACGTGGCAGGGATTCAAACCGTCTGACCACGTGCTCTCAGTTATTTGGCAAACACTGGGGTGACTCTTTGAATGGCAACGTGGTGACCCAACTGCTGCCGTCATCTCTGTGGATGTTTGTGTCCATGATCTTAGAAAAGGGCGTCTTCTATAGATGGAGCAGGTTTGTTAACGTGTTCAGTTTAGTCAAACACCCTAGCATCCTCTCTGGCACTTTGTTAGAAGTGCTGCTCGGCTGTGTTTCTTTGACCTGCATGAAGCTTGTACAAGGCTGAAAAATGGAATGGCGACCATTATCTAGTATGTGTCTTTAATGTGTCAACTGTTGGTTTATGTACGTTACCTAGGCACACCTCTCCTATCACCACCCAGCCGAGATCGAGACGCTGTGCAAAGGGAGCATTATGTGGTCCGTTAACTTGCTGCCTGACCTTGGATGCTCTGACCACATCTTGGATGCACTTCTGAGTAGCAGGAGTATCTCCGCTTTTGGGTCCAGATCGGGAATGTGTATGTGATGGAGATGAGGCTGATGCAAAACTGCACTTGGTGTTGGGATTTCAGTTCAATCGTTTGGGATTTCAGGACACTCGAGGAGTGGTGGAAGAGAGATGAGAGCTTTGCCATCCAATGACTCTATCTGGAATCCTTCTGCCTTCCTGTCATATGTTTTAATGATGCCGGAGCATGTTTTGAGGTGGTACAAGAGGATTTATTGTGGTTTATTCTCCACACCAAACCGCTCAAAGAACCCTGGTCTGGCTAAAGAGCAGTTGCATTGCAGCTGTAGCATTGTCCATCCCCTCATATGTAATCTTTGTTTGAATGCCCTCAGATAGTTTGTTGTTGCTGATAAGTAGAGGTCAAACGAAAGTGACTCTTTACTGGTATACCATTGCTAGGCAGATCTTAGAGCAAGAACAACCCCACTGACCGGATCCACAAACCTCTGTGCAGCTAGTTCTAACATCACTTACATTAGAACCAGGGGTGGACTGGGACAAAAATTCAGCCCTGGCATTTTCTGTCCAGACCTGCCAGCCAGCTCCACTCCTCACCAAATTCATGACCTGTGATGAAGAAAATATATTGACACATAGAAAACTTGAAGCCAAATGGTAACCATCTGGGCCCAGCCTGTAACACCTACTGTGCTGCCCCCCCCCCCCCTTGATCAAGGTAACCCCACTGAGCTGGTCCCTAGATCAAGGTAACCCCTACGGAGCTGGTCCTTTGTTCGAGGTAGTACATTGGGGATGGTGAAGACTTGCTAATTGAGCCAGCAGACACCACCTAGGTACTACCCCAACCCCATGATGTGGATTCTTACCTTTTGTCCGTCTGTCCCTGACTTGCAGACCTAAAGGTGTATCTGTTGTGACCTACCCCCCTTCTCTCCCCCTGCCCTTTGTTGTCCTTCCTTTCCCGTACCCACCCTACCTTTTGCTCCATCCCTCTTTTGCATATGGCTGTTTTCTGTATAAAAGTGTCGTTCTTCATTTGCTCTGGGTCAACTCACTGGATCAGATACCCTCTGTGACTGTCAGTTCACCAGTGTGTCGGCATGCTTCTTAATAAATACACCACCACAGCAAACCTCTCAACTGGGCTCGATGATTTCTTCGACAACTGCAAGAAACAACAAACAGAATTTGTACTCTGTGTACTGACAAGTATATGGAGCCATATAGCCTTTTTGTGATGTAGTGACACTTAGTGAACAAATTTATCTGTCATGGAGGATAACTTAACTCTCAAAAGAGCCCTAAGGCCTACCTGCATACCTGTTAATTAAAAGATATGCAGATGTTTGAAATTATAATATTAATATTGATGATATTAAAATGAATATCATCAATATGAAAATCTTCAACCAGGAAATAATCATAATCAAACGTTTTGTTTCAATCTGAGACAGAACAAGTTGCATAATAAACTTGCAATGTCAAGATGAAGCTCTCCTTCTGTCTCTCTCATACAGTACATGCAGCAAGAAATTCGAATTTCTGATCGTATCAGACTTAGTTCGGACTTTTTAAAGTGCTTGTAAACACCTTAGTCCGATCTACTTCAGACCTATTTTGGACCACATCGGACATCTCAAAATCAGATAAGAACACCTAGATAATTTGTTCATTGTCGGATATTTAACGCCATGTATACTCAGCAATCGGATCTGAAGTGGATTTTGCATTCTGTGCATGCGCAACATTTTCCACTGGGGCTTTCACCCGAAAGCCAAAAGATCTATTGTTCCTTTTATATGCATTATTAGGACCAAAATAATGCACAAAAAGTACACAGCTGTAGCATTGTCCATTCCCTCATGTTTAATCTTTGTTTGAATGCCTTCAGATAGTTTGTTGTTGCTGATAAGTAGAGGTCAACCAAAAGTGTCTCTTTCCAGATGCCATTCTTCTGTAGTGGTGGAGGAGCCTTGGCAGGTTGTAGTCATGGGCCTGGGTGCATGCCTGCATCATGATATGTGCTTTCACACTCAAAGGACTTCACAGAAGATTTGCAGTCTTTGGCAACATGGGAAGTTGAAGAACAACGTTTGAAGGATATTCCTTTCTGTTTTAGAAGGGTCTTCCTGTCATTGATGGTCTTGTTTCTGATTGTCCTGCATTTTTTAAGTAGATGTGGTTTGTCATGCAGTGGGCAGTTCTGGTTAGGGCTGTGGTTGAAATTCTGATATGCTTGCAGGTGGATGCCATGTTCTGAAACTGTCTTGTAATTCAGCATGGTCTGGATATTTAATAAGTGGGACCGGTACTGGTGCAGAGGTAGAATGATTCTGATCATTTTGGGAGTGAATACATTCACTAGTACGTTGCAGTCGAAGCCTTTCTTCTGACTCAGATCTCACATTTACCAATGTGCCATTCATTTCTGCTACATCTTCCAACACGTGTGCTTCAGCAATGGCTGCATCTGCTTCACGATTTAATGTTAGGACTTCCAGATCTGTATCTGATTTTGAGACTCTGTTGTCTTCCTTTCTGCTTTTCTAGTCGCCTTTTCCAATTTTAATTTAGCCTCCTGGGTAGCATATGATGCTCTCACCTTAGCAGCTTCTGCTTTAGCTCTGGCGTGAGCTGCACTTGCAGATGATGCTGATGTTATGTTGCTCTTGGCGTTTGACACTGACGACTTATTGCTTGCCATCTTCAACACTTTGGAACACCAAGTGCCGCCTTCTCACTCTAGTGTTCTGTTGTGTGTAGCAACTCTGGTTAAACACCAAGCTAAACCTTCGTCAATGAACACAGGAGTCCAAGTAGAGTTGACGTTTTGCTCTCTGAATCTTCATTTGACAAACTGTGAAAACTGTAGTTAAAAGAAATACAGAATATGAATTTACATCTTTGTATGTACCTCGAGCAACAGTAATGTAATCAGAACAATGCGATTTTAACGTATGTACAAGAAATGTACAGAATTACCTTTCTGAGTTAAAAATGAAATATGTTTTTAATAATTACCACTATTTATGCCTTTCAACATCTTCATCATGAAGACTGCCCGAACAATGTTTCCAAGTGGAAGACTGTGGATAAGCCTCAGAGCATGAACAGGATTTCCCTCTCAGAGAAACCAGGAAGAGAAAGTAAACAAGGAAGTGATGTTGCTAGCAAGTCAATCTTCAAAGTAAAATCTTTATGCCTTAGTGCCAACACAAAGATCATTAACTGAGGATGGTTGAGAAAGTCATTTAAAACACTTACTGCTGCTCTGTCAGATCTGAAAAATATTTATATACACATACAGTACATGCAAATATTCCATCCACTATTCACCTGAATAGTCATCTTGGGAAATAAGCTGAACATCTTTTTTTATCATGCGGCAGAAGGAATATTTTTTTCACAAGCTTGTTAGAGGACACTTTAATACGGTGTCCGGAAACCCTCATTGCTGCAAATAAAAGCAACCCTGCAAACAAAAAGAAACACTGCTGCAAATAAAATAAACGCTGCAAACAAAAAAAAGCCGCTGTAAATAAAATAACAGCAATGATGCAAATAAAAAAAGCCACAACAGAAGTGAATTACCAGGGACTATTATTGCCGGTGCACCAGTACCTGTTTTTTTATGTGAGCGAAGACGAAGACTTTGAGACATTAGACCGCATCCATGAACTTCCATACCTGCTGGGTGAAGTACAGCAATGTGCAAACATAGCTGCAAGATTTGTGAACTGCTGCGACCACAGAAGGAGGTCCAGCATACAGAAAGAACAGACATAAACCATCCCCTCCTGATGGTCACTATTTACTTTGTACATATTGAACAATTTTATGATTATTATTTCATAATCCTGTATTTTATGTTAAGACATTTATCTGTACTTTTTGTTGATGTCACGCTTGGCAATATTAACATAATGTTTCCCATGCCAATAAAGCTGTATTGCATTGAATTGAGTTGAAGAAGAAGAAGAAAGAGAGAAATACGAAGAAAAACGAAATGAAATGGTCCGTGTTTACTGTCACTATGTGACTGTACTTGTCACTGTGTTATAGTTAGGCCATGTAGGTTTGATATAAAGCTGAACTAGGCTACCCGTTGTTGTCGTGTTCACTCACCTGTGCTCTGTAGTAGACTCTGCTCTTAGTGAGAGCATACGGTGGTACATGTAACTTTTTTGCTGCATATTTGAGTAAAGTTACCAAACTTGATTCTCCTCTTGCTCAAAGCTAACAATACACAGCATCCTCTAGTTCAGCTTCATATCAAACCTGGGGCTACATTAGCTCATCAGCAGTTTCTTCTCTGAGTTGTTCTGTATCGTTAAACAAAATAACAAGAAACACAACTATTTACCCTCCTAATGATTTTAATTGGGACATTTTGCATCAAACATAAAGACTTTAAATGTGTGGTACACGTTTGGAAGGCTGGGCGCAGAGGAGACCACCGGGCTCTCTCTTAGGGGAGGGGGAGAGGGAGATGCCCGGCTCCGTGCAGCATGGACTAAAACACAGCACGGACAGTTCAGAAACTATTCGGAATGAGTTAAAAGGAAGACTGCATGTTGTCAGAGGATCTATTTTCTGACCCAGACTGTGGCCGTGACTGGTTCCGAATGAAGCCACCACTGAATGTTTTAGTGGTACACAGGACCGTACTGGCTTACTTTCTTACTCCCTGTCTGCGAGCCACATGCATCAAAAGAGCCATGTCTGGCTCGCGAGCCATAGGTTGCCCACCCCTGTGTTAGATCTTAGTGCTGCACTTCACACCACTGACCATCAAAACTGAATCTTGGAGTTGTTTTTTTATCAGGATTTGTCCTTTAATGTCCCCATAAAACAAATTTCTGCATTCTTCCACTCATGTAACATGGTCAAAATCAGATGCATCGTGTCTCAAGCGGATGCAGAAAAACTAGTCCACTAGTCCAAACTAGTAGCTCCACCGTAAAGAATCTTGGAGTTGTTTTTGATCAGGATTTGTCCTTTAATGTCCACATAACTCCACATAATGTCCACAAAACTAGTCCATGCAATTGTTACTTCTAGGCTGAACTACTGTAACTCTTTGTTATCAGGCTGCCCCAATAAGTCTCTGAGGACTTTGCAGCTAATTCAGAATGCTGCTGCATGTGTTCTGACAGGAACCAAGATCAGAGATCATATCTCTCCCATTTTGGCTTCCTTCCACTGGCTACCTGTTAAATCTAGAATAGAATTTAAAGTTCTTCTCCTTACATACAAAGCTCTTCATGGCCAGGCACCATCATATTTAAAAGAACTCATAGTACCTTACTACCCCTCTAGACCACTGTGCTCTCAGGATGCTGGGTTCCTTGTGGTTCCTATAGTTTCTGAAAGTAGACTGGGAGCCAGAGCTTTGAGCTATCAAGCTCCTCTTCTGTGGAACAAACTACCATTCTGGGTTCTGGAGGCAGACACGGTCACCACCTTCAAGAGTAGACTTAAGAGAGACCCTTGTCTCTTTCTGGGTTATGCCTAGTCATTTTATCATTCATTGTAATTGTACAATATGTTTGTGTTGATTGTTCTGTACATGTGACATCTATTGCACGTCTGTCCGTCCTGGGAGAGGGATCCCTCCTCTGTGGCTCTTCCTGAGGTTTCTTCCACATTTTTTCCCTGTTAAAGGGTTTTTTGTGGGCAAGTTTTTCCTCGCTGGAACCGAGGGTCTAAGGACAGAGTGACTTAGGTGTAGGTGTAAATGTGACTTCACACTCACATTTACACCTACAGGCAATTTAGAGCCACCAAAAGTTCAGGTCTTTGGAATATGGAAGCCAGAGAACCTGGAGAGAACACACACAAACACAGGGAGAACATGCAAACTCCACACAGTGAGGCCCCGGCCAAGGCTCAAACAGGAACCTTCTAGATTTTAAGGCTACAGGATATGTTACCATGGGGAAAGTATCCATATGTTTGCAGTGGTGAATAATCACCTTGGGGTCACTGATGTCATAGAGGAATATTGTGATATAGGATAACTACTATAAAACAGACTAACAGGGGCACCACAGATTTTCAGCAGGAATCACACAAATGAAATCTTGTGTTGATAATGTCATGGATTTTCCTCCCCATGTGTCAACATTTCATTGGATAGCAGCTAATCAGGAAGAATTTGCACATCACACTCCTGAGCCCTCCACAGTCACTGAGGTGATGAACCAGCTGATGCCTTTAAAAACCAGGAGCAGCCTTCTGCTTTAAGATGCCCTCCCCGGACCCGAGAAGTGGCCCAATCGCCCTCCTTTCTCAGTCACCTGATTCATGTACTGCCATTTTATACACAAGTTTGACTGACAAAAAAGAAAAAAAAATCGTCCTATCGGCACCCTGAACACAGGAATACACCCTTAGTAATAAAATAAAAAAAATCAAAGCAGCTGAGGTTGGATGCAGCCAGCGCGGGGTGCTGTGTGGTCACTGAGGTGTTTGCGCTCGGATCTGTGCACATCCTGAGAGGAGAATATGAAAAACGGGAAGGACAATGCTTTTATATCACCCTTGGAAAAACTGAGTCGTCAGTCGTAGGGGATGCCGCAGAGATTTGATCCTAATCACCAATAGTCTGTCGATTATCGTTATTTCGGATTCAGCCCTCGTACTGGAGTCTCATCAGCAGCTATTTCAGGGATACATTTACTGTACATTGTCTCATGATGATACTCAGCACATTCTGCTGATCACACATTGATTGGTTCTCTTTTATTGTCACATCGGTTTATATCTCTCCTGCAGCTGGCTCATCGACTGAATATTAAGCGCTTCTCTGGATGTGACCGTCTTATGTTTTATTTGGCCGCCGCATGAATTCTCCCACCGGATCCTCGCCGGTGTACGCTGCTGTCCTCCTTCTCCTCCACCACGACCTCATCCTCCTCCTCCTCCTGTTCAGACGGCCGATTCTAGCAGAGGGCACTACCCTCCTCCCAACCGCTAAAGACATTTTGATCGTCCTTCCCGCTTCCCCCCACCCGGACTCGACCATAATTACTCCGCCGGCCTCCTCTTCCACGACCTCCACCACCACCACCACCTCCACCTCCTCTTCCTCAGTACCATGTCGGGACAGTCTTTGACGGACCGGATCGCCGCCGCGCAGCACAGCATGACCGGGTCTGCCATCAGCAAAGCCGTCTGCAAGGCCACGACGCATGAAGTCAGCGGACCCAAGAAGAAACACCTTGACTGTAGGTTAAAGCATACCACCACTGCTTACTGTGTAGATAGTCTGCATGCATCAAGCTAGCAGCATCGTACCTCACAAAGGATAGCTTGTATAAACAGTATCTATGTAACCCCCTCTACGCGCACACACACTCACGGACACACACACACACGTACACCCCCCCCCCCCCCATACAGCCACACAACTGCACGTCATTTCAAGCAGTCCAGCATTTTAATAGAAGGGGATCATCCCGTCACTGTTTGTGCATGTCCTTCAGGGGAAATAGGCCACTTTGCTATACTGCTGTAGGCTAATCACATGCAACCAGCCGCCTTACAGTGGAGGCCTCTCCATTAACGCCACTATCAGAGGCAGCGCGTCCATCCTCTGAAGACACAAATAGGCGTTCTTCGTGCAGCATCACCAGCATTTTCTCTCCAGCCTCGCATTAAAGTTCACTGCCATGTCCTCTGGTGCATTATTATCATTAATGAATGTGTTACTGCTGTCAGTAAGATGGAGAGAGAGTCATACTGTATGTACTGTAGCATCAGTGGTGGGTGTTAAAATCAGGCATTTAAACCAGAGCAATGCTGCTGTCAGTGCAGCTTCTTTTATCTACACATTGTGCTAATTACATGTGTGTGTAAACTGCAACACTTAAAGCACACAGGGAGGAAGAGGAACCCTCACGTGCAGATTCTTACCAGTGATTATTAGGTTAGGTGGATTTTCTGCCTCTCTATAATTACTTGACATGATCGATGGAGAGCATAGGGAATCAATGGTGCTGCCAGTCAGACTCACAGGCAGTCAGTTCGACAGCTACAAAAGACAGACAGACAGACAGACAGGGGGAGAGAGGGGGAGTAGCAAGATGGCTAATCAAGAGGAAATGTGTATGAATCTGTCTGAGAGATACAACAAGGCAGGTAGCCAAACAGCCTGAGAGTCAGTCATGCAGCTACACACCCAGCCAGCCAGCCGACAAGTTTGGCAGTGGATTAGTCAGTCATGTCCACAGCAGAGGTGACACTGGGAATTCTGGGCTCCCTCACTAAAAAGGCCACTAAAGCAGAAAAACAGCCAGAGCATTCAAGGTTCAGAAACAAGTTTGAATGATTGCACAATGAAAACAGCCTCTTCTATGGCTCTTGAATCAAAATGTTCTGTAAGTACTTCTGCTTTGACTTTATTATCTGTACTATGACCGCTACTCAGAGCTCATTATTTAGGTTTTCAGTGGTATTACTACTGCAGCCATCTGTGAGTGTTTTACATTTTGGCTGGTGCAGAACAAGGTTCATTTCTAAATAAAACCAAGGCAGATGATTGTTATACATGGCAAAGAAAATAATCAGTTAAAGGGCACTAAGGGCGGGCATGATTAGTAGCTTATTTCTGTACTGGAGCCACAGTTTTATAAGGACAATAAGAGCACCCCTGCAGTTGGTAAATGGTAGAAGGTTGTCCAACTTCACCACCCACTATGAGTCGCTCAGAAACTAACTCAGGATGCCAGATGTTTCTCTAAAAATAGAACCAGAGTTCATGACATGACAAATTTCTATCCATCAATTTTATTATAAAAAGGTTTATACCACTGCTCTCAAGGGCAATGAAGCCTCTCTCAGAACAGATCAGTTCATTTTGGTTGAGTTTGTTAAATGAGGCAGTTTTTGTTCTGATCCAGCTCTGATTCTGATCTTAAGTTGAATAAAAAAGCAGTAACTGTATGCCTGGCTCAGTTCACCCCTCCCTTGGAAGCCTTGGAGGAATAAAATAATTAGCTGAATGAATATTGCACTTGAGCTATTTGGATGCAGCTGTTCTAACAGCTAGCTTTCAAAATAAAAACACTTTCTGTTTCTTCTTTCGAGGACCCCTCTCCTCCACCCAGGATATAACATACGACTGGCATTTATGGAGAGGAGAGGATGCACTTTTAAAGTTAGACAAAGATGCAGGGTTGAAATGTGTTTGCGATCAGGAGGTCAATGGATCAATTCCTTCAACTGGCTCAGGCAGGAACCTTGGTGGGGAAGTGAATAAAGAATGAAAAGTAAAGGGAATTAATTCCACTGCTCTGAAAGAGCTTCTGATGAGTCCGCTGTATAAGACTGTGGGTTGATCTGATCTGAGAGCACAGATGTGTGTAACTCACTGAGACCACCTGGACTTGTCTTTTCTTACTGGTTAAACAGGGCCATAAAAAGTGACAGATACTTGGTCTGTATTTTGAAGTAATGGAGGGCTGTGTGTAAAAGCTCTCAGCAAGAACGACACCAGCAAATGGAACCCGACTCAATGTGGGAACAGAACAGGGTTAAAAGAACAAACAGAGGTTGGTAAAGTTGGCCATCAGTGGGCTTTTTCTGTTTCTGGAGCTTGGCAATGATCTGAGCACTTTGATAAATACAGATAACATTTCAGTTTCCTTTAAAAAATACTTAACTTGTTATTGATCCATTTTATCAGACACAGTGGAAAGAAAAGAGTGCTTTGCCATTTCTCCAAATGCAACAACAATCAAATACAATGCTGGTCACTGAAGCTGCTCACAGTGAGCAAATCCAGGGCTCATCTGCATGTATTTCCTTATTGTGTCATGACCTTGATAGACTGGTTTCTGACATAAAATGGACATTTTTGTTTATTTACTACTTCATAATAATGATAATGATCAGCATGACAGACAGAGTAATGGGATTTCACTTTAACTAGGCAACATTCTGCATGGCTGAGATACAGAGAGACAGAAAGCAGGTTCATCACAACCAGAATAGTAATCAAGGCCAAACATGACCTTCTGGCCCTGAAAGCAGCTTTTATATTTTATTCCAACTAGCAGTATCTTGAATTTAACTTCTGTTGTCATCTTATTATTGATAGAAATGTTTGCACACCTAAATCTTATTCTTAAATGTGTTTATTGATGAGCATTATTTCCTACACAGACTGCAGCTCATCAATGATCCCTGGTGGCATTCATACAGTCGATACGTCATCACATCCTTCTGGCTATCAACCCTGTCACATGTCAATGATTAAATCCTAGCTGATGTATTATTACCCAGAGCAATCTACAGAGGTGGATCCAGCATGGAAGTCATTGAGTGAAGAGTCTCTATTGTTTAGCTATAATTGTATTCAAGTAGAAGCATGACTGCTTTGCTATTTATTACTGAGAAAAATGTAAAATAATGCCCTTCAACGAGCTACGCTAGCAGCTGTGCTTACAGTGACAATGTTAACCTGCTGATTGACCTCTCAGATAGCTAACTGTGTCCAGTAAAGGCCTCCAAATATTCACACAGTTGAAACAATATGAATACATTAATTATTAATTATTAGTTATGAATAACTAAAACGAGCATCAGTTTCCCCTCAATGAACCAAATGAACAAATTCTAAGTCTTCTTCAGTATTTAGAGGGGTAAAAAATCCAGGAGCCATGAACTATGTGCTTATTCACCAGTTCACTTAGTCACCAAGCAATAAGTAGAGGCTTATTCTGCAATTAATGTGTTAGCATGCTAACATTTGCAGATTAGCACTGGATACAGTACAGCTGAAGCTGATGGGAATGTCATCAGGATATTTTAAAAGGGTATAAAGTACTGGACAAATTCAAATTTGGACCTGATGATGGTGTTCAATTAAAACTGAATTCTAATAGGAACATGAAAATGTGAGCCCACATTGCCATCCACAGAGCCTGCAGAGTGCTGCATGTCCACCTTACTGCTGTGTTTGTGTACATCACTTTTGACAGGAAACATTAATTAGCTGAAATCGATATGGTCCCATTAATTATAGAGCAAGAAGAATTCATAGACAAACCATTAAAAATGTGTAAAGCATAACTGAACTCTACCATTACCATGTACAGTTTTGATATTGAACGCAACATATTTAAAAAGGAGAAATCATTAGACTAAATATATAAATAAATGGTGGTGATTCTAGAGTCAGATTCATAAAGGTTAGATGTCTTTCATGATGTTAGCATTAGTGTATATGAATATTCATACAAAATGTGTCTGTTTGAGAATCATCTGATGTATACATTGTTCCACTTTAAGATATTGGAAGTTTACAGACCTGCATATTTCCACGGACCAAACGTCATGATGTTAAATGCAGCAGAGTGACAGTGTACTGAACAATTCAGAAAGAGTCTAAGAAAGAGACTATTATCAATGTTATTACAGTTACTGTATGTCATTCAAAGTTATGCGGTCTCAAAAATAACATAAAATCAAGTAAAGCTGAAGAGGATTAAAGCATTAAGTGCAGGAAATTGCAAGTGTTATGAGTGCCTTTGACGTACATTAAACATTTAACGGTGATTTCAGCTGGAACTCTTTGGTATCTAACACTCCAGTGAGTGCAGAAAACATCACAGAGACTTCAAATAGACCCAGATAACCTCTGATACTGTGGAAAAAGCAGACCAGAGATTTGCTCCAGAAACTGAACTCCTTGAAGTTTTTCTCACAGTAACAGAAACTCTCTTTCCATCTGTGAAATACAAGCTCACTCCCTCTCACTCCACCATTGGTTTCACTTGCTGCATAAGGGAATTTTTACTTTAGCTCTTTACTTGCCTTTAGGTGTCGCTTGTGCTGTTCTTTACTGTGTTGCTCAGCTTGTTTTGACATGAGAGATTTGGATATGATTGACTTGTTTTTCATCTCTTTGTTTCAATGTTCTTTCACGAAATGGGATATGTGGTTTATACCAATAATAGATCTGCTCTTGACCGGGTTTTCAATAGTCTGCACAATCCCAGTTGTTAGAGAACAGAGAATACTGAGTCCATTAAACTTCTCTTTTAAGTTAGACTTGCTGATAAAGATTACATGGAGATACAGACAGATTACATGGAGCAGCTGTACAGTAAATGCACTCTACAGTTCATAAGGCTACTGGAAAATGCTTGAAAGTTTAGAGAACAAATTTAAAGCTTGGTTCTTTGACTACGAGTCAGTAAATCTTTGAGATTAAACAGACGCCAAACATACTTCAAATTTTGATATTAAATCATAGAAATCCTTGATGAATTTAGGTAATTGTTCCAGTGTGTCCCCATCTGTCCAAGTTGTATGTGTGTGGGTTTAATATTTGCCTTGAATAGACAATTTACACTCTGGATGTGAGTCTCAGAGGGCAAATGATTGAGTTGAATCAGTTTTAGTCCATCATAGCTAACAAAGATGCTCTGGAAGAAAACTCAATTCATTATTCATCATCTATTCATTTGATAGTAGTTTTAAAATGAAGATGAGCTGAATATGGTGGAATGGAGGTGACCTCTTAAAAAAACAAAATCTCCTAAAATGATATTTTATTGGCATTTTGTAGCAGTATAATGTTGTACTGAGTAGGTATGTAGCACTGTTGAATTACAGGCACAACATAGATTTTGTCATACAGTAGCTGAGGTCCTGATTCATCCATCTACAATGTTGATGTTGTTTCTGATTCCATTGACTTATAATAACTCAACCTGTGAGCTCTCTGATAAATAATGATTGACATGCTGCTTTTATTTACAGTGACTTACAGTAAGTGAAAATGTAGTTTGAGTTTGAGGACGATGACTTCTAACCTCTTTTCACACACTTCTATCATTTTTGTTCTACTAATTATTTGTTTATTTACTTTGCACTCTTTTGTGCATGTCTACATTCTTTCATGGTATTTTCTTGTGTCCTCCAGACCTGATCCACTGCACCAATGAGCTGAACGTTAGCATCACCCACCTGGCTGACACACTGCTGGAGCGCACAGCCAGTAACAGCTGGATAGTGGTGTTTAAAGCGCTCATCACCACACATCACCTTATGATGTACGGCAACGAGGTGAGCTGAACGAGCCCACCAAGGGCAATGATGATTGTTTTTTCTGAAGTTTTCATGGTGATAAGAAAGTAGTTTGTCACCTCGACGTAACATATTTGTTTTAATAGACTCAAAAACAGCAGCTAGAAGTAGCTTCTTAAATTTGAGAATACACTGGCCTTTTCTAATGTCATTGTGGACATCTTCTGTCCAGAAGACCTATGATGGATCATTGAGCTTAACTCAGTAGCTTGATTTGTTGACATTTTGCTCACCGGGTTGCAGCAATTTCTCTCCAACTCAACTATCACAAGTTTATTTGAAGTTGTAGGAGTGATGAGGTTTCCATCTAACATTTCAAAGCGACAGCCAACTCACAACACCATTCACACTACAAGAGCAACAACTGAAATCAAATATCAAACATGTTAAAGGACGAGCATCTCAGACTAGAAAGAGAAAATTTGGCAGTGTTCAAACACAAATCAAATCAAATCAAATTTAATTTGTATAGTCCAAAGTCACAAAACACATTTTGCCTCAGAGGGCTTTACAATCTGTACAAGGAGTGACACCCTCTGTCCTTAGACCCTCGGTTCCAGTGAGGAAAAACTCACCCTGTTGTGACATGATGTTTTCAAAATTTGTCAAGGATGCCTTGACCAGGTAAACCTATTTGCAGTTTATGTCAGAAATGGAATATAATATTCATATGTTTTTCTTATGGCATCATTACATCTTTGTTACCGACCTGTCTACAGGGCCTTTCATGTTTTTCACATGCTTCAGGGCCAACATAGTTTATCCATCACACTAGATGAGCTGTGAGGTGAGGTAGTAGCCATTAGCAACTTAATCTAAAAAACCCCTAAATCCTACACACTGGTCCTTTAATATATTAATATATTAGTATATATATTATATATTAGTATATATATTAATATATAAAATACAGTGCTGGAGAAGGATCATCATCGTAAACTAAAAAACAACTGGCTCTTTAAAGAACAAAATGATCTTTAAACATATATCGGGAGATTGTGGATGGTTTAATGCTTATTTTGTTTTTTTAATGTTTGTGCAACAAAGCTGTGCAGGCAGCCAGAGACAGCGCTCTTTATTAAGACGAGTTCCAGCCTGGTAAGACCAACAACAACCCAAAAACACTAAAGTTAGTGAAAGATGCACCAGTTTGGTAGCTGTTCTTCTGCAGCAGCTCATAATGCATACATAATAAGACATTTGATTTTCTACTATTTTACCAGCTCTCCTTCTGTTGCCTGTGTTAAGTCCTGACTTTTATCACACAGGCAGCTACAGTTTTGGAGGAAGTCAGAGTTTTCATTTCATGACTTCAAGTCAACAAAGTCATAGCTGCAAGTCGTGTCCACTGCTGCTGCTGTGTCAACATACTGACTGGGTGGACGTGACATATTGTCAGGGAGCAGCATCAGATAAGTGACTAACTCTTCTCTCTTGTCCTTTTTTCCATCAGAGATTGATGCAGTACCTTGCCTCCAGAAACACGCTCTTCAACCTCAACAACTTTCTAGATAAGGCTGCACTACAAGGTGATTTAATGCCATTTGGCTGTTTGTAAACTCAGCAGTGCCAAATGTCTTATGTCGGACTCTGCTCGGCTCTATAACACTATCAGTAAGTCAGTTTTCAGAGGCAATTTCAAAGCAAAGCTACAGACAAATGTGCCTTTTGTTTGCGACAAGAAGCTGCTGAATGTTACTGAAAATGGAAACACACTCTGTGACTTTGCAATGAAATATAGCTAAGTAAAAATAAGTTAATAAATAAATCTCAAGGTGAGACGGTGCAAGGGCCAGTTTAACAGGGAGAAGCTGTGGACAAGTTAGTCCATTTCATATGAAAAGGATTATGGTTTCTTAACCTGGTTTGAAAAGAAGCCAAGTTGATCAGTCTCTAAATGCAGTGCACCATCTCTGTTCCTCAGGGTATAACATGTCAACTTTCATCAGACGTTACAGCCGCTACCTGAATGAAAAAGCCATGTCTTACAGACTAGCAGCAGTGGACTTCACCAAGATGAAGAGAGGGTAACAAACTCAGCACACACTACACATTCATCCATGCAGCTGAAATTTAATTTCTTTAATTTCCTGGTATTATGGGTCTTTTTACCACAAAAGGGTGTGAATATTATTTTCCACTTCTCAGCAGATTGCAGCTGCACTAAAAGTATTTTATTCTCTACTTTAAATATATTTTCCCTTTAAAGGGAGCCTTTGTAAGTTGTTTGATCAGCTAACATTAGCACCAAAAGCAAATAATATGTAATAATAAGTTTCATGAACTAAGCAAGAGTGCATATTTTTGTCAACATTTCATTTGTAAAATATTTTAAGGTTTCAAATGTCCCTTTAAAATATGTTTCCTGTGTTATTTCTTCACTCTGCTGGGCTCTAAAAGACCTCCTTACACACCTTAACCTACAGGTCTGATGAGTCCTGCGTGTGCTGCATGCATGCTTGTGTGCACTTATTTTTGCTTGTTACCAGGGCTGACGGCGTGATGCGCACCATGAACACAGAGAAGCTGATTAAGACTCTGCCCACCATTCAGAACCAGCTGGATGCACTGCTGGATTTCCAGGTAAACATCTGACTGTAAGATAAAAGATGTGTATGAAAAAAAAAGATCCAGTCTCAGTGATCTTTCTTTCCTTCAGCCAAACTCCAACGAGCTGACCAATGGAGTGATCAACACGGCTTTCATGTTGCTGTTTAAAGACTCCATACGCCTGTTTGCTGCTTACAACGAAGGGGTCATCAACATGCTGGGTAAAGCATACATGGAATACAGCAGATCTATCTCGAGTCCATTTTATATTCATGTAGTTATCTACTTCTGGTGATGAGATCACAAGACTGTGACTCTCAATCCCTCAATTCTTCCTCCAACTGTCCATCAAAGTCTGATTAAGGACCATAAATATCACATTCTTTTTTGAAATGAATTATTAAGACAGTAAGGAGGTGAGTGAGGACAGACCAGCAGACTCTTTAGTGAAGAGTTCATTAAATTATTCATTACTGAAGTGACCTGATCTGAGGTGCTTCAGCCATGGATTCAGTACATGGATTTTTTTTTTTTTAATGTAGTTTTATCGATCGTATACACTGTCTAACATTTATCATGGACAGAACCTATTTAGCGGGCTAAAATAAAGTATTGAAGTGTACTTTTTTCCTCCTTTGTGAATAAATGGTGATCTTACACTGATTCTGGTCTTCTGATACACAGAGAAATACTTTGACATGAAGAAGAACCAGTGCAAAGAAGCTCTAGAGATCTACAAGACCTTTCTGAACAGGATGACCAAACTGTCTGAGTTTCTCAAAGTGGCAGAGGTAACGTCTGTTTATCCTGCTGCTCCTCCGCAGAGGTAACAGAGAGGGCAAGAATATCTGTCTGGCGCAAAGCTCAATGGTCTCCTTTGCTCTCCTATAAACATCATATTCACATTCTTTTATCATTTCTTCCTGTTTCTCAGAAGAATTGAATCTGCAGAGAAAATGATCTTGTGTTAACCAGTTGAGAATTGCTCCAGACTTCTGTTACCTTTGGGATCTGATTTACGGTCGCTATTTTCCAAACCTAAAACTGACCGTAGATCAGTGTCCAGAGGGTTTCTTCTCTTTAATCTTCAAAGTATTTTTTGGTTTTGCCTCTAGATTTTCTCCAGTTTCTGTCTTTCTCTTGCCCTGACCTGGGGAGGGGGTTACTCCAAGACAGTGATTAATGGCTGAGTCTTTCAGAGAGCCACTCATGTAGAGCTTCCAGTTCAGGGACCCCTCTCGCGTGCTGCCTGTTCACATGCCTGCACTGCATGCCCAAGCAAGCTCTTTTTCTATCACTATCTCTGTCTCTTCTTATTTTATTTCCTTCCTTTCTTAAAAAAAAAACCCAACATCTTTTTTCTTTATAATGTGGCTGTTATCCAATTAACAGTTGCAGTCCTTGCTAGGTTTGAGTGAATAGAAACAGTTTGATCCTCTGTAGACTGCATCCATCTTCAAAGGCTTTCTCTCTGCTTGGTTTCGTTCCCATTTGGAAGAAGGTTTGGGGTGCAGCCGCTCGATCCAAAGAAAAAAACTAAACAGACTAACGTTGACTTTAAGGACCCATTCATTTGACCTGTCTAACAAAATGTGTGTTTGTCTGTTTTTGTGTCATCTGTGTCCTTCCCTTGTCTTTCTGTTCAAAGTCAACATTAGTTGAGTGTCTTCCTTTTGGATGTTTCTTACCTCGCAGTCATGTGACCTGTTGTCTGCCCTCTCTGCCCTGCCTGTTCAATCAGTCGGTGTGCTCAGCATTCATTTCAAACCAGTCTCCAGATCTCAGTGTGTGTGTGTGTGTGTGTGTGAGTACTTATAAGTGTGAGTACATATACTGTGTATATATAGGTGTTTGTATGTGTGTGCATGCACCCTCTCCCCTCCTCCTCTGTTGTCTTTTATTTGTTTTCCTTTCCAGCCACTGCATGAAGTAATGAATGCTTGAATGCTTGGGTTTGATTCTTCTTTCTCCCTCCTCCTCCTCCTCCTCCTCCTCCTCCTCCTCCTCCTCCTCCTCCTCCTCCTCCTCTTCCTCTTCCTCTTCCTCCTTCACATGCCTCTTCCCTTTTTTTTACTCTGTTGGGTTTTTGGTTTATTCTTTGTTTTATTATTACATTTGGTTTATTTTTTATTTTGCCTCCCTCCTCCCTCCCCTTACCCCTCCCTCCTTTTTTGTGACACAGCGAGTTGGGATAGATCAGGGCGACAGCCCCGATCTCACACAGGTCAGTCTACATCTCATCTCAATCAGTCAACCAGTCAGTCAACCAGTATTTTAAAACCGTCAACTCAAACCCATAATGCTTCATTCTAAGCGCTCCCGTTCCCTACTCACCCTACAGACCTGCCCACACTGCAGCTGCCCCGTCCTCCTCCTTCTTCTCCACGCACATTAACCCTTTCGCCTTTTCGCATTTTTCTCTCTGAACAGAGTCGAGTATAGAGAGCAAACAATAAATGAAGACCTGCAAAGAGCCTTGACGCACATTTTTCCCTACAATTTCTAAGCATCAGTACAGGACTTTTAGCTTAAGCTTTTTGCTTATCTGACTCATTGTAGAACAAATTTTACATTGAGGTAAGATTTTGAAAACAGCATTTACGCAGCTGGAAAACAAAAGTTTGTAGCCTCTTTTTGCATATTTCTATTTCAGATGTCCATGACTTTGGCTTAGAATCCATCTGAATTTTTCCACCAGTCTTTCTGGCATTTTCATAGTGTAAATATCAAGGCTTGTTTCTTCATCCAAAGGCTTGTAATACGAATAAGTCAGCACAGCTTTCTGACATAGGTTTTTGCCCACATAAGCAGTGTTCAAATAATTTTTCCTCAAACATGTCCCTTTGCATTAGCTGTGGGGAGAGCAGCGAATGGTTTTTATTAAGTAGGTTTCTGCAAATATGACTTGGATAGGTGTACATAATGCCATCATAAGTACTACATATCATGCCAAAGGCCCCAAATGCAATGTTTCCTTTTCAGTGGACATATAATTGGATGCTGACAAATCAGGTAACAAACTGAAAAGGGCTAACTGTTTTTAATTTTTTAATTTAATAAAAATTATACCATGTTTGTAGTGCTTATGAAGACCTTATATGCTCTTATTCAACAACATAGTGACCCATGCCTATACTGAGCTCTAGATGTGTCTTTTACTTTTAAACTTTTAGCTTATTCTAGATTTCTCTGAAGAAGGATATCCAGAATTCGCATTTTACTCTCTTTCCCCCTTAAAATAAGTATATGAGAAATCTTTTCTTTGCTTGTTGTGTTTGCACTGTGTTCTCTGGTGCTGAAATGTAAGGCTCTAGATGAAAGCCATGGTATCACATGTTGTCAAAAAGAATCCATCCATCCTTTTTGTTTTTACAATGAAGAGTGTTGGCCAACTGCTCAATGTGTATACCTGGTTTTTCACCAGACATTTACATTTCACTGAGTTAACTT
Organism: Nibea albiflora; assembly: GCA_014281875.1. Taxonomy (NCBI): domain Eukaryota; kingdom Metazoa; phylum Chordata; class Actinopteri; family Sciaenidae; genus Nibea; species Nibea albiflora. The sequence continues at coordinate 23,642,039 of CM024807.1, read as the reverse complement.
CTTTGGTTTCCAGTGGGATAAAAAGTAGTTAGTTAGTTAGTAGCAGTAGTTTTTTGTTTAGTTGCTGCTTTATTTCTGAACAGAATCATATGAATAATATGTTAATTTGACTTTTAACCTGACATGGAACCCAAAGTTAACTCTTAATTTTAGGACTGTGATTTTCTGTGTATGTATGTGTAAGTGTGTATGTTGTACGAGAGTGTTTGTGCACTGCTGGCCTCTGCATGGGCTCATTAGATGGTTCAGAGATGTGTTTGTTGTGTTTCTACCCCGGAGCCCCGCAGCAACAATGTTCTGCTCAGTCCTGACCTGTCAGTCCCGCTGTGGACTCGCTTGCATGATCCAAGGCTGATGTGTGCATGCTGGTCAACCAAACCTGATGAAACCAACTGCAAAAAAAAAAAAAGAGCTGTTGTAGAGCAGATAATGAATCTGAGGATGATGACTTAATTCTGCTGCTGCTTCATGTGTGTGCAAATGTGAGTGAGTGAGATAAAAGTGAGAAGGAGTAGAGATGGGAGGAGAGAGAAAGCAGTGTTTCCCATTTTGTCCACTTGGCTATGGTTCTAATGTTACCCCATCAACCCCCTCCTCCTCCATTTACCCCTTCCCCTGACCCACCCTCAGGCTCCCAGCTCTCTCCTTGAGGCTCTGGAGCAGCACCTAGCCTCTCTGGAGGGCAGGAAGCTCAAGGACCTCTCCACTGCCAGCAGGTATTATGAGATCAAAAACAAACAATGAACAATAAGACTAAAAGTTTACATGTTATATGTTAGCAGTTCTGTGAAGCTGAATTTATCGCAATGGTGCTCTATACTAAATGCTTATTTTAGCATTGTGGGGTAAAATACTGTAGGGGGCATACACAGCATCGAGCATGTGTCTTGAAGTCACTGCAGGGACAGATTGTTACGGGGACACTAACATCTCTTCTTGAGATACAGAGCAGCTGTAAGTTTGTGTTTAGGAGAGCAGACACCATTCATTCCATTGCTATGGTAGCTGAGGATAGGGCTGTGTCACTCCTTTGACACAACATAGAAGCCTCTACAGAGTCAGATAACAATGTTGGACCACAAAGTCAACTAGCATATATTTATACTGTAGATTGTAGACTGCAGATTATGACCTTGTATGGACATACAGTAGTTGTGTCATTGAGAGCATATAGACGAGCCAGAGAGGACAGAATTGAGGCAGCATCATGTCGACTGTTTTGATGAATCCTCCAGTCTCCTTGGCGCTGAACTGAACTGTGAGCATCCTTGTGGAGAATTTTATTTATCAGTGGATGAATGAAAATGCTACCATGCTATATTTAGCAGGTAATGTTTGCTATAAAATTTCATGGCAACCCATTCAAATGATTTCAGTTTGGACTAAAGTGATAGGCATGCACACTGACATCCTCCCAAGAGCTACTAGTGTAGCTAAAACTAACAGCATGCTGCTACTACTGCTGTTGTATGAGTGGTGACTCTTCTAGTTTTATCAATTACCACTGCTTGAAAATGTTTTAGCCATGCATATAGCAGCTTTGGGGATGCCGGTCACTTGGTCAGTGTACCGTTGTATGAAATTGTATGAAAGTCACATGGTCCCCACCTGAAAACTTTTCAATATCCTCAGACCTGTCATCTAGTGCATCACCTAATCAAACTTTCAATTTGTCCAGTACTTTTCTTTACTATGAACATTACAGAGCTGCTAAAACACTATAAAGTGCAATTCAGTAAAAAGAGAAAAGACAAAAAGTGTAAAGCCATATGTGTTTTATCTTTAGATCCAGCACCTTGTCCAGTGCAGTGTCTTCTCTCTCCAGTACTGGCATCTCTCTCAGCCGTATTGAAGACAAGACTGAAGACAACAGACTGCAGCAACACAAGGTGAGACATTTTTAACATATCACATACATACACACAATGCTGTGCTGAACATAATCACAATGTGATCATTGCCAGTGCACAGAGCTTTTCACAAAACACTCTTTGTTTGGATTTACACGTGAGAGAAGACACTTTTATTGCTGTCCATGCAGGAGGATAGTCATAAAGTGATCGACATTCAGACACCCAATGCATCACCCAGCACCCAGTCAGTGGGCAGTGGGAACAGCAGTGGAGGTGCCACTGATCTGTTCTCCAACTCACCCATCGTACCCGTCAGCAACCAGTGAGTCCTCTTTCTGTAGTCACACAGTGTGAAACATATTGAAGTCTGTATTGCAGAAGGACTCTTCTGAGCAGTTTTTAAATGTCTATGAAGTACCAGCCATCAGTTTGTTCCCTCTACCACAGTTCATCAACAAGAGACCTCTCTCCTGGCTGTCATTCGAAATTTGATTTTCAAACTGTTGTCTGGTCGCATAAAAATGGAATGAGAAACAAAATCTCCAATCCATTTTCTTTCCTGCAGTGTGCCAAACCTGACCAGTGAGCTGTTTACCCTGCAGCCCAACTTCACCCCCATCCAGACCACACACACTGTGCCCAACAATAACAATGCCTGGGGAGGTGAGGCTGCATAATCAAACACAAACACACACACTGTAACAGTGATGCCCAGTTGCTTTGTGGTCTTGACTCATTTCCCCTTATTTCTCCTCTCGTGTTACCATGGTAACCTTTGAATGTCAGGTGACTTGCTAAAACCAGCCCCACCTACTCAAATTCACAGTCCTGGAGCACCATTGCACTCTGGGAAAATGCTGCCCAATGATTTGGACTCCTCATTAGCCAACCTCGTTGGCAGTGAGTACACTGTATCTCTCCAAATATTCAGTCATCACTTCCATTTTTTCCAGTCTGTCTGTCCTGTTGTTCTTTCTCACTGTGTTGTTCCCTCTCAGCTGATGTGATGTTTATTTCTTTTCCTTCTCTCAGACCTGCAGTTTGGGGGGACACCAGCTAAAAAGTGAGTGGATTTTTCCTGACATGTTAAACTTAGACACAAGCAGGTGCCTCACCTGTCTATCCAGTTTTATCATCAGGAATGTAAAAGAACTTTTGCAGCTGTAAATGTTCTATGTGTGTGTGTGTGTGTGTGTGTGTGTGTGTGTGTGTGTGTGTGTACGTGCATCAGGCCGGAGCTCCAGTGGAGTCAGCTGGTAGAGAAAAAGCCAACAGGAGGAAGTGGTTGGCAGTCAAAGTGCACCAGCGCCAGCTGGACTCACACCACCCATCCAATGGCACCTGCACCCATGCCCGTCCCTCAGATGGTAACACTGCACTCACTTTGTCATTAAGTTTTACTGTAAAAATACTACAACACTCGGTCCAGAGTAATAAATGTTTTCACTTATGCTGCTTGATTGTTGTTGCGGAATCAAAATAGAAAATTCACCGTAGCTTGTCTGCTGCTATCCATCAAGGGGTACAACCAAACATATTGTAGCCAGAGTTATGCAATCCCCAGATCCATTCAACTTCAGCTAAACTAGACAGGTCTTGTGGGTGTGTAGGACCTTTAAAGTTTAGATTCATAAACCTTTGACCTTTGATTCCCTCCAGTCACTGAAGTCCAGACTTGTCAGCTATTGAAAATGTTTTGATGCATTATAAAACCACAGAAACAGCCAATCGCTTTACAGATGACAGTTTTAATTAATTCAAGTTTATAACTTGACTCACTTCAAATCTAAAAATGTTGTTACTAAATAATAAACACACACACACACACACACACTGGTCTTGACTTGGTCTCAACTCCTCTACATCTTGGTCTCTGTACACTGTGGTCTTGGTTTAGGTGTATTTTTGTATTAATTTGGTGCCATCCATCATTTTGTCAGCGAATCAGTTTCTCCTAATGACACGATATCTCATTCTGAAGTGAAACTCATGTAATATACACTGTTACACAGCTAATTGGAACTTCTTCTGCATTTGGGACTTTTAAAGTAGCTCCTAAATGTCCGTCCTTTGTGTTTCACTCTAATGATCTCATGTCTCTTCCATTTAATCTGGTTTTATCTTTTCATTTTCCACTGATTGACCTCTCCACTCAACCCGCTCAATTATTCAGCAAACAGCTCGGAAATGGCAGAGTCTAAATAGAAAGTATAAGTGTTTTAACCTGAAGAACAGGTAGAAGTTGGGTTTGTCTCCTCTACATGGACACGGCTTTTAATGTTGTAACTTCTTTTCTGTAACTCTCCACAGAATGGGATGATCTATACTGGCTATGTAAGTACCTTTTCTCGCTTCTCATCTCCATCAATCCACTTTTTTTCACTTGACTTCTTCCTGACATCCTCCTAAAACTTGTCTGCCTTGCTATAAAAATATATACTTTTGGCACTTTTATCACTAGGCTGTTTGCATTGTTGACGATACATTACATTAATTATTGGAGGAAAGAGAATTATTTTGATTATTGTGCCGCCTTGGCATTGTTGTTTTGTCCTTTGTTTATATGTACTACAGGCTGCCAATCTCTGCCTTTTAATCACATATACACAAATGTTCATACAATGTACAATTTTTTGCAGAGTGATAAAACAAACAACCCTCCCCTCCCACTAACCACACCTACAAACCATAATTCCTAAGGAGTATTGTTCCTGAAGTATTGTAGGAAACTGCTGGAAGTCAAGTATTGAATTGCAAGATAAATAAATAATAAAATAAACAGAAAACAAAGAAAAAAAACACGATGAATAGACAAGTGTGTGTGAGTCTGAGTGTGTGTGTGGACGGGGGTATGGAATTAGTTTTGTGTCAAATCAATCCAAACAAAACTTCTTCATTGTCAAACAAAAACAAGAACGAATAAAATTAATTTAAGAGAGAAAAAAAACCCCAAAGAAATCTCAAACATAAAAATTCTAACTTGAAATTTTTTTTGAATTAGATTGAATCGTGTTCTGAAATATATACTGTCACAATATATGTGCAGTTATTGTTTGTAATCATTTCATATATTTATTTTCTCAGTATTATTTGTAATAATTTATTCGTTTTAAAAAGTGTTTGTCAGAGTGCTGCAATCAGGGGCACTGCTAGAAACTTTGGCCCCTGTGAAAAGATGAATGTAATATTAAATATGTCTCACAGAAACACTTAGCTGTCTCTCTTGAGTCCTCAAGGTCCCTGTCTGCATCAGCTGGATCAACCACGAATATCCGCCTGGCTGGTTCATGCAAGTCCTGTTGATTACAGAAAGTGTTGTTAGACACATAAATCAACATTTAAATAGAGTTTCTTCCAATATCTTATAGTCGTCTAGGTGTATTACTCACGACAAACTCCCAGTCGCATTCACACATCCAACAATGCCATCGTAATAGTCAAAGTTCACCTAAATGAGAGATATTAATCTTAATAGGATATTAAGTTTTGCAGTATACATTATTGGTCCATTTTCATAAATTTACCAATGGGGCTGGTACAGCCATTATTTTGAGTTTAATCATACTTATACTACATTTCCTAAACTTGCTGGGTTTTTCCAAACAGAATAACACCCATAACAAAGTGGACTCGCTTCCTGTTAATTTTAGCCCAAGATACACCGAAAACCATGTCTCTACGCGAAATTTTGTCAATGGCAGAGATTTTATAGGTGGCGCTGTGGAGCCATCTTGGTCTGAGTGCCTGTGAAACTTCCGGATTCTTAAAATTTCAGCATACTTTACTACTAGAGTTTTTATTTTCGTGAAGTCGAGCGCGTTTAGCTCCTCAAAATGGCCCTGAAGACGCACCGAGGAAAAAAAAAGAAAGAAAGAAAAAAATCCTAAGGATACAATAGGGCTTTCACTGTCCGAATGTTGTGCGGCCCTCGGGCCCTAATAAGGAGATTGGCCTATAGGAGGAGCACTCTGTTGAGTCCTTACCTTTCTTTACAAGTGATACATGCTTTGTGTAGTGATGCTGGGAGTTTGCCTTGCTTGAAAGGTAAACTCCCAGCATTACTGAGCTGAGCTTAGATGTGGGGAGAGCACAGTTAAGTGTGGGGACATGTAAACAGCGTAGGAAATTTTGGAGATCAGAAGTGTAAAGTTGGGAATAAAAATTCCTAAATGTGTCATTGATGTTATAGGGATCTGAGGTGGTTATATATGGATTATTGCAGTGTGCTGTTTTGATTTTAATCCCTTCATCTGATTGGCTAACATTTTACCAGATGTTGCTCCTCTTTTTGTCACTCAGGTTTAGTGTTTGCTACATGCAAACAAATGCAAATATTCAACTTCATCTATTGACAGGTTAGATATGAGACTGACAGTCCTGGGATTATGTTTGCAATCAACTTTTAGGTCAACTGCACTTCAGACATGGTCTATGTGTTTTTTTCTGTACAGGCTCCAGCACCAGTGGCTTTTCCTATGACGACACCCCAAGTGCCTGTGTATGGAATGGTAAAGAACAGGCTCATTTCATTCATACATTAGAAAGCTTACATTCATACTCTGATGGGATTAATCCACTCTAATTCATTTTTTTAATCCTGTTTGCTCCTCACCTTCTCCCTCCACTCACCTGTTCTCTGACCAGCTCCCTCCTCAGATGAGTCATCAGATGGGGGGTGTTCCCATGATGCCCCCACAGCCTGTCATGTACAACCAGCCTGTCCTGAGACCCACAAATCCCTTTGGACCCATCCCAGGGACACAGGTAATTAGGCCATATGCCACACACAATTTAGGAAAATAATTAGCTTTTTTTTGCTGAGAGTTCAATGAGAAGTTTGATACCCCTCTCATAATCTTCTTTTAAATATAATGTACTGCTACAGCCAGCAGTCAGTTAGCTTAGCATACAGACTGAGGCTGTGGCAACAAGATGATCAGGAGAACAGGATGTTTTGACCAATTATTCTAAACATAACAGTGTTATTACTTCCCAAGCGCTCACACTTACTGAGAAGCTGTAATATGCTTGTCAATAGATGCCTGAACACTTGATGAGGTGTTTTGTAGAGCTAAATTACTCTCCATTCTCCCCCTCATTCTATGCAGATGCACTTCATGTAGGGATGATGTTGTAACCATGGCAGCAAAGCCGAGAGAGAGAGAGAGAAGGCGAGAGGAAATGGATGGAGAGAAAGAGTTGAAGAAAATAAATCCAGAACCAAATCCAGTCCCAGAGGAAGTAAGCGGGAAGACAGAGAGGAAAAGGGAGGGGTGAGGAAGAAGGACAGAGGGCCAGCGGAACGGATGAACGAAGAAATGCTGAAGTCTGACCCTCTAATCTCCTCTCCTCTCTCCGTGTGGCTACTGATCTGTCTGTCTTTGAATCTATTATGCTGGGGCACCAGAGGCTCCACATCAATCCCACTCATCCTCCGTTTGATTTGCCATTTGAAAAGGCGATTACGACCTGTGATGATGCCACAAAGACTCACAGCTCTACGGAAGTGCAGAAGCTCTATTGGCACTTCTTGACCTCCTCATCCAGCTAATTACCTGTATAAAAAAACTTACCCCTTCCCTCTCCATCCCACAACTGAATCAAACTGGAAGGACAAACATCTCTTTCTCTGATTGGATTGTTTGCTGGCACTTTACTCAATGTGAACTTTGCCAAGGGTGTATGTCTGCGTAGTGATTTTAGCATCTTCTTCAGATTGATTCCCCCATTGTGTGATGTCAGATGTAATTGATTTGAATGTGTGTGTGTGTATGGGTGTATGTTTCTCTTTTTCTACATTTCAATGTGCTGCATTGACATTACTGTTTGAGTCTTTTTATGAGCTCTGTTTGTTCTTAATTGCCAACTTCACATCATGAATCCGGTGTGGAACGATACATTTTTGTGGGCATGCTTGTGTGTGTGGATGAACAAAGCTGTGCAGGATATGTACTGTATGTGTTTCTTTTTTGGTACCTGATGTCATTGCGGTGTTGCCAGGTACCAATGGGTTACTGCACTGGAACTAACTGATGAAAGCACTGAGCCAGACCCAGGAATCGCATCTGGATGTAAACTTCTTACATTGACTTTGCTACTTGGGGACGTGCTGTACACACTGTATTCTGTTTTTTTTATTTTTTTTTTGGGCTCCTCTACAGCTGTGCAATATCATGCAATCCCATCATGTTTTTTCCACAGAGCTGTAGGCTATTTAGAAAGTGTTTCCTGTTCTTGTGTTGTATTTCCACATCAGGTTTCTGTAAAAAATGTCATTTTATTTATTTTATTTTTTTTACCTGTTCTGTCATACCTGTACTGCTCTAAAAGTATTTAAAAATGCACTGACAGCCAGAACAGAGAGGTGACAGATAAGTAAGAAGGGTTCTGGCTAGTCAGAAATAGCTTAACTCCCAACTGTATGATGTCCTCCCTGTCCTGAGCATTCGTCCTGTACAAAATTGGTCTCCTGTGAAGTCATTTGCACTCCAGAAAAACTGGGTAAGTACTTCAGCATCTGTCTTACCTCCACGTGGAGTTAAAGACATTGCTAACACAGAGAGGGGGTCTGTTATGTGGACCTAACATTATGGGCAGGATGTCTGTTGATCACGACCCAAGTAATACTTGCAGTGATGACATACAGATGAATTCAGACAGCTTTGATGAGACGTTAAATGTTAATGTGGCTTTTCTGGCAGATCTACGGTCAAGTCAGACCCACAGACAGGCGATATATATATATATATATAGCACAAACCTTCGAAGAGGGGACAACGCTCTGCTGCACAAAAACCTAAAATCATTGCTGGGATGTACAGTTGAAAGGGGCAATAATCGATTGGGGATGAAGTCGTTTTCTATTGACTGTGTCTGTTCTATGTACATGTACTGTATGTGTGTTTATGTACACATGCCTTCCCATAGAGATAAACAGGGTCATGTTCCTTGGTTAGAGATGAAAGGTCTCTAGTGAGCTGGTAGCGTGTACTAACTTAGCAGTGAATGTTATTGTGACCGTGTCTCAGTCTGTACAACCCAACATCAAATTAAGGTGGCTCTAGGATTACTCATTTTCTGAAAAGGCAAAAACAGCCCAAAGTCATACGACCCAGAAACTCAAAGTCTTTAGGCGAACCTCCCCAAACAGCTGGAGATGCACAGGCTGTTGATTCCTTAATACTTGTCAGAGAATTGCGACTGTGTTGGTGGCGTATAGCTACGATTCACGCCTGAATTGTAACTGCTGGCAACACAAAAATCATTCGACTCTACTACCAGCAGAGTGAGACTTCGGTGTTATACATCATCACCAAGCAGACATATTCTCTGATGTTTTGAAATAAGAGGCCAGCTGACATTTGGATATCTCCTTTGGAAAATTGGCATTTCACTCTCCTCCATTACTCGTCGTCCCAGTGTTTTGTCCTTCTCCGTCAGCTGAATGCTCTTTTCATTGTGCACTTCACTCCCACAACGCAGCTCAATCCATCCTGGGTCACCCTGACTGTTACTGTGTCCTCTGTATATAGGTAATGCCGTTCATGTGTTTTTAGACGTGCTCTCTCTGTAAAGTGATCGAAGCCCAATTGGATGACATACTATACGTGGGATAATTTATTGCTGTATCTGTGTTTGAATGGTTGTATTTTGAAGGTGTCATCATCCGGAGGTGGGTGGGTGGGTTTGATGTTTGTGTCCATCTCGAGGAGGAGGGGAAGGAGGTGGGTTTAGGGGAGAGGGAGGGAGGGGTCAAGGGTAAATTATCACAACTGGTCTATACCAAGAGTGTCTTCATCGAGGAAGTGGACAGGACAGGGTCTGTCCTCTTCGAAACAGGAACATTTTTTTGCACCAAAGTCATCATCAAAGCGCAGCTTCTTCTTATTCAAGGTCACTATGGATGGATGATATCAGAACTCAAAAGGATTTTTCTGTTCTTTTATTTATTTTTAAAGACTAAGAAACGGTCTTTTTTTTTTTTTGCATGATTAAGTGTCGTCTTTTTATTGGCTTGTGTGCCGGGTAAAAGCATGACCATTGTGTGAACTCTCACTTACCGGTGTGTTTGGAAAATGTTAAGGAAATTTCTCCATGAGATTTTTTACTTACCTCTCGACATGAACGTTCATTGACATTCATAATCAACTGTTTTACAATGTAGGGTCTGTAACTGTTTGAAGGCTGCCTGGCATGCAGAAATGCAACTTGCAAGTAACCCATCAAACTTCAAACCAAGTTACCACAACTGCAACTTTGTAAAACACCATGGATGTCAATGCCAGTTATCATCTAGCTAGCTAGACATTGCAGTCTTGTAAAATCGCTCTTTATTAAAGCGTTGCTATTTTCAATACGTGTGTTTGAAAGCTCGCTCCTTTTTCATACTATGCCAGCAACATCATGGGAGGTTGTGATTGTAAGTCAAAGTACTGTACTATGTGTTTGGTCTGGTCCATATTGTGTGGTGTTTAAATGTGTTTGCCCAGTCTTGTCCCGTCTGTTGCCAACAACTGGACTTATTCTTTCCCAGTCATCCTTTAAAGCACACACTGGTTTCCTGAAACAAGGCTTGGAAGAAGCTTCAAATTTATTTTGAGACAATTTCCTCAAACCCAGCCTGAAAGCGTAGAGACCTGGACAATTCCACTGGTTTTAACCCAACTGTTAAAGGGCAGATGGGTTATATCCCCGTGTCCTTTAATACACTTGTTAGTTTTAGAACACAACCCTCTTCAGTATTCCTCTCACCTGCTAATCAGTGTAAGGACACAGCATTAAAGCTCTGAGGCAAACAGACGTCCTCAGACAAGTTTCTTACATGACAAGTTCATCTTGCCTTTCTATACAGGTGTAAAAATGATTAACATGGCTAGTTAGCACACACAATACTTTTACCTGTATTTTAACTTTACAAAGACGGACATAGGAAATGAGCGTAGGTCAAGAAGTACTTACAATGGGCTGCCTGCAGTCTTCCATACTTTAAGACTCCCAAACCATTATCTTATACCTTTGGATTTGTCACTGAATCTACTTTATGGACTAATCTGGTGGTTGGAAACCAGACTTACATGTTACCAGGACAGAAACTGCATTTCCATGTTGTCATGCCAGTGAAAGGCGCATGATGTCTATGCAGTTTCATGCTCCACCCTTCGTCCATTTACATACATAATACTCAGTATTGTGTATACTGCGTTCACTACACTCATTCAGTACTCTAGTGAACTGTGAACTGTGTCCATCAAAGTCTTGTTAGCAGGGAGTGAGGTTCCATACCTTTTAATTAATCTCATTTTCTTTTTTTGTATATCAAAGTGATTGAATTAAACAGGTTTGGATTGTTATCAGATTATTGGTTTTTATTTAAGAAGCATAGGTTGATGTTTTTGGAAGATTACTGGAATAAAACGTCAACTGGTGCTGAGCTCTTAGTTATTCAGTGACTCCTCCACAAACACGTTAAAAGGGAACAACACATGAGCACTTCAAATATTGACACAAGCTATAGAGTTCCGTTGAAATTTATTTATTGATAATTAAACATTTCAAAGAACATAGGACAAAATGTCATTTAAAACAAAATGATAATATTTGTGTTCATTGTCATTCATACAATTTGAATGTGGCATCAAAAATCGTTGTTTTAAGGGAGAGGGGAAATCGAGCGTTGAACCAGCAACCGATCCTGAGCCAGGTTATTGAACTCTGAAATGAAGGGCCTACCGATGTGCTCTTAAGCAAGGCACTTAACCCCAAAGTGGCCCCAGGGGCACATTTACAAAAACTAAAACAACGCATCCTACCTAAATGTCCCACACCCAGCTCTGGCTGTGATTGCCTGATACTTGTGAATGACAGACTGTCAGATACAAGACGTACTAACAACAACAACATGACTGCTTCAGAAAGGGTTCAGATTTAGACTAAAGACGTGTCCTCCAAATCTCGTGTTTGAGCGGTCAGTATGTTGGGAGCAGGAATGTATGAGCAGTATGCTTGGGGAAAAATAGGATATGATCAGGAAAATCAATAGCAGGGGGAAAAAAGGAAATCTCCCTTTAAAAAAAAAAAACAATGGAGGGCTCCATTTCCAAAAATCTGAAATCCCGACAAATAAAAATCCCTGAAGAGGTAGGGAATAGGAAGTATGGACACAGGTTGGATGTATGTGTGTGTGTGCGTGTGTGTGTGTGTTTGTGAGTGTGTATGCATGTTTTGGGGAGGGGCAGGAGTGTGTGGTCTGAGTGTTTACCTTAGTGGGGGGACACCCCATCGTCCACAGCATTTTCAGGCCTAACGCTGCTGTTTTCCCCATCCCACGCTACAGCTGCGTGTGGCGTACGTCCAGGGCAAGGGCTCAGTTTGGCTCCCTCCCACTCTAGCTGCAATAATCAGCAAGAGGAAGAAGGTGGCTGGAGCAGCAGCAACAACAAGGCATGCAACTAACAGTTCATATGGAGAAGGTGGAATAATGTGGAAATTCAGAGAGGCTATGTGTCACTTAAACCTAAGAAAGCACTACCAACTCAGGTGACGAATAAGAAACAAGATGAGTAACTTATGTGTGGCACAGCGACAAACGCAGCAATTACTGTAAGTCAGAATATACAGGTGGAATCAGGTGTGCATTAGTATCATTTGCATGTGTCGTCTGCTTTACATGAGTAATGCAATGAACCCAGTTAAAAGACATCTAGGTACAGTTGTGGGTGGTCTAGGTGTGGTATGAATGCTGAGAACGCCAGGAATTCAAAATGAGATGTGTTTTTCAGGTGAGATCAGAAGAGGGAAAAGGGAAAGGTCATCGGCCCCCGGCACTGCTGCTCGGGAAAGTCAGCATCCAAAACAACCTCCATGTACACCTGCAGCGCTGAGACCAGTCACCTTGTATCCACTCAGTCAGCAGCAACATGTCACAATGCATTTAGAAACACAAGTCAGTGCCACACAGACGTCATGCCCCCCCCAAATAGACTGATACGACAACTCAACTTTTTTTGTCTATTCATCTGAGAAGCACAATAACTTCAATATCTCAGTATTAATAGTCAGTATTCTTACTGCTCAATAAAATGTAGGTGGGCATTCCTTTTTCTAGTGTAAAAGAAGTTTTCAGGTATTTACATGAATACCAAGTTGTCCATTTTCTGGTAGAAAAACCAGCTCAGTATCCCTTCTAAATCACCACTGGATTCCAATGTGAGCAGAGTTATGGCAGCAGCTGATGTGATGTGACTAGAAGAACTATGGGCCAACTGGAAATTTTTGTATCTGTAATAGGCAGTCTTAACATCATTGGCCAAACAATGCTTGCTGCTATTCCTCTGGCTTTTAGAAATTCAAATATGTACAAAACCACCAAACTGACTTTATAAGTCTGAAAAAAATCTGTCTTAAGATGTGGATGCATACCATTTTCTTTTCACGCAGGAGGCTGAGAGGATGAAATCAACACAAAACTGAACTAGAAAGAAAGAAATGAAGGAAATGTGAATGTTGTCCTAATGTTTGTGACAAGCACTGACCTTTAACCAAAGCCTCACAGATATATTTAGCTTGTTTGTTCCATCTTCATCTATTTGTGTAAACCTCACAGAAGACACACAGAAACCCTGGGACGGTAAATTATAATAAATCACTCCAAGAGAACATCCAAGTCATATCCTTCAGTTTACCTGCTGAAAACATTTGGACAGCCATGCTGTATTTTTACCCTGTTGTTATCGAGCTTGTGTGGAGGTTCAACCGCAGGCTACATCTCCCAACCAGGAAACTTCAAGCATGCATAATTATACACTGGTAATCATCATAAATTAATTAATCTGGCCAAATTTTAATTTCTCAGACAGTCACTCTTCACACCCTTATAACAACAGTTAGGCTCCAGAAAACCTTCAACACCACCCAATCATTCTACACTACATGACCAAAGTGTTGCTTAGCTGCTTGACTGTCTAGTCCAAGTCAATTTGTGACTTTTGCCATCATCACGTTGAGTAGCACTAAATCTGTCAGCTCATTGAATACAGACTGACATATATTCATAAGACGATCTGGTCAATTAAGAGACATTCTCCAGCTTTACAAAAAGAAGGCGCTTCAGTCAAAGCAACAACCAAAAAACGCTCAAACCCAACAGCCGTTTGCTTTGTGTTCTAGCTGCCGTGTATTACCAATCAGGCAGTTCAATGTCTGGATGAACGGGCTATTAAAAAAGGATCAATGCAGCTGAATGCAGGCCCGTTACACATTCTACACAGGGTCAACACAAGCACATGGGTTTGGATTTAGATTGAAAATTGTGATCATGGAGAAATACGAGTTTTTTTCACACAAGTAGAAACAGCCCAACTGTTTTGTGCCTACCTGAAACGTGATTGTTCATCACAGTCCATGATTTACTCTTGTGGGTTTTGCTATGTAGAGCATATAAAAGGGCCTGATTCAGTACACACAAAAGCTTCTCCTACCTCAGCCTCTGAATCTAACTCTATCCCAAGAAATGTTTCAGCTTCTCCAACATTCAACATGGAACCAGCTGTGCCTCTATAACATCTAACAGAAACTGTAAATATGACTGACAAGATTCCAATATGACCCATCCAACTTAACTTTTCCCCTACCTGTCCAAAACCCTCATGAACTCACACACTTATTCACTCTACTGCCATCAACTCGCAGCCAAGCTAGTTTGAGATGAGGTTAAGATGGAGAAAAGGAGAGACACTTCAGATTTAAAAGGACATTCAAATTACAACCTTACTCCCTCTCTGATTTTCCTCTTTAACTGTCCCTTATTTAAATACACATGCGCGTGCGTGCGCACACACACACACACACACACACACACACACACACACACACACACACAAACACATCTGCAGTGTGGAAGGAGTGTTTTGGGGTGGGACTATCGATAAGGGGGTTCTGGCGTGTGGTAAGGATAATCGTGACGCTGGGGCACGGGTTGCCCGTGTGCGGGTGTCTGCTCATACGGTGTGGATGCGGAGTAGCTTCCCGCTGTCGAGTAAGCTCCTGATGAATCATATGCTCCCGATGCCCCGTAGCCTCCAGATGTGTCATAACTTCCTGTTGAGGCATCGTAGTTCCCAGATGCCGTGCTGTAGCTTCCGGACGAGGCGTCATAGCTTCCTGAAGTGTCATATGTTCCTGGTGGTGGGTAGGCTCCTGATGTGGCATAGGTCGGGGGTACAGAGTATGTACCCGGGGGGGCAGTGGCTGTGGTGGAGGCCTGTGCCTGTGTGGTGGCTGGTGCAGGTGGAGGTGGTGGTGGAGGAGGAGGGGGATTGGTGTAGGCATACTGGAGGTACTGGTACTGTTGCTGGTACTGTTGATACTGTTGATATTGATGCATTTGCTGGTAGTACTCTGTGTAAGACCTGGAGCAGAAACAAAGCAAATTATTGTTTCATGTTTTTGTAAAGCTCTTTGACCGTGCTATGGAAATCATCATCGGCATCATGCAAGCAGGAGTAGGAAGTGGAATATATGGAATTATATGAGTGGAAATAGCTTTAATATGCTTGTTTTTCATCTGCCTTCATCTTTTATCCCAATTCAAATGTGTTATGTGTACCTGGCAACAGGATCTGACCCTTCAGAAGTGTTTGTGGCAGCTGGGGGCTCTTCAGGTCCTCCAGGTGGTGTCGGCAGCAGGGCGCGGCGTTTGGGTCTTATCTGAGCGAAGGAACCCGGAACAGGGTCGGGGAGGAGGGGAGCTCTATTTCCTCGGATTGGGCTGCGGTCACGCTCATTATCTGTAGCTGCTGCCTTTCTCCCTGCTTGCTGCTCTGCCAGAACCTTTCATTGAAAATATGGCAGTTACAAAAGGCAGATCACGCAAATATACACAGATTTATGATTTTTTTCAAATCATAAATGTTAAAAAGACCTTCTGTCCCTCCTGAAAGAACTTGGCTCTTGCCGCCTCGAAAAGTGTTGTTGGATCTGGCCCACTCACTGGCTCTGCTTCTTCAACAACTGTGTTGGCTCCAGGATTGTGATTAGTTATATCTTGGTACACCTGGTCAGCAACAGCTCCATACACCTGGCTGGCAAGAGCACCATATATGACCCCATCTGCACCTTTAGCGCTTGTAATGCCTTTCAGAGCAGCATAGGTGGGGTCAAAGGATGTGGTGTTGTAGAATGAGTTATGTACACTTTGCTGAACCTGCACAGAAAGATGACAGACAAGCATTTTTAATAATCATTTTACTCATGAGCCGTTTTCCACCGCATAGTGGATGCCCCACTGCAGAATTAACTCACTTGAATGGGTAGTCCAGCTGCAGCTGCTGCAGCTGCTGCAAGCACAGCTGCTTGACTCTGGTGATGCTCTAATGACGGAGGTGGTCTTGGAAGAAGACCCTCCCTGCCACCTGCAAGGAGAAGGGAGCAGAAAACATGATGAGAACATGGACATGGATTGTTTCCAACATCTCTCAATATGTAAAACACAAAGACAAATAGATCCTGAATCTCTACCTGCTGCTACACCGCCAGGGTTTCCAGCTGACACAATCTGGTTGATCAGAGGTTGGGCTTTGGACAGCTCGACGGCTAACTGACGGCCCTTGTACATGGTCCCATTGAGTGCGTCTATAGCTGCCATTGCCTCCTCCTTCCTTTCCATGTGTACAAATGCATAGCCAACATTTGAGCATAATCTGGCTGTAGAGTAAACAGAAATGTTAGCATATTTCAAATATACCATATACCACTTTTCCAATGTCATTTTCATGTCTAGACAGAACTACGCTCCCTGTTGAGCCGCATTTTGTAATAACGGCGCATTTTGGAATAAACGTCCAAAATGTAATAACTTTTTCATTTCATTTTGTAATAAAGCCGCATTTTGTAATAAACTGCCGCATTTTGTAATAAACTGCCTCAACACATTTTGTAATACATTTTGCCGCATTATGTAATAAGTTATTACATTTTGACAAGATTATTACAAAATGCACTTGCAACTTTTTTATTTTCTAGGAAATGTAATAACATGGTGCATTACGTAATAATACCTAATATTGTTGTTTGTTAAACAATGAATTTATACAAAAGTGACTTTTGTTGTTTTTTATGCAATTTCCCTTAGAGCTATGTAGCCCAATAAATCTATGTATGACAGAATATAACTTTAGTTGCCTATTTGAAGTTTGGAATTATATAGGCCAATAACTTGTGGCCAAATTCAAAGCTCTACATGGTCTTTCACTCAGGGAGGCAGGGAGGGGAGGGCGGGCTGTAATCTGATTGGCTGCTGCATCAGTTCTACAAAGATCATGTGCTGCTTGCGTGCTTAATTGAGACAGCCAACAGAGTTAAACATGATGCCAGGTATGAAAAAACTGCCAAATATTTTCTGTGTAATTCAATATATGGAAGTATAAAGACATTTTGCAGTTGATCTAAAGTTATGTAAATGTTTTGCCCTTGATAAGAAATTATATGACTGAATTTAAACCTGCATTGTCCAGGTTATGCTCACTGCATTAAAACAGTTTGTAAAGTAAAACTGAAATCTATGCCTCTAAGTACATATTAAAAGTTAATAACTTAAAGCAGGACACATTTGAAGGAAAACTGTGCATGTGCAAAAAACTACACCCACCCACACACACACACACACACACACACACTAGTACACTGCTCAAAAAATAAAGTGAACATTTAAACAACACATCCCAGATCACAATGAGTGAGCCATTCTGGTTAATAATGTATATTATTTACATAGTGGAATGAGTTGGAAACAAAATACTATGTGCATCAGAAGGAAGGGCCTACTGCACCAGCATATGGTCTTACACTGGGTGGAACCCTTCATTTTTTTATTTTAAAGGCCAGTAAAACTTTGGGGTTGAACTTTCTTTGTCATTGTAAGAACATAAACTGTACTTTGCAGATCTTAATTAATTTGGATAACAAATAACTTGCTGTTTTGCTCTAAAATGGTTTAAGATAAATGCCAAACTTTACAGTTCCAAGCTGTTTCAAAACTTGCCTCTCTGTTCACCCCTCTCATGTAGGTAGATCTTCATTGTGAACAACAGCTTTGATAGTTGTGCTTCACCCTTCACTGTAAGTCTAATTATGTAGTTTAACTTACTAATTCACTTCTTCCTAGTTTAGCCATATGGAGAATGTTGGATAAGAGAGCAATACCTTCCCTGTGTGAAGTCACTGAAAACCATTGGCTGAATGAGTGAAGCTGAATACCTAATATTCCATGCAATGAATTAACACAGTCATAAATAGTAAGCATCAAAATAGCTATTAAAAGGCTAAAAATGTTATAGCAGGTGTGAAAACAATAAATTTGTTAAAACCTTGTTTTATTCCTACAAAAGCAGCATCCTCTTTAATGATAGCATCCTTTATCGAGACAAATCTAGGGCTATAACATAAGATTAACATTCATAAAGCAATTTGAATTCTGGTACTGTGATGCCGCAGGTGGTGGTGGGTTATCAAAATTGTAATAATTAAAATACTTTCTTAAATATTAATTCAAGATAAAATATTTTAGTACTTGAAATGAAATTCCACAAATAAAATAAAAGTGCAAAATAAGGCACAAAATGCAGTTTAGTTTTGGGAGTTAAACATTTTCCCTCTTTTGTCACCCTTGTAGGTCTGCTAATTATAACCCTGACCTGCACCCTGCTGGGGCTCATTGTAGGCCATGGACAAAAGCAAGCAATGACCGAGGAAATGTACGATGTCATAGTTCGCAAGTTGAGAAGAGAGTTTCATGTTCCAGTTTCTGAACGCACAAGAAATAGAAATTTTGTTGTTCGTTTAGCCTTTTGAGGCAATTTCATATTTGTTTAAAATTAATCTTAGTGGAGAAATTTGCTGGTCACAGCAGCTCTCTGAACAAGCAGAAGACACCTAAGTTGTTTAAGGTAGAACTTATATTCATTGGTTCATTATTATTTTAAATTGGTCGCAAGCCTGCATGTGTTGGTTGCATTTATTGTTGTTAAAAGGTTCTATAAATGCATAAATAAAGCTGTTCTTTACCTGTTCATCATTGTTTCTATTTTGCATGTGCATATGTAAATGTTTACGAATGGATTAAATTTTGATACCCAGAGTTTTGTTCTGTATAAGCATAATAAGGATTGTTGGATGTTTATAACTATTCTTGGTGTGGTTTTGGTATCCAATAAAAAAAATCTGCAATTTTGAATAGTGTACTGATAGTAATTGCTAAGTACTGCTACTAGGCTAATACAGTGATACTAATAATAGGCCTAGCTTTTACAAATACTTTAAAGTAAAATAAAATACAATTAACAAACAAATAAACTATGCTTTCGAATTGTTATTACGTAATGCACCATGTTATTACATTTTCTAGAAAATAAAAAAGCTGCAAGTGCATTTTGTAATAATCTTGTCAAAATGTAATAACTTATTACATAATGCGGCACAATTTATTACAAAGTGCGTTGGGGCAGTTTATTACAAAATGCGGCAATTTATTACAAAATGCGGCTTTATTACAAAATGAAATGAAAAAGTTATTACATTTTGGACGTTTATTACAAAATGCACTGTTATTACAAAATGCGGCTCAACACTCCCAGGTAATTGACTTGATTAAATGTAGCGCACTGTAATCTGACGATACATTACAAATGTCTAAGCCTTCATATGGGTGTATTGTACCATTAGTATTTTCTGACTCACCTTTGACTTTATCACAGTCTAAAACTCTGCCGAAGGTTGAGAAAAGCCCATGCAAGTCATCTGCTGAACATGTTGCACTGAGGTTCCCCACAAACACTTTAGTGGAGTTGGGTGGCCGTGCACGTGACTCCTCGACCACCAGAGGCCTACCTCTGTACTCTTTGCCATCAAGATGTCGTATGGCCCTGTGAGAGGAAGAATAATAATTATCGTCATCAGGTTTACAGCAGATGATACCAATAATTAGTTTACAGACATTTTAATTCAGGTTAAGAAAGAAAATCAGGATTAAACTAATAAGTCTAATAATTTGATATTTCGTTAGAAATGTCAATTCATCAAACTACACGTAGACCAAGGAGCCCAGAGTGTCTTTGATACACTCATTTCATAATACTGTTTTTAATTATCCAGGGATTCACTAACAAAGCCTCTAAAGTCAATCTGGTGACTCAAGATACTGAGAAGATACTACTAACTCAGTTAGGGGTTTGACACCTCAGGCACAACATGGTAAAAACTGTACTGACTGACAAGTTAAAGTTAAAGACTTGTATATAGTGCTTTGTAATCACTGGGTGCAATGGCAGGTTCGAATGTTTTCCCTTTCTTTATGTGCTCCATCTTTAAATGCTTGTAAATTGTTACTCTACAGTAATCTTCACATTGTCACGTGCTGAATATATCTAACATGTAAATAAATTACACTGGAAATCAACATTTAATGAAGTAACTTCAAATATTAAATTTCTTTAATAAATCTTCTGTGTGGAACTGTTAGGCCACCTGTTAATACAGGCGTGTGTCCTGTATGTGTGCAGCAGGTCGGACGGCAAATAGTTTACTGACACAGAAAATGTTTTCAAGACTAAAGGTAAACTGATATGGACTGGAGCAGGATATATTATTGGATAAAAACATTTTGGAAATGATTGGATCACTTCCTCCATCAGCTGTGCGGTGAGGCATCCAGCGTTATTAGCTTAAAATAAATGTTTGTGGGCTTAGAAGATAATGTCCAAGAAAAACTGAATTATGCAGATATCTGAGTCACCACAAGACTGAAGCAGCAATAATTACTAGAAGCAACAATTGTAAACCATTTTGTTTCATGCATTCAAAAGTGACTGAAGAATTTTGTTAACTTGACAAACAAGAGGCAAATGCTACCTGTTCATACCTTATGTAAAAGTCATATCCCCTTACAACTTTACTCCCAAGGTATGCAGGAATATTTCTACAACAGTGATTCATCGAATCAGATAATGGTAATTAATAGATGCTTACCTGTCTGCTGCCCCCTCTCCTCTCAGGGTAACGAAGGCATACTGTCTGAGCAAAGAGCAGGTGTTGATCTCTCCATACGGAGCGAAGAGCTTGTTGAGCTCGTCGTGAGTTGCATCTAAAGGAAGGTTTCCCACAAACAACTTCACGTTCTCACCGCTCATCTCTGTATCAACCAATCATCTGCGGACAGGAGTGAACAGGAGGCTTCAGTTAGTTTGGATGACACTCAATATACAGCTGGTGTGCCGCAACAGAAAGGGGCAAAAGGTTGATCTTATTCAGCTGAACTGAAACTATCAGATGGGTTTAGTGCAGAGCTGGAGTTATTCGTTTACTGTCTACTTGTGCTAGCTCGTTAGGTATTATGAGCTAAGCTAATAGAACCGCTAACTTTAGCAGCCAAAATTGATCCAACAAAGTTCGGGGCAGCCAGTGTACCTGATGCTAGCTCAGCTAACACACCTAATGCCAAGATAACGACGCATAACGCACAACATGAACTCGGTTGTATGGTAAACGCAAGCTTGGTTACTGAAAAGTCCTGACACGGCTGGCCATTTTGTTCAACGCAAACATACACCATGAAGCTAGCGTTAGCTACGCTAGCTAGCTATCTTAGCTAACGCAGTGGTTTCCACCATTTAGCTGAAAACGTCTGTTTAAGCTACAGCAGTTCATCACTGCTATGAACTATCATCAAATACAATAACTACCGTCCGCCATGTAGCGCTTTCAACTCTGTAAAAACAAGGATTAATAACGCTAACACAGCAGCTACACACACTTCTTACCCAACGCGGTCCTAGAGCTGGATTTCAAACCTCACATCACTTCCGGCTCCGGTTTGTTAGTGCTGTGGCAGCCATGGGGGCGCAGTTTCCTCTGATTAACAGGTTAACAGGTTAACAGTAGCATATATATATATATATATATATATATATATATATATATATATATATATATATATATATATATAACAAGCTTGCTGCTTGTTTGTGACCATAGTTTGTAGTTTGCATAACTTGCAACGTTCTTAATAATTTCATTTCGGACACGTGAGAATGACTCCCATGACATACAGTTATGACGTAGTTATTTCCAGGTGGGACCAGGTGGGAGGAGAGGAGGGGCCAAAGACGAGAGCGCTCTTCAGATCTGAAACACAGGTTATGACTGGCCGAAGTGAAAAAGAAGTAGATCTCTCATTGTGATAAAGTTTATGGAAGAATGAGGAGCATGCCAGCATGAAGTGGAAATAGAAAGATCGGGTTCAAGACGTAAGTAACGAGCCCGGTGACGCTGGAATGATTGAACGTATTCACGCCGAGATTTGATGAACAAGTTGTGTGATTGTACAACAGGAAGCGATTTAGCTCAAAAAGTTAATGTACAAGCTTTAGAGGAATGTGCGATGCGGAATCAGACAGATGTTGACATGTAAGGAGACATATTTGATATGTTCACACATGCATAGCCTCAAGCCAATCGTGTCATTTCATATTCATCCTTTTATATTTAATATTGCATTATTTTCTGTGTTTGTCTGTCCCGTCTGTGTGTCTATATTTAAACGCTTGTTTCACACACCTTCCTGTCTCATTTAAGCTCTGTCTGAGCTGCTGCACTTTACCAAGTCTGGACTTGCTGTCCCAATCCAGGCAGATTTATTACACAGGTGTGTGTGTCTGCTCTGAATGGAGGGATGGCTAATAACCATGTGTAGCATGCATACACTATGCAGGGCCACTAATAACCATGTGTGTCCTTCTTGTTGTGTGTGTGCGTGTGTGTGTAGATGGCACAGCAAGAAGAACCACTGTATGACTTCCCAGAGCCCATACAGCCTTCACAGCGCAAGTTCTTGGGTCATCAAAGAGGACAGGGCTCTCTACGAAGCATCAGTGTACTGGACCGTCTCCTGCTCACGGTTCCTGTCTGGCTTCAGTTGTCAATCAACCCAGCTACTGCACTCCACATACTGCAGAGGGAGCCTCCTGGGGTCAGAGCCACACACCATTTGTCTGAACATACACACAAACACACACACTATATACCTCTCCTGCCTTCTCTGTCCATGTGCTACACACTCACCCATTCACTCAGTGATCAGCTTTGTTGTTTTGCAGACCTTCCTGGTGCGTAAGTCTCGCACATCCCAGAGAAATGTGCTGTGTGTACGTCTGGCAGATGACAGCGTGCCATCCTTCGTTCAGCAGTTTGGAATTGCAGAGGAACAGTCCAGTAAGAGTAAGAGTGTTACACTCCTGAACCCTCATGAGTTTTAATATGTGATTTATGTGTCTGATGCAAAACATTTGGAAGGCCATCATGACTGAAGACAAAGAGCTTCATTTTGACAAGTTTAAAAACGTAATAATAAGAAGAATATAAAAGTTTAATTTCATATTTTGAAATAACTGTATTGAATGTATGTATTATTTACTGTACTGATTGGCTACTCCTCGTGTATGATTAAAACATAAAGCAGCATGTCATTACGTAACTGATAATCATTATGAAGCATCTGTCCCTGGTTTCCCTTTATGTCCCAGCAAGTTTATTTTAATGCTGAAATGATTGGAATGATTTGGCTGAAATGTAGGAAATCAGTTCAAAAGCTTATGTGGGCTTTCTGAAATGTACTGATATGGTCCTTTAACACAGCTTTGATCCAACAGTCCACAGTATTCATACATGATTATCTATGATTTAGATCAAAAGAAAGGAAACGTTCAGCATGTCCCTGTTCAAAGTAATGTAATCTTTACAATGTCCCAAGAAAAAGCATAGAGGCAGTACAACCATATTGTGACTAATAAGTCTTCTCTCCCTCTTACCAGCTCTGTCTCTGGAGTCTTCAGCTATCAGCTTTCCAGATCTCCCAAGACTAATTTCCTTCTACTGTGTCAGCAGGTAAAATCTAGTCTTCCTCATCCTCATATTCTTCAGTTGATGTATATAAAGGGACAGTTCAGGGTATTTGAGGCGGGTTGTATGAGGTATTTATTCATCGCCAGTGTATTACTAACAGTAGACAGTGGTCGTCATGCATCATGTGAACGTGGACAACAACAAAACATATTTTAGCTACTTAAAAAAGGCAAACCTAAAGAGCTACACACAGATCAATAGAACTGCTTCAGTTTTCAATCAATGTACATTTGATATGGATAGTTTTATGGTTTGCCTTTTAAAAGGTGGAAAAATCTGGTTTTTTGATGCCCCTGTTCATAGCATTCATTAGCTTCCATGCTGGGACTCTTCCTGTAGGCAATACACTGACTATGAATAAGTACCTCATACAACCACACTTCAAATAACCTGAATGATCACTTTGAGCCTCCTTCATGACATTTTTCTATCATCTTTTCTTTTCTTTGTTTATTTTCTTCACGTCCTTTTCCCTTTTATACAATAATCAGTCCATATTAATTGTAGCAAGTAATTGTTGGTATTAATACTGTATATTTTCTGTGTCAGAGATGTATTGCCCTTCCCTCTGGAACTTCCTGAAGCCATTGCAAAGGCAGCATCCCACAAAGAGCTGGAGTCTATCTCACATATGGGGATAGGTTGGTGAACAAAATGCTTATTTCCAGATTTTGTAACCCCAACCACAAATACATTGGTCTTAAAGGATTTCTTTACACAAGGCACACACATGCAATGATACAATAATTGCACTGGAAAAATGTGTGTGTGTATTCTTTCCCTTTTGTCCATTGAAGGGTGTATGAGTTACAGAGAAAGAGAGAGTCAAATTAGGTTTTTCTGATAAATTATAATCAGCAGTATCTTTTCAATTGGTTTCTTTTATAGAATTCTGGAGTTCCCACCTAAACGTCCGTGGACCACGGGAGGCGCCTAAGGCCCAGAAGGACAAGGAGAAGAAGCCAGATGCTGTTTCCTCAGCCCCGCCTGCTGCAGCACAGACAAGCTCTGCAGCTCAGCCTGATTCATCTCCCCAGCCTGACTCTGACTGCCTGCTCAAGACAGCACCTGAGTCAGACACCGCCACCAAACAATTAGGTCACAATCCCACACTGTTCCACGAGTTTTGTCCGATCACGACACGTAGCCCCAGAGAGCTGGACTGTGGCTCCGGTCTGGGTGCTCTATGCTTCATCAACCCCCTTTTCCTGCAGTCCCAGAGTGATTTCTCCAGACGGCGCATGTTCAAACGCAGCCTTAAAGTTCGCGTTTCCACAGAAACGTCGACTCTGCTGTCACCCCCACTTGCTCCTCCTCCTCCGCCACCTCTAATGCCAAAAACCAAAGGAAAATGTAAGGGCCTGAAACGGGGACAAGCCCAAGTCGCAAGTCAAGCCACAAAGATTGACAACACAGTTGAAGACTCCCAGTCTCAGCCTCTGAAGCCGACACAGTCCGGGGGGGCTGTGGTGCCTGAGATGCAGGAGAAGAGCCTGGTACACAATGAACCAGGCCAAAGTAACTCTGAAGTCAGGGGAGAGAAGGCTACAGCCCCAGTACCAGTACTAAAGGGGACTCCTCCAAATGATTCAGACTACATGCAGCCCTCTCCAATGATCAACTTATCTCATTCTCCCTTCCTCCCTCCATACCTCTCCCCATCTGTTTCTCCCATGGCATCTCCCATTTTCCCCAAAGTATCTCCATATATCTCTCCTCATGGCTCTCCCGGTGCATCTCCCTCTCTCTCACCTTATCAGTCACAATCTCTTTCTCCCAAGGTTCCCTTTTCCCTCTCTCCACACGACTCGCCCTCTCTTTCACCTTATCAGTCCCCCTCTCCTTCTCCTAAGGTTCCCTTCTCTCTCTCTCCCTTCACCTCTTCAACCCCCTCTCAGCTGGCAGAACAGGCCTATCAGACACCTGCACCTCCTTCAAGATCAGATGAAAAGAGATCAGGGAGAGTGGCTGAGGAGGATGGAGTGGGTGCGGATGAAAATAAGGATGAGGAACTGTGCAAAAAGAGGCAAGAAGGGGAAGAGGGTCTGGTTTTACACATGAATGCTGCTTCTGTAAGTGATACAGACAGCTGCAGCTCCTTCAGCAGTCTTGAAGGGGCAACAGAGAGTCCACCTCACTCACCCCACAAACAGGATAATGGCACAACCCTCTAGTGAACTAACATTTTAGACTGTTAGTAAATGACATTGTGATATCCTGGAGCACTGTGTAGTCTAATTACTTACGTTTTTACAAAACCAAAGATTTGATAACTACCACTACTACTGGTTGTTTTGTGTTTGAACCACACCTGTAACTTTCTTAATGCTCTATTACCAACAATGTTCTTTGAAGGGAGCCACATTTCCTTTAATATCAGTATTTTCTAACTGAGTAACTTAAAATTTTCAGAGGCTTGAAACTTTTATTTGCATCAAAAGGTACAAATAAAAATGATACTATTGTTGTTGTAATAGTGTTCTTTTATTTATTTATTTTTTTTTAAAGATTATTTTTTGGCCTTTTTATGCCTTTAATGACAGTACAGCTGAAGATAGACAGGAAGCAGGGGCAGAGAGAGGGGAAGAGACGCAGCAAATGGCCGTCCAATGCGGGAGTCGAACCGGTGCCAGCTGCACCAAGGACTGCAGCCTCTACACATGGGGCGGCTGCTTAACCTACTACACCACTGACCGCCCCTTGTAATACTGTTCTTTGCCATTAAAAGCCGTTTTAGTCAAAGTTGTAGTAGATCAGCTGTAGAACAAAGAATAGACAGAAAATAGATTATGTGAATATGTTCAGCATTTTGTCAGAATCATCAGCCGTTCTTAATGTGACCATTAATGGTTTGGTTCAAATATAATATTCTGGCTCTTTGTGGAAAAAGTTGTGATTGTACAGGTCTTAGCTGTCCAACATTTATTTATATATGTTAGAAAACCACCACAGATGCTTTCAAATCAAATCAAATCAAATTTTATTTGTAAAGCCCAAAGTCACAAAACACATTTTGCCTCAGAGGGCTTTACAATCTGTACAGGGAGTGACACCCTCTCTCCTTAGACCCTCGGTTCCAGTGAGGAAAAACGTGAAAAAACCCTTTAACAGGGAAAAAATGTGGAAGAAACCTCAGGAAGAGCCACAGAGGAGGGATCCCTCTCCCAGGACGGACAGACGTGCAATAGATGTCACATGTACAGAACAAATCAACACAAACATATTGTACAATTATAATGAATTACAATAAATGGTAGAATGATTACAGTAGCAGTGGAACCTGTGATAGAGATAGAGAGACACAGATGCACAGCAGCAGTAAATTATTAACTAACTATAAACTGTAATGGAGATATGGTAGCAATAATGACAGTAATGCTATATGTAGTGGATGTTATGCAGGTCCACAGCAGCAGCCACGATCCATGAGAACCTGCTGGACGAGAGAGCACAGAAACTCCGGGGAAGTTTTAGTTTAGTTAGTAACATGCATTGATGGTAATGATGATTGTAGAGAGAGAGAGACAGAGAGAGAGAAAGGGCGAGAGTGAGAAAGAAAGAAAGAGAGAGGGGGCGGGGGGGGGGGGGGGGGGGGGGGGGGGGGGGGGGGGTTCAGTAAACGGAGATGTGACTACATCTTCAACCAGTACCATGCCTGACTAGGCATAACCCAGAAAGGGACGGGGGGTCCCGCGGCAGTCTAGTCCTATGGCAGCATCACTAAGGGAAGGCCTGAGCCAGCCCTAACTATAAGCGCTATCAAAAAGGAAAGTCTTAAGTCTACTCTTACTCTGACCGTGTCTGCCTCCCGAACCCAGAAAGGTAGTTTGTTCCACAGAAGAGCAGCTTGATAGCTGAAAGCTCTGGCTCCCAGTCTACTTTTGGAAACTATAGGAACCACAAGGAACCCAGCATTCTGAGAGCACAGTGGTCTAGAGGGGTAGTAAGGTACTATGAGTTCTTTTAGATATGATGGTGCCTGGCCATGAAGAGCTTTATGGTGCTTTGGCCATGAAGAGCTTTATGTGATCTCTGATCTTGGTTCCTGTAAGAACACGTGCAGCAGCATTCTGAATTAGCTGCAAAGTCCTAAGAGATTTATTGGGGCAGCCTGATAACAAAGAGTTACAGTAGTCCAAGTAAGTGGAAGAATGCAGTCCTTGAAATGTGTTTTATGTGGACATTAAAGAACAAATCCTGATCAAAAACAACTCGAAGATTCTTTACGGTGGAGCTGGAGGCCAGGGTGTTTCTGAGAGAGTTTCTGAGGTGTTTGGGTCCAGTTACAAGAACTTCAGTTTTATCTGAATTCAACATCATATAATTGTAGGTCATCCGACTTTTTATATCCCTAAGACATGCTTGGTGTTTAGTTAACTGATTGGTTTCATCAGGCTTGATCGATAAATATAATTGGGTGTTGTCAGCATAACAATGAAAATTAATGGGGTGATTCCTAATAATATTCCCTAGAGGAAGCATATATAAACTGAATAGAAGTGGTCCTAGTACAGAACCTTGTGGGACTCCATGACAGACTTTGGTATGCACAGAGGATTCATCATTGACGTGAACAAACTGAGATCGATCTAAAAAATGCGACTTGAACCAGCTTAGGGGCGGTTCCTTTGATGCCAATCTGATGTTCCAGTCTCTGTAAAAGAATTTGATGGTCTGTGGTGTCAAATGCCGCACTAAGTCATTACTAGTTAGACCTAGAGGAGTAGATGGGTCAATAGAGCTGTGGTTCTCTGTTAGCCTGGCTACAGTGCTGAAGAGAAACCTGGGATTGTTCTTGTTTTCCTCTATTAAAGAAGAGTAACAGGCTGTTCTGGCATTACAGAGAGCCTTCCTGTATGTTTTAAGATTATCTTGCCAGACTAAACGAGATTCTTCCAGTTTAGTATCACACCATTTGCGTTCAGAACTACATGCCACTTGCTTTAATTTGCGAGTCTGCTGGCTATACCATGGTGCTAACCTCCTCTGTTTAATTATCTTCTTTTTCAGAGGTGCAATAGAGTCGAGAGTGGTCTGTAATGAGCCTGTAGTACTATCAACAAGATGATCTATTTGTGAGGGGCTAAAGGAAGCAGACAAGTCCTCTGCTACATTGAAACATGGCATTGAATTCAATACTGAAGGAATCACTTCCTTGAATTTGAAACAGCACTGTCAGATAAACATCTGCTGTAGAAGTTTCTACAAAAAGGCTTATAGTCCAGTAATATGAACTTGAAGGTTACTAAGAAATGGTCAGATAGAAGAGGATTCTGTGGATAGACTATTAGATGATCAAGTTCAATGCCATATGAGAGAACGAGATCAAGAGTGTGGTTCAGACAATGAGTCGGTTTATTTACACTCTGACTGAAGCCCATTGAATTTTATAAATACAGAATAAAGACTATCACTGTGGTTGTCCACATGAATATTAAAATCACCTGCAATAATTACTCTATCTGTTTTAAGGATCAAGCCTGATGCAAATTCAGCAAAATCAGATAAAAATTCAGAGTAAGGGCCAGGAGCATGATATACTATAACAAATAGAATTGGCTGTAATGTTTTCCAGGTTGGGTGAGTGAGGCTAAGAACAAGACTTTCAAATGAATTATAATTTAGTTTAGGTTTAGGATTTATTAATAGACTTGAGTCAAATATGGCTCCAACTCCACCACCTCAACCATTACTTCGAGGAATATGAGTATTACAATGACTGGGAGGAGTCATTCTCACTGACTAAATTTAAAGTCCTCTCTGCAGACATGCTGCCATATAGACATTCAGGCATCAACTAAGCAAAAGACCTTCGGTTATTTTTCCTTTTACTTCAACATATTTGAGGTAAATCTCAGGTTGCAGGCAAATCTCATCAAAATGACATGTCCGGTTGTCTTATAATTCTGCTTGATAAAATATCACTGTAATCTCAAAGACATTTTTATTTGTGTAGACTGAACACCACATTTCCTATAAGTGTTTCAGTTTTACTTGGCCTTACAGTCAATATTTAACTGTCATGGCAGCTTGTTCGCAGTCAAAACCTAATCATTTTCATCCATCAACAGTTGATTGTAAAAACCAATGAATAGAATTTCGAGTACAGTCGAAACATAATTATCATTTTGTAAAGGACCACACTCACCTGAAACACATTTATGTTCTGAAACCATCTTTATTGTCCTGCAGCGCTGGTTTAATGGACAATTCTTAATACATCTCTTTAGAAAAATGAATAGGTTTCCTAAATGCATCTAAAAGAGTGATGGTGTTGTATAATTTCTTTGTATTTGATACTGTTATCAAAGACAGACCTGACATTGGACTGTGGCTGGAAAAACTGTGGCTCTTGTCTTTGGCAGATTTGTACTAGTCTTATGGCTTTATTTGTAGTATGTTAACAAGATTTGGATCATTTTACAGTTGTGTGTTTTAACATCCATTAAGAATCAGTCTGCTTTCACATATGGTTAAATAAGAAATCTGATTTCAGTTGGTATTTTTGAAGCCTATGGAGCAGATTGTTCATCCATTAACACCAGCATGTGGCATCTCTTTTGCTCATCTCCAAAAGTTGGTCCTCCAGCTGCTCTGCAGCATCTTGGAAGCGCTCAGTGAAGGAGTGAATCAAACCTGCTGCACTGCCTTCATATTCCACCAGCTCTATGCTGTCCCCTGGAAACCACACAGAGGCAGACACAAAGTGAAGAATTTACTCAGTCAGTGCAATAGTCTGCAGTTGCCTCTAGGCATGTGCTATCACATGTACAAACTTGAGTGAACCCCTACAACAGGCACTTACCATTAACTTTGGTATTGGCCTGGACAAACATCTTCCGAGCTTCCTTCCTCAGCAGCACTGTCTCCCGGAGACGGAAGAAGTTGTGCGCGCCACTGTCGCTCACAGTGGAGTAGTTGTCATAGAGAGCACGACCTCCTTCCACATCTGCTGTGGACTTCAAGATCTATGAAACAGTGGAGTCAGGTTAGCAACATACTAGACTGACAGATGACGGCATAAAGAGTATGGTCTAGACCAGGGGTGCCCACACTTACACACCTCGTGAGCTACTTTCAAATGACAGAGTCAAAGTGATCTTCGTACCCGCTAATTTTCACATTACCAAGCCAAAATAATCGCTAATAATTTTGTTATGATATGGCACTATATAAATAAAATGGAACTGAATAAAGAAATGAAGTGAATACAACAATAAGAACAGTGAGTGAACAAGAGTGTTTGCTGATGTAAACAAAAAAAAAACATCCTGTCATGTTTTATGAAGAAGCAAATGGATTCATCACATTTATCAGACCTCGGGCATACACAGAAAATAGAAACATAACTAAAAATAAATAAACAAAAAAACACAAACGTTGAGCACCTTCAAGAAAACAACACATAAGGAACAACTAGTGCTGTATTAGTGCAATTCAGCTGACGTGTATCTACAGTATATTGTTTTCACAATCTGCTGCATTTTTTTCCAGCATGTCAGATCTGCTGTCTGGCTATTGCAGGACAAAAGTATTGACATACTTGCAGTTTACAAAGGAAGCTGTGGATGGCGTTCTTGCCCACAGTGTGGATCTTGCTTCGGTCCAAAGTGATTCGAGCATCCGGTTTGCCATCGTGTCCCGTCACTTCCTCCAGGCCCACCAGGCCCTCCCCAGCCTCCAGCAGAACACGCAGGATGACGAAACGAGCCTGCATGTGAGCCTGAGACACAAAGACGTACATAAATACATGTGACAGACACTGTATACATCTCCTGACACTCCTGAACACAGACCAACTTACTATAGGCTGTATTATATCAGTAAAACATAAAGCTGAGCCAAAATGGTCTGTACGTTGACTCGTCTTGTAAACACTGTTCGCCTAACACTATGCATGTCTCATACTCCGTATAAATCAAAGTTATGATTCATTATTAGGTCTTGCAAACCAGTCCAAGTAGAGGGTGAGAGAGACAGCGTGTCATGGAGAAGAGACACTGGGTGAACAGACAGATTACCTGTCTCCAGCTCTTGCTCTCAGGTGTGTAGAACTCCAAGCCCAACAGTCCAGCTCTGACCATGCTGAGCCAGTTGACATACACGACATCCTCTGCATCCTGGTCCTTATGACCAAAAATACTGAACACACACACACACACACAGGTAGTTAACAACAAACAGTTAACATGTTATCCATAAATCACCATATATTTGTGTTGTTAATTCTTTGTTAAGAAATGTTTAGTAGAAGTAGACTTCCTGATTTTGTTATTACTTCTAAAGTTCTTCAAAATGTCTTCACAGCTAAATCAAGAAGAGTCGGCTCTTTCAGCTCCCAAAATGACTCTTCATTTGACCACTTATACCTTTTAGAATTCAGCCAGTTTTGACTTTATATGTGTACACCTATATCACTTAAATTATTCATACTTTGTACTGAAGTATTCAAAAATAAATTGCTTTTTCTAATATCAATAAATAGCTCTTTTACTATCCCCGGCTTATTTTTTTATTATTTATTCTTACGTTTCTTACGTGTTTTCGTCAGTTCGCTTCTGCTTTTGTCGCACATACACAAACAAGGAGTCAAAGACACGATAGCAAAGTGGTTCTCAAAAAGTTTCACCGAACGGTTTGGCAGCTATACGCCAAAAACCGTGCCAAAAAAATGAATGGGTGTGTATTGCGAGAACTTTCCAGAGCTAGAGGGCGTGATGTCATCGCCAGAGTGCAGAGAGAGAGAAAAATTAATCGAAAAATAAATTTATAAACTGCGACTGCGGCTACAAATGTCAAGCTACAGAAATCATTTATAGCTAGAAATGTAGGAAAATTAAAAATAGATAAAAAAATAATAAAATAGATACCACTGCTGAAGCTGTCAGTATTATAGTTTTGGCCTCACACGCAAAAATATGGCTCCCACACCCAACCACTGCCGCATAGACTCCAATGTTAATTTGAGAGGAGAAATTACCAGAAGCAGCAGGGAGCATCTGCTCTTTACCACATGATAAATGCCAGAATTTTTAACATTTAGCTCTCAAACTGGGCACAAAACTGGTTGAGAAGTAGCCGCAGATCACGAATATTTCGGCTTTTGGATACGACACACGGTTTGGCATTTAATCCCGTCTGTTCGCAGGGGCGTCATTCAGAGACTTTCTGTGTATTTCACTGAGGGAGAGCGCATGCTTGCAGCTGTGACTAATTGCCCTGAACTGCAGTTCACCCTGGTTGCTTGGCAACCTTAAACCTGCCTGAGGGAGCAGAGAGGGGAGGGGCTATTTTGGACAGACACAAGTCAATTTTAACTTGTCTGTCGAAAATGACAGAGACAGCAGAGCAGCTAGCACGTTAGTGGCTAACGTTGACACGCTAGCAATTAGCATTAGCATGTTAGCAATTAGCATGTTAGCATTGGCATCTATTTCATTTTTAGTGGCTAAAAAGCAAGCTCATTGCTAACATTAGCAGCCTATGCTTAAATTAGTGACTAGCGCATCGTGCTAATTGCTAACATTAGCGACTAATGCTAATTTTAAGTGGCTAGAAATTAATGGTAGCATTAGTGGCAGCACAGCATCAGCATGTTAGCAATTAGCATGTTAGCATTAGCATGTTAGCATTGAAATCTATTTCATTTTTAGTGGCTAAAAACCATGCTCATTGCTAACATTAGCAGCCAATGCTAAAATTAGTGACTAGTGCATCATGCTAATTGCTAACATGAGTGGCTAATTCTGTTTTTAGTGGCTCAAAATTAGTGGTAGCATTAGCATGTTATCAATTAGCAATTAGCAGGGATGCGCCAGCAAGCAGCGATGGGGCCAGAGTCAGGCACACTTTCAAAATTTCCGCGGGAATTTTCTAGTTATTATTATTATTAGTATTAGTATTATTATTATCGATTATCGTCTTGAGGTCACTGCAGGGACAGATTACAGGGACACTAACATCTCTTCTTGAGATACAGAGCAGCTGTAAGTTTGTGTTTAGGAGAGCAGACACCATTCATACCATTGCTATGGTAACTGAGGATAGGGCTGTGTCACTCCTTTGACACAACATAGAAGCCTCTACAGAGTCAGATAACAATGTTGGACCACATATCCTTGTCTGTAAGCTAGTGACCATTTATGGACATACAGTAGCTGTGTCACTGTCCTGAGAGCATACAGACAAGCCAGAGGACAGCTTGTTCAGAATTGAGGAGGCATCATGTCATGACAAGGATACGGGTAAATCCTCCATTGTCCATGGCCAAGCTTCAATAAACCTTTCACCCAAATCATCTTGGACTCCTGTGAACTTTCTCTGCACTGACTGAACTGACCACTGATGAATAAAATTCTGCTCAACAGAGAAGGCTGGGATAAGAAAAACACCCTGCTCTTTGATGTAACTTCCCAAACATCAAATAATGGAGGATCAGAATCGGGGCACAAAAGACTGCTAAAACTATGTCAGATTCACAGAGATACACAGTCAGTGGAGGTTACATGCACAACATGATGTACCTGAGCACTTGCTTGTTGAGACACAGATAGAGTCCGACACACTCAGCACGGCATTCCTCATAAGAGGATGCAATCGTAGAGAATTTACTGTCCCACGTCTCGCTGCCCCGATACCAACTGGACACCTAAAAGACACTCACAACATCAGTCTCAACATCTGCCAACTGAAAGCAAAGTAAAAAAGGTGTATATACACAAACAAGCTCACCGGTTCTCCAGTCTCTGGGTTGGTCACCTTACTCTTGTCAAAGTTGAAATTGCCCTTGTCATCCTGGTAGGAAGTGATGAAGCAGAACAAAGCCAAATCAGGTTTTATTTTCTCACTAAGGAATCAAATAAAAAGCCAAACAAGGAGAAATCAAGAAAATCTAAATTCTTCAATATCAATTGTTGTTCAAAGTTCTCTCAATAGCATCACTTGTCACAGCCAATTGTTTGTGTGTATGGCATTCAACATGCATACGACTATAAATGTCATAGTTTAGGTCTCAGACACAGATATGAGCCTAATTTTGACTCACCTGCACAAAAAGCTTGCCACTTCCATGTCCCAGCAACTCATGAAGTCCGACCTGCACCTCAAATGACGGTCCCTTCCACTTGATAAACAAATCCTAGTGCACACACAAACACACGAGAGAATGTGTAATTGTGGGAGTTTGAGAGACATGACAGCTATTACTAAAAGAGGAAGCTGCATGCGTTACCTTGTCCTCCTCTTCCAGGAAGGTGAGTTTTTCTTTTTGTGTAGCGTAGGCTACAGCCAGCACGTTTCCTAAGGACACGTTTTTAAAGCCCTCTGACTGTCTGATGTCATCATCTACACATGAGAGCACACAGAAATGTTTTATACTGAACTGTATTATTTGACATGACGTAGAGGTTAAAAGGTGCCTGCATTTCAGTGTACGTACAGTTGGGGATGTTGATGCCAGCTGGGATTCCGCTCCCCGCGAAGGTGAGCACATCCAGCGAGGTGAAGTCAGGTTTAAGGAAAGTGTCCTTCTCAAACTCCCGGGGCCAAGGCAGCTCGGGGAGCAACACTTCTGCTGAGCTCACCAGTTTGGCAAAACGTTCACTCATTGCTTTGTTCACAATAGCAACGAAACCTAGTGGACACATCATATCCCTGGAGTTAGGAAGTAAACTGAAAAAAGACAATGTTTGACTAATCCTGAAGAAAGGACAGTAATGAAAATTAAATTAAATTAAATCTAGGTTAAAGTAGTTCAATCACAAGATTAATAAATCTCTTAATAGTCTTCAGCTCCGAACCACAGCAATAAAACCTGGTGAGGCCAGATTACGGCTTGTGTTCCAATAAATGTTTAAAAATCACTGTTCTTGATCACTGAGGTAGTTACCTTCAAACTCTCCTCTGGAGCCAAATGGGTCTCTGTAGCTCTCTATGAAACCAATATAACTGAGAGGAGGAGAAATGGAGGAGTAACAAAAAGTTAAGGGTAGAGAAAGAGAGAAGGATTACACAGATTATTACGGGAGAGTAGTATTCAAATGTGTCTGGAATTAAAATAATCTGATTTTTTAATGTAGTTACCTCTCAACAATTGGTCCCTTGTCTTTGATCCAGTAGCGCGAGCCCTCCTTATGGGCTTCAACAGAGCCCAAAGTGAAGCTGCGCCTGTACTCCTCCAGCATCTTTCTCTGGTTCTCATTGGCAGCATAGGCCTGTGTCAAGTATTTGGGAAGAGAGCAAAATGGCAGAAATTGAGCTGTGGCAGGAGGATTGTTTTCAGGTTATCCTGGTGGCCTCTGTTCTTCCCTTACTATTATTGTTACGCTAAAGGACATTACTTCTTACATTCAATTTAAGATGCAGACTGCAGATTTGTTTGTCATTTTGATTCTTTGTGGTTTAGAGAAAAAAATGATATATAGCTCTGTTAACTTCATATCTTGGTGTTTCCAAACAGCTAAAAGACTAAAGACTGAACACTGACTATATCCCACATCCATCACTCTCACCTGGGCTTGCTGAAGGCAATAGCTGACTTTCTCCATAAGAGGAGCATAGTCTCCCCTCTTCACAGTGAACTCTTTGTCTTCAAAGTTGAAGCTGCCACAGCAGGACTCACATTCCCCATCCACTGCACAGTCTGTGAAGCAGCAGCATAGATTATATTGTTTTAATCACGGACCATGTAGCATCAATAACATTACTTAGATAAACTAATCTCCAGATGGAGACGTGACATGAAAAACTGGAGTTCTGACCTTTCTGCACGGCTGAAGCCAAGCGCACCTCATAGCAGGCTTTACCTCCGTTCTGCCTCTTGAACAGACGGGTGTTGTAGGCAGATAGTTTCTAGAGGCAAACCACAAGAGCACAACTAAGAGTTAGACTGAAAAGATATAGAATGAACCATCAAAACAATGATGAAAAATGTTCAGAAACCAACAAGAAAGAACAATGGAAATATGAACATTGGTTTCAGGTGTGAATTCAGCTTACTTTCGAGTCAAGGAACTTCTGAGCCAGCTCAGCATCCTCTAGAGAGCAGTTTCCTGAGAAGTAGGTGGTAATTCCCTGAAGAAAAGTAACAACGCGTCATGAGCCATACATTTTCTCATAGGGGTCAGAGTACAGGGCCATGTGTAGTTGATATTAGGGGTTCAGTTGCTTCTTAAAAGGACAACTGTTATTTTTGGCAGCCAATTGAAATACAAAGTCCAGAGCATTTGGCTTGATACTTGAAAGTATTCAATTTATGTGACAGGAGTAACATCTCAAAAATGAGAACAGCGGAGGAGGAGAGGAATAACACAGGACAGAACAGATTCACCTGCCAAAAAGAGCAAAACTATCTGTCTTAACATTTGTGAAATCCAGTCCTGACGACACAATGGATATTTCATTTAATATTCCCTGATAAAAAACGTTTTTGTAAAAGTGTGCCTAAACTCTGCATTAAATGATACAAGATCCCACCTTGTCTCCTAGCCCCAGCTGTTTCTGTCGGTCTTCCAGAGAGTAGAGGAGACACGAGCAGTTGTCCCACAGAGCCTCCATCTCATCAGGCTGCTCCTGGAATGCCTTGCTGGCCTTCACCAAAGCAAGCAGCTTGTCCTGGGTGGACACACAACAGATGCATACAGCTTGAAATATGTCACAGAAGCAGTACAAATCATATATAATATGCTAACATTCCGTTTTATGAGGTACACAATAAAGTATGTAATATACAGTATGTGTTCATGTTGGTGCTGTGGTAGAGAAGTATAGTTTTTACTCTGCATACCATATTTCTAGCAAACAACTGTACAGATGAGCTGAGATGGATTCGCCTTACCTTAGGCAGGTTTGGGATGAACTTGGTGTCTCCAAAGGATTTGTAGTTCCCCATGTTGGCATACAGACCAGCTGCATACACTAAGAAGGCCTAAATAACAAAAAAATAAATATGGAAATAAAAAATTTCCATCCAGTGTATCGTTACATCACAGTATTCTTATGTGGATAAATGGATGTGTCAAAACAGCAACAGAAAGATACAAAGACTGCATACCTGGTACTCCTCAGCACTGAGTCCAGCTGCTGTGGCGACCTGTTCCAGCTGTGCAGGTGTCTGCATTCTGAAGATCCTCTGCAGCAAGACAAAGATATTTGCAGACTCTGGGGAAGTCTGCAGCAACACTGCCAGACCACCATACCTAAAACAATACGTTTTTTGATGAGCGGGGTTTTAGATCTTCAATAAACTACATTTTTCTTTGCTCTTAAAAACAGGTGAGACGGGCCTTTTCACTGGAAATGAATAACGTACCAAGCTGCGCGTGACAGGTAGTGGGCGTACATCTTTTCCTGAGGTGAAAGCAATCGGAAAGCCTCGCGGCAGTCAAGTGCAGAGACACCAATGTCATTTGGGAGGTAGTACTGGGAGTCCACCATCTTTAGACTGAGATTTAACACTGACAATAATGAACTGAATTCAGAGAGCTGAAGGAAAAGCAGAGACAGAGAGATGAATGTGAAATAGGAAAATAAATGGGGTAAAAAAAAAAAAAGAAAAAAAAAGAAGTAAATCAGAGATACTACTGTACAAACACAGATTAATGACATGTTATACAGACACACTGATCAAACAATAAATGTGTTATCTCTTTTGAAGAATATTAGGTGAAATACTTCTTAACAAAGCGCAGCACCCAAAGATGTTCAGTTTATAGAACAGAGAGACGCACCAAAGCTTGTTGGATATTAAGATATTGTTACAGCAAAAGAAGCTAAAACAACCCCTAAAGGTGTATTCAAACTGCTTACAGATATGCAAAAGAATGAATTATTTTATGAACAAACAGCAGCAGCTCGTCCCTGAACCTTGATCCGTCATGGCACAGATTCAAGAGGAACCAGTCAGTTCAATTACTGAAGCCAGCTTTCTGTTTCACTTTCAATTAAAAAACACCAATTAAACAATGTAAGTGAAGAGCCTATGAGCCGAAATATCATGTTTTTATTCACATTTCACATGAGCAGCATACTGACAGCAGGTCTGAGTAAATATTGGAAACACGTTTAGTCCTCGGGCTAACTCAACGACAGTGTTAGCTCCTTAGCGTGCTAAGACAGCTCCTGAATGCTCGGAACACGTAAATACACCGACACAGCTTCTATAAGCCAAACATTATATTAGAAATACTATGCATATCCATTTCTGTGCATGATTGACTAGTACTTAACTAATTCTGAGAGGTATAAATGCGGAAACGAACTCAGCAGCTTGTTACCTTCTTTTCTGCAATAGCTCCGGCGAACATCAAATTGCAGTCTCACGCTGTAGACTTCCTGTGTTCATTCAACGTTAGATCCGCCCCTCACCCAATGATAGGTTGCATATTGTGGTTGATAGAAACATTAACCAATCACCAAGTACTTGCGCCGGACTTTTCGATACACTTTAGGTCGTAATTATCTGGACCAACAATGCGAAATATACGATCTCTGGACCTCCAGAATAAACACGACAGACTATTACTCCACCCATAAACGTGACTTGTTCTTGAAAATGCATAATTAGTAATATGCCGTATGATATATATTACATGACGAGGTGGCCGAGTGGTTAAGGCGATGGACTGCTAATCCATTGTGCTCTGCACGCGTGGGTTCGAATCCCATCCTCGTCGACACTTTTTTCCACAGTCGAAGACATCTCAATATTACTTGATCTTGGCAGACGCCGTTCACGCAGTAACCGGAACTCCCGACAGGGTGATGCTGGTGTGAGCTCTTGACTAGCTTTTAATTTTCTCTATCTTTGAACTGTCCCCTCCCTCACCACAAACCTGCGCCCCCCCCACCCCCCATCCTCGCTACATGCTAAAATTTGTCTTAG
This sequence comes from Nibea albiflora, assembly GCA_014281875.1. Classification (NCBI taxonomy): domain Eukaryota; kingdom Metazoa; phylum Chordata; class Actinopteri; family Sciaenidae; genus Nibea; species Nibea albiflora. Next base: position 23,602,358 of record CM024807.1, on the reverse strand, counting down.
GAAAATCGCCAAATCTTGCTTTTATACATGGAACCATAAACCATAAACCACACATTCTTTCCAGACGCACTTTCATTTGTTTATCCCTTTACTAAGACAGATTTTCCTCTTAGAGGCTTACAAACCACACAGCATTTCATCTGTTTATTAGTTTTATTGAATTGTTAAAACATGAGAAAGTGAATTATTTACAAAGGGTGTGCAACAGAAAGAATTCAGTTTCCTTGATGAATGGGAGAGCCAGTCAGCTGTGCTAAATCCAAATGATAGTTTCACTGACCAGTTAAGAGAAATATTAACAGACACCTGGACTTCAACACATCTGTGCACGCACGGACCTGTGTTTGTTTATTTTAGGGTTCATGCTTGGGTTTTGCCATCCCTTCTCTCAGGAGGTGTTGTAGGGAGTATCCAGCGATAGCAGTCTGAAAAGCTCAGGCTCTTATCCACAGCACAGCTGGTGCAGTAGACAATCCCAAGAGCCAGCATCACTACGAGGAACACACACAGAGGCACCAGCAGGGCCACCAGCAGCCAGCTCTTATCATGCTTTCGTTTACCTGCATCAGATCCAGCCCCTGCTTCTGCTGTATTGTTGGCATCCTGTGTACTATCCAACTGAGATCCATCCCCCTCACTGGCCCCAGTGGCTGACCTGTTTGCGGTCTCATCTGCCACTCTATCACTAGCATCTTTACCTCCTGCCTTAACATCAGCATCATTATCAATTTCATTGCCTGTGTTATCTTTTTGCGTTGGGGAAGGTGCTGTCTGATATTGTTTAGGTGATTGGGCATCCCATTGGTTCAGGTGATTATCTGACCCTTGAGGCACATCAGGGGCTTCTGCCAAGTCAACATCAAAGTTAGTGTCAGCTTCAAAATTTGGGTCTGGGGTGAATGAGGTGGACCAAGGAATATCATGGTTAGGGTTTAAGTCAGGTATGTGTGCAGACTCACTGGGGTCAGGGGTCAAAGTGGAATATTCTTCATCATCAGGTGAAGGCTGGCAGGTAAGTGCATCTGACTGCAGGTCATAACCATTGTCACAGTAACACTGGTACCCTCCCATGTAGTTGAGACATTGCTGCTGGCAGGGCGACTCCCCCACACATTCATCTACATCTACACACTTTCCTTCTCTTGTCACTTCGTACCCTGGGTCACAAAGGCATGTGAAGGACCCCACTGTGTTATTACAAGTGCCTTCACAGCCGCTCCCATTGAGGCATTCATTAATGTCCACACACTCGCCTTCATCATCTGGCTGGTAGCCGGCATGGCACGTGCAGTGGAAGGTGCCTGGGATGTTGACACAGACTTGGGGGCATGGTTGCTGGTGACATTCGTCTACATCAGAACATCTGCGGCCATCTGGACCCATTTGGTAACCTGGGGGGCAAGTGCAGCGGATACCCCGAGATGTCTCTACACAGTCGTACTCACAGCCCATCGCCACACAGACTTCTTTCATGTGGGGCTGATCGGTGGGACCGGCGGAGTCAGAGGATAATTCAGGGCGGTCAGTTTGGCTCAGGGGATCAGGTTTGCAACTGTACCCATCCTCATCTATTGTAAAGCCCTCAGAGCAGTAACAGTAGTAATCTGTGCCTGTGTTCTGACAGTACTGCTCACATACATTGTCCTCACTACACCAATCCTTTGGAGCTGCACTGGATGAGCAAAGTGGGGCGTCCCTGGACCAGCCCACTGTCTCATCATCTCTCTCCATACACAGTACTGTCTGCTCATCTTGACCATCTGCGCCTGAGCTGCCTGCAGGGCAGGGTAGAGTAGCTACAGATCCATATGGCACGTGTGTCAGCAGGGTGCTGACAAGGTGAAATGGGGTGGTGTAAACAGCTGGGCCTCTACCCTCATCCTCCAATGATAGACACATTCCTTTGTAGTTGTACTGGCACACATATCCATCCAACGGCAGTGCACATGAGCCATCAACCCACCGGAAATTGTCGCTGCTCTCTCGTCCACTCTCAGAAGTATGGACAGTCATGGCCACACAGCGAGGGGCTGCACAAGTCCCAGGGGTGTCTTCACGGAGCCAGTTGGTGAACTGGCCATCCTGGTCTCCTGTGAGAAAATAAAGACAAGGGCCAAGTCAGAAAAGGTGGAACTATTCAGATCTGTTTGATACATTTAAAATGTAAATCTATATGGTTTTGATGATTGAAGCCTCAATGTGTAGAACTGTTTTTATGGGAATCTATTGCTGGAAATGAGATAATTTTGGAAAGATTCAATATTTTGCTGCAATCTAGGCTGGCTCAATGAGTGATGAGGGGTTTAGCAGATAAATTGCTGTGAGTGTCTTTTTTTCTGCTACCACAAGCAGTTGCCAAAGTCAGGTATGTGAAACAAAAGAAGTTAATGTAATTTAATCTGACAGAGAGGTTAGGGTTAGGGACAGCACAATGGATTAATACTACAATCTAAAAGTGATTCATATGTGTGGAAGTAATAATGGCCTAAGGGGGTTCAGACTGATGTAATGAGTTAAATCAAGAATCAAAGAATCAAGAATGTCTGTTCTTGTATCACACATTTAAATAAATATGTCTAAATCAAATTTAAAATAAAATAGGTCGGAATTGTTTAGCTTTAGCTATAAACCCTACCAGAAACAATTTAAGGGGGTAGATAATAACATTTTTTAACTGATTTAGCTTCAATTATACTGATCTGCATATTTTCCATTAGGTCCTGCATATTTTCCATTAGGTCCTGCATATTTTCCATTAGGTCACAGTCTAAAACTTAGTCCAGTGATCTATAAAAAATGCCTGGGGGAGGGGAGAAAAAAACATACCATTATGTCTTTCTCTCTAATTGGAGGCAGTTTTAGTTCTTAAAAGCCAATAAAATGACTGATCTGGTAATGGAGGTCAACATTAGGAACAATGAAGGGTGAAATGTCAAAAAGATGTGACTTTGCCTGTGACCCAGACGAATCCTCTGAGTGGTCTGGTGGATGAACACTGGCGTGGCGGTCTGTGCAGTCCGATCCAGAGGCGAAGCCTTTGCCTGGTTCCCTGTGCCTTGATGGCCGACAGTAACTCATGGACCACACCCGCTGTCTCGTCGGTATGCATCGTTGCCAGGGTCCCACCTCGCTCCCTGCAGCTCCGCCCAGCCTCCCTGAAGGTTCTTTTCTGGAGGAAGACAGTGTAGCATCCATCCTGGTGGCAAAGCGCATCTCTCTCTTCCAACTGAGGCTTGACTGCTGGCTGCTCCCCCTCCGTCTCCCTCAGCCTCTGGCCTTGGCTTCCAGAAGCCAGACAGACTATCAGCAGCCACAGGAGACTCATGCTACTGTAGATGCTACTGCTCCTAATAGTCTTTTGCATCCTCCACCCAGACATGAGGTTAAATCTAGGCCAACATTCAACTGAGTACCCAGACCTTACTGTCAGAATAAATAACCTGACTGCCTCTTCGAAAAAAACTCACCCACTTCAACGAATTTATCAAAGAGCAACTTGCCAGACCAGACTTGTTATATTTTCTCTATACTTTAGTGTGTTTGAATAAATAAGCTGATCTAATTGACCTTTTACTCAAAGTAATCTGAAGCAGATAAATCCAAAACTGACATGATAAACTTAATTTACCTTGGATAGCCCAAGCCTCTAAACAAACAGACCTACAGTGCAGAATCGGTCAAACTCCATTCATCAACAAACTGTCAGAATTTCTCCTACTGTAGAGCACATTTCACCAGATCCTATACTAACTAAAGAATAATAGAGCCAATGAAACCAGAAACCAATTCAGTCCAGTGGAATCTCCTAGAAAGTCCAGTAAAGACCAAAAGAAAAGTCCAGTGAAGTAGCAGTAAAGTCCAGGGTTCAAAATTGTTGATAAGAGCAACGTGTCCTTCAGTTCATTCCAGAGGAGTTAAATGGAGTCTATGTATGGATTTGATGAAATTCAGTGACAGAAAGCCTCTCCTGTATCTGATCCTGCTGGGGCTTTCTTGCCTCTGCAAAGTTGGTTTTCTGACTGAACCTCAGAAAGTGAGATGGGGGAGGGTGGAAGAGAGGATGGGGGGGGGGGGGGGGGGGGGGGGGGGCTACGTAGAGGAAAAAGAATTGTGTGTGTGAGTGTATAAGGAAGGGGGGGGGGGGTAGAAAACCCTCAGAGAGTTATGAAAACCATACGGCACCATTCTGTCCCCTGATCTTGCCTATGGCTTCAGACAGACAGACACACACGCACACACACATACATGCTGCACAGCATCCACAGGAGTGGAAAGTGTTTGTCAGCTCTGCGAGATGCAGAGATTGTCCCCCCCTTTCCTCTTCTAATCCTCTTCTTTCTCTCCTCCTTGTCTGTGTCTCCTTTTCTCAGCCTCTCGGTGTTTTTATGTCTCTTTAGTTTGTTTCTCTCAATCTCTTTCTTAATTTCTCTCTTTTCTACCAGCCCTTGCTCTTTTTTCTATTTTTCTACGACCCCCCTTTTTCTACCAGGTCCATACCAGCTGGAAGTTTTTAGAGACCAATGGAAACATTTGAGTATGGAACAGGAATACCTGTTGAACTGTGTGTGTGTTTAATACAATAACTTCATAAGAGCAAAGATGTAAAATGCAAAGAAGTGTATGCATAAGTGTTCTTCAGTGTGTATGGCTACCACTCGGGGGCATATGGAAGAGAGGAAACAGGAAATGCCAGATGTGCATCAGCCTGACCTCTCAGTAGCTGGGGAGCAGAGGAGTAGACTGGGGGTACCTTCTCTGCTGTCACTTGATCCCCTTACCATGATTAGTGTCTTTGGTGCAAACAGGCTGTTTGGATTTTCCAAATAAAATTAGGATCTTTTTCTTTCTCTGGCAAAGCCAAAGAATATTCAATGAAGCCAAGAGCATCTAAGGATTCAACTGGGCAAGAGACTGTAAATGAAGGTCTACCACACACAAACCCAATTGTTGAACAATCTAAGCAACATAAATGGAAAAGTGTTTGGGCAAACAATAGTCCTTTACATAAATGCTCGTCACGTTTTCTCAGTGGAAAGTGTGACACCCCCACAACACAATCTAGGCTGGTTGATGCCATTATCACATGCTGCAGCTCTCTTCTTTGTCTGCTTTGGAATGACTGTTGACTGATGCAAACGTTCAAAACCCAACCTCTGTGGCTTCTCAAACGCAGGATGATGAGATGGAAAAGGCATGCTGTAGCAGAATCAGTTATTAGCAGCATCACTGTGTGATGGAGTGTGTGCTCTCTCTGTGTACAGCAGATGAGTTGGCTGGCTGTGAGGCCTGTTGGTTTTGGCAGACAGTATATATACAGTCTAACTGTTCAGCAGTATTTTCCAGTTATGTAACAACCATCGGAACTAGAGGGGGAACAAACATAAAACCTCAGGATCCTGGAGAACCTAAAGAGCCTTTTGGTCTTGTTCCCCACCCCCTTCTCCTCCTACTCGCGTCTTTCACATCCCTCATCCTCCTCCTGTCTTCCTCTCAGTTTCTTTTTCTTGGACTATCCCTCTCTGACTCCTCTCTCCCTTTCGTTATTATTCTTTCACCCCTCTTGTCCCACTTCTCCTTTCTTGCATCCTCTTACTCGCTCCTTTTCCTTATGTTCACCATTCTGCTTTCCAACTCTTCTCTTTTAGTCTCATTACTTGGGCTCCAAAGTCAGCAATCTCTCCCCCAGAACCCCAGCTTTTACCCCAAACCTCCACCTCTTGTTCTGTTTATTCTATCATTCTTCCTGGTTAACCCCTCCCCCTGCACAGACAACCACACCCCCAGAGACACATACCAGAAATGTAATTGATAGAACAGACAAAACTTCTCCTTTCCACAGTCCTGCACTCCCAATTCCAACCTTTTCACATTAACTGCACTTACAGTACCTACAAGTGACTCTATCTTTCAACCCAAAGACCTTTAATGGAACAAACAGATATCTTGATTTTATATTCCCCACCACCTTGGTCACAGCCTCCTTGATTCCTAGCCACTTGCCACATATCATGGCCCTGATTCTCAGCTCCTAGCATCCAAGCAGCTGAAGTATATTTTCCAGTGGAAAGTCAAAACCTCCCCACTTCAGCCTCTACATGTATACATATTATGAATTATGCTTAAGAAGGACTGGTTCATACAAAACTGGCAAAGGTATGAATTATGAGCAGCCACAAGTGAAGAGAGCGGGCAGATACAATGACCACTTACATATATGGATAACAGCGCTTTCAGCATTTTCACACTGTCTCTTTGCCTCCCTCGGTGGGCATTTAGTGTTACACTCATTTGACTGCTTGTGTAAAAAATGTTCTGACCTCTGCACATAATTTGCATAATTTGAATTTGAATGTTGAATTGCCAGTTTCGTTACAGAATATGTGGGACACATCCATCCACACAACCATGCCAGCAGCTCTGTGAGGCTGTACACTAAATACACACATCACACATTGGCAATGCTAATGTGCTGAGATAAAATGTTTACCATGTTCATCACCTTATTTCAGGTATTTGTGATGAAGACCATCCACTGATCATCTGTAACCACTTTTCCTCATCAGGGTCACAGTGGGACTGGAGCCTATCCCAGCTGACTGGCGTGGTATGCCAGCTTAATGCATGGCACATCACTTCACACTTACAGGTCATTTAGAGCCACCAATTAACCTGTTATGGATCATGTCTTTGGATTGTGGGAGAAAGCCAAGATGGCGTCAGCCAGAGCCACAACATTCTGAACTTGACTAGCTCTTCAGGAAACCTACGTGACGTCACAGATATGACGCCCATTCATTCTACTGTCAATGCTCTGCATCAAGTGTAATGGCTGCTGAGACAGTTCAACCCTGTGAGGAAAAGTCAGTTTATATTCAGCAGTATATATATTCAGTTAAAATATATTGCCATATCTACTGTATGTCAATGTACTGTCAGCATTTATGAGAAACAGAGCCTGTTCTTTCATTCTGTTTCTTTATGGCTGTGAATAGTGTTATCATGTGCTGTGCAGGAGCGGCAGTTTGGAAAGTCATTCATTCTGAATGTCATCTTTCTGCTTCTGCTTTCATTAAAATGTTTTTAAACATTTGGGTGAATAAATAAGAATCCCACTGGTCCTGAGGTCACAGAGCTTCAGGACCTGTTTGTTATTTCCTTGTCGTCTCGGGTCATTCCAGCTTACTGAAGTGTTTGTACCATATCAAATACAACAGGACACGTCAATTTGTTCATTTTTCCCAATCGCTGGTGTCTTATGTCACAGATACACACACACACACACACACACACACACACACACACACACACACACACGCTGAAGCAATTAGCTGCGGCCTTGTGGTTGAATAATGGAGTGTAGGCATTTCTGGTGATTTCTGTGGAGTGAAGGAAAAAGACGATACTTTCATCCACTTCTTCTACAAGGTCCATATGTTTTATCTTTCTTAGCAGGCATGAATGCCCTCCTTCCACATCCAGACCGTCAACAAATCTTCACCATAAATATCTGAGCAGGCTCGAGTCACTGTCAAAGGGTAAATGGTAAATGGGCTTATATAGTATACTATAGTGCATTTGTCTTCCAACCACTCAAAGTGCTTTACAGTACGTATCTCATTCACACATTCATACACTGATGGCATTGGCTGCCATGCAAGGTGCTCATCAGTTTGAGGAGCTAACCATTCACACACATTCACACACTGATGGCACAGCCTTCAGGAGTAATCTGGGGTTCAGTATCTTGACCAAGGACACTTTGACATGCAGACTGGAGGGGATCGAATCACTGATCTCTGATTGGTGGACGACCTGTTCCACAGCCGCCCCCAAAAATTGAATTGAAGTCGATGAATGCCAGCTAAAGTCTAGCTAATAGTTACTTCAATCATCAGCTAAAGAATTTGGACACTTTCAGAGGTTGCTGTAAGTTAGTGTGTGACCCTGCACTGTAGCAGTGTCTTTGTAGTGTATATATGCCAGGTGAACTACTAACCTTCACCTTAACCTTGAAATTCTTTCATGCTCAATTTCAATCTTCTCCACACCTGGGAGCTCTAACTTACACAAACACAGACTCTACTGATTGGTTACAGTCAAACAACTTACTAGCAACCAAGTGGGCATAGGGTGGAAAATCTGATTTGTATTTCCATTTACTGAGCTGAAAATTCAGATGTAAGGCATTCCCAGTTACAAATATTCCAGACTGCATTCTTTAAATTAGAAACAAAAATGGAAAAAATGAACACCACTGTGTGAATAGCTGCTACTGAATTTCCAGTTAGAAGACATATGGCAAGTTTAAAACAAACATGGCTGCTGATGGAAACTGCAGTGGCCAAGCTGTTTCAGTCCAAAAACAGAAAAAAGGAAGGGAAAAAGCAACATGACTAGTAAAGGCTCAGGTGACACAAATGCACAATTATTCAAACTGCAGTTGGAATTTGCTGCACATAAAGAATGACACATGTACAAACGAACCTCAGACAAACAGAAAGTCTGTGAGAAAATCACCAGAAAACTGCTTTGGTTTAAAAACTGCTGAGAGGCAGAAAATGAGATGTAGAGAGCACTGGGAGAGGATAATTCCTGGCAGATTATTCCTTTACCAGATGATAGGGTCAGCTTTTCCATTGACACAGCCACACACAACGACACACAGCCACACACACACACACACACACACACACACACACACTTGCATTTCTTTGTAGTCTTCAATGATGATGGTTTTGTTTCTCCAGATACAGAGCTGTTTGTGTGTTATGGTAAATGCATTAACAATGGGAAGAAATGACAACGACTCCACAAGCAAGGGACGAGACACAAAGGCCCAACGGAACAACAGAGACAGACAGCCGTCTGATGTGTGGGACCTTTGAGATAACTCACCACATGTCTGACCTCTCTGTAACATTTCCCCCTGTTCTCTCGGGTCTTCACTTTCTAACTACATCTCTGATGTGACCTGACCTCAATTTTTGTGTGCGTGCCTCTCAAAAACAGCTATTAAAGCCAACAGAGGAACAGTACACTACCTGACTCAGCATCAGTAACATAAGGTAAATCATTCCCTAACCACAATTTTAAAATCTTCTGCAGACAAGCTACGTGAAGGGAAGTCGAATGACAGCCTGTCTTACTCTATTATTCTTCATTTTACACCCCAAACTGTGACATAGTGGTCACCTGGCAAGTTAAGAAAGTGGTCTTCAAATTGGAGGTTGTTGTTGTTATTTATGTGTAATTTGCAGGGAAAAACATTTGTGGAGGTAAATAGGTAATACAGTTGCCTCTTGCAAAAACTGCTGTCAAGCCTGATCCAGAGCAGCAAAGTATTCCAAATCCCCAAACTGTCAGCGGCCAGCTTCTGAAGACTTTGTTGTACTGGAAAGATTCCAATGACTGCATTGAAATATATGAAAGGGAAGCAGAGAGGGAACAGGATGGAAAACCTGAAGTCTTTCTGTGAACACAACAATCTGCTGAACAGAACATTAAACCCAATTTGTGACCAGAAGTTAGGTGGTATTAAAAATAGGGAAATCATGCTACACACAGCACACTACACTCTGTAGATCAGTGTTTCTCCAAGTTTTCACACCAGCTCAGAAAATATTTGGCTCTCCAGCTACCAAAGAGCTTTAGATGTGCTAGACTTTTTATTTTGGGACAGAGCCAGATTGTTCCGTTATCTGTTAGAGTTAGGCTTACGGTTAGTCTTTATGATAAGCTAAGCTTAACACCAAGAGTGTTATCAATCTTCTCATCTCACCTTTCAACTCTTGGCAATAAAGAAATAAAGAAATGAAATATAGAATTGTTTTTTTCAAGACCAGAGCTCAAAAACTGGCAAAATGACTAAACATGCTGCTGCTTTGCATGCAGGTATGGGTGAATCCAAAGCAGCTGAAATTCATGGTTTACTCTGCATAGAGCTGGACTTCCCTGCTTTGGATTGTAAAACCCGATTAGCTCATCAGTCTGTCTCATAAATCTCATAAACTGTCACACACAACCTTTCACCTCTCAGTCCTAAACCTTCACTATTTCCACTGACCCTCAATCTCCTTTCCTTGCCTCTCCTCTCTCCTGTCTCAATCCCCCCCCCTCCCACACACACACACCCCGCCATTTTCTTCTTCTCTTCTCTTCTCTTCTCTTCTCTTCTCTTCTCTTCTCTTCTCTTCTCTTCTCTTCTCTTCTCTTTATGTCTGTTGGCCTGGTGCTTTTGCTCTTGTTGCTTCTGGCTGGAACTGTCTTTTCTCACAAGTCTGCCCCACTTGCCTTATTTGTCCTCATAATGTGACTTTACATAGCTGTCCCACTCCTCTTTGTGTGCTCGTTGGCACCTGGCCCGTTTCTCTCTTTCTCTGTCTGCATGTGTCTTTCTATTCTGCTGTCTCCTCCACTGATTTTCCATTTCACTCATTCACTTTCACAGTTCATCTGTTTTTTCACACACACACACACTCACACACACACACGCGCACACACACACACACACACACACACACACACACACACACACGCTTTTTCTCTCCCAGTCAGCCAAAGTTGTTCTGGTGTTGCGTTTCAATGCAGAGGGAAATATTTTTTGACCATGCAGGAAATGTCTGAAGTGCAACAATCGTTCCCCTTCTCTCTCTCTCTCTGTCTCTCACTCACACACACACACCACACAAACACACACACACACACACACACACACACACACACACACACACACACACACACACACACACACACACACACACACACACACACTTTGTATGGAAAGTGTTTTTTTTATCAAATACTAACACAACTCACCAAACCACACACCCAAACCTCAAAATACCTTACACAAAAGTGACCAAAGAAATCATTCATTGCACTACGTGTTCATTCAGCAAACACATGCTCTCAATATAATTAACTCAACTTATCATAACATAAACTCAGAGATTACACCCTTCTCACGGTGAAAACACTCAGCCTGAAAATTGTTAACACACCGATCAGAATTGAGGGTCAATAAATAGAGCTTAGAGGCATGCTCATGTCCTTTGGAACAATGGACCCCAACCATGCAGAGGTTGAGAGACAAAAGAGAGGAAGAGCAAGAGGAAAAGGAAGAGCAAAGACAAGTAATTTCTGATGAAATCCGTGCCACTGTTGTTCATCATGCGGTGGTACATGGGAGGACAATGAAAGAAGCTGGCCAACTAGTCCAGCCAAACTTAAGCTGATTCACAGTTGGGAGGGAAAACAAGTAAGTTGCCTGATTGTCACTATGTATTGTATCGCAGTACATGCACAGTAATGTTGTAGTACATATAGACTGAGTATCCACCATATGCTGTATACTTTTTACTACAGTACACTGTGCCACAGTACACCATAGGTCAGTAATTTTTGCAGAACTGAGAGGCAGCCATCTATTGGAGGCAGGTGGCGATTGCTCACTGCTGAGCAGGAGACCGCCTTGGTAAATATGGTGACTGGCAATAATGCCATCACTGTGAGGGAGATTCAAATCCACATTATTGAAGACCAGGAATTGTTTCAAGGGACTAACAGCATAAGCCTTTCCACCACTGACCGGGTAATACAGCGGAACCACATAAGGACAAAGCAACTTTACCACATTGGACACCGTGCAATCATCCAAGTTCCCAGTCAGAGGAGGGGCAACATCACCATGTGTGCAGCCATTAGCAACCATGGCATCCTCCACCGCCATGCTGTACTGGGTTCATACAACACTGCACCACTCCTTCAGTTCTGCACAATGACATTCTCCAACAAGAAGGGCAGCCAGGGCAACCAGCGCAAGCCCAATATGTTGTCATTTAGGATAAGGTGAGCTTCCATCGGGCTGCTCTGGTTCGCACCTGGTTCAATGAGCACCCCAGGTTCAGGGTCCTTTTTCTGCCGGCAAACACCCCTTTTTCTCAGCATGGCGGTGGAGAGTCTGGTGGAGAGGTTCCTCTGTAAAATACAAATGTAATGAATAAGGATCTGAAAAGCAGCTGTGTGATGTACTAAAAGGTTGTTTTCTATGTTAACAGCTTACTATGTCTTCCAGGAACCATTTCTCAATCCTTAAAAGACACACACACACTGATACACACAGACTTCCCCTGAATCCATTAGCTTGAGTTATTACAATTTATTTATTTATTTATTGGAAGAAAGCTTTGTAAGCAAACTGACACCATGAGTATGACACTCATACTGTCCTTGTGGGGGCGTCGTTGCTCTATAACATGGTGGAAATGGGTTATCATGACATCATAGAGAAACTATGAACTGTGGTGGAAAACTGTGGTGAGCACAAATACCACGTCATCCAAGTACTGTAGCGCTGGTTAACATGTAGTCAGGCAGAAATAACAAAAAGGTTTAACTGATTCCTGTTGATCATGATAATGTCCCAATTCATACTGTAAAAATGATTTAAATATGTTGTTAACAGAATGAAAGTTTGGTTGCCATACCAGCACTGAAGAACAATGGGGCCAACATGGACCAGCATAGGCAGCATGGCTCCTCTGAACACCAGCTCCTCTGTTGCCACCACCTGGTTCCTGAGCCACACTGCATCTCCCCACACACAACCTCCATGACTGAACATCTGGGAAAATAAAATCAAGACATTATGATGACATACACATCAAATACCTGTAAAACAACCCTGATGCTTTTGGCAACACATTTAGTGAACACAATGTTAAAATCACCTAATCCTGACTGAAGTTCCGTGCTGAAGCCTTTGGCATTGTCCAAATGTATGAGGGACCAAGATAAAATATTTGGGGTTTAGAATGAAATCAAGTATTTATAACATCCAGTGGAAGCATGTAATAAGATTCAAGAGGAGGATTAAGAGTTGACTACAAGGCACATTTTTTCATCATGTGGTTTAAACACACTCATGGGACATTGCTGTACATTGCAGACATTTGGTGGATGTTGTAAAACCACACTGTATATAGAATAGAGGCTGTATCTGAAATATCAGCCTGGGAGCAACATAAATATAATGTTCTGAGAGGGAAACGGGATCCACAGAGTTGTGTTTAAAGCTGTAGCATCTTTGTCTGTAATCATATTCAAATAACTTCATCCAATATGTTCTCAGGTTGACTTTTATTTCGTTTTGACTTTTATATTTTCTTTACTTTCTAGTTTTAACCACAAGTTTTAAACACATGCTTTTCATGGGCTCTAGTTATATATGCTCTCTTGAGTTGTATCTAAGACCTCTCATTTTCATTCATTCATTCTAACAAAGAAAATGTTAGGGTCATAGAGGCTTTTTCTTCATTGTTTATTCCCTGACCTTCCATAATTAGTAGTAATGGCAGTAGGGCTGTAGGAACCAGACCATCCAAACAAAGTCCCATCAGCCCAACACAGACACATTAGCCTTAATTTCAAATTGTAGATTTATAACATGACAGTTTTGTCCCTAAAGTGATACTAAGACAAGACAAGACAAGACAAGATATGTATTATTACATTTTCTTATAACTTTTGAATCTGCTTCGTCATGGATTGGTTTGGGCTGGGTAGACATGGGGAGAACATGCAAACTCCACACTGAAAGGCCAGAGCCTTTTTGATGTGAGGCAACGTGCTAACCACCACACCACCATGCTGCCCCAAGTCTAAAAAGTACAGCCTTAAAATAACAGTACATTTTGAGACTGTCGGTTTCAGTTGAGGAGTTGGGTATAATTATTCATATAAGAACCACATGTGTTTGTTGCAGGAGCTTTATATTTCACCGTGTCTGAGAAGAAGACGCAAAACCCAAAGATGTAAGCAACCAAGCATTTATTTTTTTTCAACAAATTTATCAATATTATTTATCATATCTTTACCTCATAAATATAGACAGCAACATCGGGTATACAGTAGTGATGAGAAGCAGAGTACCACTTTATCAGCACATAAAAAACACAGTAGTCAAAACAAGTTCATGAAGGTCACAACATACACACTCTGGGTGCTTTAAGGCATTCAGGGTTTAAGTTCAAATAAATTCTTGAAACCAAATTGGACATCCTTTGTGTGTGCACAAGGTTTGATAATTCCTTAATATGAAGTCTTTCAACATGTCACTTCTAAAAATGAAACCAGATGTAACAATGCAAGAAGTATGTTATACTTTCAGGGATTCAAAACATGATGTTTGGGATCATTGTGCAACGACCTGTACTTTCAGAATTGTGGAGTCCTGCTCATGACTTATCAAGTGGTTATTTTTATATCTAATGTCTTGGCACAGTACCACCAAATACTTCACTTTCACTTTCAGGGTGAAAACATTCTGGATCACTAGAAACATCATGTGTGCAAGCAACTGCAAGGGGAGCCTACTCTTCATAAAAAAAGAAGAGGACAAGCCGAAACACACAAAGAAACATATTTGCAATAGAGCTACAAAAATCCGACACATCATATAAATAAATAAAAATATATGAAGAGTATCAAAATAATACTTTTTTGTTAAGACAGACTGAACAGAGCAAACCCTTTCAAAGAAGACAGTTTGCAGCCCATCAGGTCTCCTCACGACAGTGAACAGTTCTTCAGGAAAATGAAGGCACTAAAAATTACAGAGCCACAAAGCCCTGTTTTTTATCTTGTGTGCAAAAATTGTGAACAAGATCAAACCATCAAAAACATCTTTGAGGACTCAGCAGTAAACTCTGTGTGTTTGTCTTTTCTTCTCATTGAAGGACACATTTATCTTTGTTGCTGTATTTTCTCCTCCTCATCTCTAGACCACGCTCCAGACGCTCATCCTCCTCTAGTGCTCTGCAAATACACACAAATAATACAAAACAGTGCACAAAACATGAACCATTAGTCATCTATACAGTCCTGTAGCAATTAATGTTTTGCAAAGAATTCATCGTATCATGTTACATTTTTTTCTGATAGCTAAGACGTATCATCATAATCATAACTGTGACTTGTTTTGTCTTTTTCACACAGCTCTACTTTACTTCCACACACACTCACCCTCTCTCCTTGGCGTCGATGTCTCTGATGATCTCATCCCGTTGGTTGACCAAAGACACAAGCTCTTGGAGGAGCAGCTGCTCCCTCTGCTGCTGAGTGGATGACTTCTGCCAGTCTGCAGGACAAACAGGAGAACTTTACCATGCACAAGGATTCATTTAACTATGTACAGTAAGGAAAGTGAAGGACAAAGGCCTAATATCCAGCTATCTGGGACAAAGCACTGGGTGGGCCTATGTTTTTTTTTTTTTTTTACCAGGGCAAAGGAGGCAGCAGCAGCCATGATTTTCTTTGTTCTTTTGCTTGTTTTATTATTTTGAAATAAATCATATCAAGATGCAAGGATTCATCTTCTTTTGCCTGCGTTCCCATGGTGAATCATTGGCCTTTTGATTTTCTTTGGTTTAAAAATAAATGTGTTATTTATGGACAAATCGCCACTACAAATATACTATATATGATGCAAAATATTCTAAATTAGCTCCACCTTGACAAGCTACAACATTGTAATGGAGTATTTAAAATATGCTACTTTTACATTAGTAATCTCACTATTTCTTCCACTTCTTGGTTACTGACCTTCTATAGCCATCATGACCCGAAGTTCTCTGGTCAGAAGCTCAAATCTCCTCTCCAGATCCTGCTCCTCCTGCCTGTAGACACAGTCAATAATCAGACAAATAAGAAGTGTGTATTATGCTAGTAGATACAGGATACTGTGGATACTGTAGGTGTGTGTGTGTGTCTGTGTCTGTGCGTGAGAGAGAGGGGTCTCACAGGAGTTCCAGGTTGTCCTGTCGGCGTATCAGAGCGTTCTTCTTGTTGACCAGTGTGAACCACTCCTGGATCAACCTCTCTTCTTCATCACGGTCACTTCCTGTTTAAACAGAAAAAAAAGTTTCACCAAGTGTGTAATATACAGGCTCATGGGCCTCTCAAACCTTAATTAACACCCAGGATGCCTGAAAACCTCAAAACATTTTTAGCAGTAATTAAGATAATTATTTTCCACTTAGCCATATTGTGAAATTGATATGTATAATTCAGGGTGGTACAAATGTGCAAACTACAAATTTAGACCACTTGATTTTAAGTCTTAGAAAAAGTCTCATTTAGATCTAATTTATAAAGCTCAATAAAGGAACAAATAAAAATAAATGTTTTGGTCCAAATGCAGGACATATGCATTTCAATTACATAGAAAATTTCCATCCATTTGAATTACACAGGTTTAATATAAATCAACACATAAACTTAATGTGAAGTAAATAATAAGATTTATGTAACAGTACTAATAAACTCCATGTGATCCCAATGCACAGTAGTATAGCAGCAGCCAGGTTTATGCATTCAATATTAATAGAACTAATTTGTTTGCCCAAAGTTTATCAGTACTATTACATAAATCTTACTATTTGCTCCCATGTCATTCACATGGATGGACATCTTCTATGTAATTGAAATGCATTTTTTTTTTTTTTGAGTGTTTGAGGTGCAGGGGCGGGTTAGCTTGGCTGACCTGAGCATATACACACTACATACCTCACACTCGACAATCATCCAATCCAAATCCAAACACACACTCTGAATTCAGCAGTCTATTTAATGTCTTATCTGTCCCTCTGCTCTGTTAGTGTCACTACTGCCCTGCATCAGCATTTTTCAGCCCTACAGCAGCTGGGATAGGTTCCAACTCCACCGTGACCCTGATGAGGAACCTAGTTAAAATGGGCTGTCCACTGTTCAGTTCTCATTCCTGCTGCTACATATTTTCTTTGTTTGTGTGTTACTTACCTGTCTCCATGAGGCTTCTCAGTCGTCTCTCCACTACAGCAGCTCTGCTATCGATGTGCTTCTGCTCCGTCTCCAATGCTGCCAGCTCACTAAGCACATACTGGCTAGTATCCTGCAGACACTGACCACAAGACCACCCGCGCACACACACACACACACATACACACACACACACACACACACACACACACACACACACACACACACACACACACACACACACACACATACACACACACACACAATCACCCATGAACATACACAAGACAATGGCGGGCCGCCACCAGGAAAAGGGGAAAAGGAAATGAAATGAAAAAGGGATTTGGGAAGAAGAAAAGGGTCAAAAGATTAGAGAAAGGCCAAAAGAATGAGAAAATACAAGCTGTGAATGTTTAAAACTGTGGAAATGTTTTCTTTAGAATGAATGGAATATGAAAGCATAATATGATTTGCCAGTCATGTTACAGTTTTTTCTGATAGCTAAGACGCAATTTTTGAAACTTTTGGCTTTTTTTGCAAAACTCTACACACAAATCGCAAAACCTTTCACCCAAATAGCAAAACACAGTAGATCACGTGCAAAAACATGTTTTTGTACTGTTGCATAAGCACTTTTTGCTAAACTGTTCACGCTCTTTTAAAAATAGTTATTTTTGTATCCGACGGTGCACACAACTCATAATATCAGTAAGCACACAAAGCAGCCACTGCACACTAACAGTAACAATGAAAAACTAATTTGGCTTTTGCTTATCCTGTGTGCAGGGCATATTGGTTTTCAGTACCTTTTACAGTAACACACAGGGGTCAAAGTGAATGGATATTTATTTACACACATCCAAATACGTAAACATAAAGTGTGTTTTTCAGGTCAAGGCACAAAAAAAACAAAACATAAAATGACAATCATTGAGGGAAAAAAATCAGTCTTGTCTTCTTACTGGGTCTGGCCACAAAATCTCTTCCACATCACATGCAATGTCTTCCATTGCTAGGCACCGGGGAAAATATCTCCTGGAGTGTTTATAGTGCTCAGGCTGATTGCAAAGTGAAGTAATTATAAATAATAGTTTTCACATGTGAAAGTGTGGCCTGACAGTTGGCAGAATTGTGTAAAAAATAGCCATAAATATGTATAGTTTTGATAGGAGTGTGTAGATCATCTGGAAATTGAGTGTAAAGCAGTGGAGCTGTGTTTACAGTTTTGCAAAAGGAGTCCTGTGCAGTGAATTGTATTTACACATATACAAAGTGTGTGTTACGAAATTGAAAACTAAGTGCAAAGCAATGTTTGTTCTTTCAGTTTTGCAAACTCGGTGAAGGGTTTTGTGATAAATATTAATAGTTTTAGAAATTGTGCTGAATCCATGTAAGTGTTTAAGCCATCAGAAAAAAACTGTAATGATATTCATTTGATATGATCTGAGAGGGAAAGTCAAAGAAAAAGTCGAGAAGAGAAAAACTAAAGTGAGGAACACAAAACTGACCATTGTTTCATCCTCTGGTTTGATAGACTGTGTCTCAGCTGGGCTCTGCAACTCTGCACACACATGGAAGTGTTAAAAACAGAAGAGAAACATGGAAAACGTGAAGATAAATAAACAAAATGTTCTCACCTGTGTTATTAGAGATTTCTGCTGCAGACTCAGTCATTGTGTCTTCATCCTGGGCATGAAAAACAGGAAATCTTCACTACAGTAACTATCACAAGGCTGACACATACTGCAATTCAAATCATCAAAGATTTACATTACAGTTTAAACATGAAAATCAGTCACAGTATCAAATTAAGTGTTACCTGAGATCCAGATTTGACTGTTTTGTTAATCGACCTTGGAGGTGGGACTGGGGTTATTGATTCGTCCACTAAAACCAGATGAGAACAGCTATGAGAAGTTCAAATTAACCTCTTAAAACCTCATTATTTCACATAATTATTCAAGTAACCTTCCCTTATGACTAAATAAACATCATAATTCATAATTATTAACTTAACATAATCAGGCATTCTTTATTACAAATTTAACAATCCGGTTCATCCACTGATGTATTCATATCCTGTCTATGGCTGCACCATTCCATTAAATTCAGTACTCATACTTTATTTGGTATCTCTGGGAACCTCGGGGAACTACTAGAATGTTAATTGAGGAGCTGTAAACTTGATTTAATGATTTGTTTATTTTTTCTGCATGTTCCTTTATCTCAAACTGTATTACTTCACATTCCTAAGATCCCTGGAGACACAAATTTTTTCCATTTGTTCTTTACTTTCCTGTTTGTCTGACTTGATTCTTTTTTTTTCCCTTCATTATTTGTCTCTTATTTTTCTGTTAGCCCTTTCTTTCACTAAGCCAGCCTGAGTTGCTGTATGCAGAAAGGTTGAGGATCTTGAGATATAGACTGAAATCATGTTGAAAAAACAACAAAAAAACATATAAAATGATTTTGAAAAGTATAAAAAGTATAAAATGCTGACATATTGAATAAAGTATGATACCTTTAACCAGTCGTTTGGTCCTTGGTGGTGGAACAACCAATGTGCTGCTTCCTCCTTCTTCTAGGCTTACGCCTTCATTCAGTCTGGCCATGCAGAAAGCTGCAGCGTCGACATTAGTGGGACCAGGACCGGAGAGGGCGATGCCGTAGCTGGACTGGCTGCTGTTGTGCTCTATCTGCAGCACGCTCAACTCCTGGTTGGTGAAGTGTGAGCGGATCTGGCTGAGGTAGGTCATGACTATGAGTCGGTCAGGGACGGACAGAAGCACCATGTCGGATGGCTCCAACAGACGAGAGATGCCCAAAGCCTCAAAACCGTCAAACGCCTGAAGTTGTCAGAAAAAAAATGACATCAGTAGCAGGTGAGAAGTTCGTTTTAGACAGTAATAGACAATCTACAATGCCATGAAGTCAGACAGCCATGGTAGCCATGTATAAGTTTTTTTTCATTTATACTTTCAGATTTTTGAATGAGACAATCCCAGTGAAAATAAAGACATTTTATGTGTTGCTTTCAGTCCTTTGTTAATGTTCTTAATTGGTAAATGGACTGTACTGTAGCGCCTTTTCAGTCTTCTGACCACTCAAAGCACTTTTACACTACATATGTCATTCACACACTGATGGCAGTTTGGGGTTCAGTATCTTCCCCAAGGACACTCGGCATGTAGACTGGTAGAGCAGGGAGTGAACCACTGATCATCTGATTAGCGGATGACCTGCTCTACCTTCTGAGCCACAGGCACCCAATACTAGTGTATGATAACGAGGAGTTTGCATGAGTTTGCATGAAACCAAAAAAGTATTTCTTCAGTTAAAAAAGAGCAAAGAACAACATTGCAGTTTTTTCTGATAAGATGTTTTCACTCTTCAGAAGACTGGCTTCAGTAAGAGTTTGATTTAATTATATGCTTTGTTGATCTGACTGGTTGGAGTTTGCCTGTAATAGACTAATAGACAGATGAGACAGATGATTCAACCAATCATCTGCCAGTGACTTCTCCAGTGACTATTTTCCAGTTGTTTTGTTACACAGAACCATGCAGTCATGTTATTGTTGGTGTCTTTTTTGATGTCCACCACATGGTATTTTTGGTATTCTACACTTATTTGCTTTAAGATATTTTAACATGACACTATTTGAACTATGTTTTACTATCAGGTAAAACATGTTATATTAACCAGCTTCTGTATGTCACACTGGCTAGTCAACATCATCATCTGTCTGTATTAGAAAACATATATGAGTGGATTTATACAAATATTGCAATACTAAAACAGCAGAATGATTCAAAATGTTACCAAATAAAACTGTTCCGTATGGAAGCTCACCTTCTTGTTGTTGATTTTGATGTCATGAGAGTCCAGTTGGTCAAAATCACTAATGGGACAGAGCAGGGAAGAAAATAAATGGGAACATTTAAATTAATGTAATGTTAATTCTTGATGAATGAATTCATTGTTTCATGCCAATACTGAAAAATACTGAAAATTCCTGTCACAATGTCACAGAACACAAACTGAAGTGTCCAAAACCCAAAGAGATTCAATTTACAGTTTTAGAATCAGTGTCTGACAATCATCCAATCCAGTTCAAAACTGAAAGTAAAAAATCTAATCAGTTACAGAAAATGAAAGAGGATTAATTCTGAGAAGCACGTTATGTTGCTGATATGGTATACATTTTGTCTGGATGGAAGTGATGTAGTATGGCACAGAAGGCCAGGCCATTCCTCCAGGATGTGCTGAAGTTGGTGACCTTTACCCCCCGGTACCCGTTGGTGATTTTCTGACACCACTGAAGCAGTGACTGACTGGAGTTCACCAGGTCCTGGTGAGGAGAAGAGAGGAAGAAGAGGAGGGAGAGATGAAGAAAGAAGTTGGGTTTTGGTTGTGTGTGTCTGCTTGTTTGTGTATAGTTACCTCAGCTGCATCATCCTTCCCGTCAGCCTCTTCTCTGACCATTGGAGCAGCATCAGAAGACTTTAGGTCAGAGGTCTCTTCTTCTGGTAATGTAGGAAGTCGAGATGTCTTCATTTCACAGTAATGTGGAGGAGTGATGTGTTTTTCACTAGTATGTGTGCTGGAGGTGAACTCTTGTTGTGATGGTGGTTTCTTCTTTCCACCTTCAGCCCTAAAAGGAGACAGGACATAAAAAACAGAAATGAAAGAAAGACTTTGTTTAGCTGCTATCTGAACTGCTACCAGTGATTTGTAGGCGTGAGCAAGAGACATGCAAGCTCGCTGACACAACAGATCAGAGCACTGAATTGATCTGCTGTAGAGGGCATGATAGGAAAAGCATTTCCTGATGCAGCATTCAAGAAAATGGAAATTTGTGTATCCAGCATGGTTGACTCAACACAGGTCTCTGCTGTATAGCCTTTTTGAATCTTCTAAGAACAAAACAGATTCAACAAATCTTGAAACTACACAGCAAACCCATGCAAACACACATATTGCCAGAGCTGTTTTATGTTTGTCAAATCAAATTCAAAACAACTGAAGACAAGACAACTCAAAGTTAGGTCTCAACACATGAGACAGCATTTGGCCATTTTGCTTTCTAAGCTGTGAGCCTAGCAGGGCTCTATAGATATCGGTCTAATGGTCTAATGGAAACAATAAAAAATAAATAAATGAAGATTCTTGATCAAGAGGATGAATCCTACGGATTTTGGTGATCCTCTGACTTTTCCTCTTGCTTGCCATAAAATCTGGTGCACACATCCATGGCTACAGAGGATAAATACTTTGAAGTAATTTTTTGCCCTTATGTTTTTTCTCATTTTTGTGAGTTAAATTTGACTCAACTGAAAGTCTGTGCATATCACATATCCAAACAACTGCAAAGCTTCGGTGGCATGAGATAAAGTATAAAGTAGCACAGGTTAACAACCAATGCTGACTTACACGTCCTCTTCTTCTTGCTTTTGCCCAAGTTCATTGGCCAGTAGCTCTTCTGCATCAGTGAGTGGTATTTCTTGCAGGGTATCAAAGCAGGAGATAATCGAGTGCTCTCTGTGATCAGCAAGCTCTGTGTCACAGTCAATTTCATGAGGGTCGGGGATGAGGCGTTTCATATTACGAGGGCCAAAAACAGGGGATGTGTCACCAGTCATCATATGAATTTTAGCTAATAATAACCTCTCCTCCTCTTGGAGCTGTTGGTCTTTGGTGAGTTGGTCTAGAACCAGGGTGTGTGTCTGTGTGTGAAGGCTTTTAGTATTTGCCTTGTGTGTGTTTAAACTGAAGTGACTTGTGTCCTTGTCTTCCCTCATTTCAAGAGTCCTGTGTGAATCTGTAGCCCTTTCAGCCAATTTTGTGTCATTATTTGTCTTATTGAGGTTTGTGTCAGTGTGTATGTTGCTATGTTTGGTGTCACAGTGTATGCCAGCAGTCTTTGTACTTGGAGGGAGTGGCCAAGGTACCACTGATGACTGAACAAGTTCTTCCTCATCACCAGTTGCTACCTTGAGGTTTTTCAATAGCTGTTTTTTTGCCACACTACATGGGGAAGCAGGTTTGACTCTAGTTGTCTGGCTGGCTCCTTCACCTTGTTTAAACTGTGAGGGAGGTTTACTTTGAGGGTGGTCAACCAGAATGGTTAGAGAATGTTCAGTTTCATTTGGCCGACTGACAACAGAGCCCTGGTAAAAGGTTTGTCCACTGGAAGGGAGGGAGCAGGGCTTCTGGGAAACATCAAATGATACGTAGCCTGGGCTGAAGATAGAAAAGAAAACTTCAGAACTAAAGCAGATACAACTGCAATGCCCTCGTCATGCTCCATGCCCATCTGGCAACATCATCTCACACAACCAGAGCTCCATCTCAGATAGTTGTTAATCTCACAAAGGTTGGGAGGAATTCAAGCATAAAAGGCAAAGTTGACTGTTGTGTACTAATTTGGCGAGAGCCAACTCTGGCTTTTATGCACCAATTTGGAGAGAAGAGAGGGTAGAGCATGTGCTCAATAAAGGATAACAAAACTTGACGTTCTCCAGTTTCCATCATTTCAAAGACAAGTGTCTATATATATGACTATATGTGAGATCACACCAAACTGGACACGTTGGTTAGATGAATCAAAATGCCAATTTGCAACATGCTTCAGCCATTGAACTGCTGAATCAAATGACTAAACCAAATCCAAATCCATTTATCAACACTACTTGACTTATTACTTATGAGTACTGAACAAATGCACCCAGCAGAGCAATAATCCAACATAGAGTAGATGTAGGTACATCTATTGCACAGCGTCCCTGAACAACATAGGCTAAAAGGGTATTATTAAAATTACTTGAAAATGTTATGTCAAATATTTAGAGCCTCTTTTATAAGGTTATATTGTTTACATACAATTGAGAGTAATTGGTCACATGATCAGAGTTTAGTTGAGCTAACTGTGGTATTGTGGGTAGAATAGAGAGCATAGACACAGAGAGAAGACCTGTGGCCCTATTGTAACATTTATTCTGCATGTGGTCCAAGAGGCGCATGCAGTAGTTATATTTCAATTGTTCATGTTGTGCATCATGTAAAGGTTTATGTATATGAATGATATGAATGAATGATTGAATGAATGAGTTGATGAAAATGATTCATGATCCATTTCATCTGACATTATTTTTCTGTTATGCCAACATGTTTCACTGAAACTGTTTACATCCTTTATTTCTTCACCGTGTCTGATGACCAGAGAGAGAGAGAGAGAGAGAGAGAGAGAGAGAGAGAGAGAGAGAGAGAGAGAGAGAGAGAGAGAGAGAGAAAAAAAAAATAAAGTCAAAAGACACCTGTATGATTCGTGTTCATCATTTCATTGGACCAGTTATGTAGTAGTTAGTTCAGAGGTATGACTCTGAGAAGGAATGAGATATGGAAATGAGAACTGTGTTAGGATTTGCAAGTCTTGTCTATTTCTCTGGTTTTCCCTGTCCATCTGCTGTGTTTGGTCTTGTTTTCCCTGTCTGCACAGGCTGGGCATTGTTGACCTCATCACTCCTCCACTGATCCACACTTGCTCTGCTTCCACATCTGCAACTTATCCACTCATCAAGCTCCTGCCATGATCACCTGCCTTTGTCTGTTCTCCATTCTTCACCCTCCTGCCCTGAATCTCATGTCACTCACCTCGTCCCCTGTGTGTTATTTTTGTCACATTTCGTAAATAAACCTTCTAAATGTATTCCTAGCTGTTGTCTGCAGTATTCCATCTAACGCTTACGCTTAACAAACTGGGCACTAAGGTTTTATAAGTACACCCCATGTACTCCCTGCTCATCTCCCTGTTTTAAGTCAAGGCATGCTGGAAAAAGGAATGTCCAGTTTCCTTCACAAACAACATGGTAATGATGATTCTGAGGGGAAGATACATGACTAACCAAACTAGCCAAACCCACAGTCAATGAGGATAGCCGTGCTTAGTAATTATTATTATCCTGCAGTGAGTCAGTCAGGCCTTAGTTAATGGAGGAAGCACACAGGAAACTCACAGGCACAGTCTTATGAGCCACAAAAGGCAACAAGCAGATCTCTCTCAAACTGCTACCTCTGTCCCGGTTACTCACCTCTCTCCCTGCTTCTATCACCCCTCTCAACCCCTCTTACTCACCCTACTTCCCCTTCCGTGTACAGCTCAGCCAGCCAGATGGAGCCAAGATCTTCCTGTCCTCTCTCATACTCCACCTCCTCGTCCTCCTCCCCTCTCAACCACAGTGGGATGGCACCAGACTTCAGCTTGGATTTGCCTTTAACTGATCTCTGAGCAGGATTCTCTTTCTTAATATCAATTACAGAGTCTTCAGATCTGACTGATCTTGAGTCTAGCTTGTATGTTGGTCTGACTGCAGGGACATCAGTGTTAGGGTCAAATGTTCTCACTGATGTGTGATCAGACTTGCTTTCTGACTGCTCTTTATCACGTTGTAGCTTGTCATCATATGCAATATCATCGAGTTCTGCTTCCTTCAGAGGAGGCCAGTCATCTGATCTGTTATTCCTGACTTCCTGTTTGTTTTCTCCTTTGCTATCCTCTTCCCCTTGCCTTAAGTTCTCATCCTCTCCCTTTCTCTTTTGCTCCTTTTGCATTTTTCTCTCCCTCTCCTTATTTTCTTTTTCTTCTATGTGCAGCTTCTCTGCATTTTCTCTCTCCACCGTCTCAATTTTTTCTATCTCCTTCCTCTCCATCTCTTCTCTCTCCTTTTCCAACTTCTTTCTCTTCTCCTCCATTTCCTTCTCCATCCTTTCTCTTTCTTTCCTCCCCATATCTTCTTTCTCCATTTCCAGCTTCTTTCTCTTCTCTTCCATTTCCTTCTCCATCTTTTCCCTCTCCTTCCTCTCCATCTCTTCTTTCTCCTTTTCCAACTTCTTTCTCTTCTCCTCCATTTCCTTCTCCATCTTTTCTCTCTCATTCCTCTCCATCTCTTCTCCCTCCTTTTCCAACTTCTTTCTCTTCTCCTCCATTTCCTTCTCCATCTTTTCTCTCTCCTTCCTCTCCATCTGTTTTTTCTCTTTTTCCAACCTCTTTCTCTTCTCCTCCATTTCCTTCTCCATCATTTCCCTCTCCTTCCTCTCCATCTCTTCTCTCTCCTTTTCCAACCTCTTTCTCTTCTCCCCCATTTCCTTCTCCATCTTTTCTCTCTCCTTCCTCTCCATCTCTTCTTTTTCCCTTTCCAACCTATTTCTCTTCTCTTCCATTTCCTTCTCCATCCTTTCTCTTTCTTTCCTCCCCATCTCTTCTCTCTCCTTTTCCAACTTCTTTCTCTTCTCCTCCATTTCCTTCTCCATCTTTTCCATTTCCTTCCTCTCCATCTCTTCTTTCTCCTTTTCCAACGTCTTTCTCTTCTCCTCCATTTCCTTCTCCATCTTTTCCCTCTCCTTCGTCTCCATCTCTTCTTTCTCCTTTTCCAACTTCTTTCTCTTCTCCTCCATTTCCTTCTCCATCTTTTCTCTCTCCTTCCTCTCCATCTCTTCTTTCTCCCTTTCCAAGCTATTTCTCTTCTCTTCCATTTCCTTCTCCATCCTTTCTCTTTCTTTCCTCCCCATCTCTTCTTTCTCCCTTTCCAACCTCTTTCTTTTCTCTTCCATTTCCTTCTCCATCCTTTCTCTTGCTTTCCTCCCAATATCTTCTCTCTCCTTTTCCAACTTCTTTCTCTTATCCTCAATTTCCTTCTCCATCTTTTCCCTCTCCTTCCTTTCTATATCTTCTCTCTCCTTTTCCAACTTCTTTCTCTTATCTTCCATTTCCTTCTCCATCCTTTCTCTTTCTTTCCTCCCCATCTCTTTGCTCTCCTTCTCCAACTTCTTTCTCTTCTCCTCCATTTCCTTGTTCATCCTTTCTATCTCCTTCCTCTCCATCTCTTCTCCCTCCTTTTCCAACTTCTTTCTCTTCTCCTCCATTTCCTTCTCCATCGTTTCTCTCTCCTTCCTCTCCATCTCTTCTTTCTCCCTTTCCAAGCTATTTCTCTTCTCTTCAATTTCCTTCTCCATCCTTTCTCTTTCCTTCATCTCCATCTGTTTTTTCTCTTTTTCCAACCTCTTTCTCTTCTCCTCCATTTCCTTCTCCATCATTTCCCTCTCCTTCCTCTCCATCTCTTCTCTCTCCTTTTCCAACCTCTTTCTCTTCTCCTCCATTTCCTTCTCCATCTTTTCCCTCTCCTTCCTCTCCATCTCTTCTTTCTCCCTTTCCAACTTCTTTCTCTTCTCCTCCATTTCCTTCTCCATCATTTCCCTCTCCTTCGTCTCCATCTCTTCTTTCTCCTTTTCCAACTTCTTTCTCTTCTCCTCCATTTCCTTCTCCATCTTTTCTCTCTCATTCCTCTCCATCTCTTCTCCCTCCTTTTCCAACTTCTTTCTCTTCTCCTCCATTTCCTTCTCCATCTTTTCTCTCTCCTTCCTCTCCATCTCTTCTTTCTCCCTTTCCAAGCTATGTCTCTTCTCTTCCATTTCCTTCTCCATCCTTTCTCTTTCTTTCCTCCCCATCTCTTCTTTCTCCCTTTCCAACCTCTTTCTTTTCTCTTCCATTTCCTTCTCCATCCTTTCTCTTGCTTTCCTCCCAATATCTTCTCTCTCCTTTTCCAACTTCTTTCTCTTATCCTCAATTTCCTTCTCCATCTTTTCCCTCTCCTTCCTCTCTATATCTTCTCTCTCCTTTTCCAACTTCTTTCTCTTATCTTCCATTTCCTTCTCCATCCTTTCTCTTTCTTTCCTCCCCATCTCTTCGCTCTCCTTTTCCAACTTCTTTCTCTTCTCCTCCATTTCCTTGTTCATCCTTTCTCTCTCCTTCCTCTCCATTTCTTCCTTCTCCTTTTCCAACCTCTTTCTCTTCTCTTCAATTTCCTTCTCCATCCTTTCTCTTTCATTCCTCTCCATCAGTTTTTTCTCTTTTTCCAACTTCTTTCTCTTCTCCTCCATTTCCTTCTCCATCCTTTCCCTCTCCTTCTTCTCCATCTCTTCTCTCTCCTTTTCCAACTTCTTTCTCTTCTCCTCCATTTCCTTCTCCACCTTTTCTCTCTCCTTCCTCTCCATCTCTTCTTTCTCCTTTTCCAACCTCTTTCTCTTCTCCCCCCTTTCCCTCACTATCTCTATCCTATCATTTTCTAACCTTTGTCTTTCCTCTTTTTCTTTTTCCACCCTCTTCCTCTCCTGCCTCTCTCTTTCCTCCCTCTTCATGGTTTCTATCCTTTCTTTCTCCTTTATCTCCCTCTCAAGCTGTCTCTCATTCTCCTGTTCACTTGCTGCCAGTCTCAGACTTGCCACCAGACTCAGGGCATGTGAGGGCAAGCACTCTGGTTTCAGAGTGATATCAGTGTGTTCACTAATCTTCTGACTCTGTGCTGTGTCAGAGAAGGGTGTGGGCGGTGAAATCACACCAGTGGGAATCAGTGGATCTGGCTTAGAGGAACACAGCATCTCAGATGCTTCATATAAGCACGGCTGATCTTCATTAGTCATAAGGAGGGATGGTTGGTCTGCAGGGTGGTGTTGATGTGTATCATGGATGGAGGCCACTGTCTCATAACTAAAGGGACAGACACAAGGGGTCAGGAAAACTCTGAGAAGGGGCTCAAACGAAACTGACCTCAGCAGGCTCTTAGCAGTGTGACAGAAAGCCAGACAGCATGCTTGACTAAGTTCTTCCTCCTGAGACTTTGTTTTGGTGCTTGTGCAAAGCATACAGGGGAAACGGTCATTGTTACTCATAATGAGAACCACCCTGAAAGAGTGTTCACAACATTGGGCACCCATGCACACTGTACACCAATCAGATCATCCCACAGATGATCAATTGGAATGAGATCTGAGGGAGTCTGACGTGGTGAAGTCAATACCTTCACTGTGTTCCTCAAACAGTTCCTGAACCTGTTTGCTTTGAGGTGAATGGCCTGCTGACCGCCACTGCCATCAGGAAATACTATTTCCAAGTAAGGGTGGACATAATCTGTAACAATGCTTAGGTAGCTGGGATGTGTCATAGTAACATGACCCAACATTTCTCAGCAGAACACTGCTCAGAGCATCACACTGCCTCTGTCTAGCCATCACAATTTTAACACTTGCCCATTTTTCCTGCTACTAACACGTAAACTGAGAACAAAATGTTCACTTGCTGTCAGATATCCCACACGTTATGGCTGATCACTGTATGTGTGATGGCAAATGAAGCAAGCAAGCCGTACTAGACTAACTACCATGGAGATAGTGATAACTGATCTAAATGTAATATAAAGTCTCTGTAAGTGGATTAATCAAATTTAAACCTTTTTAATAATAATAATAATAATGATTGTTATATCTCACCTTTTAAACTAATATCAATTAATAATGATCTTATTTTAGATCACATTCAAAAGAATCATATTGAATTGTATTGTGGGTTTTTATGCAACAGTCAGGGATAAGTTATTGTTTTTGACATGTTCAGATTTTTTATATTTAAGCATGATCCAAAGGATGTTTTTGCATAATGCCTCACACCATAACAGGTTATCTGAATCTGCTGCTCTGCAACACACACCTCTACCTCTATGTGTTATCTAGGCATTACTACACACAAAAACACACCCAGACAGCCCCATACACACACATGCACACATTTCACTCTCATAAAAATCTTTTGTTAAATAACTTCCATTTAAAGTAACAGTCTAACAGCATTAACAGGGGTTAAAATGAAGAGCATCAGATGAGGTTAACTGCAGTTGTTATGTAGCGCTGGTTAGGCTTCAACACCACGGTTAGTCAGTACATGTGCAGGCATGTGTGAGTGTGTGTCTGTTTGCAAGCAACACCAGACATGTCATGCCATGCTGCACAAACCATCACTGACTCACCCCCCTATTACACCACTCTCCTCCTGCTGCTGATCCTTCTCTTCAGTGCTCTCACTACTTTCCATCCGTCCTTCCGCTGCTGTCTCCACTGTGGTCTCCTCCACGGTCGCCCATAGCTGATTTTCTGCCTCACACACTGGCTCCTTATTGTTGACGGAACTCTCCTGACCACCAGCCACAACCCCAGCTGGTTTCTGCTCATCTGCTCCTACCTGTTGTGGTTCTTCTGATGACTGGAGATCTTGTTCCAGCCGCAGTTCTGGGTCTGGTTTTGAAGGCAGCAGTGGCTCCAGGGGCAAGGCTGCACGCTTGCAAGCTGGTTTGTGGGACACCTCAACTGAAGTTGTTGGTTCTACATTGGGTCCCTCTGGCTCTTTGGACTCCTCTATAACTGATGGAGCGCTGGGTTGAACAGGAGGTAGAACTATGTAATGTGTTTTTGGGTCTGTTGTTGTGATTGGTTGGTACTCTTGCCTGAGAGGAGTATCCGTCTCAGCAGCATCCTCTCTGTGTGGGTTAGAAGGAGAAACAGGAAAACACATGAAAGATGCAGCCATTACAGTTTTATATTTGATACTTACTACATCATAAGAAGCCAAACCAAGAGCCAAGCAGACAGACACACGGATGGTCATAAAGAAAGAAAAAGCAGAGACGCAGACATAAACACAACCCCTCATCCATTCTTACCCTCTGCACAAAGGTTTTGTACCCTCCTTGGCAGAGATTTTTTTTGCTGTATCTTTCCCACTTCTCTCTTCTAGCATTTTCCACAGAGGAACTTCTGCATCAGACTGCCTCTGTGGAGGTGGCTCCAGGGTCGAGACCTCTAATGTAAAAGAGGAGCCTGAATGGGTGCCAGGTGAAGTACACGTAGCAGATATTTTCTTTTCTGGGACAACAATGTTTGACAATGAACCTTCCTTTAAGAGAGATGGTTGCCCCAGACTGGAATAAGTGGAGAGAAGGAAGAAAAAAGGGGGCAGGAGGAAGAATATCAAGAAAAGATCAGCAGAAATAAGAAAGGAGGGAGGAAAAACAGACAAACTAAATGGTATTGGCGGGCAATACCACAAAACTCAAAACAAAAATAACACAACCAGGATCACTTTTTAAAAATTAGAAGCAGTTGGGAAAATTGTTACAAGTATTGAGAGGTAGAACCATAAATTTTAATAACTAATAAAACCTGAATAACTGGCAATTTCAACTTTTGACTATTCTCTATTAATCAGCTTTTAATGGTAAATGTTATATTTATTACTTATCGACCTGGAGCATACACGCACAACAGCAGCACAGGAGCAAAGAGTGCAGCTGGTATCAATACTTTGGGGCTACCACAAACATAATCAATAAGGTCAGAATCAAATAATCACCATACCAGAACAGAGAAATCAAAACAGAAATGCTGAATCAGCTCAACTTTAGTGCACAAACACAGAACAATAAAAGTGATTAAAATGGACTACTAGTGAGCACAGAATTGATTTCATTATTTTTGATTTGCTGATTAAGAAAGCAGGTGGCAAGAAGAAATCAGTCCCAGAGAACTGATTTCTTTTCATGTCTGGGCTGTAAACTCACCGCTGACTGGAGTTTATGGAGGCACTGGCTTTGTTCGGAGGAGCGAGGCAGGAAGCAGAAAGTGGAGTTTGTGTAACTGTAAGAGCTGAGGCTGAGTGTGCGGAGCCAAGTGGAGGTGTGTCAGTGTGTGTGTGTGAAGCCAGGGTTCTCATCTTCTGCTTGTCCTCATCGGAGCTGTTGGCCTCCAGGCTACAGACCAGAGCTGCTTGCTGCTCCTTCCTCCTCTTGTCTTCCTCCTCCTCTTTCTTTTTCCTGTCTTCTTCCTCCTTCATTCTCCTTTCTGCTTTCTCTTTCTCCTTTTTCTTCCTCTCTGCTTCCTGCCTTTTCTCCTTTTCTTCTTCCTCCCGCATCACCCTCTCCTTTTTTTTCTGCTCCTTCAAGAGTCTCTCCTCCTTCTCCTCCCTCTCCTTCTTCTCTTTGAGTACTCTCTCATTTTCATCATCTTTTTTCTTTCTTCTCTCCTTCGCCTCATTCACTTTCTTCTCCTCCTCTACTCTCCTCTGTCTCTCCTCCACCTCCTTTTTCTTTCTCTCTTCGTCTTTCCTCATCTCCTCCATCACCTGGAGATCTTTTCTTTGCTCCTCTCTTTTTCTTCTCTCCTCTTCTTCTTTGATTTTCTGTAGCTCCTTCTCTTTTTCCTCCTTCAAGTGTTTCTCCTCTGTCTTCTTCCTCTCTTCCTCTTCCAGGAGCCTCTTTTTCTCTTCCTCCCTCCTCCTTCTTTGCTCCTCAAACACTCTCCTCTCCTCCATCCTTTTCTGCTCATCCTCTTTCATTTTCCTCAAAAAATTCTCTCTCTCAAGACTCTGCTCCTCCTCCCTCCTATTTTTTTCCTTTTCCTCCTCCACCTCCAGGGATCTCCTCTGCTGCTCTCTTTTCATCCTCTCCTCCTCATCTTGCTTCCTCTTCTCCTCCTCCTCCCTCAGCTTCTCCTGTTTGTCTCTCCTCTCCCTCAAGAGTCTCTCCTCCTCGTGCTTCCTCCTTTCCTTCTCCTTCTTGACCTCTTCCTCCTCCTGTAAGAATCTCTTCTTTTCCTCTTCTAAAAGCCTCTTCTTCTCTTCCTCGTGTCTTCTCGTCTCCTTTTCCTGTTCCTCCTTCAGGAACATCACATTTTGCCCCTCCTTTCTCTTCCTTTCCACCTCCTGTTTCTCTTGCTCTGCCTTCAACATCACCTCCTTCTCAGTTGCTGCTCCCTCTAACTGCTCTGTTAGCTTTTCTCCAGAGGCCCTTTCACTGGTTTTCTGTTCAAGACTGTACAAAAATACGAAATAAGTGAAATAAACAATATTTCTTATTCCTGATTCTCTATGTGTGTGTGTGTGTGTGTTTTACCATTTATCACTTCATTGTAGTTCATTTTGCAAACTTATTTTTCATGTTACGGGTCTTGTGAATATAAATACTCACCGTGAGGGACACCTTTTGATAGTATCCCTCTTAGAGTCCTCCTCTTCCAGAAACAAGCCCCCTGATTCCTGACTCTGGTTAAATGACTCAAAGACGATGTTGTCAAAGTCAGGCTCGGGATCAGGCTGTGCCAGTGGCAGCTTTTCTGTCTTAAAGGTGCTAATAATACCAAGCATCTCCTGGCTTGGCTTTTGCAAATCATTATCCTCATGAACATTTGGCTGCTTTGGAGTGATAAATGCTGCCACAACGGTAGTGGATGGCTGCTGAGGGGTGGAGGTCTCACAACAGGAGAAAGGCCATGGAGGGGGTGGGGCTATAATCAACTCTGAACATGACAGGGCAGGACTGGGGACAGAAATATTGGAGGTCAGGCTCGAGAGGTGAATGGATGAGTTTTCATGGTAAACGTGCAGGAGGTGATTAGGGGGAAACCCGGCAGGCCACAGCGCAGACTACAGACCTAATAATGATTTGACTGGAGTGTACTGGAAGATCAGTGCAACATAAAGCAGGGTACAACACAGTGCAACTGTTAGCACAGGTTAACATCAAGGAGCAAAAACCCCCTAAAACAAGGCAGCAATGAGGCTGTGTATCAACAAGTCTTTCAACAAACACAGATAAAGTGCCACTCAACCACACGTGTGTCAGCAAGCTGAAACAGGTTTGCCTCAGCTTGGGACCATGATGAGTTTGATGAGGTGCTAAGCCTGACGTCAGAAACTCTATAGTTAACACGTTATATCTTGTTTGCTTGGTTATGCTCATGTTATGTTGGTTAGGGACTATTTCATGGCTGGGTGCAGTAACTCCCTGGACTTTGTATACCATAAACAAACAAGATATATTGTATTAATTATGCTGGCTGTTGGATTTTGTTACCTTTGTGTGCCAGGCTAGATATTTTCTTGTTTCCTCTAGTTTTTACTAAACTAAGCTAACCATCTCATGACTGTAGCTTCATATTTAACAGATGGGCGTGAGAATAGAATCAATATTCTCACTTAACTCTCAGTAAGACAGTAACTATATTTCCTAAATATTAAAATGTATATTTCTTTACACAATCATCCAACATCAAAGAAGAATCTGAGCTGACTATCTTTTTTAGATAGATTTAGATTTTTAGATGTTTCTGCCACGCTCTGCTGTGTTCAAGACACTGCTGCTTCAGCTCTCTGGTCTGTCTTCACACAGCCAAACATTCGCTAAGGATCCAAACCAAGCAATTTATTTATTAAATACTTATGTGATGTAAAGCCATGTCCTCACCTGATTCTCGCTTTTTCAGCTTTGTTTTCTGTGTCTGCCACCTTTGAATCCTGGGCTGTTTTGAGTGGTAGGTTGGATATTCCGATGTTGGTCACTGCCTGGTTATTCTGGCTCAGAGGGCTTTGAGTTGATTCCTTATCAGCTTGAGTGAAGGGGAACGTTGAGCCTGTTCAGAGAAAAATCAAGGTCAGACAATGAAACACTGTGAGTGATCTTTGCAAATGAAAGAACATGTGGTTATTTTATGGCTTTTCATGCATGTCAAAAAGCATCAGGTGGCTAAAATAAAGACAGGAGATGATTTGACTGGCTGTCTGCTATACCTGACTGACAGGAGATAATCTGAGCAGGAGGAGCAGAAGGAGAGACAGTGGGCTGAGGGTGAAGAGAGGAGAATAAAACAGAGGTGGAAAGAGAAGAGGAATGAGTAGGAGAGGAACGTGGAAGGGAGGCAGCAAGGGCAGGAGCCATGGGCTCACAGAGAGTATCAAGGTCAGGACTACTCAGCAGAGGTACAGGAGTAATGTCTGCACCACAGGTCAGCCATGCCCCCTGGCCACCTGAGGAAAGTAGAGATGAAGGAAAGGAAAGATGAGGAGACGTGAGAGATAAAGCAGACAAGAATGAAGAGTGAAATGATGGTGGGAGAAGAGAATAAAACATACAGAGAAGGATAGATGGGAAGACACACATAATAAGATTTAATGTCCTTTTGACGTTACCTGACTCTGCAATAGAGGGCTGAGATTCAGGGAGAGGAGGTGTTGATGCAAGAGGAGGGGCATCAGCAGAAAAAGGAGAGGGAGAGGAGGGACGTGCGATTGACTTGACAATGTAAGGTCTGAAAATGTGAGAACGGCCTAGAGAGGACAGACGAGGACAGACGAGGACAGACGAGGACAGATGAGGAAAAGGAGATTTTCAAAGATTTGAAAATTCTATCAGTAATAAACTGGCAGACAGTCAAAGCTGAGACAAACCAGAGGCTGAAGTAAGATCATCTGTAGTTTGAACCTCCAGGGGGCGCCGTTGATGTGAAACAGCAACTGAGGTGAGGAGAGGAGGGTAGAAAGAGGAGCGATGAACAAGAGGAACCAGTGTAAAGGGTGAAAGCTGATTTTGTATCATGCATTTTATTAACTGTGTTGCTTCACAGAAGTGATATCTGCTGCAGTCTCAACAATGACGAGGACCTTTCAACTCCGTAGTTTGGCTCTATTTATTTGCCTTGTGGTATCTAAATGCTACAATATTATTAAGAGTCTGCAAGTGTCTCTGGGCAAGATACTGAACCCCAAATTACTTGTGATGCTGATGGACTGTACTTATATAACACCTTTCTAATCTTCCGACCACTCAAAGCACTTTACAGTACGTATCTCATTCACACGTTCACACACATTCATACACTGATGGCATTGGCTGCCATGCAAGGTGCCAACAGCTCATCAGTTTGAGGAGCTAACCATTCACACACTGAATCTGGGGTTCAGTAACTTGCCCAAGGACACTTCAACATGCAGACTGGAGGAGCTGGGGATTGAACTGCCAATCATCTGATTAGTGGACGAATAGTCTCATAATGGTCAGAAAGTTGTGTGGAACACTGAAGACTTTTTGCATTCAGTGGTCACCATTTTGGCTACAAGTGCAAGGGGAGGGACCACCGGCATTGTGGTGGCTGATGAAGCTGACGCGGTTGTGTTGATATACAAATGTAAGTTCTATGTGTTTTATTTTAATGTTTTGTCATATGTAGGGGTTGATTCTGCTGGTTGCAATTGGCAAAAGAAGAAGGGCTGATAAAATGCTATGATGGTCATTTCCAGTAAGAGCACAATGGCTGTACTCAAATTGAGACAACACTATGACGACACACTCCACAAGTACATACACAGTGTAGACAGTGTACTAAACAGAAGTGCACTAACCAAGCGAGTATCCAAACTGAGACACTGTAAGATTTATACTAAAATTAATTAGTAGTTAAAAAGTATTTCAGGATAATTTTAGTACATATTTGTAAGAAGTTTATGAAACTATGGAATAAAACAAACTTTGTTTCATTTCGTGTATCAGCATGTGATGGCATGTTACACAGAACAGATTTGGCCAGTCTATGTTTTGGATAAGACTCATAGCATTGTGATCAGACATGTGATCAGACATTTTTTATATCACATGAAAGTTGTTGCTCGTTCACATGTTTGCTCAAGACCATAACAATCAGGTCAACATCTTCCTCACGACACACCATACCATATATACAGTACATTCTGTATTAGACTTTATAAATGAGTATGAAGCTAAATCATGTGGATCATGAGGTCAAACCGTTACACATAAACAATCAGTTAGTGGAAAGCATGCGGCATGCATGTCTGCCAGCTAGCTAACTGATACCTTTTCCTGAGCCTGGCTGGAAGATTCTGGGCAGAGAGGGAGGCTGAGAGAGGCTCCTGGTGGTTGGAGGGTTAGTGGATGGAGGCTCAGAAGAAACAGTGAGGTTTGGGGGAGAGGAGCATATGGGTGGCAGAGGCTGGGAGGCAGTAGAGGTGATCTTATGGGTCAGAGAAGTGGATACTGTGATAGAAGACTTTTGTGGAGCTGTGGAGGATGATGTTGTGATGCTCTGAGGTGGTGACATTGCAGGGCAGAAAGGTTTGGGAGTTAATTCAGAGGCGGTGGGCAGTTCAGATGGGGTATTTGAAGAGGATTTAATTGTTAAAGAAGGCTCAACTGAAGCAAAAGGTAAAGTAGACACAGACGCAGATGGAGAAAGAAGGGAAGAAGGTGTGATTATGGAAGGATTGGAAGATTTGTGGGATGGAGGATTTGCAGTAGACGCATCAGAAAGAGGGAGGATGAAGGAGGCACTCTGGACTGAGGGAGCAGCTGCTGTGATCTGCGAACTTGGAGGATTAGGTAACGGCTCAGAAGGAGCAAGAGAAGCATGTAGAGAAGGGTTGGCTGGAGTTTTATGCTTAGATCTTGGTGAGGGCTGAAGGGAGGGCGGTTGGATCTCTGAATGTACAGGGGCGGTGGTCATGGGGTGGCGGCAGCGTCGGGGTGAGGGGTGAGGAGCGATGGGCAGAGGGGGGCGGGAGTGAACGGCAGGACTGGCATCATGTCCACCAGCTGGATGGATAGATGGATGCATGGATGGGTCAGTGATAAGAGAGTGATCCGAGAGAAAAATGGTGGAAAAGACAAAAGAAAAAGATCATGAATGAAATTGAAATGAAAATAACATTGCTGTTGGAATCCCATATCATACTACTGGAATATGGGATATGGGGTTATGACATATGACTCGCTTGTTTTTGTGGCACCAGACACAAAATATGGGACTGTGATGAACTGTGATAGCATTATAAGCTATTTGTCCTGACCATTTCACCTTACATGCATTCTGAATCAAGGGCTCAGTTTGCTGAATTTTACTTACACTAACACAGCACACTGTTTTGTCTCAGAATGACTGCATTGGCACATTATGATGAAAACTAGTGATGTCTGCATCCCCCACTGGGGAAAAGTAGTGGGAGTTATGGTGCTTTGAGCAGACGTTATGATTGTTTTAATGTTATTTATTCTTTTTTCAATTTTATTTTTATTTATTTGTGTATTTCTCTTATCAATCACTACATTTCTGCGGTGTGGGATCAGTAAAGTATAATGAAACTAATTACCTTATCTGCCATTATGTGCCATGCTGCAGTATCATCACATGATTCTTAATAGCGTTTAGTGTCCAGATGAGAAATATTCAGTATACAGTACAAATGGTACCAATATGTGAAACACTTTGATGCAAAGTGAGCCAGTAACAGACAGACAGGAAGAGAGGGGCTGCCTGTTCAGACCTCCTTATCTCTGGCAATAGAAACAAACAGCAGGAATGAGTGAAACAAAAGAGCGAGAGGAAGCTACCTGAGGTGATGGCGGTTTGTTTCAGGCTGGGTGGAGGAGGAGCAGGGCGATTTGGACGAACCAAAGTGTGTGGAACTACTGCAGCAGCCCAGAAAGAGTAGAACAGAAAAAAGTGACAGGAGAGGAAAAAATGGAGGTAGAGGAGGAAGAAATAATTCAGAGTGAAGATCGGAGAGAAAAAGCTGCATTGTGTGATGTCTGCCAACCTGTAGCAGTGACAGACTTGTCCTCCTCTTCATCACTCTCGTTGAAGTCGTCCAGGTTGCCGATATCTGCAGGTTTGACGCTCATCAGACTGGCCAGACTCTGCATATCTTCATCACTGAGGAACAAAGACATGAGAACAAAGAGAATTTAAATTTGAAGTAATATTTAGTAAGTATTGTTGAAGTACCAGTCTCTGAGAGAACATCACGATACTGGTGTCATAGATCATAGACATCATAAAAACATGTTGTACCTGTACACCTGTACCTTAACAACTGGTGCTGATGAAATAAGCAGTAGCAGAGGAACAAATAACTTACGTGGCTTTCCCCTCACGAACAAAGACACATGACAGCGACAGCTTGAGTGTGGCTTCCACCACTTTGACAGACAGCGGTTTCAGCTTCAACGTCAGGTCAGTCTGGGTCGGCGTGGGACTGGCAAACCGCTTCAGGTTAATGTCTGCTGATGCCAGCACCTTACGATGCCCCTTGTTCTCCTTTACAGGACCGACAAACACAACAATGACATCATTGAATGAGTGGAGGGGGAAGAATTACACACACAAATTACATACCACGAATTCTCCATTAAAGTAAAAATCATAATTTATAATTGTAAAAATTTAAACTACAGCACAAAAAGAATGTAAT
Source organism: Nibea albiflora (assembly GCA_014281875.1). Classification (NCBI taxonomy): domain Eukaryota; kingdom Metazoa; phylum Chordata; class Actinopteri; family Sciaenidae; genus Nibea; species Nibea albiflora. Next base: position 23,563,651 of record CM024807.1, on the reverse strand, counting down.
TAAAGGGCCAAAAGTAAAAGTACTAAAAGGGCCAGTACTAATACTAATAGTTGTTGGATGTGTATCATGTTGAAGATACTGATCAAACATATGATCAGTATCAGTATCTAAACTGAAAATAAATATAAGGGAGTAAATATGTACAGTATTTTTGTGGAGTGGAAGTGCATATTAGTATCAAAATAAAAATTCAAGTTATTTGGCTGAGAAAATAATTGTTGGGTTCATTTGTTACTTTAGGAAGAGGTCAAGAAGTACTTACACCTTCAATGACAAATGTCCAGTCTTTGTCCTCAAACTCATCAGCATTAATCTCCTGAAAAGATGACAACTAACAATGAATATGTACCCATTACTCAACTGATGTGGAATATATACATCAGTTGAGAATATACACATGAGTAATGAGTAATATACAGAATAGAATAAAATGGGCAAACATGACGAACAGATAGAAGTATTCAATTCACAAAAAACATACACAGAAAAAGAAATGGACAAACAAGTGGACATACGTGCAAAAGGAGTACTAAAAGTAAAGTAGCCATAATATAAATAATATTGCACATGGTAAGTAATTGGAATGGAAAATATAATACAGATAAAAAAATAAATAGAAAAGCTATGTTAAGTAGTGGTGGTAATTTAAACAGAAACTATAAGATGATCAGGTGGTGCAGGTGTTGTAGAGTCTGACAGTGGCAGGGATGAAGGACCTGTGGAACCTCTCCTTCTTATGTGGTGGGTGCAGTCTGCTGCTGAAGGAGCTGCTCGGGCTGGGGTGAGAGGTGTTGTCCTTGATGGATGTCAGCTTGGTTAACATCCTCCTCTCACCCACTTCCTCTATGGAGTCCAGAGGACAGTCCAGGACAGAGCTCGCTTTCCTAATCAGTCTATTGAGTATGTTCCTGTCCCTGTCTGTGCTGACCCCTCTCCAGCAGACCACAGCATAAAGGATGGCTAAGGCCACCACAGAGTCATAGAAAGTCCTGAGGAGAGCCCTGCACACTCCAAAGGACCTCAGTCTGCTCAGCAGATGGAGGACACTCTGGCCCTTCTTGTACAGAGTATGGGTGTTGTCAGTCCAGTCCAGTTTATTGTTGAGGTGAACACCCAGGAATTTGTAGTTCTCTACCACCTCAATGTCAGATCCCTGGATGTTCACCGGTGTGAAGTGGGATGTTTTCCTACTGAGGTTAACAATCATCTCCTTTGCCTTGCCAGTGTTTAGCTGAAGCTGGGTGAGCTCACACCAGCTGACAAAGTCCCTGATGATCGTCCTGTATTCCAGATCGTTCCCCTCAGAAGCACCTCCAACAATGACTGTGTCATCGGAGAACTTCTGGATGTGGCAGTGGGCGGTGTTGTGGGTGAAGTCCGAGGTGTAGAAGATGAAAAGGAAGGGGGAGAGCACCGTACCCTGAGGGGCACCTGTGCGGTGGAGCACCACATCAGACACACAGTGATGGAGCCTCACATACTGAGGTCTGTTGGTGAGATTGTCTAAATCACTTATTGAGTGCATGTCTTTGGACTATGTGAGGTCATGCATGCACTCCACACAGAAAGGCCAAACCAAGGTTCAAAAGGGAACTTTCTTGTTGTGAGGAAACAGTGCTAACCACTGCATCACTGTTATTATTGGAAATAATATAAACTACACACAAAAATGTAAGGGATATTTTGGTAGATTATGTCTTGTTGTTTTACGTTGTTTCTGGGCAATAAACCTTACACCACTGCAAAGCCTAGTGGTAACATACAGTACATTTGCGAGATGAGCAGCAGCACTGAGTATGTTAGTTGAGCCCAATGAAAAAATTGGCAAATCTTTTCTGACATCGCCAAACAGCTTTTCTTAGCTGTTGACTCTTGTTTTGTGAATTGGATGATGAAGAAACAAGACATATTGGCAGTGTGTGAGCTGGAGTAATAAACAGCATTTTTCCAAAATCCATTCCCTTATTTTGTGTTTGGACAATGGTAACATGAGATTCATGTTTCTTTTTATTTGTCACCTGCCTGTCTGTGTAGGAATGTATATAAAAAGTGTATTGTGGTTTTGGTACCTTGAACAGTGTAACAGAGATGTCGATGTTCTCTGGGACAGGCCACACCACCATGCCTCTGTAGGGGTTCTTGATTCCAGGCTGCCAACTGTGGAGCTGCACAACAAACAGAGTAAGACCTTCTGTGTGCTTCTGTGTGTGAGTGTATGTTTGTGGTGTTTCAGTGAGTTTACCTTAGAGCACATGCGTCGGTTCCTCCTGGTCCACACCACCCTCAGCTTGTCTGGCTGCCTACAGAGGAGAGGAATGACACATCACTACATGAAATTCAAACCTCATGAAATAAAAAACAGAGTGGACATTAATGGTCCAAAACAAGATTTTGCAGAAAGTCAGTGACTGCTACTGCTGAATAATAATGCCTTGGAGTCAAGGCGTGTGTGTGTGTGTGTGACTGTTTATGCAGATGGCTGCTGCACTAATTATGCTTGCCTATCTGTATGAATTGGTAAAGCTGTGGATGTGCATACAATATGTGTGTAGTCATGCAGCTTTTTGTCTGTAACTAGGCTACACAATGCCACACAATGTGTGTGTGTGTGTGTTTTCCATTATGCAGTCCTGTGCAGAACAGGAAGTGAAAGTGGAAGCTGCAAAGTCATGTGACCTAAGTCAGTCTGAATGTGAGGCGTTCCTCTTGACAGGAAGAAGACACCCCCTTCAAGAGAACACACACATACATAGAACACAAATAATGTACCGTACATAATAATAACTCATAAAACTCTTCAAACTCAGAATATATGATCTTTACAACCATTCTTACACCTTTGGATGTTATTTATTAAAAGAGATATTATATAGGTGTTGAATATTGTCTCAAGTTTCAGTGTATCAGTGTTCAAGTGTAGAAAAGAGGGCTGTGTGTGTACATGTGGTATGTGTGTTAGGGGGTCAGAAATAGCCTGACAGGCAGAGTGACGGTAATAAGTGGGAGAGACGAAGAAGAAAAGAGCTGCACAAAGACACAAAAACATATTTTGTACGCAGTGAGCTCACAAACAATGAGCAACAGCAGAGAGCTGTATTTATGCAGGTGGACATTAACATGCCGTTACCGCACATTGTGGTTGGTGTTTTGTTATTCAGCAGACAAGGGTTATATGACCGATAAACATTATCCCCACCCATGCTGAAATGTTTTTCAGCATTTTGTATTAAACATTTATTTGAACAATGATAGCCAGTGAACTCACTCACTAAACCTGTCTTGTGTTTTTGTCAAATGCAGTGTTCATAGTGTAAAAATAGTGCTGTTGCTAAATCTTTAATTATGTCTGTGCCCTCAGCATCACTTTATTATTTTGCGGCTGCTGTCATATACAAATTGCAGGGCCTTCTTATCTGCAGCTCTTTTTGTTATCTTTGTCCAACAGAGCTTCTCCAATGGAGAAGAAAATATTGTGTTCTTCCAGTCATGCCATCATGTACAAATGTATCCTGTGCGGTAGTGTACAGTAGGGTTTTAGAGTTTTTCCACCAAATATTATTCAGAATCAGGTTCTGGTTCACTTTGCTCTCAGTTGTACATACAGGAATAGACACAAGTACAGTTCAAAAGTCAAGGGACATGACAGGTAGACACAGACATAACATAAAAACATAAAACTAAAACAAAACAACTATATACATATTAAGCTCAGCTTAAAAGTACGATAAAGCTTTGTGAAGCTATTATCTCATACAAAGTCTAAACAGGTGGCTCAGTAACAGGTCTGTGTGGGTAAAGAAAGCCAATGCTCTCAAATCATAGCACTAAATTAGAACAACCCCCGAACACACACACGTACACACACATACACACAGCTTGTACACAAACATGTGACTTGTGAGACATTTCCAGCCCCCATCATAGCAAAGGCTTCATTTCCTGCATCTGATGTTTGGTGTGATCTTTAAGTGTCAGTAACCTGACACAAATACAGAGTTCAATCACACAAGAACTTTTCAAAAATATGCCTAGTAAGTAACATGACTGAAACTTTAGATTAACTAGATTAATTAGACTCCTGCTTCTCTCTGTGGTTCTGACTTTGCTGTTTGAATAGCACACTGTAAAGGTTATAGACTCTGACTATAAGCCTTTACACTATAGGTGGGAATCACCCTGTCTCACTCTGTTATCTTCTCTGTGTTCAGACAACACATACTCTCTGCTGCTGATCACAGTCTCAAACTTTATTGACAAGAGCATTCAGTCACTGCAGAAAAACAAAAAAACTAATCAGTGTTTCTTACGGTTCTGCTGACAAGCTGCTTTACTCAACATGTCAGAATCTGGGCAGATAAGAAACTGACATGTGGACAAAAGTTTCAAGAACCTTGTTTGTAATTAAATACCGTGATTCACTGTCAGTAAATCAATAAAAAACACTGAAGAAAGAGTTCCCCCTTTCAGCTTGAATCAAAACCCCTAAAACTGATCATTTGATTTATTGTTTCTGTTCAGTGCTGTGTCAGAGCTGTATAATGACCCACACTGCATCACCTGGCCACCTCCCAAATGGTTTGTAAAACAGGAAATTGCACAAGAGGGAAAGACCTACAGAGCCTGAGCTCTGTAACACCATTTGACTGCGTCCCTGAAATGGAACGGCAGTGAATCTCCTTTTGTTTCCATAGCAATGAGTTATTACATTTCATTGTGATGATCACTCTGAAAACAATAGCATGACACATACTGTACAATACAGACTATTGTTTCCATATCAATAACTGATAACTCTCTCTCTCTCTCTCTCTCTCTCTCTCTCTCTCTCTCTATATATATATATATATATATATATATATATATATATATATATATAATCAATAAATAGACTCTGATGTAGTATAGATTAGTAGAATAATATAATAAGCTAGACTTTTACAAGTTGGGACATTATGTTTCACCAGTAACAATAATTAGGTTCATTCTTTATTATATTTTGTTGCTGATACTTTGAAGTAAAGTTTTGGTATGTAAGACTACTAGTACACTGTGGTATTGTTACTACTTCAGTAAAGATCTGTGTACTTCTTCCACCGCTCGTCGATAGGTGTCGGGAATCGAACCGGAACAAGTTAGCACAGGCTTGACGCCCTTATACTTCTCAGTGTAGCGGAAAGAGCTACAACATGAGAATGGACATGGTCATAATGGACATTTATTATTGCTGACAGTAAACAGAGCCTCTTCTGGGCGTTTCCATCTCAAACAGACACACTGAAGATGTAACTCTTAAAGTAATATGAAGCTCACCATTTCTTCGTACACTCCAAAGTGAGTTCCTGGTAAGAGGCGACAAACTGGAACTTTGAAGCCTTCTTACCAACTCGTTGCAGTCTCTTCCATACCGAAGTCATGATTTCCTGTGCTGAAATAAAAACTCAACAAACAGGAAAAGGAGAGTAAACTAAGTCTGCGATGCGCGACAGAAATCCAACTTTATCCACTGTCTCCTTAAAAGGTCTCCTTCTTCTTCTTCTTCTTGTCCTGCTGCTGCTGCTGCTGAAGTCCACACAAGCTGCGACTCTGGTAATAAATTGAATCACGCTGGGAAATTTAAAAAAGGAGTTATGTCGCCATGAAGAGAGCAGAGCGAGCTCTGAGTTCAGACTTAAAAGTCAAAGAGGAACCGATTCCGCCCTTCTGCCTCGCTGTCATTCAAACAGCCCATAAAAGTCTGATATGAAGCTAAAGGTCCAACCAAACTGCAGGCTTTCAATGACAACTCCTCTCTCTGTGGCAGTAGTCCACAAGGAGACAGGATAACACTTAGTCAACCCTAGTTGTAATATAGGTCTGCTGCCTCCCTCCTTCCTTCAGGCACTTTCAGAAAGACATGCAGAGAGAGAGAGAGAGAGAGAGAGAGAGAGAGAGGGACAGGATATGCAAAAGAGATGCAGCCGTATGCAAAGGCTTTATCTGTGCAGTTTATAGACAGTGTATGAAGGCACTGATGTAACAGTCGTACCTATAGACTTTGATCCTGACTGTCTATGTCACTGGAACAAGCTTATCTGACAATTACTGTTTCATTTAATCAGCTCTGCAAACTCCTCTGCAAAAACAGTTCATTGACGCAACACTGCTGCGGCATGAAAAAACTGAGCTCAGACACTTCGAGCTCAAGTCACTTTTTGTGGGCAAGTTTTTCCTCAGTGGAACCGAGGGTCTAAGGACAGAGGGTGTCACTCCCTGTACAGATTGTAAAGCCCTCTGAGGCTAAATGTGTTTTGTGACTTTGGGCTATACAAATAAAATTTGATTTGATTTGATTTGATTTAATTTAATTTGACTTCCTGTGTTTTAGTTACATCATCCAGTGCTTTTCAGAAAGGTGTGTTTCAACTACAGGGGAATAGTTTCCATGGAGAGAGCCAACTGACTCCAGTTAGTGTGTGTGTGTGTGTGTGTGTGTGTGTGTGTGTGTGTGTGTGTGTGTGTGTGTGTGTGTGTGTGTGTGTGTGTGTGTGTATCAGTGTGTTCAAGCTAGGTCAAGGCACAGGGATTTTCCTCAGTGAGAGCAGGAGTTTATTTTTAGATGGGGGGAACAGGGATGGATGGATGGACAGAGGCAGCTGGGGAGGAGGAGTGCATGGCGGCAGCAGGGGGAACAACTCTCTCATGACTCAGAGTTTGTCTAATATTACAACATGGGTCCAACATTGAAAGGTGCATTTTTGCTTTCAGTACATAGGGTGTGGATGGCTTCCTTTTTTCAAATATACTTCCATATAAATAGAGATAAGAACTGTGCAGGAACTGTCCACCATATTTTAGGCTTTAAAACTAACTCAGAATTTGATGTTACTTTGTATTGTAAAATAAAAGTGCCAGTGCCAGTTGATCCTGCTCTGCTGGAGTCTATAGTCCACTCTACAATGGCCAAATTGGCAAGAAATGTGATGTAGTGTCATCACACAATAAAATTGTTTTAACCACATCTAGGGTGTATAACATCTGATGCAGCCCAGTGCACTGTCTCTGTCCACCACTGTCACACCATATTCTATGCTTAAATCTAAATGTAACATAAAAGCTTCACTAGTGTTCTTCCTCATGTTGCTTGTTGCCATGGTAGGTACAATCTCATCTTTTATTCTCATCCTGAGTGTATTTCCTCACTTATTGTATCACTCACTCACTGTAGTGTACTAACTTACAGTGACAGATATCTGATAATCCAAACCACGAAGACGTGCATCATGATGAAGAAAAAAGCCAACAGACAGCAAGACAGGCAGGCAAATACATTCTAACAATAACCACAACATATGTTGATTATAAATAGACAACAGCATGAGAATTTCAACTCAAACGTCACTCCCCTTCATTCCTTCTGTCTCCACAGCAAATGGTTTGTCTTCACTCTGCTGCTTTCAGCGTGATCTCAGCAGAAGAGGACTGCAGGCGTGAAGGAGCTCCGTCTTGACTGGAGACAGCGTGTCCCCTGTTGGTCACATTTTGTAACATCATCCTTTAATTACCTTTATTTAAAATAAGAAAATCCACTGTGATCAAAATATTAAATTATTTTAAATTCTGGACTCTTTTATTCTCACTGTTCTTCTCTGAGAAGTCAGAAATGAATCAAGCACAACATTCAGCCACTAAAAGGAATTCTTCTGTTCAGGAATGCAAGTAAATAATTAGAATTTTACATCTGAATCACGAAATAATAATGATTAAACAGTAAATTCATGGATAACAGTAATTATATTTTAGCATTAAAAATATCATTTTGGTTGAAGAGCTTCTACATAATGCTGTATTAACTATTAGAGAACCATAAAAGTTATTTCGGTAATTACCAGTGCTGTTAATTTAACAATAATACAGAACAGATAATACTAAAATCATCTGTTCACACTAAATGCTGAGAATACTGTGTGATCAGAGACACAGGTCTCAGGTTAAAAAAAAAAGTCACAATAATTCTTAGAAAGAATCCACCCTCCATCCTCCACTCCGCCAGTGCAAGCAAGCAGCATGTACGATCTACAATGATAACATCTCTGTTCTCTCTGTCTTGATGTTTTAATCAGCAGGTAGTGCAAGTGTAGATGCCAATAAGCAGTCAGAAGTCAGTTTAAAGAGCTATTAATTTGCTTTTATTTGATTTGCTGACAGCCAGGAAAAACTGTACAGTGGTAATAAAACTGTATGTGTGTATGTGTATGAGAGAACAGCCTTTCCCTTTTAATTTACCCAGTATAATCATCACTTTTCTATCTGCCCAAAATAATGTGTTCTTGCCAGGTGCTCAATTTGAACCCTGGTTAATTTAAAACTGATACTTACATTACCCATCAATCCTGACGTGTAGTGGCAGCTGGCAGTCCACCATGAACTTGCTTCTGTTGAAATGAAACTTCTGTGGAGTTTTTCCTCCACACTGTTACCAAGTGCTTGCTCATGGTGGAATTGTTGGTCTCTGTAGATAATATTATAAGGAGTACAGTCTAGACCTACTCTGTATGGAAAGCATCATGAAATAACTGATGAATACAAGTGAATTGAATAGTGTGAGTGTGAAGCCAAGAGAAAAAAGTGCTTTTGTCTGTACAAATCCATTTACAACATGGTCAGGATCCACTAAAGATGACTTAATGCTTGATGAACTAATCTGATTGCAATTTATTGCGTACTGAAGCTGAATATCAAACCTGATATTAAGATCTGCAAAGACCATGCATACGTCATAGCTCTCATGTGATCAGCTTCTCTCAAAACCCCATAATTTTGTCAAAACACAAAAATGGAATGTCAAATAAAGTAATTCTTTGCTGACAACAGTGTCAATAGAATATGCCACAGAGATGCATGACACTTAGTGTAAATGGGGTCTAATGGGACAGTCAGAGACATGAGCCATGCTTCATGGAGCATGTGCCTGCATCTTCATCGGGCAAAATGAAAGGAGTCCTTGATCCCCTGGTCCCTGGTGTTGCTGCTGGGTGGGGGCAGAGAAAAAGATGGAGAAGAAGAAGGCTGTGAGAGAACTCCTGTCTCTTCCTCATCTTCTACTTCATCATCCTCTTCCTCCTCATCAGAGTATCCATTATCAGCATTGAACGAGGCATCAGACAGGAGTGAGGAGCCCTTGTACTCCTGGATGGCCTCGTGGAGGGACCACAGCTGGCAAAAAAGAGACATGTCGAGCTGACGCAGACCGACCTGATGCACACAAACACAGAACATCTGTCCCGAGGAGGAAACTTGGAGGAAAGTGGGAAAGTTCATTTTTGGACTCTTTGTTTCCACTGAGGAGGTGGTTTAAAGGCCTGTTAGAGTGATGTGACATTGACTGGATTCATTAATCAAACTTATGTTCTCTTCATGATACGTGCTTTAAGGTTTATGTGAAGCATTGCATGTTTTGTCTGTTGTTAGGCAGACAGATACCTTACCATCTCTTTCCGCAGCATCGCCAGAGCAGCGTCCAGTCCACCCGGCTTGTTGTAGACGCGCGGCTCGTCCCCGCCGCCCCTGCTGATGTCAGCCTGGATGCGCGCTCTCTTGCTGTGCACTTTCTCGATGTCCCGCCACGACCCGCCGCTGGAGTTCAGGATGCCGCTCAGGCCTTTGGGGAGCGGCGGCAGCCCGTCCACCGTGAAGACGCCGCCCACCGCACAGTCTGCCACGCTGCACCGACCCTCGTTCATCATCAAGATTCAGCAGGAGTCAACACTACAGCTTCTGCATGGACCCCCCTCACCCGAAGATGCTCTCTCTGCCTGCACCAGCAGAACTCAGCGGTGTCTTGAAGCTTTGGGAAACCGACGTCCGGTGCCTCCCTGGATTCTGGTGCGCTGTAGTAGAAGCAGTGAGTCCCGGTTAACGTCAGCTTTCCTGGCTTTGTTTGGTTCACCGTTGGAATTCACCGTCAGCCCCAGCTCCGCCCGGCGGTGACCGCGCCCCGCCCCGCTACAGAACACCACAGAACAGCTGAGCCACGTTCAGACACCGAGGACACTCACCGAGCCTATCCAACACACAGAACCTAAACAAGGCCATGACTGGACAGAGTAGACTGATAAACCGACCACATTAAAGTAACAATAAATTAATGCATTTATTACACTTATTATTTAACGGCATTTGAAAGAGAAACGCAGTTGATGTTTATTGGTACTTACATTGTACCTAGATAGATCCATCGTTTATCAATGAACGCGTTTGATGGCGTTTCTTTTGCATTGGCGTCCTCTTGTGGAAAGAAACAAACTGCAGACGTCCGAAACAGGCAAACTTTTATTCAGCTATTCAATTAGACAAGTCGAGCTGCCTTGAATACTGAAGCTGGCTGTTATCTGTCATGAAGTGCCGCCTACTGATGCACAGTGCAGTTCGTCTGGTTTTGGATGAATAAAGAATTATGGGTCTGATACGTGAATGTCACTCCATGTCATCTGAACGTCACTCAATCACATGACCACCATCATGTATCAAATCTATTTTCAAATAAAAAACAACAACTCAGAACTGTCAGCACACGATGTACAACAGAGACAGACGTGAGTATCAGACTGAAGAGTGAGCAGAATAATGCAGCAGTGAGGATCTGGTCAGAGCTGTCTACACTTTACAGCCAGTTATACTGTGCATGCGACTGTTTTTACTTTTGCTAGTTTCTTTTGTGATTTTTTTAAACAAACACCATGTGGAACTATGAAACAGCCAATCAGAGCACAGATGCAGTCATTTTTCCAGATGTTAACTTGATAGCCATTTTAGATGAATCAAAACCAATCAACTGTGGAAATACACCAGCAGTCTTTGACTGTAGAATCATTTTTAATTGGTCAGATTAACACCAGTGACCTTACATGCATTTAGACATGATCAGCTCTCTTTATATCAGAACTTACACACTGACAAAGAGAGTCAAATGTTCAAACCTTTGCACTTAAACATATTATGAATCCATGTACTGTAACATATTTCTGCCAGCCATATAGGGATGTTAACTCAAGAGCAACTTTTGACATTTTAATTATATTTCAAGTGCGTTTCCTGACCAATTATGAAATGAGCTTGAGGCGAGGATTCAGTCAAAGAGAGATGCTGCAAAGCAGCAAACCACAGTCAGTATTCCAGGACAGAGGCAAGTAGAAACAGCGTTCCCGTTAATCCATGGTTTCAACCTTTTCCATGATGGTTACTGGCTGAGCTCCCTGAGGCTGCGCAGTGAGCTAGCACAACTGGTGATGAGGCTGCAGAGCTGGATACTTGTCTCCAGGGATGCCGAACTCTGTAGTTGTGTGGTGGCCCAGCGAAGTTTGGTGAGAACAGCTTCCTCGGCTTCTTGCAACAGAGGGCTGAGGGCAGAGCTTGGTGGAGTAACTGAAGGGCGAGTCGGTGCTAGGGGAGTGGTAGTGGCAGTAGTTAAAGGAGAAGTGACAGCGGGGGGAGGCAGAGCAGCTCTTCCCCCTGCGGCAGCCCCCTCACAGTGCTCCGGCCTGGGAACTGTCACACCTGCCTGACTGCTGCTGGGGCCACCATTGAGTTCAGGGGCCAGGGACGGCGCAGGGGCCTGGGCTGCAAGCTGTCTCTCTCTCACTTGGGACAATGCTGCCTGGGCATTCAGAGCTGAGAGGGGTGAAGAGAAGATACAAAGGGAAACATGGAAACAAGTTCAAATTAAATGTACAAACAAAACAGAGAGTAAAGGAGAGCAGCGTACCAGGGTTGTCCTTGTCAACATCAGAGTCCAGCTCCTGACATGAGACACAGTAGTTTTTCTGCTGTTTGTCCTGGAGGAGAATTGTCTGGAAACAAATCAAATGTTACCTTACACCACCTTTTTCCATTATTACAGCAGCAGCACCATCACAAATACAACACAAAGTCCAGTCCACTCACCCCGCACACATCGCAGCAGTCTCCCAGCATCTTGTATCCTTTGAGCAGGTAGTCTCCCATCAGCTTGCTGATCTTGTCTTGTCTCTCCCTGCGAGCCTGGATCACCTTTATCTCTGCCTCGGTTGGAGGCTCCCACTCATAGTCCTCGTCATCTGGTGAGTAACAGAGTGAGTTCATTTAGCTACATTAACCTAATGATCAGTCATTAGCACTGCTGTGACGTGTGTTTAAACGGGCTCGGGCACTCTGCTCAGCTGTGTTGGTTAGCTTAGCCGCACAGCTCTGCTACTAAATAATGAGAGGCTAGCTAGCAGATAAGCCGGGCTAACGTCAGCTAACGGTTATCTAACATATCTAGCTACACATTCAACTACACCCGAGAGCCACTGTCTACACACGCGCCGGAATACTTCTTTATCAACAGGTTAGCGCGGGAAATGTCATAGATTGCCTTTAAAGCTCATGAGTTCACAAACCTCCATTCAGAGCCATGTTGCTTCAGTGCTACACGTTGTGCGTGATGACGTCAGAGTCATCGTCTTCTTCTTTGAGGTTTTACGGCAGCTGCCTTCCTTTTTGATACTTTACTGCCTCCCCATGGATGTAGTCTTCATCAATGTCCTTTTTAAAAGGCCTGAAGCTCTCTGAGGGATTGTTATTTTATTTCTATAAAATAAAATGAAAATTGACTTGTGACCACATGTGTCTCACCGTGGAATAAATCTCATTTCTGGACTTAAAGAAAAAGTCTAATATGAGAGAACATATCATAGTCACCCAACAGCTGCACCTCCAGTCGTCAAGCCCCTGAAGTCTGCGGATGACACCAGCCTCATTGGACAGGTGGGAGATTGACCATCTGGTGACCTGGTGTAGCCAAAACAACTTAGAGCTCAGCGCTCTAAAGACAGTGGAGATGGTGGTGGACTTCAGGAATAACTCAGCCTGTCCTGCCCCATCACCCTCTGTGACTCCACAATTGACAGTGTGGAGTCTTTCTGCTTCCTGGGAACTATCATTTCCCAGGACCTCAAGTGGGAGCTGAATATCACCTCTCTCAAGAAAGCACAACAGAGGATGTACTTCCTGCAGCAGCTGAAGAAATTCAACCTGCCAAAGACAATGATGGTGCACTTCTACCCCTCCCTCATTGAGTCCATCCTCACCTCCTCCTCACCTCCATCACCATCTAGTACACTGCTGGCACCGCCAAGGATAAGGGCAGACTGTAGCATGTCATTCTGTTTGCAGAGAAGGTGATTGGCTGCAATCTTCCATCTCTTCAGGACCTGTTCACCTCCAGGACTCTGTGGCATGCAGGAAAGATTGTGGCTGATCCCTCCCACCCCGGACACAAACTCTTTGAGACACTCCCCTCTGGCAGGAGGCTGCAGTCATCAGGACCAAAACCTCACGCCACAAGAATAGTTTCTTTCCGTCTGCTGCTAACCTTATCATGACACTCTTTCAATCCCTACTTCTACATGTCACATTGACATTGTATTAACAACTCTTTGTGGTACTTTAACACTCAGCCTTATTTAGCAATTGTTGGACTATTCCACACACTATGAACATTTGCACATCACCTGATACTTGCAATTCCTGCACAGCTGTACTGCTCTTTTTATAACATATTGTGTATATATATGTATATTGTTTATATTTACTTGATTTTCTTTATTTTTCTTATATCTTTAAAGACTCTTTGTCATGCACCAATTTCACAAAAACAAATTCCTTGTATGTGAAAAATTGTAATTGGCAATAAACATTTTTTCTGATTCTGATTTACTGGAACATTTATATTATGGAAATAATCATGTAATAAATTGTAGTTTAACAGTTTGGTACTGCATATTGATTTAAACCAAGTTAGAAAATATGTTTTGGAAACAGAAATTCTTGTCATCTTCTTGCTGTCATCCTATTAAATTCTGTCTTCTCAGTATGATGTGCTGCTCAAAAGATCAAACATAAACAATACACACATCACATACCTCTGTGTTTAAAATCATTTTATTGCATTTTGAGTTGTCACATTTGACATCAAAAACATAGATTGATACATTTCACAGGAAGAAAAAAAACAAACATTCAAAATAATATCTGAGTGTAATCACTGTAATCCAAGCAGAGTGTTTTTATGGGCTACACAGTGATTTCCTATCCTCCCCTGCTCGTTCTTTGATTCTATTTATAGGCTATTTAATACTCCCTTTAAATGACACCAATTAAACAACAAAAAGAAGCACAAAATCAGTCAGGGGGCTGATGTTACATGTAGGTACTTGGCTTGATGAAAAGGTTTCATGACTCCAGTCACATCCTTCCTCTTTCTGTAGGCTTCTTCTCAACCTACAGGGTAACATCCTCTCTGGCAAGAAGTAAACACAAAGAGAGGTTTACTCGCATATAATATGTGGACAAGTTAAACACACTCATTTGAACAAAACTGCAGCCTAATATAGAGTGGAAAATAGCTCTTTGTATTATATAATAATGCTCAAGCATTCATTTTAATGCCTCAAGGCTTTTTAAATTATGATTTTACTGACAACATTAACAAACATTAGTGATTTGGTACTTACGCTGATGTGCAGTCTTTACTCTGTTATTTCTGGAAGGCAGATAAAAATAATCAGAAATCACATCAAATTCACTGCAAGGTGCACTGCTATCAGTGTACACACACGTTTGATGTTTGTGTTATTAAAAAGAAATACCTTCAGGTTTGGGGTGCATGAGCATCAATGGCAGTTCCACTGTGACGTCACTGCAGAGAAAACCAACCAACCAATCAGAATAATGCAGGTCACTGTTGATCATGGCTAATGGGCTGTATGGAGTGTGACATGATCACAAATAAACTCAACTCACCTGGCAGTGAGGCCGCCCAGCAGGCTACATGAAGATAAGAGTGATGTTTATTTGAATTATTTTCATTATTTTGAAATATAAACTTTGTAGTAAGTTTCTCTGTGCTAAAAGAGCTCACCCTCCTCCGTTCACCATGAGGTTAATTTTCATCTTGTAGGAAACCAGAATTCCCAACACCTCTCTCTCTACACCCTGTCGCAGCCTGTCGAAAAAAACGGTATTATAGGGATCTTAGTCATTAAATTCAGTTAAGTATCATTAAAAAAACAAAACAAAAAAACTATTATGACATTATAGACATGTAAGAAAAAGCTACTCCTAATGTCAGACTATAAAGTTAAACTAAATATATACTACTATAAACTAAAATAATAAAATGTGACTCACATAGTGCTGGAAGCCAAGTTGGTGTCCTCATCCTTCAGTCGTCCATCCAGTGCCAACCCCCTTTTCTCCTTGTTTTCAGCCAGAAGGGGTGTGATGCATATAGTGTTCTCATAGGTGCCATTGGCCTCCACTGTCTCTCTGTAGAGATCCCACACAAACATATCAGACTATGTGCTTGTGTTGTTGCTACTTTGTAACATGATGCTGGATATCTGCTGTGGTTCTGCACTATCTACCCACGTACGCAAACTCTTTGTTAAGAACAGCCTTGGTGTATTTATCAGCTGAATAGAGAATGATGTCTGTGGTTTGGTCCACTGCGAGAGGAGGGAAAAGGAGACAAAAAGAAAGACAGTGTGAGACTAAATAATTCTGCTGTGCTCTCAGTATATACATATATTAAAAAAGCATGTACAGTTGTAAAGCCCTCAAGGCAAATGTGTTTTTTGAATTTGGGCTATACAAATAAAATTTGATTGACTGATTGATTGAGTTCCTCTATCAAAAGGTACCCACCAGTGATTTTGATTTTCGTCACTGTTTTGTTGCTCTCATTGTTGATTTTGATTTTGATTGGGATTTCTTCACCATGGAAGTAGAGCTGTGGTCAACAGCAGGAAACAATGAGTTAATGGTAGTGTTGTTGGGAAAACTTACTCTAACTAACCGTGGAGACATTAAAAAGCATTTAGGATCACAGAGAAATGAACTAAATGTTTCTAAAGGAATTTGAAATAATAAAGTTTTACTGCTGTACATCTTTGTCCAGTGAAGCTTCTAGATGAACAGGCTTGTCAGACATCATGAAGCTTTTGCAGAGTTCTGCCTTGGGCCCAGCGCCCACCTGAGATGGGGCGTACTGGATTTTACGAACGATAAGGCGAGCAGTGTCCCTGTCAGACAGAAGGGAAAGAAGAATGAAGAGATGAATGAAGAAGATCTGAGGGGACAAACAGCTGAAAGGTGAAAGATGAATACATACTTCTTTTCAATCTTCTCATCAGGGTTGCACTTGTCCTTGGCAAGGTAAGTTTTGACCTCAAAGTCGACACCGCAAGCCTGAAAATAAGCTAAATAATTAGCAGCTGTAACAGTAAACAGTGACAACAATGGTTTCCACAGTAAGAGCATAGGATATGGAGTGTTGGCACGGGAGGAGGAGGTTTACCTTCCCCTTGTCATCAGGTCCAGGCTGCAGAGAGACTGAGCATGGCAGGTTCTTGGGAATCTAGACAAAGAAACAAGAAGACAAAGAACATTTATAACTGGAAGAAGAGTTCATTAACTTACAAACAGACATTCTGTTGAAACCACCAAACAAGAATGAATTCATTCAGAGTCATTTGTCAACCATTTCTTGTAAAATGCCCCATTTTTAGGTCTCTTCTAGTCTACCATGATCTGGATCTGGATATTGAGCAACATAACATCGAGTCCCCAAGTCTAAGTTTCCTAATAGTCTACCCATAAGAACCCATAAGTGACACCAGTGTAACAAGCACGTTGAATGTCCCAGGCTCTTCTGTATAAAGCTTTATGCCCCTTATTAAGCCCAATGTGACATATATGCAACAACACAGATCTTTGGGTGTTATTCTGAAAAAATGTGGTCCACTTGGTCTGTGGTATGACCCACATCATTTTCCTTTAAGGATAAATGGGTCTGGGTTCTTATGTGTTAATAAAGGGTACAATACAATATTCCATAGAAATATTCATGAGTTTAAAGGCTGAGGTTGTATCTGGATATGTTGACATACTTCAAAACTGAAAGGAATTGCGCCCTCTCCAGCCTTCTTCAGCAGGGTCTCATGCATGCTGCTTAGGGGAGGCTTTTGGGCCTCCGGGTAAAGCTGTACATGCTGGATCCAGATGTCCTTCCTGAAGCACAGGCCTATCACATCCAGGTCCTCACTACCATAACGGAAGGCACATGCCAGCTGCACAAACACTGTCAGGACATAGCAGAAGATTCATTATTTCATTGTGATCTCTTATTCAGCTTTAGGGAATTTAATGTGGACTTGATGATGTTACCTTTTCTGTCTCCAAAATTTGTTGAGTCCAGCTTTACAACACCATCTGTAAACATAACATTGTAATCAATGATATACTTATTATCCTCACTACATGGCTGCAGACACACACACATTGAAGAAGGAACATACCAACTCTGTCCACAACTGACACGTTGTCAACATAGTCTCTCTTTCCAAGGTAGAGGGTCAGCTGTCAGACAGGAGGAAAGGAAAGGACAACAGTTGAATACTGTTGGCTCAGTTTCCAAGCATGATTCATCCATGTTTCATTGATGGTGAAGTATTGAAGTATTTTAAAATCACTACAAACTCAAAACAACAGAATCATTCAAGACAAATTGACAAATGGAGACTTACCCCTCCATTTCCATTGGTCTTCTTGAAAACCCTGTGAAAGAGAAATGTCATATTATTGTCATATTATTATCAGTTTATCAAAGCAACTAATTCACTTTAACAACCATTTTCTGTTTTATAATAATATACTAGTTATATTGCCATAATGAGAAACTGTTATGAAAATGTTATGTTAAAACATAATGCAAACATTTTGCGAATGTAAATAAGAATACATTAGTTACATGAGTTACTGTGTGGGTTAACCAGATAAAAAAATAATCAGTTTTAGAATCTGAAGGTAAAGTCAATTCCTCTGCAAGCAGCAGAAGGGCCAATAATCCCTTATTCCTTGTATCCAGTTAGGGGCAGCTAAGTGTGAAGCAGCTTTACCTAATCATAGCCGGATTGAGAGGTTGGCCCAGGTGAAGGAGCTACAAATGTTGTGGCAGAAATTCCAAATAGCTCATTACCTCTGTTAAGGTCTGAGACCACAATTGAACTAAACACATTGGTTGACTAATAGATAAATACTTTAAAACTATTTGTTTCTTTTCAGAGTTGGCTGACCCTGAATAAAGAGTATGACTCAGTTTTAATTGAAATTACAGGTTTTATGACAGTGTTCAGCTCTTTGCAATTTTCCAAAATAAGTATCATTTTTGGGAAGTTGCTGTAATAATAGTGATAACTGAATTATTTAACAGTGACAATAATAGAGAGACATCTTACTTACTTTGCCATTTTTGGAAGATCTTTGGGATTGTTCTGGTGGAGAAAAGAAAAAGAGAAATGACTTTTGGTTATTTGGCGGTTACAGTCAAAAGGTCAAATGTGTGATTGAGACATTAATTCTTCACTGCTGTCAGCTCAGTCAGAGTGATGTTTTGTTTTGAAGGTCATGAAGGTTAATCCTTTGTGATAAGATTAAACCATCAGTGTTAGAGGCTACTGGCCCAAAGCTGTGATCCGGTATTCCGTATCAGCTAAATGGCCTCCAACAGATGCAGTTCTTAGACTAAACTCCAGGCCAGATTTACATGACACACACGATCATGTCACACTGTGTTCCCCTCAAATGTAATAGCAGTGTCAAAGGTGTTACTCGTGTGGACTATTCCAAGGGCCGTTAAATGGATAAGACCAATTCATTAACTTGCTGTAGAATTCCTGGAATAAGACCCAAGTCTTAAGATCAGCTCACTATAGCTCCGTAATGAGGATGATTAGATTTAGAGTGCTTGTTGCTCATTTTGAAATCATCTGGAGTGCCATGAGTGTGGATAGCTCAATTTTAATTTAGAATTTACTTCTGCGTCTGCTTTACGTCTTTACGTCTGCTGCTCTCAGACTATTTGGTCTTATGCAACTTGTGAGTTCTATAAAATATACACTATGATGGATGGATGATGGATGGATCTGTTTTTAGGGTTGACAATACACTTAGATTACTGTGGTGCATAAAGACATGGAGACTGAGGTGACCTGTTCTCATTCAAACCAACTGGGTGGATTCGGTAACAATGGAGAGATACAGCACAGGTGCTATGCTTTGATTGGCTAGTTGTTGTAAAAGCTCACGTCATTCCTTTCTTGGACTGATAAGCACTTTGCTGAAACTATCAAGTACTATAACATTTAATGTGTAATGACCTAAAATAAACACAGTGATGGATCAATGCTAGTATTATTTTATTAGGAGTTTATCGCAGTTAATGCTGCTCATAGTATCTGGGATGCAATTCTGTATTGTTTAACAGAAGGACTTCTGAGAGATCTGCAAACCTACTATTAATCACTTGGACTGCTTTAATCTACAGCAGCCATGCTGTGGTACAGCCTGGTAAGTACGCATTGTAAATTTTTCTCATTTATATTTTTATCTGTTGTAGAAATCCTTCAAAACCCATTTAGAGAAATTATAGGCTGTGAAATGACCTGTGAAAGACTGCACAGTGGAAACAAATCAAGGTGATTGCTACCATTCCCTCTCAATTCTAAGATGGAACATCATTTACTAAGTTTTTAAGTCTCACAATCATATATCATGTTTTAAGTACAAGCCCATGTTTTTTTCTCATCAGTGTATTCTATTCAAAAAATCAAACTCATTGTTGTTCTCCAGGTGGAAGTTCAGGCAACAGCTGTATTTCATCATAGCTATCATCACCATGTATGAAGATGAAGAAGTCTTACCTCTTCTCAGTTGTCTGGGAGCTCAATAGTGTGTCAGGGTCAGGAGAAGAATGCAGTCTGCAACTGTTAGTCTCCCTTTTATACATGCTGCTTCTCTCTGTGCATCATATGCTTTTACCTACATTGTAATCCAGTTAAACAATCAGCGGAGAGCTTTTTTGGACTACAAAGGGTTTAATAATACCAGCCAGTTAAATCACCAGGACAGACAGACGTACAACCGCACAGTTGCCACATGGCTGTGTAGTAGGTCGATAATCCCACACTGCATACAAACCAATCTAAGATAATTAATTCAGAACAAATCATAACTTTTTCTGAGAAGAATCAGTGTGACTTTTTTGTGCCATGACATGAGGTTTGTCACTAGATGTCAGCTGTTTAATAATAGTCTTTAAAACATTTATAATTGGCATGATCTATCTGTGAGCTGTTTTAAAATAAACAGGAGCAGCTTAATTAACCTTTGTTATGTTGAATGCTTAAATGTGAACAAGCATCTAAAGAAGATTTCCTTATTGCTCATATTATCGTTTTCAGTATTGTTCATAAGCAGTTAGCTGCTGTTTTTACAAAGTTCTTTTTTTCAAAGAGTGAAAATAAAGGTATGTTATTTATAGATCATTGCGGAGCAGCGTGGAGAGTCTTAGTACTTTGTACTCTGTCTGTTCTCAGCAGATTAAGGATTCCTAGTCCTCTTGGATGATGGGAGCATCTGTGGTAACATCAGAGTAAGCTGTCTTATTCAACAGTGCCTCAGTAACTAGTCAGAGATTAGGTAGAATCACCAGAGAATTCCCTTTTGAGCTTTGGGAATCCTCTGACACATCCACAGTAACAAGCACGTCTTAAATCAGCTCTTAAATATGTCCAGTTACACTGCTCTCAATGTACATGCACATATAGACATAAGGTGCTGGAACGTAAACATGCAAAGGATGCTGAAATAAATATGGTCAATCATATGGTGGCTTGTGAAGCCCTGAATCAAGCACACACAGAATATCATTATTTAATTTACTAAGCACATAATGGCATGTTTAAAATGATTGTTAACAATGTAATGAGATAAGTTGGATAATTAAATAACTGAATTATTTAACACTGACAATAACACACTGATACTGTTGCAGTAGTGGAACAGTAGAAAGGAATAAGCACATATATTACATTATAAGATACTGCACACAACTATTGATGAATCCATCTGTAAGCATCACTTTTTCAGCCAGTAACTTCATATACTACTTGATAGTTTATGAATTTCAAGGGATTAAAAATCTTACCGTAACCTTTAATAATACATCATGATTTATCTTTTAATTACATTTTGTATTATTAATTTAATCTGCAAAGTCGAGAGTAGTGTAGTACAAAGTAATGGAAATATTGTTGAGTAGACGAAAATGGAAATACTTGAGTTAAGCAACTCCAGCATTGGACTAAAGTACAGTACTTGAATAAATGTACTTCATTACATTTTTCCATCACTGTATTATGCACGTTTTCTTAAAGAACTTTGTTTGGGATGGAGGTATACCAAATCAGCAGTGTCATTTCTTTACTTGTCCTTTAATATTCTATAAGAATGAATGAGAATGAATCACTTCCAGTCCAGTATGTCAAATTTAGGTTTGTCAGATTTTTTATTTTTTTCTACTTAGCAGGATTTTTTATATCTACAGATATCTTCTCCCAGTGAGGTTCTGGAGTAGCCCCACTCTTTGTGGGCACCTAAATCCTACACACTGGTTGTTGTGAATTGCTGTTAAAATAGGTGTGATAATGTGATAATAGGTTTAGTGAAAGTGCAGCCAAGATCAGCAGAGTAAACTCCAGCCACCCCACAAGGCAAGGGTCACTGTGTTGTAACATCAGTGGCTTAGCTGAGGTATAAATTCACTCAAATCAGGCTGTGCAGATGACCTGTTATGTTAAAGATTTATCAGCTTTATCAGATCTTAGGTCATTTGATGTAATGGGAAAAATAAAGCCTCAAGTGGCAGACAGACATTTCCATGCCATGATTGTATAATGCTTGACCTGCTTGAACATATTGGATTTCAGATTGGGTTTTATCAGAACAGGTCATGTTGCCTCTTACTAATCACTTGGCCTTTTGACCAACCAACAGAAACACAATGTAACAGTGGGAGTCCCTACCTGCAGGAGGATCTTCCCACTGAACACGTGACCAAATGAAAGACAGTGACACACATTTGTATACAAATATCTATCCCTTACAGTAGATATAAAACAGATTCTAAAAATATGGGTATGCTATGTAAATGTTAAAAACTAGAACATTTCTCAAGAAATTTTGAGCGTTCCTGATGTCTCAGCCATACATTAAAGGTGGGGTAGCAGATGTTGGGAAAACTGTTCCAGCAAGCTATATTTTGAAAATACACACCCATGCCTTTTCTTCAGACCTCCCCTCGAAAGCACGCTTCAAAGTAATGGAAGGGTCTCTATTTGTTCACGTATGGGTGAACACGCAGAGGGGGAGGGCAAAATCCTTACTGATTATATTAAACTGTTGCTTACATAAACTTCTTCTCCCATCTGAGCTGCACGTTTTGATACCTTTTTTGTGTATGAGACAATGACAAATGACATGGAAGAAACGTAAGAATAAGTCACAAGATAATGAATCCCAGATTGTGTGAATGCCTTGCATGGCAGCCAGTGCCACAATGAGTTTGGATGGGTGAATGAGTTATGTCATGTAAAAGCACTTTGAGTGGTCAGGAGGCTAGAAAGGAGATGTAGGATTACACCTGCTTGCTTACTGTCATATTAGATTTATATGTGAAAAAAATCATTTGAACAAAGCTGTCTCTCTTTAACATCTATAGAACTTCAATAGATAACAGCCATGTCTGTGCTTTGTCTAAAACAAACATAAAGTGACACAAATGTTATGTTAGCATCTGCTCAAGAGGACGAAAAGCCTCTGTTGACTGTTCTCATGTACTGAGAGATTTTATTTAGCAGCTGAGTGAACTAACTGTAGGTGGCTGAGCCTTTTTAAGACCGACGTCAAATCAGGCCACCTGAGAGCAAACGTACTATTAACAACATGGAGTGTCTCATGAGGAGAGTCAGCCAAAGGGTACAGACAGCACAGTCAATTATTTAATGTTGGGACGGAATGAGATGACATGAAATAAATGCACACAGATAAGCTGATAATGAAACAACAGTAAATATGAGATAATGTAAAAAACATCAGCGGGCTAGTTTAGCATGTTAGTATGCTAACATGTTCAAATTAATACTAAAAACAACAGCTGAGAATGGTGATTAGTTTAGCAGGTTTTTGACAGAAACCTGATGGTGGCACCAGAGGCACCATGAATGTCCGTACAAATATGAATCCTTCCAACAGTGGATGGCATACTTAAGTTTTTTTTTTTATTTAAAAAAAAAACAAAAAAAAAAACTCTTTTTTTTTTTTTTTTAAATTATACATTTGTATTTAAAGGTCCAGTTGGTAGAATTTAGTGATATTTAGCAGCGGGGCTGCAGATTGCAACCAAGTGAACATCGCTCCCCTTCCTAGCGTATAGGAGGAACTATTGTGAAGTTTGTCTCTTGTAGGCTACTGTAGAAATATGAAGATTCATCATAAAAGAGGACCTGCACCATCTGTAGATATAAAGGCCTCATTCCAAAGTAACAAAAACATAACAAACTTCCTAAAAATCAAATCGAGTCTAAGGTCATTGATTGCAAATATACACCACAATATCAACAAAGTTGGCTCATGCATTAACTTATTTTGTGTTCTGTAGAGGGGCCCTGTGCATTTTAGTGAGTGCTCATTGGGTCCAAAATGGTACTGAAAGACCCTGATCAATCAATCAATCAATCAATCAATCAATTAATCAATCAATCAGCTTCCTCCTATGAGTGATGGCATCCTACATGAACATGTTTTCACAATTTGTCTTTGTATTTATTTATTTATTTATTTTGGGTGGAGGTTCTAACTTCTAACACCTTAGTCGGATCATGCATACTAGACTACGGCATCATCTAATCATAGCGAACCATTTAACACCCACCTCATGGCTATTCCCTAATCTTCTTCGGTCTGACGTCACGGTGTTCGCTTTCACTGGATGAACAACGTGACTCGACAAAACAATGTCCGGACTAATTATGTCACAAGGTGGTCCACCATCTCCTGTAGTGAGTATAAAGCGCCGTCTAGTGGGTGGAAACGAATCCAACCCCCTTTTTATTTCCAACAAGGCAGTGACTGCTTCTCTCGCTGGTGGTAAAACATCTTCAGGTTCAGAAACGTAAAGTTATTTTCAGCCTGATGAGGAGACTGTAGACTGTAGCTGTAGACTACTGCTGCTGCTGTAGGTGTCATGCTTTAGCATTTAATTGTCACTGATAATAAGATGTGTATTTGTGCGGTCCATCTGTGGAACGTGCATAGTTATTTTGCCTTTGACGTCAGGTGAGTGAAACACACCCCACCATCCATCCGGCTCCGGAGCAGGAGTCTGCTGAGGTGCGCACTCAGCGCGCCGCTCGGCCCGCCCGCACACTGCAGTGTAGGTTACAGTGCCTTCGTTGCGGCTGCTCGCTCCCGACACCCACGTCCCGCTGCAGACTTCCCGGACTCGGGAAGAACAGGGGAGAGGGAAGAGCTTAAAAAGCCATGGCCGAGTCCAACCCGCTGTGGGGATTCCCCCGCTTGCGCCGGGCCGCGGTAAGCTCCGCCGGGAAGGTGGGAGGCTATAAAACGGGACTGCAAGGATACTGCAGCAGAGACAGAGAGAGAGAGAGGGAGAGAGAGAGAGAGAGAGATAGAGAGAGAGAGAGACTAGCTGTTCTTTAAGACAGTTCAGTACTGCGACACGGAGGTTGGGATGTGTTCTTAATATTCTACAAATTGCAGGAGATGTTTAAGTCTGCCCAGATTCAAATCGCAGTTCAGTGTTAAGACTGTGTGTAGGGGACAATGGCTTGTGTGTTTTTTTCCTTCAGTGTGTGTGTGTGCGCGCGCGCCCTTCTGTATATGTGTGTCTTTGGACTGCAACTGTAACTGTTATAAGCTTTGGCACTGCAGTCTGTAACTGTAGTCTTTAACTTGTGCAGCTTTATGTAACATGCGTCAAATACCTGATGAGCACAAATATACATGTTGGGGGAATGCAGAGGAAATCTGCAATCATCCAATGATGTCCATCATGGCTGTCATATGAGTAAACATCCAGAATTGGCCTGATAGGGTTATTTCTGTACTGCAGAAAGGTCGATGAACGGGATAGGAAGCTGTGCGCATCTGCTCTGAGGTCAGCAGATTCTGGTTTAAAGGTCTAGTTGTGATGAATACACACCTGAACACAGCAAGCTGTTTCCTTTACTAATGTCAGGGAAACACATATGCTAATATACATAGCAGTTTTATAGGAGAGTGAAAACCTTTATTATTTTAGATGTTCCAGCACCAGTGTTCTAGAGGGGTAGTAAGGTACTATGAGCTCTTTAAGATATGATGGTGCCTAGCCACGAAGAGCTTTGTACAATGCAAAGAAGCAAAAATGGGAGAAATATGATCAGCCACTTCATATAGAGTGGAAGAGATGCAATCTGTGCAAACAGCTGAGAAATACTGTAGGTGAGGAAAGAGTCACACCATTTGATAGAGCCATTTGATTAGTTTTCCAAACTGGAAGTAATAAAAGAGCACTACTGACTGTCCTCATGCTGCTGTGCTCATAGAGTAGAGAACACAGATCTGGAAAGCAAACACAACATTGTATCGCTGCATCTTTTGGTTAAACATATGTTAATAAGAAAAAACACTGACATAAAGACAGACATAAACAAACAGAAGTTCAAATCCAGATAGCAGAAGCCACACAGTAAACAAAGAGAAAGAATGACAGCTCTGTGTTCATACAGATGAGGGAGAGCGAGGGCATGGGAGGCAGTCGACCCTGTAGAAGACTGATGAAACAGTAGAGCCAGTCAGAGGAGCTGACAGGTGGACCTGCTGAGACCTACTAGATTGACACTGAGAGATGCTGATGCTGTGTTGAGTCCTGCATGACTGTACAACTAACAACATTCAGCTACCAGTAGTTCTGACTAACTGTCCAACTCCTGTCAGTGTGTACTCCTCTGCCCTGATCCAGAGGCGTGTGGAAGATAATTCCACAAAGTTTACTGCATTGTTAAGCTGCCTCAAATAAATTCATGATATATAACAACTGTCCTCAGTCTTAAATTCTCAGTTGCAAGAGCTGGGTTGGTTTAAGTTGCTGTCTAATATTGATTTGCAGTTTATACATTTTTAAATACCATTACCTCTCCTCTCTCCTTGTGTCTGTTGTTCAAGGCCATGCTTTACTCGTATGATAATATTATGAAGCTGAACAAACAAATACGATACACTTCTTCCTCTTTCAGACCTCATTTCCAGGCAACCTGCATTTGGTCCTGGTACTCCGGCCCACCGGCTTGTTAAGCACCACGCCCAGTCCATCATCAAGCACTGACCTGGGCTTTCGCTTCAGTCAGGATGACTTCCTGTTAAAGATGCCGGTGAGAGGGGATTAAGAACAGAGAATTTAAGGATGGGAGAAAATGTTTATTTCATTTATGTCTGAATGACAGAGCAGTAGTTTAATATGTGCTCTACTACACTACACTACCCACAATCCTCCTGTCCATTTTCCTGCTCACCTCTTCGTTTCTCCTGTTAACAACTACCATACATGCATTGCTAACCTCTAAACAAACAAACTGGTAACATGATGCTGTTTTATTTGAACAATTCATCTCTCAGCACTCAGTACAGTTATGGCCTGGTAGCTGCTTTAGATGCCTTTGGCTCTGTGTTTGTAGGTGGTGATGCTGCGTTCTGTTGGTGACCTGCTGCGCTACATTGATGAAAACCACCTGACATCAGACTTCACTGCTAAAGTGGAATATTGCCAAAGTGACTGGATTGTCCTCCGCACGGTATGATTAGAGCTATATTCAATTTGTGTTAACACATGTTGCACACTTTCCAATAGCTGAACATCAGTAAAATAACAACTGTGAACACTATGCAGAGCATTGGATCGTCTGTAAAGAAGTGTGGTGACCACCGTATCTCAATTTAAGAAGTCTCCCTTGATGTTATTATAAAGAAAGACAATTAATCTCATTTTTGTTGTTAATAATTTGGCTAAAATTGAATTTACTTACTTAATTTGACAAATTCATGTTCATTTGTCTTGGAATGTGTGTCTGCAGGCCATTGAGACCTTTGCAGTAACAGTAAAGGAGATAGCCCAGCTGCTGCAGGGCTTTGGATCAGAGCTATCTGAGATTGAACTTCCAGATGAAGCTAATGCCATCGAGTTCCTACTGCACTCACACACACACCGATACCGACAAATGAAGGTTTCTGCTGGCTCTTCTTTCTCTCCCCTCCCACCACTCTTCATCTCTGTGTCTGGCAGTTTTTGTATTCAGTGTTTAATTTTTTGTGTTGTGTGATTTCAGGATAACATCCGGAATGTGCTGAAAGAGGGACGTCTTCTGCTGTCCAACCTGGAAACTGTCAAAGCCTCTAAGAGAGATGCAGAGGAGGAGAGGGACATAAGAGCAGACATGGACACTGTTCAGAGGTACAGAGTTCAGACATCCTCGAGAAGAAATTAATTGGACACAAGGCAAGTTTTTATTGTAAAATGACAACATACTTGCCGTTTGACACTGACATCTTATTAAACCTTCATTTCACCAGACAGTTTGTGTAACATATGTAAGATTGTTTTAGGCTCCTGGCCCAGCTCAGAGACATGGAGGAGGCATTTGATGGCTTCTTTGAGAAACACCACCTGAAGCTGCAGCAGTATCTCCAGCTACTGCACTATGAAATGAGTTTCCAGCAGGTGTGGTGATTGGTGTCTGTCCGCATCTTGTCATATAAGCCCTGAGTCTATGTTTCAGTGCTGTGATGATTAACTCTATGTTCGTAGATGGATGAGGTGCTGGAGAGGCTCACTGACCAGGAGAAGGACATCGCTTTTGTGGGGACCACAGTGGTTCAGACAGAACAACTGTTGAAAGAACTGGAGCTGCTGGACACACATGCTCAGGTCACAAACAATGTCACACATCATGCACACAATTACAGTTTAAGTTGAGTTTTGAAGGAAGCGATGGAGCAGAACAAATTGCATTTATTTCAGACACTGATTTGAAGATCAGGTTGGAGCATTTTAAACACCTGTATATTAGGATATCATTACAATTCTTGTTGTGATACCACAATATTACACTGATCAGCCATAACATCATGACCAGCTGACCATGTTTTGCTGCCAAAACAGCCCTGACCCATTAAGGGCTCTGAAGTTGTGCTATGGTATCTGCACCAAAACAATACCAGCAGATCTTATAAGTTGCGAGGTGGTATCTCCATGGATCAGATGTGTTTGTCCAGCACATCACATGTCCATGTTCATGCAGCTACGCAACCTTTTACACAAGGAGAAACTCTGATTCACTGTGTGTTCTGACACCTTTCTATCAGAACCAGTAAGAACTTTTCAGCAATTTGAGCTACAGTAGCTCATCTGTTGGATTGGACCACGCAGGCCAGCCTTTTTGCTCTCAATGTACATTGATGAGTCTTGGTTGCCCATGACCCTGTTGCTGGTTCACCTCTTTTCTTTTCTTGGACCACTTTGGCAATAGTAATGACAATAATTAATTAAAGCCGAAAGCGGCGTTGAACGGGCCCTCTTCGATGTGCGCAAGTTGGCATGTGTGCATGTTGGGCAAGTTTTAAGTCAATCAGATGAAGTCCCTGAGAGGGGTTTGTTAAAACAATATAAGAAGCAATCACTTTTTTCTCACAGGGTCAAATTTGACAAAATAGCCACACCCACACACACCCACAAAAATTCATAATTCTGATAACTTTTAATCTTCAGGTCTATATGAACACACCTACCAAGTTTGAAGTGACTTGGATAAAATCCCTAGGAGGAGTTCATTCAAATTGACCACACACATTAGCCAGAATTGGGTCAAAGCCTCAAATTTGACGGTTTGAATTGAGTGCCACGCCCACACCGTTTAATCAAAATTCAGAATTTTGATAACTTTTACTCAGGAAGTCTATATGAATGCACCTGCCAAGGTTGAAATTGATTGGATAAATTCCTAGGAGTTCGTTAAAATAGACCGCATGCAGGGGGCAAATTTGGATCAAAGGGTCAAATTTGATGGAGCACCACACCCACACAGTTTCCTCAAAATTCATGATTTTGATAACGTTTACTCAGGAAGTCTATATGAACACATCTACCAAGTTTGAAGTCGATTGGATAAAATCCCTAGGAGGAGTTCATTCAAATATGACCCATTCTCAACAAGCCAGAAACACCAAAAATGGTGACATTCATTGTTTCTGATATTTTCACAGTTTCAGCACCGTACGGTCAATATTGTCCGAACTGGATGTCATCTCAAAAAAGTGGTCTTTTCTATTGCCACTAAGAGGTGCTGTGAAAATCACCAAATGTTGTCATGGAAATGTGTTCTAGGCCAGACTGCTATTATATATCAGAGGATTGGGGAAGATTAGAGTATATTTTGCAAAGTTATAGCACGTCAAAATTTCATGAAAAAGGCAGAATAATAATACCGCCAAATACGGCCCCTGGAAATGACCCAGGGGTCCAGAACCAACATACTGGGTCCAGAACCAACTCCTTAAAAACTAGATCTAATTTCAAAGCCACGTCTACCCAGAAATCCTGGATATGCACACAGGTCCATACAGTATGTAAAAAACTACCAACTTCCTTATTACACTTCATACACAGAGCTAATTTCTTTGGGTTCATTTTATGTCTGAGTTCAGGTGATATCTGAAAGCGATGTAGTAACTTAAATTGTGATTCCTTTGCTCTATTACATATGGATATGTTTCCTGGACCACTTTTGATAGGTACTGACCACTGGGAACACACCACAAGAGCTTTGTAAATGCTCTGACCCTATTTGGCCCTTTTTAAAACTAAATCAAATCAAATCAAATCAAATTTTATTTATATAGCCCAAAGTCACAAAACACATTTTGCCTCAGAGGGCTTTACAGTCTGTACAGGGAGTGACACCCTCTGTCCTTCGACCCTCGGTTCGAGTGAGGAAAAACTTGCCCACAAAAAAACCCTTTTAACAGGGAAAAAATGTGGAAGAAACCTCAGGAAGAGCCACAGAGGAGGGATCCCTCTTCCAGGACGGACAGACGTGCAATGGATGTCACATGTACAGAACAATCAACACAAACATATTGTACAATTACAATGAATTACAATAGATGGTAGAGTTAATTACAGTAGCAGTGGAATCTGTGATAGAGGTAGAGATAGACAGATGCACAACAGCAATAAGTCATTAACCAACTAAGCTGTAGTGGAGATGGTAGCAATGACAGTAATGCTATATATTGTGGACGTCAGCAGCAGATCACAGCAGCAGTCACGATCCATGAGAACCTGCTGGACGAGAAAGCACAGAAACTCCGGGGAAGAAGTTTAGTTAGAAACATGCATTGATGATAATGATGATTGGAGAGAGAGAGAGGGAGTGAGAGAAGGTTTTCAGCAAAGGGACGTCAAGTGGACGTCAGCAGCTGACCACAGCAGCAGCCACGATCCATAAGAACCTGCTGGATGACAAAGCACAGAAACTTCGGGGAAGAAGTTTAGTTAGTAACATGCATTGATGATAATGACGATTGGTGGGAGAGAGGGAAGGAGGGAGAGGGAGAGAGAGAGACAGAGAGAGAGAGAGAGAGAGAGAGGGAGAGGGAGGGTTTTTCAGTAAAGGGAGATGTGACTACATCTTCAACCAATACCATGCCTGACGGCATAACCCAGATAACCCCGGCAGTCTAGTCCTATGGCAGCATAACTAAGGGAAGGCCTGAGCCAGCCCTAACTATAAGCTCTATCAAAAAGGAAAGTCTTAAGTCTACTCTTGAAGGTGGTGACCGTGTCTGCCTCCCGAACCCAGAAAGGTAGTTTGTTCCACAGAAGAGGAGCTTGATAGCCGAAAGCTCTGGCTCCCTGTCTACTTTTGGAAACTATAGGAACCACAAGGAACCCAGCATTCTGAGAGCGCAGTGGTCTAGAGGGGTAGTAAGGTACTATGAGTTCTTTTAGATATGATGGTGCCTGGCCATGAAGAGCTTTGTAAGTAAGGAGAAGAATTTTAAATTCTATTCTAGATTTAACAGGTAGCCAATGCAAGGAAGCCAAAATGGGAGAGATGTGATCTCTGATCTTGGTTCCTGTCAGAACACGTGCAGCAGCATTCTGAATTAGCTGCAAGGTCCTAAGAGACTTATTGGGGCAGCCTGATAATAAAGAGTTACAGTAGTCCAGCCTAGAAGTAACAAATGCATGGACTAGTTTTTCTGCATCCGCTTGGGACAGGATGCGTCTGATTTTGGTAATGTTGCGTAAGTGGAAGAATGCAGTCTTTGAAATTTGTTTTATGTGGGAATTAAAGGCCAAATCCTGATCAAAAATGACTCCAAGATTCTTTACGGTGGAGCTGGAGGCCAAGATGATCCCGTCTAAGGTAGCCAAGTCTCCGGACAAAGAGTTTCTGAGGTGTTTGGGTCCAATTATAAGAACTTCAGTTTTATCCGAGTTCAACATCAGAAAATTGTAGGTTATCCAATTTTTTATATCCCTAAGGCACGCTTGCAGTTTGGCTAAATGATTGGTTTCATCAGGCTTGATCGATAAATATAATTGGGTGTCGTCAGCATAACAATGGAAATTAATAGAGTGATTCCTAATAATGTTCCCTAGAGGAAGCATATATAGACTGAATAGAAGTGGCCCTAGTACTGAACCTTTGGTATGCATGGAGGATTCATCATTGACGTGGACAAACTGAGTTCGATCTAAGAAATATGACCTAAACCAGCTCAGGGCGGTTCCTTTGATGCCAATCTGATGTTCCAATCTCTGTAAAAGAATTTGATGGTCTATGGTGTCAAATGCAGCACTAAGATCTAACAGGACAAGTACAGAGATGAGTCCTTTGTCTGATGCCATTAGGAGATCGTTTGTGACTTTGACTAGTGCGGTCTCTGTGCTATGATGGACTCTAAATCCTGACTGAAAATCCTCGAATAAACTGTTCTTATGAAGAAATTCACACAGCTGATTAGCTACAGCTTTCTCAAGTAGCTTAGAAAGAAAGGGAAGGTTTGATATCGGTCTATAATTGGCTAAGACCTCTGGATCTAGAGTGGGCTTTTTAAGAAGAGGTTTAATTACAGCTACTTTAAAGGACTGTGGTACATATCCTGATAATAAAGACAGATTAATCATATCCAGTAAAGAAGGGCTAACTAACGGTAAAATATCCTTGAGCAGCCTGGTTGGAATGGGGTCTAGGAGGCAGGTTGACGACTTAGATGAAGAAATTATCGAAGTTATTTGATGAAGGTCAATGGGAGAAAAACAGTCCAAATATGTATCAGGTTTTGCAGCTGATTCCAAACTTGCTGTATCAGAATGCAGATCAGTGCCAGTCGAAGGAAAGGCATGATGTATTTTGTCTCTAATAGTTCTAATTTTATCATTAAAGAAGCTCATGAAGTCATTACTAGTTAGACCCAGAGGAGTAGATGGGTCAATAGAGCTGTGGTTCTCTGTTAGCCTGGCTACAGTGCTGAAGAGAAACCTGGGGTTGTTCTTGTTTTCCTCTATTAAAGAAGAGTAGTAGGCTGTTCTGGCATTACGGAGAGCCTTCCTGTAGGTTTTAAGATTATCTTGCCAGACTAAGCGAGATTCTTCCAGTTTAGTGGCACGCCATTTACGTTCAGAGTTACGTGCCACTTGCTTTAATTTACGAGTCTGCTGGTTATACCATGGTGCTAACCTCCTCTGTTTAATTATCTTCTTTTTCAGAGGTGCAATAGAGTCAAGCGCTGTCTGTAATGACCCTGTAGTACTCTCAACAAGATGATCTATTTGTAAGGGGCTAATGGAGGCAGACAAGTCCTCTGCTACATTGAGACATGGCATTGAATTCAATATTGAAGGAATCAATTCCTTGAATTTGGCAACAGCAGTGTCAGATAAACATCTGCTGTAAGAGTTTCTACAAAAAGGCTTATAGTCCAATAATATGAATTCGAAGGTTATTAAAAAATGGTCAGAAAGAAGAGGATTCTGTGGATAGACTATTAGATGATCAAGTTCAATGCCATATGAGAGAACGAGATCAAGAGTGTGGTTCAGACAATGAGTCGGTTTATTTACACTCTGACAGAAGCCAATTGAATCTAATAAAGAGATAAATGCAGTACTAAGACTATCATTGTGGTTGTCCACATGAATATTAAAATCACCTACAATGATTACTTTATCTGTTTTAAGGATCAAGCCTGATGCAAATTCTGCAAATTCAGATAAAAATTCAGAGTAAGGGCCAGGAGCTCTATATATTATAACAAATAGTATTGGCTGTAGCATTTTCCATGTTCGGTGAGTGAGGCTAAGAACAAGACTTTCAAATGAATTATAATTTAGTTTAGGTTTAGGATTTATTAATAGACTTGAATCAAATATGGCTCCAACTCCACCACCTCGACCATTACTTCGAGGAATATGAGTATTACAATGACTGGGAGGGGTGGATTCATTTAAGCTAACATATTCACCCTCCTGCAGCCAGGTTTCAGTGAGACAAAATAAATCAATATCATAATCAGATATTAATTCATTGACTAAAAGAGCTTTAGAGGACAAGGACCTGATATTCAAGAGTCCACATTTAATGCTCTTATTTTGGACTGGTGGAGATGTTGATTTAATTTTTATTAAGTTTTTATGATGAACTCCTCTTCTGTTTGTTTTATCTTTAAACAATGTAGGTGGACGGGGGACAGACACAGTTTCTATACTAAAGTATTGGGTGGGCAGCTGCTCTAATGGAGGCGCAGAGAAGCGTGTAAGACTGCAGCTCTGTTTCCTGGTCTCAACTCTGGGTTGTCACGGTTTTGGTCGTCTAATAAATTGGTCCATATTTCTAGATATGAGAGCTGCTCCATCCAAAGTGGGATGGATGCCGTCTCTCCTAATCAGACCAGGTTTTCCCCAGAAAGGTGTCCAATTGTCAATGAAGCCCACATCGTTTGCTGGACACCACCTCGACAGCCAGCGGTGAAATGACGACATGCGGCTAAACATGTCATCACTGGTCACATTGGGTAGGGGTCCAGAGAACACTACAGGGTCCGACATCGTTTTGGCGTATTCACACACCGATGATACATTAATTTTAGTGACCTCCGATTGGCGTAACCGGGAGTCATTACCGCCGACGTGGATAACAATCTTACTGTATCTACGTTTAGCCTTAGCCAGCAGTTTCAAATTTGACTCGACGTCGCCCGCTCTGGCCCCCGGGATGCATTTGACTATGGCCCCCGGTGTCGCTAACTTCACGTTCCGCAAAATGGAGCTGCCAATGACCAGAGTTGGCTTCTCAGCGGGTGTGTCGCTGAGTGGGGAAAATCTGTTTGAAACGTGAAGCGGTTGGTGGTGTACCGTGGGCTTCAGCTTGGGGCTATGCCTCTTTCGGGCAGTCACCCAGCCTCCCGGCTGCTCGGGAACTACCGGGGAAGGGCTAGCTGAAGCTACCTTCGGTGGTACCGCACCGGCTACAGGGGACTGGCTAACTATAGCAGCGACTGACTGTTCTGTGGCGCGGTACCGTGCCTCTAACTCACTGAGCCTCGCCTCCAAATCTACAAATAAACTACATTTATTACAGGTACCATTATCACTAAAGGAGGACGAGGAGTAGCTGAACATGTGGCACACAGGGCAGGAGAGACGAGGAGAGGAGAGAGGAGAGCAGAGAGGAGGAGAGAGGAGAGAGGCCATTGCTATAGCTAGGCGAGAGTGTGACTAAAAGAGACAGGTAAAACTATCAGATTGCGGTTACTAGAGTTTAAGAAACCTGTTCGTGAAGACAGAACAAGTCTTAAGGCAGTGTAGAGTTACGTAGACAGTCACGCAAAGCACGTCCAGGTGTCGCACTAGTCAACAAGATGATCTTCCATGTTAGGGAAAAACATGTCCAGGTCCCAGCATTTGCCTGTGGCCCAGCTGGCAAAGCACTCGACCCCTTTGCCTCTCCATGCAGGTGGTGGGCCCATGGGGCCCAGCAGGGTTGACCACCAAATGCCTGCTGGCAAGCTTTCCTTCAGAAGAAGGCCTTGGTTTTTGGCTCCAGAAGGAGGCCCTGGTTCCCCTGGTCTGTGCGAGATCCTGCAACTCCTTGTAGTCCATCTCATAGGGGGACTTTGGAAATTACATTTCATCTTATCCCTCTCCTGGGACCAATTTGCCTTGGGAGACCCTACCATAGGCCAGTTCCCAGGATAACAGGATTTCTTGGGATGCTAGTATGGGACCCCTGGGTAAACCCAAAACTCACTTGAGGGACTATATAGCCCATCTAGCCTGGGAAAGCCTCAGGATCCCACAGGAGGAGCTGCTAAACCTGCTGCCACCATGACCCGATACTGGAAGCAGAAGAGGATGGATGGATGGATGGATGAATGGATGGATGGATGGATGGATGGATGGATGAACACTGAAATCTTACTTGTGCCCATTTTTCCTGCTTCTAACATGGTGACTTTATAGACAAAATGTTCATTTGCTGCCTGATATATCCCTCCCACTGAAAGGTGTTGATGACAACAATACAAGTACAATAACAAGTATTATTCCCTTCACCTGTCACTGGTCATAGCTGATTGGTCTATAAATAATGTATGGAGTATGGTCCACAATATACAGCATAATTCTTCTATACATATAGTGTATTTTTAGTAGTAATAATGTGCCAATATAGTACATATTAATACATACAGTACATACATGTAGGATCAAGGGAACAAGATGTGTTATAGAAGTTATAATCTATACTATTATTGTGTGTATTTCTTTGTTCACTTATCAGGGACTTTATTATAACACAATATAGTACTATATTTATATTACTCTCGCAGTGATTGCTAAAAACTCTTGATGCTACAGGTCATGTTTGCGGTGGAAGAGATTGATTTTATGTAAAATCTAATGGCAAACAGTCTTCAGGGCTCATGTTGTATGTTTTGTTGTATGTATGTTTAAGTTTTTTTGTAAACCATAATTGTCTTTGGGTATGTGGAAACATGAAACCCGATCATTCAAATGGATGTTGATTTCAGATGAAGTGTAGCATAATGGTGTCCAAACTTTTATGCATGTGTTTACGGATCAGGAGGAGATGGCTCGTGCCCAGGTGGTGATCCTTCATGGTCACCAGTTGGCTGCCAACCACCACTATGCCCTGGCACTCATCATCCAGCGCTGCAATGAGCTGCGACATCACTGCGACATCATCACGACTGCCATACGCACCAAGCGAGCCTCGCTCAACCGAGCACGAGACCTACTGCACCGCCTTGAAGGGGTGAAAATGCTGACACACATACTAAAAGACTCACACATATGTTTATTCTCAGAAAAACATGCGTGCAGTGCTACTAAACTGTATCCACATCTCATTTAAGTTTCCTCACATGAAATAATTCATCAAGTTAAACGATCTGTGTAATATGGCTTAAACATGTTTTTTTGTGTTATTGTATCCTGTGTTTGCACATGTGCAGGCCCTTCAATGGTGTGATGAGGGTGCCTATCTTCTGGCCAGTCAGATGGTGGACAGGTTCCAAACCAGAGAGGGAGCTCAGGAGGCGTTGCAGTACCTTAGCGCTCACCAGGAGATGGCACCGTCTGCACTTAAAAACAGCAAGGACACTCTGAGCCTGGAGTTCGAGGCCATTCTCACCCCACAGCTTCAGGTAACCCAACGCTACTGACGGCATCACACAGATGATCCACCACTCACCTCAACCTACACTCTCTTTCTTTCTCTTTAGTCCCAAATCTCCATGGTAACAGAGAAGCTGAACTCGATGCAGTCCATGATCAGAAACAGAGAGCAGTGTCTGAGGAAGTTGGCGGACGTACAGGTCAGACCCATTCAGCCTGTAGCCCCCAGGCCTGAACCTGACCAGATGTTGCGCTGCAAGTCACCCCTCTTTTCCAACAAACATGGTACGACCCTATCCAATGGCCTCTTTTTCTCACATTGATCTTCTTTTCTCATGAAAATCAATGTCAACATTTGAAGCAAAGTGTGATCTTGATGTATCTGACACATATTTCTAAAGTTTAGATTTGTTTTCATGACTTTTACTCTGTCCACTGACTCTTGGTTACTAGGATGTAGTTGTGATACAGTCATCTCAGTTCCATTCCTGCACTGACAAACTCTCATGTTTCCTCCTGTCTGTGCTCCCTCTCTTTTGGAATTTGACATTTAGCCCCATGTTTTGCTCTATCCTGTGCGTCTGTATGCTGTCTGCATCTCCTCTGTGCTCCGTCATCACTAGTTGTGTTTGAGTATTTGCTTGATTCTCTTCACAGGTGTAGACTTTAATGTCCTAAATTCCAAATTCTCCTTTGACCTGCTTCCTGGGAAGAGAGCTGCAAGGAGGAACAACAGCCAACGCAAGGTGTGTGTGTGTGTCCTCTGTTAAATTCTGTGTTAAGTTCTGATGACTCTTTAGACTTACTACATGATGTCAATGTAAGATGAAGTTTCAAGATGCAGACATTTAAAAAAATGTTTTGCAGGAATCCCATATCTCGATTTGAGTTCTTCAAAGAGGAATATATATACACTCACCGGCCACTTTATTAGGCATACCTTGCTAGTACTGGGTTGGACCCCCTTTTAACTTCAGAACTGCCTTAATCCTTCGTGGCATAGATTCAACAAGGTACTTGAAACATTCCTCAGAGAGTTTGGTCCATGTTGACATGATAGCATCACACAGTTGCTGCCGATTTATCGGCTGCACATCCATGATGCAAATCTCTCCTTCCACCACATCCCAAAGGTGCTCTATTGGATTGAGATCTGGATTGAGATCTGGTGAATGTGGAGGCCATTTGAGTACTCATTGTCATGTTCAAGAAACCAGTCTGAGATGATTTGAAAAGAACATTTTTTTCTCCCTTAAAGTTGCCTGAATGAAGGTATAATGTGCATACTTGTACGAACTTTGTAGTGAAATTCTAGCTCAGATATTTATTTTATTACACTATTGTGAAAGCCTTGACATCCCTGAACAATATATGTTTGAGCTGTATTATTTTTAAAGTAATCATTTATTTTCCATAAATTCCGAGTCCTTAAGACAAAAACACTGAAGCATCACCTTGTGTAATGACTCAGAGACTGGTATGTTGTAATGAGATTGTACAGGTTAAAAGGAGACTAGTGAATGCTTTAATTTGTAAATGTGGCCCGGTGTTAGACAGGTGTAGGACGGTAAGGATCCAGGTTAATGGAGAGTACAGACTTGTTAATCCATCATTAAGAGTCATTAAGAGGACCCGGATGAATGACCACTCCATCCCCGTGCTAATTCTGTCTTCAGCTTCAGTTAGTTGACCAGCCAGTGCTTTCAGTTCACCCTACACACCCTGAATAGCGTTAAGGAGGTTGCAGATTTGGCTGGTGGTCTCATGGGTATTTTAGTTGTATCTTGAGTTTAGAGAGAGATAATGATGGTTCACCAATTCCCTGAGGCTATCTGATTGATACTATGTGAATTTTACACAGTAGCATTTTGTCTTTCATAGGTTTATTTACATGCTTGGGAGGGGAAGATGAGGCGAGGGGTATTCAGATGCCTTTAAATCTGACACACTGGACCTCTTATTACTCATCATTGCTATTGCTTTATATTTGTTTGGTGGGCATATTGAGTGGGACATTCATCATTAGATAATGTGTATTGTGATGTGTTTTTCTGTTAATATCTGCAGTGATTGAAATATGCCAGAACTTGTCTTACAAATGTGTCCAAAGCTCCGATCTA
Organism: Nibea albiflora; assembly: GCA_014281875.1. Taxonomy (NCBI): domain Eukaryota; kingdom Metazoa; phylum Chordata; class Actinopteri; family Sciaenidae; genus Nibea; species Nibea albiflora. The sequence continues at coordinate 23,524,879 of CM024807.1, read as the reverse complement.
AGATACTTATTTCATGTTTGTTTTGTGAGATTGAGGTCATACATGATTTCCAAGGCAACCACAGCTGTCTGTACGGCCCCAGCCCTGAAACAGATTCAGAGGCAGAGGACAATCCAGAGCAAGTCACACGGTATGCTGTCTGTCTGTCTGTCTGTCTGTCTGTCTGTCTGTCTGTCTGTCTGCCTGTCTGTCTGTCTGTCTGTCTGCCTGCCTGCCTGTCTGTCTGTCTGTCTGGCTGGCTGGCTGTCTCTTATCATATCTTATCCTCACACTCACAGCCATATTATGAAGGAAATGATTGCTACAGAGAGGATCTACGTGGACGAGCTGCTCTCAGTCCTTCTGGTAAGTTTATTTGATAGTTAGTTTGATTTATGATGCCTTTTGTTAGATAGTTTAAGGGACAACAGAGGGAAGAAGGACAGATGGTAAATGGACTGTACTTGTATAGCACTCAGTGCTTTACAGTACGCATCTCATACACCCATTCATACAGTGATGGCAGTTGGCACCTTGCATGGCAGATGCAAGGTGCCAACTGCTCATCAGTTTGAGGAGCAATCTGGGGTTCAGTATCTTGACCAAGGACACTTCGACATGCAGACTGAAGGGGATCGAATCTTCTGATTAGTGGACAGCCTGCTCTAACTCCAAACCACAGCTGCCGCCAAATACAGCCAGATCTCATGATGTACCAATTCATTTAGTTATTATTCTTATCAAGTTCTCCTGTTTTGTTTTTTATTTGCTTTCCTTTCCTCTCTCCACTCATTTTCTCTCTCTCCTCTCTCTCCCCCTTTCCTTTCTTTCTCTCCCCCTCTCACATTTATCAGGGCTACAGGGCAGAAATGGAGGACCCATCCATGTCTAATCTTCTTCCTTCAGCTCTTCGCAGCCAGAAAGACGTTTTGTTTGGCAACATGCCAGAGATTTACCAGTTCCACAGCAGGCAAGACACACACACACACACACACACACACACACACACACACACACACACACACACACACACACACACACACACACACACGCATACACACACAGACACACACACTGAGCTCACAAGCTGTCACACAGTCATCCTCCCTTCTCTGCCACCAGTCCAATTTCCTTTGATTTTCCTCTTGGATTCTCCATTCAGGATCTTCCTCCAAGATCTGCAGGGTTGCCTGGAGACACCAGAGAGGGTGGGGGCTTCTTTCCTGCAACAGGTGAGGAAGCACAAGTAGAAACATAGGAACTTTATGTGAAGTGATATGACATAGCATATCTAATTGTACATTTGTATACTTGTGTATGTATGTGTGTGTATGAGCAGAAGGAGAAGTTCCAGGTGTATGAGCGTTACTGCCAAAACAAGCCTCGCTCTGAGTTGCTATGGAGACAGTGCTCTGATTCGCCCTTCTTTCAGGTACAGTATATTTAGGATGATCCACTCTCATGTTGACACATTTGTATTAGTGTTGATGGGGCACAATCTTGAAATATTTCCTGGTAAATCCAAAATCTAATTATGCCAATTATTACTTACATATTATAGCAAAATCGGACTAAGATGGATCTCTCTCCTTCTCTCCAGGAGTGCCAGAAGAAGCTGGACCACAAGCTGGGTCTGGACTCCTATCTCCTGAAACCAGTCCAGCGCATCACCAAGTACCAGCTGCTACTCAAGGTTCTGCCTATCTGAGCCAGTCACTGATTGAGGGTCCTGTAGAGCTGCAGCTCACACAATGACATGCATGTCTAAATGATTTTGTTCATAAGGTGCCATCATAAAGGCAAATGATTGGTAGCAGTATTACAACAGTATTAGTAGTCAAACACTCTATCTAGCTGTTTTGTCATAATGAAACAAAGACACTTGCTCTGAATTCTTGCATGTCAAAATTTTAGTCAATAGATTTGACTGAGGGAAATGTAGGTTTCTATCTAATCCAGCCATAACTCGCTTTATCAAAAAAATCCAGGAGACCACTTGTGAAGTTAAATTCTTTACTTAAAGTCAAAACGGTGATACAAATACAAAAAATCCTTTCAAATCAAATCAAATCAAATCAAATTAAATCAAGTCAAATCAAATCAAATCAAATCAAATCAAGTCAAATCAAATCAAATCAAGTCAAATCAAATCAAATCAAATCAAAACAAAACAAACAAAACAAAACAAAACAAAACAAAACAAAACAAGTCAAGTCAAGTCAAATTTTATTTGTATGGCTTAATTACCTCTCAGTAAACTCTCTTCATGTGGGATCATCAATGGACAAAAACAAGTTATTAACATTCCAGTCAATTACAAATGAAATGAACATAAATTAAAGTATGAGCATATATTTAAAATCTAAAGAATCATATAATCAGCCTTTTGCATCACTGCTAATATGAAGTGTTTATATCAACCAATTAAACATTAACAATTGCATTCAGGCTCCTATAGGAAATACAGATTCTTTGTTTTATACATACATCCATTTTCTATGACCACTTACCATCATGGGGCTGGAGCCTATCCCAGCTGACATTGGGTTAGAGGCAGGCTATATCTTGGACAAGTTGCCAGTTCAGCAAAGGACACATAGAAACAAACAACTATTCACACTCACATTCACACCTACAGACAATTTAGTCTCACCTATTGAGGTACATGTCTTTGGACTGAATGAGATATGTAGTGTAAAAAGTGCTTTGATTGGTCGGAAGACTAGAAAGGCACTATACGTACAGTCCATTTACCATTTAACTGTTGGAGGAAGCCAGAGTACCTGGAGAGAACCCACACAGACACAGGGAGAACATGTGTAAAATCCACACAGTGAGGCCCAGCCGAGGTTCAAACCAGGAACCTTCTTGCTGTGAGGCGACAGGGCTAACTGCTGCCCACTTTATAATTTGTATGTTGTCCAGTCATCCTATAATGTTTGTGCCTGTGTGACTGTAATTTTAGGCATAACAGGGTTTTGAGCTAAATGTTACGATCACCATGCTAACCTGCTCAAAATAATAATGCTTGTTTACTTTAACATCTTTACATACTACAGTAAATGAATGTCCGAACCAAAAATCGTGTAGTTATTCAGAAATTTTGCAACAAGAAACCTTAGTGACTCACCAAAGTCATCAAGACTCGTTCCTCTGGAGAATATGAATGTCTGTACAAAACTGACAGGAGAAACAATTCATTCAGAATAATGAATGGACAAATGAACAAATGGACAAATGGCAAGACAGAAAGGACAGAAACACATCATCACATTGACTAGATCTATTCAAACAAAGAGATTAAAGCAGACCAGCTTAGATAACCTGAACCTGACCTCTATGTGTCTGTACATGTTCAGGAGCTGTTGAAACACTGTAAAGAGGAGCAGTACCACTCTGAACTCAAGGAGGCTCTGGATTCCATGCTCAAGCTACTGAAGTCTGTTAATGACTCCATGCATCAGATAGCCATCACTGGATATCAGGTTGGTATTTACTGTGCTGACACTGTGAAGTGAAGGACCATTCATTAAAATGTCAGTTCAGATCTTTTTCTGGTTTATGCTGAAAATGATATGAAAATATGAATATGAAAAATAATTCCAATGTTTGCCACAATATATTTATTATCAGCAAAAATACACACAATTATACATGATTATAGCCTCTAAAGTGAGAAATAAAGTCATTGTACAGTCCCACAGGGACATGCAATGTGTATCTCATCTTATCTGTTTTTGTTTGTCTGATTTGTAACTTATCTTCAGAATTTCCTCAAAAATTGCAAAGTGCATCACAAAAAAAGCTCCTCAAAGAGTGAAGGATCAGATTTCTACATTTCATTTCATTCATTCAGCTTCTGGCAGAAAATGAAAAAAAATGCTAAAAATGAAACAATAGGCATGTCAAATATTTTGTGTGGACCTGCTTACCTGTTAGTTGTTGATGCAGTTTGTCTTTGTTACCGTCCTCTGTCCACCTGTCTGCCTGTCCCAGGGTGACCTCAGCCAGCTTGGCCGAGTTGTGTTGCAGGGAGGCTTTAGTGTGTGGATCAGCCATAAGAGGGCGGCTGTGCGAATGAAGGAGCTGGCCAGGTTCAAGCCCATGCAGAGACATCTCTTCCTCTATGACCACGCCCTGCTCTTCTGCAAGCGCAGAGACGAGGACACTCATGACAGGACACCTTTCTACAGCTTCAAAACCTGCCTAAGAGTATCAGTCTATAATACATTCACTTTATTAGCTACAGCCAATGCAGCCCATTCAACAGCATTACAATAAATCCTCCATTTATGAAGCTTATTATGTTTTCATACTGTTGATCTGACTTAACTAGGCTTTTTGCAGGCAGCGGTTTGAGCTTCTGTTAAATGACACTCAGAGCAATTTATGATGTAAATCACTGTAAAGTCAGCAAGAATGACAAGTTAAAGGGAATATGAATGTAACTTTACTCTCTTCCTTTAGATGAGTTCAGTGGGAATCACAGAAAACGTGAAAGGAGACGTGAAGAAATTTGAAATCTGGTATAGTGGCAGAGAAGTAGTGTACATAGTTCAGGTATTTGATCTTTTGCTTCCTATATTCCATCTCTGTCTTTCCTGTTTCATACAGTCTTGATGTCTGAACCTTAAACTCATCTACTCATATACCTCTTCTGTGTTATGCTGTGTGTGTGTGCGTGTGTGTGTGTTTGCTTGTCTTGTCCAGGCTCCCACAGTAGAAGTTAAAGTCACCTGGCTCACAGAGATTCGAAAAATTCTCACCAACCAGCTGAAACTGCGTAAAGGTTTCTATTTCAGCTATAATTCATGTTGCCTCTGTGTTTGCTTGTTTCCTTTGAAATTATTTTCTTTAATCTGTGTGTGTTTTGTGAAATGCAATATAGAACTGTAGATCACTGTAAGAGTAGCTTGTAAGAGATGAGAAAGATGTTTGAGCATTCTTACGAGTGTGTTGTGATAGGATCCAGTTTGGATTATTGGATTCCTCTAAATTGGATCCACATGTCAGTGTCTCTTCTCTTCTCAGATGAGGCTCCTCCTCTTCCACATTCAGACAACCCCGTCTCTGACAGGTGACCTCTGCATGATCTCTCTATAACCCTCTGTGTCAGTCAACTCACTTTTAATTCAGTCTTAAATCAGAAATTGATTTAAAACTTGATACATGATGAAAATTTAATTTCTGAAAGGACTGACGATCAAAGCACATTATTATAACAAAGCATCATGACTACCTGTATGCAGGATGTTCAAGTTTGTATGTGTCTATGTGATGTATCATTTTCATTACCCTTGAGAACTGTGTTCGTGACTACATTGTTCTGTCCAGCATGGGGCTTAAACTCAAATCCACTGAATTTCAGCACAGTGGAGACAGATACATGGATACACTGCACATCTGCACCACACTAGTTATCCACATCACCTGTCATTTCCCAGTGTGTATCACTCTCTGATTTAATGATCATTTAGAACATCTGCATGAACATCTTGACAGGCTGCTTAAATAGTTATGTGATTGAATCGAGGCTTAAGAAAACATTTAAGCATCACAGAGCGAGGAAAAGATAAGTTGAGTGCGAATTTAGATGTATTTGACTGTGTTGTGAAAAGTATTTTTCCAGGATTTTACAGGTGTTGCTCTGAAGCCTGTTAGTTATTGAAAGTACTGGTTCTGGTTCGAGGATAGTGTCTGTACTGTACAGGGTGCTGGTGTGCATTTGTGACATGTGAAACATGTCTGTCTTATGGGTCTTTCTGAGTCTTACTAACTTACTAACAGATGGAGGATGAGATTTTTTGAATCAGTTGTGGGCATGATATAGATGAACAGAAGGTTATAAAGCATTTGCAAGTAATCTGACAGGTAGCAGACGGGTCGGTGTTAACATATTCAGACAATTTTCATTTCATTTCTATGCATTAGACTATATGACAAGTCTTGACCAAGGTCAAGTCTTGACCAAGGCCAGAGTGTACCAAGATCAAGACTTTGAGGGCTTGAGACTAAGTTAAGGCCAAGACTAAAATATTGCAGGAGTCAAGAGCAAGACCAGACAGTTAATACCATAGTTAGCTAGCTAATATGTGCGGTTGCTACATTAAGTGACCTCATTAAGCGTTGCTTTGAAGTATTTACAAACCACTGTGTGTTCTTCTGGCCGCTGTTCTTCAGATGAACTTGTTGGGGTTTAGGAAACTGAATTTGATTCCAGAAGATTTGGCTGATGTCTCCTCACAGACAGTTAACAAATAAATGAGTTAATTAATTAATTAATTAAGTGACATCCCCACATCTGTGGTCTTGACTGGTCTTGAACTAAAATCTCTTTGTCCAAAACCAAAAAAATAAGGTCTATTCTGAGGTGAGACCGAGACCTTGGTCTTGAGATGACTTTGAGTACTACATCTGTGAGACAAACTCACCCATCTACAGCTTAAAGCAGATTCAACCACACAGGGCTTATTTGCAAATGCTCTTTAAACAAGGCCTGGTATGTGTGCAGAATACTGTGTACTCCAAATAACATTTCCATATATTGCAGCGATTTCTGATATAATTGATATCCGTGTTTTAAACTCAAACATTCTTTGGGATCAGACGCTGAGATATATGTGACTGTGAACTTGTGAACTTATGGAATGCTGCTTTCTTTTTCAGAATGTGGATGAGTTGTTTTGTGACACCGTGGATGTTGTTGTTCGTCTTGTTTGTTGTGGTCGTGTCTTGTTCCCTTGGTGATGTGCTTTAGTGCATCAGAGATGTGTGTGTCGTGGGGCGGAGCGTCGGTGGGAGGCTGCTCAGCGTGTCTCCCTGTTCCTCACAGCTCCTCGGCAATAAGCTACTCCAACAGATACCGGGGGGAGGAGTCCATACACACTAGCCCTGCCCATTCAGACCCCGTGGTTCACTCACCTCGGAGGAGTGAGTTGCCGACACACACAAATTTACACATCAATTCTTTTTTTGTATTTTGGAATGAACAAAAGATCACAATGATCATGAGTTATGATACATTAAGTGTAGCGTTACTGTTTTCAGATGTCTGAAATGTCTTGTTGCCCTCAGCTTGGCCTGTCCCTGCCCACTCAGTGGCGATCTGTGATGGCCTGGAAGACTGGGGAGCTACAGACCTCTCCAACGTATCTGACTCGGATGAGGATGATCAGCCTACCCCGCTGGTGAGAACTTGTTCGTGTCATGGCACAGGTAGCACTGGAGAAATGAATGGTTGTTTTATCTAGCTCCATGGGACACATACCAGCTATTAACAGACCACAACAAGTGCTATCAGATGCCAACACCTAGGATATAGGTCCTGCCTAAACCATACATGACAATCGACAGCTCAGTGAACAAATCCAGACAGAACTAAACTAAAACACTTGGACGAGAGCCATCAGTGTTTTTCATTTCCCTTTCTCTCTTCTCTCCTTCCTTAGCAGGCTAATGTCAGATAAGACCTGATCATGCACTACATCTTCCAGCCTGGTTTTGGATATAGATTTGGGACTGTTGTGCATGTGGAATAGTATCAAAGTGCACTTCACTTGTCTGTCTTCTGTTCCAGGTGGCGGGAAGATACAGGGTCATGGTAGAGAGCAGCATGGCCAGCACTGATGACATCATCTTTAACTGTGGTGATGTCATCCAGCTGCTGCATGAGGAAATGTCAGGAATGTGGTAAAGTACAGCATGTGTTTTAGAAATGAGGCCTACAGACACTTTAAAATAAAGAAATCCAAACAAAACTTGAATTCATATTGTATGTGTGTTGTTTTGTGTTTGTGTAGGATGGTGAGAAATATGAGTCGTGGTGAAGAAGGCCGTGTTCTGTCTGAAGACCTGCATAGGATTCTGGGAGAAACTTGCTAAGAGCCAATCAGAACAGAACAGGATTGATGTGTCAATTCTCCTTCTACTTAAGTCACTTATATGATCAACCATTTGCTCAATACTACACACAATACTAACACACTCTCAACTTCCTGACCAAAAGGGGGCACGTGCCTCTGCCGAGACATTCATCAGATCATCAGACTGAAGCACATCGACTGCAGATTCTACTCTTCAAACTACTGTGACGCTTTCACCTCAGAAGACTGTAATAATGCAAAGCACACATGTGGGGCCCTTCTTTTTCTTTACCTTTTCCAGCATAATACAGTCGATTATTTTGACTTATAACTGAAGACGTTGAAACAGCAGCTTTTATTCATACGTACAGAAACTTCAAACTTCAGGTTCTATCATTTCTATTTTCTTATGAAATATCACAGAAACCATGCATATGCCTACTAACATATCATTACTGTCCATGTGCCAAACAGCTCAGCTCATAATTGTGGCTTGTTTTTTTCATAACACTGTAGCTTTATTTTGCAGTGTCATTGTTTTCGATGAATTAGAGGGAGTGCATGCGTTCTTAACTTATGCCTGAAATCACCATGGATACTCAACCTCTATATGGGAAAAGCTAATATTTTAGAATCTGCCAGGTGGTAATATTGAGTCAAGATATTGCAGGTCCCTCTCATTCATAGAAGTAGTGGCCTTTTTGGGTTAGTGTTAAAAGAAATGCTGCCAGTGCATAACCTCAAAAGATATATAGCAGAAAAAGTACAGATGTAATTAATAACATTAATAATGGATACTTTATTTCTATTGGCCTTGTGCATGGTGCCTCAGTAGGAAGTTTCAGTGGAGCGGAGTCATTGGATAATGCTGTGTGCTGTGCTTCTCTTGCTATAACCAGTGAAAATGTCTCCTGAGAGAAAAGGTGTATTGATGCAGCACTGCTACTCCTCAATATGAACTATCTGTAAGAGAAAGCACTGCAGTCCCTATGCAGAACGAATGCAGTGTAGGGAGACATTTACACTGGCAGTCATTGTAGCTGGTTGTTGTAATTTAGTGTGATGTAATCGTGTGATGAGCTTTGATACATGAATTGCAGCTGTTTCAAATGTTAATTTGTCCATTTATTCTTTATTTCTGTTGCTGTTGATGGTGATAATGTGTTCTCTTATTTTCATTTTGAAATTTGAGTTTTTTTTAATGTTGGCAATTTTCCATTAGATGAATGCATCGGCTGTTATTACCACTGAGATGAGACAAGCTTCATGTTCTGTTTGTTGGCTGCTTTGCATGGACAAATCACTGCACATGCCTTTTGCTCATACCTGCACTGCTGTTTTACACCAACAGAAACTAGGCTCAGTGTTGGATAGTGACTGTAAGTGGAGTTGTGTTGAATTTTAACCACCAGCTGCACTATTACAGTTACATTGTCAATTCATGAAATTATGATACAATTAGATTTTTATTTCTTTCAAGGTGCCCAGACTGATTATCTTGACATTGTCAACAGTTAAGCAGCTTTGAATCAAAGAGTGTGAAAAGTGGTTATGAAATCACTGCCACTTTACCACTACATGTGCTGAGGGTTCATCTCTGAAGGGCAGGAAGACGGACTATATTATATACAGAGATTACTGACATCTTGGGACTCAACTACATCAAACTGTGAATATGTATATGGTACAAATCGAATTTTAGATGTTAAACACAATGTTTGGACTGTTCACTCAGCTATCAAGTTTTCTGCTATATCTCTGCATCTCTGGGCTTTATAAATCTAAATTAAACCTGTTAAACCTAAATTAACAATAATTCACAAATCATTTTCACAGTATTTAACCCACATTGGGAACATTAGAGTCACTAGATAGTGGATGCCAGACTGTCTAAATAAGTTGTGTCCAATTAAATTCATTAATCGATAATCTTTCATCTTCCTTTCATCTTCATCTTCTTGGACTCTTGAAATCCACCTAACACCGGCTTTACTGTAACATCACAATATGTTGAGTCAGGCTATAATATGTCTTTTCCACAGTAACTTAAGCTGTTTGCTACTTTTGCTCATTTTGCACTATTTTTTATTTTTTTTTTTTGATATTTTGAATCATTGCGAAAGCTTGCATTATAATGCATAAATATGTATAATTATTTTCCAAAATATAAGCACAGGGATATTTGATTTGATTCATCCTGACTGATGTGATTTCTTCCATGTATAATATGCCTGATTAGACCTTTTCTCATGTTAGCATAATGCATACTGTGCTGCTGTTTGTTGTGTTGCTCCCGTTAGGACAGCTTACATCTTTATCATTCTTACATTAAGATCACACCAAAGCTATTTGTTATAGTGACTGCTCTCTAATGAGACTTTGACATGCCATAGCAGCAAAACCACAGTGTAACTAATAATTAACTGGGGCTGCACTTCATTTAGCTTTCTGTTTTCAATCTGAGCCATACGTATGACGTAATCCAAAGACTTACCAATGTACCAGTTTAACAGAGAAGGTGAAATTGCTCTATTATTTAGGATGCATTGACAGACAGTATATTATTGTTCATACAACATAGTGAAATAACACAAGGAGCAGAACAGGAGTGAAGCTTAATGGTTTCAGTGAGTGCAATAACATTGTAGCTGATTGATTTAAGGGAATTGTATATGCTTCAAACATGTGGACTGCTGCTTAATAATTCATCATATTTCTTGCTGTTAACATTTGCTGTGGTGGTGTGTGTTTATCTAACATACAGACACAGAGTACATTTGACCCAGAGCGAATGAAATGCAGCACTTTTATAGTAAGACAGCTGTCAAACAATATGTAAATGAGTAGGGAACATAAAGTAAGAGAAGGGACTAGGTAGGTAGTAAAAGTAGGTAACAAGGGCAAGGGGAAGGTGGGCTCCTCAAGTCAAACCAACAAATTGTTAAGAGGCAAGAATGACACATATTTAACATGTCACAAGACCAAGGCCTAAACACCAGGGGGCTGGTTTCAAAGGTGTGTATTGTCTTGAGCTGGGACCAAAACAGTAGGGTTAGGGAAAGGGTTAGGCTTAGCTGTCCCTAGACATTAAGTCTCCACTGCGCTAAATGTGTTTTTTCTTCATCGCTGTGCCAGTGGAAATTCCAAACACTGTGCAAGTGAATTTATCCAGGTGACACCACATCATTGTCAGCATAGCACTGTAAATCAGAGCAAAGGTCTAATTAAAAACACCAGTGTGCTGAGATGCAGATGTTCAACATTTGATTTAGCCTCTGATTAAAAATGAACTACTCCAGATGTAATATTTCATTTTACATAGAATTTCAATTCAAATTTTGGATGAAGATCTATAGGGTTATTTTTCATGATTTCAAGAAGCATACAAATACTTATTTTAATTTTACATTTTATTGGAGAATTAAATTGAACATGATTTTTCACTTGCTTGCAACTGTGTGTTTAGTTGTCTGACAGCTGTGTTGTTCCTACATGGCTCCATGTCATTTAGCTTATTTCAATTCCTGTTGTCTGACTGATCCATCTGTAATACCGGGAGACTCGAGTGTAGACACCATACTTCCCATCCTTGGCGCACTCCTCCCCCCAGCTGACGATGCCTGTCAGGAACCAAGTGCCTTTGTAAATGCTGGCATGTGGCCCCCCACTGTCCCCCTGACATGAATCCTTCATCTGATCTCGAAAGCCAGCACAGAACATAAAACGCGTGATGTGGTCCCGGCTGCTCTGTTTACATACGGTTCGATCCACATAAGGGACCTCCAGCTTCTGAAGTTTGGTGGCCTCAAGGCCCAGGAACTTTATCCGTCCCCAGCCGCTCACCATAGACGTTTCAGAATCCCTCAGTAGGTCCTCTGTAAAGTCTTTGGGGCCAAGGCAGATGGGACGCCGTTGGTTGGACAGTTCCACAGGTGTCTTAAGCTTCAGTAGTGCAATATCATGGTTATAAACTGACATGCTAGAATTGTAAAAGGGGTGGATGATCTTCTCTGCAACTCCATGGTCTCGCTCTGGACCCTCATTGATGTTCACGTCATGTTCACCTATAAGTGTAGATTTACACTTGTTTAATATAAATACAGAATTTTCTGTAAATGATATGACTTCACGTCATATCATTTTGCATATATTTTCACAATACAGTTTTGTCAAACAGACAGACCTTACATGTTCCAATAACAATACCACGGACATCCTTCTTTTTGTTTCATGTGGAGCCTAAATGCATTTGTTGATGTTTAAGTGGTTAAATTATAGTTTGTTGATTATGAAGTAACTGAAATATTCACAATGACGCAAACGGTTAATTACATGATTCTTTAGATTTAAAATGTATGGTTATATTTTAAAATATGTAAATTTAATTTGTAATTGACTGGAATGCTTTAGAACTTATTTTGGCCCTTTGATGATCCCATATGAGGGGAGTTTAGCGGAGTTACAGAGAGGTAATGAACCCAGTGAGGCAAGCAGAGAGAATGATTGTTTGTTTTTGTATCACCTTTTTTGACTTAAAGTAAAAAATGAAACTTTCTAAGTCATCTCTGGGAATTTTGTGGATTTGGATATGTACAAGAGCGATGATAGAGCATTAAGCTATATTAGATGGAAACCATGTATTTAAAATATTAAAATAACATTACACTGGTCACACAGGAGCTTTTTTTCTCTTTTGAGAATACAGAAATGGCATTCTTACTGGGTCAAGAGAAAAAATGCTAATATTACTGTATAACCCATTAATAACTATAATTTATAGCTCTAACACAAGATTTAAACAAAGCATTTCATTGTGTATGAGTGGGGATCCAATGGTTTTACTCTGTTATAAGGTAAAGTTATTAGTACTTGGTCAATATAGCATCAAATCAGTACCAGTACCAGGATTGAAAAATTCAGTGAATTCAGTAATTTAAAGTGTGTAAACCCAATGCAATGTTATTAGATTAGTGTTAGAATCATGAAAACATGAACTATTGATCGTCAATTGTTAAAACATGGCTTATTGCATAGCATGACTTGATTGATTTCTAAGCAGAATTGTTTTACTTTCATTTCAGTTTTTCTTAATTCTTTATTCACTTAATTCAGTAAATTGTGAAAAGAACTTGCAGGTGCCAAATCTGTTTGATTAATGTAATCAATAAAAAGTAAACATTTATCTTTTTGTTAAAGATGTGTTACTGAGCTGTATCTGCAAGTAGGGAGCCTCCTCTATGTGTTCATGAACACTCTGGACATACGTATTGACGTATATCTAAAATTGCCAAAATCCTTAAAACATCGCCCAGATTTAGTGATTATGTAAATCCAATTATATGTCAGATTTCTCTGGTCTCCCAATGAAATGTTTTTGGAAAAGTTGGAATTTAAAAAAAAAATAAAAGTAGCGTAAATGTTCACCATTGGATAATCTCAAGCATCTGGCAGGTGTCTGCAAGTCATTTTACATCAGTGAACTAATGAGAGAAAAGTCATGCTTTGGGAAATAGTCAGTAGTAATAATTTGTAGTTATTGTAAACATGTAAACAACTGATTGTAATGATTAAGACTGTTTTCTGTACTATATAGATATATAGTGTATAGTGTATAGATATATAGTGTGAGTATGTTTTTTCCTACCCACTCTGACGAAGAAATTTTGTTGAGCGGCCTCAGCCTGCGTCAGACAATGTGCAGCAGTAATGACCCATAATTCAGTGAGCAGAGACCCTCCACAGAATGGCTGTGCTCTACCAAGGGTGGCTGAGGGACACATCAAGACCACCTGCAAACACATTCACACACACAAACACACACACACACACACACACACACACACACACACACACACACACACACACACACACACACGCGTAAATATTGTAATACATACAAAATGCTTAGTAGAATGAATCTCTCTGCAGTACCTGCCAAGGAATCTCTCCATGCTTGGCCTCGTTGCCTCCCACAATCCTCTGGTCATCGTTCTTTTCTTCTGTGATGGAGGGCAGTGTGGGTAAAGCCCAGGAAGGCACTTGCTTTGTCTCTGTGCCATTGCTCACCTCCCCACTGCTCAAGACCTTGGATGGATTCACAGGGGAGCTTGAACGTATGTCTACTGAAGAGGCCGCAGAGATGTTGAGCAGGTCTGAGTCATTCATAGAGAGGTCGTAGTCGTCATATAGCTGTAGCATAGTGTCATAGTCATTATGATGCAGGGTGCCACTGGAATTGTGTTTTCCTGTAGGGCTGTTTGCCAGTGACCGAGGGATAAGGCTGACTTTGGTGACAGGGGTGGAGCTCACAAGACCACAACTGAATTGTTCTGTGGGGAAATGGAGGAAATTATTAAATTATAGTTTTGTTTCCTTGACATCATTCAAATAGTTCAATATCAGTTTTATTCACATTTTGAAGGATTTTCTTCCACCATTGTTATTAGAATTCTGGGACAATTTTTAAACTTTGAACTATGGATCCTGAGCAGACCCCAGTGCCAGTTTTTTTTTTTAAATACATGTGAATGGCTTTTAGTATATTTAAATAGGTTAGTAGGTTATTGGCATGATTACTGCACAGTCTTTGGGATTAAGTTCAGGTTGCCCAATATAATTTGTTTTAAATGCTGTTTTTTGTGTCCTGGAGTGTTCACGCTGTCAACAATGCACATAAACAAACTTGTTTGTTTGACAGCTATAAATTACAACACACAATTTATCACCAAAGGGGTGAGAAATGTTACATCAGTAGTGCAGTTTTCTCTCTTATTGCTATTTAAACAAGACAGCTTATACAGTAAATACACAGTTAATCTCTTCTCTCTCAGAGTAGATTTTTATGTGCAGTAGCCAAAACTAGGATTTTATTTATTTTAAGGGGACCTCAGAGCTGTGCTGAAAGCTACAAATGAACTCAACACCTGAAGAAGCACTTTGCTGAATGCTGTGTATGCTTCGTCATTTTCTCTTACCTGTTGGTTCACAGGTCTTCTTGTCAGGCCCGAGTTGGTAACCAGCTGCACACTGACACACAGTTAGCATCTGCTGCATCACACAGAAATGGGAACATCCACCATTCTTGACTGAACACTGCTTGGCCACCTCTGGAAAAAGGCAGGAAAGCAGAATTAATCTGTTGTTCTTAATCATTTTAGCACTAATGATGATGACTTAACTAAAAAAAAAAAAAGAATATATATATATGTTAGTGAAAAAAATGTTTCATGCTCACCAATCTCACAGTTCTTGCCGCTGAAGTTTGGTTTGCACCAGCAGACATATCCCCCAATTCCATCTTGACACACTCCTTCATTTTGGCAGGGGGCTGGCTTACACTGGTCACCATCTAGACATAAGTTTGCACACACACGTTTTAGAGGTGACAGTGCACTTTAAATTCACAGTAACTTGTCTTTCACTTGTCTTACCCCTGTGCCTGGCCCAGAATTCCATCTGAAAGAAAAATCGTACACACAAGAATTGATTTTTGTGTGTGTGTGTGTGTGTGCGTGTGTGTGTGTGTGTGTGTATGTGTGGTGTGCAACTTACAGTTTTCTCATTATCCTCGAAACACTCCCTGGCCTCCTCCATCGTGCAGTCCTCCTCTATGCACTCGCGCTCCAGGTTGTCTTTGTAAAGTACTTCTTCAAGTTTGCCGCTGTTGTATCTGCGTCGACGAAGGAGCACTGTGTGTGCCGTGTGCTGAGACACAAACACACCTCCTGAAAAGGTAATAGAAGAAAAAGGGGATGTTGTTGAAACAGCTCTGACAATATTCATTCCAACAGTATTAAAACTTTTATTTATTTATTTCTATTCTATTTACTATTCTATTTACTTTACTTTTATTTCTGTTCATTTGTGTCCATGTGCTATTAGCAATTACAGTTTATCACCTGAAACTGAATTTCTTTGATACTAAATATATAAATATTTAATGATTTACACTTTTATTTCTGATTTCTACGATAATCTCTGGATGCAATGGATATTAGAGATCAATATCATCAGAAAGAGCAAGTCATTCTGTGTATTATATCAGTGTGCTCATATATTAATGGCTACATGCGTGGGTTATGGTGCAGGACTACTTCCAGTCATTTCTATGAATGTTTAAGTATTTCTTACCTGTGTTTTCCTCTGGGGTTTCAACGGGATGTCCATACACGTCCAGCACTATACTAGCAATGAAAACCAGTAAACAAACACCGGCCATCTTGTCGTTATCAGTCAATCAGTTGTCCATCTGCTTTTGAACTAAAACCTGAACTGAAGTGCACGTCCACCAACTCCAAAGTACAGCAACGCAATGTTTGCTCACCTGGGAGACTGCAGAGTGGGTGTATGTTCACATTTGTGTGTGGTGGGTGGAGAGAGAGAGGGAGAGAGTAAAGTGACAAAGTTTGACGCAGATAGTTTTATTCAGTCATGGCAGATTGAAATTGAGCAACTGCAAATATTGACCATTGATGAGAAAGAAGGGCAGTTCAGGACATTGTTGTGTGTCTAGGTGTGTGTGTGTGTGTGTTGACATCACCAGCCGTTAATAAACACTAATGTTGTTTACTGTGATGAGTCTTGTCTGATAAGCATTTTGCAGCATGGCTTATGTGACAGTTTCAAACTGAACATAACATCATGACTGAAGGACTAAACTGGTGATGGCTAACCAACCAGATGACCAAGACGAACCAGACCATTGTAACCTTCCGCAGCTCTAACAGTGTGCTGATAAAAAACTGGGAGATTCAGAATATTTACTCATCAACATTTACCAGTTCACCTTGTGGACCAGTGGCTCAAAGACTAGACTGACTAGAAGGGGAAAGTGGGTCTCGGTAATGAGCATTGAGTAGGCAAAATGGAAAGGATCACAACCACAGATAGGCTTTTTTCTGTGTGTTATATTCTATTGAAACAATTTTATAAATAACGAAAATTAGAAAAAATAATATTGCATACACAATGAGATGTGAATCACAAAAAAACAAAAAACAACAACAAAAATATAATAATACAGTTTCTCAATAAGAAGTCTCTGTTCTCTCAGTCTCTGTTCTTTTCCGTGAGTGGCTCGCCAAAACCACTGCGGCTCCTCTCTACCTTATGGAGGTACCTAGATGGAGGAAACCCCCAGCAGAAGAAGTTGATCCTATCACAGGATTTCCATACAAGAAAAAGACCCGGCCAGAGGTTCATGTATCAACACACACATACACACTCCAGGCAAGGAATACACAGCTCAGTCCAGGTTTTTGTTTCGTCTTTGCAACCCGTCGTTAAAACCGGTCCGCTTGGCAACTCACAAGGGAAAATTTAATGGTGCTCGCTCTCAGCGTTTCTGTCTGCAGCAAAAGCTACGCATGCAGCCACATCTACGAGGGTCCGAGAGAGAGGGCAACAATGGTACGTACGCCTTGACATTGTCTGATTGGCCTAGCTACGGCACTTCACGTGAACTCCTCATGTCACCTGAATCTTGTACACTTCGAGAAAGGCACTTTCATCACATATTGAAAATGAAATGAATGAAACACTCTTTTAAACACATAAATGAATTTTATGAATTTATGAATAATTTATGATACATGTCGATCTCTTTCATTTCGACCTATTTATGATTTTAATCATAGATTCTATTTATTCATGCAAGATTGTTCCAACCCAAACTATTTATTCATCTGTTCATCTATTTATGTGACACAAAACATGAACTTATTAACTTATTGTTCCAATTAATCAAATGATGACTGGACTTTTATTAAGAGCCTAGTAACCCGGGTAACACCATCGTGTTAGTGAAACAACAGAAGAAGGCATAGACAAATGTACTGTAAATCCAGTTAAATAAGCTTAACAGAGGCAGGATAGGATACACCTACATTTTATCCTGTGTCAGCGAGTTTCAGATTTTCAGATGAGAGGTCTTCAGTATTTATACAAGACAGTTTCATGTTTATACATAACTGTGAATTCACTCTGATAACTAAAATTCAGTTCAAATTCAATTTTCAAGGGTCCTGCAGGAATTAACGAGACAAACTTGATGACAGTTCACATTCGGTAACATCTTCATGTTATGTAACATGTCAGACATGTTTTCTCTTCTGTTCTGCCTGCAGAAACGTTTGGTTCAAGTCTGTTTCATAAGACCATCCTAAAGGCTTCAGTTTGTTAGCACTCAGTACAAAGAAGTTGCCTACAACCTACATCAAGAAATATGGTCCAGCGTCTTGTCTCCTCATGGTGGTAGAGTTTGGGGAGTACAGTCTTCAGGCTGGTGTGGTTGAAATCACCAGAAACAATAAAGGGTGCCTCAGGATGTGTAGTTGTAGTTGCAACATGCAGTTATTTCATGGCATATTTAGCATTAGCATCTGGGGGATATGTAAACACTTAACCATGGGAAACTCTAGGTTAGCAGAGCAGTGACTGTGCACCAAGCTTCTTGTTGGAATCCTCACCTGCAGTGCCCTCTTAGCTCAATTGTGCCATTGGGGATGCTGCTGCTGAGCCATGTTTCAGTGAAGATCATGATGCTGATCCAATTGTGGGAGTTGTTCTACAGCTGCAGCTCATCCATTTTGTTCGCCAGAGACCGAACATTGATGAGGAAAATGCTGGGTAGAGATAGCTCATGAGGAGTTTAGCTTTATCTAACAGGACCCACTATACTTACTATGTTTTACGACAAACAGGGTTGAATATTGCCAAAAAAAAAAAATATATATATATATATATATACAATGTACATAAAAGTACTTGAGATTGGTCTTGGTCTCGAGATTAGTCTCACACTACTTTTTGAAGGTCTCAACTGGATTTTATATTATTTTGATTGATTATGATTTTTAAAACCACAAACGCAGGAATATCAGTAAACTGTACATTGCCTAATTTAACCATAACTGGATGCAAAACTCCCTACTTTAAATGTAACCAATAACTTGATTCATGTGCTGTCTTGGTTGTCACACAGCAGTGTGTAAATTCTGCTACACTCTGATGGCTGGGGCCACTCCTTCAGAACTTAGAAAGGAAGCATAAAAGAAGAAAGCGCACACCTGCGAGGTTAGATTACTAATGTTAGCTATGGGCCTATGTACTAAACCTCTTCACCCCTCACCCAAAAAGATTTTGAAAATATAAGCTATGCATATTAGCTGTAGTCTGAACTTGGTCTTCAATACTGAGTTAGCTATAGCTTAGTGGTGTGGTGTGGGTCTGGCATTAGTTACTTCATGGTGTTAGTGTCATGGAGCCAATGACCCCAGTAAAACATAGGAATGTCAGAAATAGTAACATTTTTCTAAATATGACAAAAATTCTGCGTTCAGTCTCATTTATGTCACTTTTGCTCGATGTCCATGATGATGATTGCTTGCTCACGCCTATGGAGTGTAAGTACAAGCAACAGGCCAAAGTGGCATTATTAACAAGGCGTTTTCTGAACGTGACATAATACATTCAAAGCTTAACCAGTTTCATTCCATACTGTCACTTTAAGATTCATATTTTGCAAATGAAGTCATTTTTATACATAAGGCAAACTTGTTCTGATTATTTATATTATAAGTTTTTGGCCGATGCCCCTGTCAGTGTGCATGCTCAGTGATTTTCACAGTTCAGCCTCATTGAAATGCAACGCAGAGCTAATTACAAGGGAACCTAGAATTGTTAATTAAACAAATTTTAAAAAGCAGCTAGGGGGTTATAACCCCCTAAAATAAAATAGAATAATAAAAGCACAGGCATTCATGCTATTGGTAAATCTTCTTCATGCTATCCTTTACATTATCTCACATGACAACTTTGTCTAACTCTTGTATAACAGCTCTGTGACATTCAGCTACCAAATGAGCCACCAGACCAAAGCACAGCAAGCTCTCGGCCTCTCAGCCTCCCCTGGAGGATTACTGTTCTGGGACCAGCTGCTCCATTAGAACAAAAAGTGCAACATATGACTGCTCGGGTTCATCAGCTGAAGCCGCTCTGATGAAATGCTCCCAGAAAAGCATAATTCCTCCTACAGTTCAAAGACATGCAGGTTAATTGGTGACTTTAAATTGTCCTTAGGTGTGAATGTGAATTAATGTTTGTCTCTACAGTATGTGTACTGTGATGAACTGGTGATTTTGTCCAGGGTGTACTTAAGTAGAGGCTCCAACCCTCTACAACTCTGATAATGAATAAGCTGTTCCAGAAAATGAATGGATGGATTGATGGATGGATGGATGGATGGATGGATGGATGGATGGATAATCCTCCTTGGTGTAACAGGTGCATAGGGTTAATTAAATCACACCAAGACAGATAAGATGACAGATGAAGTGTCACAGCACAGGAGAGGGTGTTTTATTAAATTGCCTCTGAAACATGTTCTTGTCATCAGTGAAATATCCCTCATTATGTTCTTATGATGAGTTCTTATGTGACAAGCAGGTTACTTCTCAACACAGTGAAAACAGTTTGCCCGGAGCTCAGTTTGAAAACCCTCCACTTGAGGCTGGGTGCAGAAGTGAGTCAGTCTCCATAAGTTTCCATGTAAAAAATTCCAATTCACAGCAGAAATAAACATGTTTACAGCCTGGTAAAAAAACAGTTTTGGTCTCTATAACTAATTTCCCCGTTCATGACAACTGTACTGAGGGTGAATTTTTATACAACTCACCTGTTCAGATTATATTAAGGTTTATGTTATGCAGGATTACGAGCATGGCTGCTTTGCTTGACAGGGTGCCATCACAGATGGTTTGTTTGAGCAACCAGGCTTCATTCAGACCACATTAGGCCCACCAATAATCCACATCTTTGCCCATTCTGTGGTCCAGAGCAACCATGCTAAGCTTTAGAAACCTGTTGTCCCTGTTCCTTCTTGTTCTCTGTTCTGGATTCTGTTCATTAGACTCTTGTTTTGTTTTTTGTTTGACTTTTCCTTTATTCTTGGACTCAGTATGTATTTGCCTGCAATCACTGGCTTTTGTTTCTGTAACTAAGTCATTAAAGTTACTTCTGTTGACCACCTCTGTTTCAGCATTTGGTTCCAGTTGAACTGAAATATGTGAATTGGTCTCAGATGAGGCATTGGCCTCATGAGTCAAACAATAGCAGTGAAACAGTTGTGTGATTATACTGGGAAGCAGAGGGGAGATTTCTGTATTGGCTGATGACAGGATGACATGAAAAAAGAGGTTATTGACTTGATCCCAGGCCTGCATCCAGAGTCTTCATCACTTCACCTTCTCCAAATCTGTCCAATGCACACCCAAAGTTCTAAGATGATACTTGCACGTCAACGGCCACTATAAACTCTCCATATTTAATAAACTGATTATGTGTGTGTTTTTAAGCCTGTCTTTGCTTCAAATTATTTTTGCACACAGTCTGTTGACAATCACATTATATAAATGCTGATGTAATCAACCTGCAGTTTGCAGAAATACAAGATTTACTTACATTTGATAAGCAGCCATGCAACAATACACAGTCTGGACGGGATTCTATACACTAAGGACAAGCTTTCCCAGCATGCTTTTCCTGGTTTAAACCCTCTTTGTTATGCCTTTCTGTGCCTCCTCCTCCAGCAGCTCCCACAGCACTGGTGGTTCTGATCAGTGATCAGCAGCAGTTAACTATAATTGTTACTTAAGGGATGATCAGTGTGCTATTGTTATATTTCCTTGTATTTTTTCTTCCTGCTGTAAAGTTCGTAGTTTGAGAGGGGGTGAATTTAATGACTTGCATAAGTTGCACTAAAACGAAGGATGCAACCTTCCTTCACCCCATCTAAATCATTTTCAGCCAATAAGTCATCACAAGGCTGACGTTACCAGGGGGCTGCTGGCTCAAGGCCAGATGACCTAGCTGTCAGTCACAGTGATTTGTGTACAGCCCCACCCTTCGTAACTCACAGTCTAATCAAACAGCCTTCAGTGCTCAAGATCCAGCTCACAGTTTGGGTTTCCTTACTTCAGTGTGTAAATTACAACACCTGGTAAGCAGTTTTAACTTATATTTTCAGTCTCTTCTGCTCTGTCTGGGTGGCTTTAAGAAAAGCCATGTACAGCACAAATTGATTACATGATCAATACATTTGCAGTTTGCAGGAAAATCGATGTTTATCTGACTGAAGGCAACCTTGTGAATATGGCGACCTTCTGTCAGTAAGAGCTAAACTGTGCTTCCCACCATTGTACAGTACCTGACAAGGACATCAGTTTGATTTCACCTATTTCACCATTTCAGTAATTAAAGGTTTGTGAGTTTTTACTTTCTAATTACCCAGAACGTATTTTAATAACTCAATAACTTCATTAAGTAACATAACATTTGTAACTGCAGATGACTATTATGGACTTCATTAGCTTCATTAGTGTCTCATTTTCCACATGCACACAAAGTCTTTAATAGACAGTGGTCACACTCTGCTGTGGTGATGGGCTCATGGTGTCTCCCCCACAGCCCCTGGTGCTGGTTCTGTGCTCTGTGGACCAGTTGGGACCCCATACTGATGACAACCTATTTGCCCAATTATATGATTTATTATATTACAACCATTATAATTATGTATGTTTTTAATTATTTGTGGTTTTAAAACTTCTAACATAATGCAATGGTGTGTGCGTGTGTGTACTTGCATGTAAGCTTGAGTGAGTCTATGGATGTACCTGGGTGGGTGTAGGTATTGTGTATATATACGTATGTTAGGTTATTTGTAGTATATAATATATTAGTATATGTATTTGTTTGTAAATGTATTTGGATATTTTTGGTGGATATGTATGAGTATTTGTCTTGTATGGCAGTCTGACTAATTCTGATAATGGCATGTTGATTTGAGTTGATTTGATGTTGTATGTATTAAATCTAAATGAATAAAACAGTGGTAATAATAACAAATAACATTGGTCCTCTGTTTCACACTTAAACCTGAGGAGGCGTAGTGACCGTTTGTAAGTAGCCTCCTTTAATTCTTCAGATAATGAAGAGTTTAGTGCATCGCGTGCGTAAACATTTGTGTCATCTTTCTTTGTCTGTATGCGCGCGTGCGAGTGCCGTTTGTGTGTGCGCGCGTTGAGCTCACCTGCTGATTTGTGGAGACGGAAGCACAACGAGGGCTGTGTGAGGATGAGAGAGGGAAAGAGAGAGGAGCAGAAGGAGGGGAAGAGTGTGAGAACTGGACTACTGTGAAGAGGAACAAACGTGAAGATGATGGAAACGTAATGAAAACCTGGACTCTTCATCTCTCACCTGAACTTTTATTCAACAAATAGCAGCAGCCACAGAGCTCCATGAGCGGAAAAACGAAAGGCAAAGAGGACCATGCCGCCAAAGGTGAGTGATGATGAACCCGGGTCAGACAGTAAAGGATCTTTCCTCTTTTTTTTCTTACATTTCTGTCTTGTTTGCACCAAAGATAGAAGAGCCTCTGCGCTAAAGCTTTGCTGAGATCAGCACCTTTTCTCTTTGTCCCCTCGGTCCAGAGCAGAGCACACACACTGGACTACTTTACAACATATTGAATGTATGTTTCCAAACGTAGGCAAACGTAGGAAGACAAAAACTCATTTGAACTGTTTTAATTGTGCGGTTATTACAGAAACAGAAGGACAGCCATCAGCCTTACATGATGCTTGTTACATTGTGCTCAAGATCAAAAATTGAATATAGTGTGTGTCGATTTTGTAAAATCAGTAGCATGGGCTACACTTCCCCCACAGAGTGGCTCTCATCTCGTTCATTTTGTTCCCTCTAGAGTGCAATAAAATTAACACGCGACACACCGCAATGGAAACTGGGAAACTATCATTGCCATGGAGACAAAAAAAAAGGGTGTTGCCTGCAAGCTGAGCGCGATCACACATAATGCATGCATGAGACATGTGCTCATTCGTGAAAAGAAAGTGCAGCAAGGCCAGATTTATATTTTTCCATAACAATCTAACTGGAATTTATGTTTCATTTGTTGGCTGGCTGTTCACTGAGTTCAAGTGGAGGTATATTATGTATATTTATTATGACTACAGGAGCATTAAATGTGCTGCCTTTACTGGGTAGTCACACAGCCTTTTGCCAGAAGTTACTGTGAAAACAGATTCAATGACAGTGATAAGAAGAAAGAAAAGAAGATTCTATAAGCAAGAGTCAGAAATGATCTCTGAAGCAAGCAGCTGGATTCACAAAGGTAGAGATTAGTTGCCAGGTGGAAAGAATGAAAGAACAACATTCTAAAAATAATGTAGTAAAGTAAATAAGATTAAAGGCTCAATCCCATAGAAAATGGGCTGTGCACTGTTCTTTAACAGGGGACTGTTAGCCATGTACATTTACAACCAACCTGTGAGTCTTCATCATAAAAGATCTTTGTCTCATAGTTGTTTGCTGGGCAATGTCTTCTTTGCCTCATTTTAAGTTCCATATATCACCATGAGCTCTTTAGACTGGAGGGCTGTAAGAGACAGTTCACTAAACATTTTGACAGTTGACACAAAGGTGACATTTCTGTCTTTTCTGAAGTCTTTTTCAGTTTTCCAAGCGATATTACTTATAGTATTAGTAGTACAAAAAATTTACTTGATAAAATACAAATCAGCAAATAAAAAACAGAAATGATAGAAAAGTGTAACTTCATGCAGATAATGCTTAAAATGAGAGCATTTGAGGAGTGGATAAATGCTGGCTTGGTAACTGATCTGATTAAAGCCTGAATGTCAGTTTAACTAACATTGTGTAACTATTCCACCATAAACTAACAGATTTAAATCATTCTGATGCTACACTGACCTGTAATCAGGTGAATGGTATTCATATGTTCTTGCACTATGTAACTTTGTGTTCCAGGTAGCCATGAGAAGTATGCTTTATGGCTCTAAGTCACACCGCATCAACTATTTGACGAAAGCAGAAACGAAAGAAATTTTTGGTGAAACTGGATCATATTTTATGGAGAAATGAACTGGTGGACAGTGAAGTAAACTGCTGCTGGGCACTGGAGTGTAGTGTTTGTACCACAGATTTTAGACCACCTGGAAGACGGTGCCAGAAACAGGGCTGGACAAGTGGGCAATGTAACTGGGCTTCACAGCCTCTATAGATATAATGAAAAGGAGAGACTGAGTGAGCAAGCAACAAGCCGTACAAGAGTAAATGTGGGACTGACTTTTAGTAGTTGGTGAGAGCTTGGTGGAATAAAAGACTGAAAGACAGACGCCAAACTTGGCTGACTGGTGTTGGACTAGTCAGTAATATTAGCTGCTGCTCTGTCTCGGAAAAATTTGCATATTTACGATGACACAGTGGTATTGCACTCTGGAAATGGAGGCACTAAATCACAAAACAATTTCTACATAATGTTGCTGCTATAGTATTGAATGATAGGGGTTGCTATAGTAACCAAATATTCACCTGAACCTAACTGCTGGTGACAGAACAGTAATAAACTATTATATATGGTCACCTTTACTTGTGAAGTACATTTATAGGATACACAGCAAACACATCAATAAAATAAAAAAAAAACACAATAAAAGCAAGCCAATAAACAAGAGGGGTGATTTTGAGTTATATATATATATATATATATATATATATATATATATATATATATATATATATATATATATATATATATAGTCCACTGAGAGGCCATCAATACATGCTGTAATGGATTACAAAACAGTTCTGTAATAAATATTGCTTTATTCAAATTTGTTATATACACAGGTGATTTAACACTTTTACAATGATGAGATCAACGATGAGCCACTGTCACTTTCCAAAATCTTGTGTTTCACTGAAAAAATATGAAGAGTCAAAGTCAATAAAATGAAATGAAACATTACTGAGTAATTACTGAGGCTACATTAATTTCATTGAATAGATTGATTGAGTCAATAACTTAAAAAAACAAAACAAAATAACAGAGCAATATTTATATTATATTTATATATAATCACAGAAGTATTTCAAGCCTACCTTACTTTTGATATAAAATATCTTCAGTAATGACTCAGTAATGTCTCTCTCTCTCTCTCTCTCTCTCTCAGGTGGACAGAGAGGCAGAGTTATATCTCGCCTTGTATAATAATAGTGGCGTTAAGGATTAAGTTTTAGGTAGAACAAGAACTCATTAACATCTTGTTCTTAAAGGGCTGTGTGCGTGTGTGTGTGTGTGTGTGTGTGTGTGTGGTGTGTGTGTGTGTGTGTGTGTGTGTGTGTGTGTGTGTGTGTGCATCTGTGTTTTGTGTTTGTGTGTGGACTCACAAATAAGCAACAGGGACAATGTCACCTCTCTGACCCTCGCTCTGTTCTGGACTTCTTCTATTTACACATTAACCTGAACTTTACCTTACCCTGCCAGCCTTAGCAACAAAATCACATTAGAGAAGTGAAAACAGAGCATGTGAGAGTAGGAACTCACATACATATCATATGATTTAAGACATTTGAAACACAGTATACAACAATTTTTTATAACATCCTGTTTGTACTTTCAAAAAGATACAAAAAATGTAATCATAAAATGTAACCATGATTCCAAAATGCTTAGCATGCTTAATCACACATAAAATGTTGAAAAAAATCTTGCAAGCAAATGTATAAGTACATTTATGAATTTAATAAAGAAAAATATGTTTGTCCTCAGGCAGGCTGATCCACTCAGCAGACCCAGTCACAGGGACCTTTCCCTGCCTATGGGTGTTGTCCCTAAAATGAAGGGAAAAAAACAAAAACCTTTAAATGTACAGTATATACAGTACGATTTGCTGTCGTTCTTTTTGTCTTAAGCATTCATTACATCAGAACACTATAACTTCCTTTCATATTTTCTACAGGTTCATTATTGTGCTGTGGAATAAAGACTAAATAGGCATTTCATCTCCAACAGGTTCTCCTCCTCTCATGTGTTCATACTGGTCCTCTTCCCTTGATTTGAGCTGAATGTATTCTCCATGCATCTCCTCATCCCCAATCACAGCATGTCTCTCGAAATCACCAAGTGTGGGGACAGGCTGATACAACAACTGTTGTCTTGTTAGTACAATGGTAATCAATCTTTGTATCAATTCTCTCATACATGGGATACAACAGCATCCACAAGTAACCAAAACAGCAATCATGATTCCTATTATCAGTATGCTAAGGGGATTCCCCCATTTCCCCAAACATGGCTTCCATCCACGCTGTGATTGGATCTGTGATACTGTCTGTCAGTTAGTGGCTAATAACTGACAGACAGTAAGAAGTAAGTAAGTAAGTAAGTAAGCAGCTAGCACGTTAGCTCATTGTAGATGGTTTGTAAAAGGTTTGTAGAAGGTCAGTGTAGTAGTAATGTCCTAAATGAGCCAAATCTAGTGATATAATCTTTATTTCTGTAATACAAAATTTGTGGAAGTTGTTGTATGTGTGTGTGTGTGTGTGTGTGTGTGTGTGTGGTGTGTTTGTCTTGTCTGTCTTTGTGTATGCTTGTCTGTATCAGTCTGTCTCTCTGTGTCTGTGTCTGTCAGGTAGAGGCAAGTGCTACATGCTAGCTGCTCTGCTGTCTCTGTCATTTTAGATAGACAAGTTCAAATTCAGTGCCAATAACTGCTAAAATGGCCGCCTAGTGTTAGCAATTAGAATATCTTTAATTTTTAGTGGCTAGAAATTATGTTATGATTTCACACAGTCCTGTTGGATTCACTGTCAAATCAGATGACTGATATATGTCGCATCATAGACATAGCAAACAACACAGATTGATGGTCACTACAGAAAATGTCTTGCTTGAGCTGCCTGTATTACTGTCTGTCATTTTAGACAGACAAGTTCAAATTCATAACTGCTAAAATGGCTGCCACTGGGCTTCTGCCTGCTGGCTTCGGCCTGCCGGACCTAATCAGCAGAGCAGTTACTGCACCTGTTAGAATGTCAGTTGGAAATGCTGACAGAGAGAGAGAAAATGCTGAAACCACTAATTTTAGCATTTGCCACTCCTGTTAGCAACTAGCATGATGTGCTAGCCACTAATTTTAGCATTGGCTGCTAATGTTAGCAATGAGCATGCTTTTTAGCCACTAAAAGTTAAATAGATGCTAATGCTAACATGCTAATGCTAGCAAATAGCTAACTTGCTAGCTGCTAAGCTGTCTCTGTCATTTTAGACCAGGGGTCAGCAACCTATGGCTCGCAAGCCAGATGTGGTTCTTTTGATGACTGCATATGTCTGTTGAAATATTTATTTTCTGGGTTTTCCATTCATTCATTCCATTCAAATTTGAGAATTTCTTACACAGGTAGAAGCACGGAATTCGGGATGAAAACACATGTTTTGATATGTCATTTGTTGGGGTCCTCTCACGGTTTGCTGCATTATTACCGAAAAAGGGTGGGAAAATGAATGATAAAACTGCCAAGAAACACGCAGAAGATTAATAGGTACGAGGCACTAATAATTATAAGATAACATTATTGTAAAAGTTTACAAATTCTATTTAGATCCTGATTGGACAAAATTATATTTTTTATTATATCCTATATGTTATATTACTGACAGGGAAAGCTTTCATAAATATTTGCACCAACAGATTCATATAACTTTTTGTCCAACATTATCACGTTCAATGAGTTTCATTTGTTGGTCCTTAACAATTACTAGGAGAGCAAAGCATCTTTATTATTCTCTGGATGTATATAAGTCTGATAGTGTGAAGTGGAACACTTCATGTCAAATGTGTTTCACCTTAGTTGTAGCTCATGGTGATAGCCGTGTCCACATTTTGTCCTGCCATATGGTACAGTAGATGAGGTCAAAAACTCTTAAACAAAAATAAAAACGTGTCAGGGATGTGACGGAATTCTCAAAACTTTTTCTCATGTCATGAGGTCAGATCAAATTTTTCGCATTTGTTTTACATTTGCCCTTACACAATGATTATTTCTATACAGTATGCATTGTTATTATTTTTAGAAGTGATTGTCACAGTAGTAGTGTGATAAAATGAGGAAGAACTGCAGACAGAGATTGGACCCTTAGTAAGATATTTAGATATCAAGAGCTGCACTGAACACAAGAGTAAAGATATATGAATATATATTCATATACAAGATATATGAATATATATAACAAGTTGGATATTTTTTTATGTTTGTGATATCTGCTACAAGCTGAAACTGGTTACACAGTCTGAACTTTAAAAGGCAGAAGTGTGTGTTTATCCTTTGTGTCATGTGTGTTTAGATATGGGTGTAAATGGTGAAAAGGCGTCTGATGCACTCCATTACCCATTCACCCTTTAATGCACAAACACAAGGTCTCCTCTTCAATGTCATCTGATAATATGGCACCATCTAGTGGCTGATCATGTAAATCACTAATTGTGAATATCAGCTGCTTCTCTCCAAGAATCTGCAGGGTACACTCAAGTGAGTTTTTCAATACATGACTGTGATTGGATGCTGGCTACCTGCCCGGGCTGTTGGCCTGAGAAGGTTGTCCAAAATGTACCTGCTGGCACCTTTGTGGTTTGCTATTTGAAGCTAAGGCTACAAAGCTATTTTAAGAGGTCTAATGTGTTATTTTAGTTCAGGTGGAACAAATAGAGCAAATAAAGAAGGACACAGGCAGTAAAAGACTGGCACACAGTGACTCAGTCAATCCATCTGTTTAATTGAGTTATTCCCTGATCACAGGAAGTCATACTGATACAATTATGGAAGCAAACACAACAATGACACAGTTTCCCTGAAAATATTATCTTGTGCAGCCTCATAGTAAATTAGAAAATCGGAAATGAGAAGCACGTTTATTTCCAAGATAACTTGGATGTTTCTTTTAGCTTTACTTTTCAAGATGCTGAGTTTGCATGATCTCCAGCAGCTTCCTGCTTCACTGCTTTCCAAGGCTTTTACAGGCCTGCGCCCTGCAGCATAGATACACTCTGCAATCTGTAATAATTTCTATATCATCTCAGTAATATGGATGCTGGTGTTTTTTTAACAGGCTGCTTCACAGGAAGCTCTGTAACAGCACAGCACTGTAATGGGCTGATAATATAAAGCTGTGTGTGTGTATGTAGAGCCTGTGTGTAATTCTGGACTGTCAGTGTGGGTCCTATATAATGTGCTGTGATGGTGTGCATTGAGGATAGCCCACAGACCCACTGAGAGATGTGCTGCGAAGCCATTAGGTGTGTGTGTGTGT
Source organism: Nibea albiflora (assembly GCA_014281875.1). Taxonomy (NCBI): domain Eukaryota; kingdom Metazoa; phylum Chordata; class Actinopteri; family Sciaenidae; genus Nibea; species Nibea albiflora. Next base: position 23,494,855 of record CM024807.1, on the reverse strand, counting down.
GTGTGTGTGTTTGTGTACATGCTGTGTGAGTTTCTCTCCGTTAAAAACCCTCAGAATAAGAGAATAAGGACATTCCACTCATCCTTACATCTTTCAGAGGTGTTAGACATAACTTGTATTTGTTTGTGTAGCATGAAAGCATTGTATTTTATCTGACCATCATGATCTACAGTGATGAACCACTGATCCATTCCATCAAATGGAACAGCTGACCTATTCAGATCATGTTAAAATGTCATTTAGTCATGTTATGAGGCACTACACTAAAATCTTTCAGTGTTGGTGAAGATGTCTTTCCTCTAAGTTAATTCAGTGTCTGACACAGTAAACACAAAGACCTGACCATCTGACTACTGAATGAAAATGAACCTTTTGAATTATATTTCAAGCAAAAAAGCCAAATATTTTCATATTCCACCCTGTCAGTTGCTTTACTTTGTCTCATAATCTGCAGAATAATTGATGATGAAAACATACATGAGGCAGTTTAGACACACAGAGTACAGTTCAAATGGTCAATCTGGTGATGATATTTAGATATTTAGGTTCAGATATTTAATTTAAAGTTTATGGAAAGTACCTGGTCAGGGTCAGAGGTTACTGGGAGAACAAGAGACTCTACAGCATCAATTTAAGTGTGTGTTCTCCAATACTGTCCGTGATCTCACTCACTCACAAATACTAACACACACACACGCACACAGCTTCCTTGATAGATCCTTGGATTTGGGAACGGCCTTCTGGCTGCCTCACTCTCTTATTGTGCCAGATCAGCGGGGCCTTGAGATGAATCATTAATGACCGGTTCCAACGGCTTAATGGCCTCTAATGTTCTGTAATGATCTCCCGTCATCGCCATGTGCGCGGTCTTAATGGATCCAATGCCGTGGAGAATTCTCTGGTTTGAACTTAGGTAATTCCTCCTCTTTTTCGTCGAGCAGCTCACAACAGGAAGTGCGAAAAGCCATGAGCACAAGGCTCCGGAGCTCCACGGGCGCAGCATGAGTTTCCCTCTCCGCCGATCGACCTCAGGTAGGACCGGGGGGAACGGTCTGAAATAACAAGCCGGAATAGTAATCCTTAGAAACGTCCGAATGGATGTGGGTAGCAGTGTGTGTCTGATATGTTGTGTTAATTGACCGTTATTGGAAAGAAAGTTACTAAGCTCTCTGAACAGACTTTTACACTTTCTTGTTGCTTTTGTTCAGTACGTTTATAAAACATCTAACGAACGTTGTGTTGATATATTTGTCTGTAAACTGATTAAAGCGTGTTTTAAGTCAAGTCAAAGTGACGCGCTGTCCGAGGTGCTGAAAACTGCGCCGCGCCCTTCTGCTGGAACCGAGCGCTGGACTCCGAACAGAACCAGGACCTCTGTACATCCACCCAGGACGAATGAACGGCTCTGCATATCAATTCTGAGAATAAACTTTTCTCTCAGGAAGAGCGTGTCCTTGTCGCTCACACTGAAGATTCCATAACCCCAAAGTTTTTAAAAGAACAGAACATTTTTGGATGCGCTGATTAAATTGTTTAATTGACTTAAACGTGATTCAACACCAACGCCCTCAGAGACCCTGAATCAAACGTCCCTTTGCACTCGGTTTAATCCCTTTGCTGTGAAAATTCATGCCGGCCTGCAGGGCGGTTTCTAACAACGAAAATAGGATGAACCAAAAAAACACTTTTTACCTTGAACCAGAACGTCCCCAGAAAGTACTTCAGTGTCACGGCTCTTTGTCGGCGGTATCACACTGTTCTCTGCTGTTTTGATGGTCTACTTTGTGAAGGCCTCGGTGGTTGGTTTCAGTGTCTTTAACCCTGGTATGAATCCTGCCGCAGCCTGCTGCTGGGTGTCTATGAGGCTGATTATAGTCTAACTGGTATTCATGGTTAGACTGTGAATCACAACACAGACGGGCTTTCTCTGGATATTTGTTGTAAACGTAACCTACTGTAGTTTTTCTCTTCTGCATTCTATTATGTCTTATTGTTCACTGCATGTAGGGGGCGCTGCAGCGCTCCGACCAAAGCATCTAACAATGGAGTGTAGATGTCATATTTTCATTTGGTGATATATTCATCTATTCCACTGAGGCTTCTTTCATGATGTTTAAATGGTTTATTGAGTAATTAATCAATCAAAAACTTCTCTCTGAGCTTATCTTTAATGCTCTTCAAACATTTGATTTTGTTATAATTGCTGATTTAAAGGGTGAACACTGGTGATTGTGCCTGATTGGTTTCCCTGCAGCTTGTATTGTTACATCACATTTTGTTTGTGTGGCTTTTGCTTTTAGGGGCACGTGGTGTGGGTTTAAAGGCAAGGCTCATCAATAAAAGATGAAGGACTAGACCTAGCTTTCAGTCTTTTCATTACTGTGGTTGCACAGTTTGCTCTCGTATTTGGATGTTTGGTTCTGAAATGTGTCGCTCTCTGCAGGGAATGCACAGCATGTGGGCTGAGCTGTACAGTAACACTTAAACTATATTTATCTGTACATTTACAATGCTCTTACCTAACCAGAAGGCCATAGATGGAACTCCTTCAGTCAAAGTAAAATCTAAAGGCTCCACATCAGTGACCAGTTCCAAACCTCAGTTTGTGTCCACAGTCCATCACTTTGTCCTCAACCCATTGGCTCATTCACAGAGGAAGGCTGCAGCTTACTGAGACTGCCTCTTCTCCAATCATGTAATTTACTGCTCACCACATCCCCTCACTCTCCAGCCATTGATTTTCACCTTTTCCACTTGTAAACAGCATGCATTGGCTCTGCCTGCTGCTCGGTGCCAGGTGCCACAGGTCCACCTCCTTTTGTGAGCCAGTCGGGCTCTTTGTCCACTGCCTCATCGTCCTCAAGACCCTTTTGAGTTGCAGTTGCCATGCGCCATTGCAGCTGTATCTGGTACTGACTGCTGCATCTGTCTCCCTGTGAGTGCCGCCTGTGGCCAGCCGACATGCATGAATTGGCTGATTGCTGCTCAATGCGTTGCCTCGGCCCTGGCGATGCAAAAAAGGGAAAGATGTAAGAAAACGACACAGCTCATCCAGACTGAAGGGCTGCCTCCGTTATTCACCTTCTTGCAGGCTGCAGCCTTTCAGCAGTGGTGAACCTCTGCACCAAAAGAAGATGAGAGCCCCTCCTTTCTTCCTCCCACTCTTTCTCCACTTTCTCTCTCCCTTTCACACACAACCCCGCCAGGTATCTCCCTCCCTTCACTTCATTTACCTCTCTCCATCTTTATTCCTCATGCATGTATTTCTCTTTCCTTCCCCCACTCTTACACACTCTTTCATTTTGTAACCCATTTGAAGGTTGTGTTTCCGACAAGCTTCCACTCTCTCTCTTTCACACACACACACACAATCTCAATACTCCCTCCTCTATACCCCCCAACCTCTTTTTCCATTATTCCTCCTCTCATTCATTCACCTATCTGTCTCCTTGCTCCCGCTTATTTGCTCTTTATCTTCTCCTCCTTGATTCCCCCCCCCCCGTCCGACCATCACACATCAGTATTCCATGTAACATGTAAATATCAGGCCACGTGGGATTCTGGGTTACAGGTGCCCCTGTGAGAGAAAGCACTGCCCTCCCCTCATCAGACCCCACCACCCCCCACCCCCACCCTTCTCCACCTCGTCGTTCTTCTTCCTCGGGGCGGGCAGGGCTGCAGCAGTTTTATGAACGGCAAGGCTGCATCATGATCCCTTTCCCACTGAAGCAGCCTCGAGCTGTTTCATTGACAAACATTCCGGTTGCTGCATTTCTGTCACGGACAGCGTCGAGAAGCGGAGCATCACCGGGGGAGCGGCGGTGCAGAGCAGCAGCAGCTGCTGCAGTCATCATCAACAACAACCCCCAGTGTCGTTCGCACCAGCTTCTAAGCTGTTGATTCGACACTCGGACCCGGACTTCGATCCCCGCGCACGCGCCTCTCTTCCTCCTCCACGCTCTCTCGGGACGGCCACTAGAATCACCTGAGGGGGAGAGCAGACAGCTTTTGCCGCTCAGATCCCTTTGGTGTGTGTGTGTGTGTGTGTGTGTGTGTGTGTGTGTGAGGCGGCGTCGTTAACGCTCACTCACTGGAAGATTTCTGGATGTGTTTAACGACTTCCATGAGGCGCCCGGACGCACCGATGGAGGATTCTGGCCGCTTTTTAAAATCACGGATATCTGCGAGACTGCAGCGGCCGGTGTGTGATGCGAACTGAGCCGTGGGTGGTGTAGACCCCCTCGCCGCACCCCACACACCCCTACAGCCTTACCCGCGAACCCCCCATCCCTCCCTCCAACCGGGACGCACAACCTTGTTTCACTCCACCGGGGGAACATGTCCCGGGCAGCGGCTATAGCCAGCTCCCTGATCCGCCAGAAGCGGCAGGCGAGGGAGCGGGAGAAGGCGAACGCTTGCCGCGGCAGCGGCAGCCCGAGCAACAGCAAAGGCACAAACGAGAAACCAAGCAAGCTGAACGTGTTCTCGCGTGTCAAATTGTTTGGATCGAGGAAGAAACGGAAGAGAAGGCGACCCCCAGGTCTGAGAGTGGGATAGAGAAAAGTCCACGGGCTGCAGCACCACCTTAACCATCATCACCATCACCTCCACCAGCATCATTACCATCATCACCACCAACCAACACCATTTTCTTTCATCACTAAGGCTGGTCCTTCATCACTTTATAAATTGTCACCCTCTGGGTAGTCTCCTGCTGGCTTGGCCCAGGAATTAATCCTGTTGCGTGACACCACAAACATCACATGTGAATAACTTTGTATTGTCCTGCAGCAAAGTGTGTGTCCTGTAGCAGCGTGTCTGTATGACCGATGATAGGTTAGAAAACCATAATCCTTAATGAAAGATTTCTTGAATGGTGCAGGGCTGGATTCTGGGCCCTCGAGGCCCTGTGATTGGAAAGAAAACAGCTTCTCCTCCTCTGACACTTCTGGCTTCTTGGAGACTGCCGGATTTGATCACATGACAGTAATCAGGAATTAATGCAGTTAATATGTCTCCTCTCCTCTTCTCAGAGCCCCAGTTAAAGGGCATTGTGACCAGGCTTTCCAGTCGCCAGGGCTTCCAGCTTCAGATGCAGCCTGATGGCACCATCGATGGAACCAAGGACGAAGACAGCACCTATGGTGAGTCTAACTCTGATCTTTGGACATAGAGAATAGCCCATCCAGCAGGCACCCATGTTAACTGATTTTCTTCATTTGCCTTCTGATTAACACTTAAATTTAAGCTTTTCTTGACTTATCTGACTTTGACTGATTCTTGAATTGATTCATTGTGTAGTGTTAAAACATCCATCATAATTTCTCAGAGGTCAATGTTGATCTTTAATCTGTCTGACTGTCCAAAACACCAAAGTGATTCAGTTTACTGTATGACAAAGAGATTATTTATCATCATTATTGCCTTTGCCACTGCCTAAATGACTAAAACAAACATTATGGATTGTTATTATCATTTTGCAGATTCATTTTCTGTCAATCAACTAATCGATTAGCCAACGGATTGTTTCAGTTTAAGAGAACTGAAGTTTCCATGAATAAAAAGGCAAAAGCGTTTTACTGAAACACTGAAAACAATTAGAAAAATGTATAATATTTTTTTTTGTTCAGGTCCAAAGAAAATAAATTAAACATGATTGATCCATCTTTACAAATGTTGGAAGAACAAAATAGCAAAATAACAAAATAACAACATTTAAGTAGCAGCACAGGTTGAAATATACAGTCTTGATACATGAATTAACAATTATTTTTAGAGCTTGTAAAGGGAATTAAGATGAAAGATGAACAGATATCCTGCACAGCAGAGGCTGAAACATTTTATATTACTTCAAGGTTCAAGAAAACATTAGGACATATGTTCTATTAAAGGTTTAATATCGACCAAAGTCTGATTTAGTTGAATTCCCATATACCCACTGTGGAGTTATCGTCCAGAAGCACTCTAAATCAAACCTTGTGATAAATGTCACCCTGATGTGGGAGATTTAACTCAGACGGTGACTCAACAACATGTCGAGTGTTCATTTAATTATGAAACTGGCGTATGCTTTTCTTCTAGAGGTCAGATGGCAACATGGCAAACTACCTGCGTTAAACATTTCAAGAGGATACTCAGTACAGTGTTCAAATGAAATGACAATGACACAATGACAATGAAAAACTGAACTGAATCAGCTGGCTCTATCTCATTCTCCTTCTCGCACACGCACACACACACACGCACGCACGCACGCACGCACGCACGCACGCACGCACGCACAGGCTGCAACCTGTGATTGATACAGCTAATTCAATTCTGCTGTTGTAGTTCAGACGGCTATCACTCTCCTCCTCGTGCACGGTCCCCGTTGCCAGCATCATGTATTAATCTCTGTCATTCCTCAGGCCACCAACTGTTGTGTACAAAGAAAGAGACGTGGCTAGAAAGGAAGCGTGCTCTTTAATTAGATGATTATATGGCGCATACATCATGTAAACGCCTACCCACACGAAAAACAGTCGACCGTGACTGGATTTGAACGGATAATCCATGTAATCCACGTCTCAATATAACCACAGTCATTATAAAGAACATGGTTGGCTAAATGAGTATAATTAAACAAGGGCCTGACTCATCAAACTGTCCAGAATAATTATGTCTCTGCTATAAGCTTTTACTGTAGAAACATATAAATAACTTTTTTGCTGTGTTCAGTGAATGCAAACCACAGCAACAATATGAAATATAATAAATAGTGTTTGTTCTTGTTTCTTCTTGTTCTTGACTATGTGTATGTGATCTAGCTTTGAATCTACTATAGATCATCTATCTTTTATTTATATGCAACAGACCTGGAAATACTTTGAAATGAGGTGAGGCAGTCTACTGCATGAATGCCACATTCACTGTCATTGTTTAAAGCAGCTGAGTGTAGGATTCTATGGCATCTAGCAGTGTAGTGGGGGGGATTGCAACCACCTTGCCTCACCTTCACATTCTGGGCAGGTAGGAGAAACTATGGTGGCTGCAAAACTGGTGGAAAATGCAGAAGAACTTGTGGCGTGTGTATATATAAAAGGTTCGACAACGAGTTCATCGTTGAGAAGAATGTCAGACTGTCTGTTAGATGATTGACTTCATTGTCTTTGGTTTGGACAGTTGTTCAGACAGAACAATCTATTTGAATGCGTCACCTGTGGGACATTGTGATGGGTGTTTTTCTCTACCATCTAACATTTTATAGACTAAATACTTCACAGAAAAAATGTTGACAGATTAGTTGAACCCTTTAGCTGCAGCCCTAGTATGGTTTATGATAGTAGAAATAACTCCACTATACCAAGCCTCGTCTTGGTATGCACTTTTGATAATTCTCACCCTTTTCATTCCATGCATAATATCAGTGCTACATCATTAGTGTAATTCAGTAGCCTTAGTGCTGGAGTGACCTTGTAAAATAGCTTCCCTGTGACAAAATGGAGGTGTCATTATACCACATGCTACACTGATACTGATTTTTCTCTCTGTTTCTCTCTGTGTTTACTGTATGAGTGTCTGTTTATTTACTGTATGCGATCATGTGTTTATTGTATGTGTGTATCTGTGTGTGTGTGTGTGTGTGTGTGTGTGTGTGTGTGTGTGTGTGTGTGTGTGTGTGTGTGTGTGTGTGTGTGCATATGTAGCTGTGTTCAACCTGATCCCAGTGGGGCTTCGTGTGGTGGCCATCCAGGGTGTCCAGACCAAACTCTATCTGGCAATGAACAACGAAGGCTTTCTCTACACCTCTGTGGGTCGCCTCACACTCACAGACCCACACACCACCACCACCATCATCATTATCATTATCAGACCATTAGAGACTAAAATATCTTCTTTGGGTCAGGTTGAGTAATGAAACAGCAGCTTTCAGTCTGACCAGTCTCATTATCATCTTATCATCACATCAATACTTTAACTACAGTGCTGCCTGTGAGTCAGCTGCCACTGGGTGCTATAATCCAGTGTCTGAGCCTTCCTTATCTATCTACTGATATTGTGGCTTCTCTGGATTGATTTCAGTTCCCCCTCCAGCCTCCTTTTGTTTATCTCCCTTCAGCCATCCTTTGATTATTGAAGGATTACTTTGTGTCCATCTACACACGGCTCCTGAAATTTGCTTCCGAAATTTGTTTCCTTTTCCAGACAGATTTACACAAACTGTGCATACATTTTCTCACATGGTTGCTGTACATTGCATTTAGTTTCTCACTTTAGCTTTTGAGTTTTGATGGTGGGTGGTGTAAATGCAATAAAAAAAAATCAACAAAAATAACATCAGCAGTCTAAACAAAGCTGTGAAACTAACACCTCAAAGTAATAACAGCCTTCTGCTACGCCTGTGCATGCCACCGCAATATCTGCTCCATCATGTCCAGTCCTGTTTTCTTTGGGTTGTCTTGGCTTCAGTCATAACACTGATATCACTTGTTTCATCTTCTCACCTGATGCACGATACAAACACACAAAATATTTAAAGACACAGAGATACAGACTCTGTTTGCACTGAATCCAACATTCTCAAAACTTAATCAAAATTTGTATGAGATTAATTGATGACAGAGAGAAATAACATTCTTTCTGTGTCTTTCTGTCTCCCCTGGCAACCTGGGCATCATCTTTCTCTCAGTGGGCTGGTTGGTATTCAAGGGAGTAGCCAGTTGCTATGGAGATGCAGGAATAAGAAAATGCAAATGTCAGCTGTCCTAAGTCGGTGCAGTTCATTCTCTGAGACTACAGCCTGGCTGAGATAATGACTCAAAGAGCAGAGCAACTGATGGATGAATACACTGATGACAATATAGAGGAATGATTGAACACTTCTAAATGCAGTTTCCCCTCTCATACTTTCTGTGACTCAGCTCCGTCTCGGCGGCGAACACAACCAACTCTGTACCTCTACTTAATCACCTTCATTTCTTCTTTCTTTTATGATTTGTTCTAATATCTGTCGCACTTTCCCCTCAGGAGCATTTTACCCCGGAGTGTAAGTTCAAAGAGTCTGTGTTTGAGAACTACTACGTCACCTACTCCTCCATGCTGTACCGGCAGCAGGCCTCAGGTCGGGCCTGGTACCTGGGACTTAACAAGGAGGGTGGAATCATGAAGGGGAACCACGTCAAGAAGAACAAGGCCGCCGCACACTTCATACCGAAACCACTTAAAGGTAAGACTAGTAGGGGAACGGACTGCACTAAACCACTTAATAGTACAGCATGTCCACATGTTTAGGCTGTTTTTACATTAATCTGCTGAAGAGGGAAACTGTGTGCTCACTGTAAATACAAGTTTATATCTAATGTGATCTAATGCAACCAACAGCTGTGTGAATGAAACACGCACAGAGAATAGACTGTTTGGTGTAGAAGGTGACATCTCGTATCAAAATGAGCCAAAAACAGCTTACAGCAGGTATTATTTACTGAGAGTTGAAAAGATTACTCCACTGACTCCTCCTGTGACATAGCTGGACTCAATCAAAGCAGCAGAATGAGAGGTGTCATTCCTGGCATCATTGCAGTGTAGTTGCAGTTACCTTTCTCCACCCTCCTGTTCCAAGTGTGTAGGAGAGATTATGGAGCCAGTGTTTGGTAGAAACATGGTGTACTCTGTGGAAGAGGACATGCACTGTATGTTTATATAAAAGGCTCTAAGGTGACAAAACCATAATTCTTCTTATGTCTTTAAGCCTCATGAACTCTGCTTCATCAGGACTGTGTGGGTGTGGTTTGATCACATTTGATCTCCCTGGCAACATAAGCAAACAGACCACCTCTGTCATCAGACAGACAAGCACTGCTCTGTCTGCTTTATGTGAAAGAAGCTAAATTCTAACTTGGTGTGTTCATGTAGGACCCGGCCACTGGAAGTACTTGTACAGAATCAACCAGCCTTGCAACGTCAATGAACAGTAAAAGTCAAACTCTGATTGGAGCACAGAAATACATGATCTGAGCACATTTTTCCAACTTCATAAGAGTGAGAAAAGGACTAGAGAACAGAATACAGAAATATGTTGATAACAACAAAACAAAGTTGTGTGTTTCTGTGGATCCCATCTTTCCTAGCAGGAGGCTGACTGAGCAAATAAAAACCTGATCTGTGAATGCTTGTGAATGCATGTCCATGATTAAATGGGCAACAATCAATGTTAATGTTAGAAAACACATCCTTAATTATTGTTTAACAAGTTTAACATTCAAAAAATATTCTGCTTCATCAGGGCTCTGTGGGTGTGCGCTGATCACATTTGATTGACAGTTCATCTCCCTGGCAGAATCAGCAAACAGTTCACCACTGTTATCAGACTCTTGATTTTATTTACCAAAGTTCAAATCAAACACTGCTTCTAATTCTAACAGCCTGTTCATGTCGGATCCTGCCACTTATATAGTGTAAATATCAGTACAGTAGTAAAGTAATACCAGCATCAATAGAGTAGGTCTACTCAGTAAAGTTTTCTCCATGCTTCATGAGGTGCTTCACATTACTCATTTTAATCTGATCAGAGACCACAGACAGGTGGTATAGTTATATTTTCAGCCAATCATACATGACATTGAAGGGACACTTGCAGTGATTGGCTGCAAACATTTATTAACGTTTAGATTAATATATTTATTTTTAACATTGGGTACAAAAGGATCAAATGCAGGTATTGGTTAACTGGAGAAGTTTCGGGTCAGTTCCACGGCCCAGATACAGTACATTAACAAAGGTGACTGAGCCTTTGCGGTCAGGGCTGTGGAAGACTGAGGATTTTTTTAAATCACAAGATGCACTTTTTAAAAGGGCTTTTAGATTTATGTTTTATGGCATCATTTATTCCTTCTCTTTGTAGATTTATAGCTATCATTGTTGTTGTTTGTGTTATCGTGTTCTATTTCATTGTAAAGCACTTTGTACGAGTGTTTTGAAAGGTGCTATATAAATAATGTTTATTAATATTTTTAGAATAGCTGAAAGGTATTGATCATCATAAATTAGACTGCTGACCTCTCATCTACATACCAATGCAAACCAGTACATATCAAACCTGTGTTTAGACCAACAACTGAATTAATAGTTGAATTAATAATTCTTCTCTTGTTTGAATGTGTGTGTGTGCGTGCGTGTGTGTGTGTGTGTGCGTGCAGTGGCCATGTATAGGGAGCCATCTCTCCATGACCTGACAGAACTCTCACGGTCAGGCAGCGGCACACCGACCAAGAGTCGCAGCGCTTCGGCCCTACTCAACGGTGGAGGAAAGTCACCCAGCAACAATGACTTATCCTAGCCCCCCACCCCACACACCTCACACACACACACATGCACACTTGCGCATGCACACAGACACACAAACACACACACACGGATCTCAGGCCGACATGCCCACACATTAAGCTGGTGAGGGGTAGGAGAGGGGAGTTGAAAATGAAGGAGGACAGGAAAGTGTTCTTCCACTTAACGGAGCCCACTGTGACTGACTGTGATGTAAATAAATCAAGGACAATCAACCCGTCTGGCTCCACTGCTCTGGTCTGCAGAGGGACAGGACCTGTGAATCTCTTCCCTTGACTACTCTTCACTGCTGTATCATACCTAGAGAGAACAAAGGAGGGAGGGAGAAAAAGAAATAAGGGATGGAAAGAGTCAGTCAGTCAGTCACATAGACACACAGACTGTTACAGAGAACCAAAGAGTCCAAGTATTAAATAACAAAGTTACTGCAGAAAAGGCAGGTGGCAAGAGAGTTACAGGAAGGAAGGGAAGAAGGAAGGAAGAAGAGAAGGAAGGAAGTCTTTATCTATTCTACCGTATGCTATGTTTACACAGAGCTCATGGGGTCAAGTCATATTTTTAAAAATGACGAACGTATTCCTTGTACACTTATGAGGACCGATCATTTGTTTGCATGCAGGTGCGCCCGTGTGTGTGTGCGCGTGTGTAGGAGTGTTGTGCGTGCAAGAGAGCAAGAGTGAGTGTGTGCGCACGCATGTGTCTGGGGGGGGGATTTTACCTTTTTAAGATCTGTTGTATATCAGACAAACCTCCTGAGGGCTTTAGCAGGTTAAAATAAGATTTACTGTAAATGCTTCCATGCTCACTTCTTACAAGCGACGCTGTTCTTTCTCTTTCCGTTCGTTGTTGTCGTCTCTTGCTGTTTGTTTGTTTGTTGTTGCATGGAAGCTTGTGGACCTCTGCTCAGTAGCAGCATGCTGAAGGTCCTTTTTTCTGGTCTTACGTGTTCCTGACCAAAAGAGAACACTAGTGAGCCAATAGTGTCATACCAGAACACTAGTGAACCAATGTGATGGTCTCGGAACACTACTGGACCAATAGTATTGCACCAGAACATGAGTGGACCAATGGTGTTGGACCAGAACCAGTTTAACTAATGGGAGCACAGATTAACTTAATATTTTGGTTCCTGCTGTGGAAACTAGAAATGCACTAAATAAACTCTTTCTAAAGAAGTGTCTTGTCTCATTTTTGGAATGTTTTTCACTTGTGTTGACTCATGTTGAAGTGCTTTTAGTTGAATGTACAATAATGATAAACCATAAGTATACATGGTGCTGTACTACTCTCTACTCACTCTATGTTTACCACCTCACTACAATGGAGGTGAATGGGGCTTTTTTAGATGAAACTCCATAGTAACAGACATTAATTAAACATAGATTATGACTTCTTTTGCTGTCCACCATAAATGAGATTTCATTCACCTCCAAAATTAAACTGATTCACTGACTCATGTTTGTTTGTTTGAAATTTGGGTGAACTGACTCTTGGAAACATGATTCAGTTGTTCTGCTTCAATCTGCACAGAGCAACGCAGAAGAACTTTCTTCCCTTGTGTTATTTTTAAGCAAGTTTTATGTACAGTATGTAAGACAAAAAAAACATCAAAGCTTTGTATACTAAAGAAACACCTCTTAGGGTCTGGAGCTGCTTACATCTGAAAAATAAAAACGTCACAGCAGTTTTGCATCCCTGTCTGTTTGGACAAACCATAACAGTATGCCGATTTCTGTATACTACGTACAAAAAATGTTGAATTTAGACAAGCCAATCAAACCTGTTCTACAACCACTAGGTGGCACTTGTAGCTCAGATGTTGTATTCTGCTGATTTCTTAAAGCACACTCATCCTGGGAGTCAGTACAGTATAAAAGAAGCAAACATTTAAAGAAAGAAAAACAAAGCATTTTTCAATAAAGTCATCTTTTACTTTGTGTGTGTGTGTTTGTTCATTTCTCTCAGACACAGGCATTTCTGCTCAGAGGGGAGTGTAAGATCAGTTGAAGTAATCACAAACATCAAGATAAAGTGCATAAGGCAAATATGGAAAAATACACATAATGGTTAAAATCAATACTTTCACATTGCAATAATAAACATTTTCTCATTGTATTCAGGAACAGTGTCATACACAGTGTCATAATATGCCTTCCTAATGGTTTCATGACTTAAGGTAATACTAATTGCTTTTTCATTTGACATTATTATCCTATAAGAACAGAATAACGTCAGTGGATGTAGGAAGCCTGGCCTGTAACTCTGAACTTGATGAACCACACTCTCCCTTTACTTTGCATTTCTATGAAATAATCACATTTTCATTTTCTGCAGCCCTGTGCAAATGTAAACACAGATGCAAACCCACACAAACATACATATTTCATGTTCATAGTGATCCACATCAATACTGTACTAGTAAAGAGTAAAATCTGTCATATTTACAGTGGCTGACACAGCATCACACTGCTGCTCTTTCAAACATTCCTCTTTTTATTAACGGGTAAGAGGAGGGAAGATTGGGTTGGTCTGTCATCTTCACCCTTTCTCCTCCTCTCCTTTTCTTCTTCTTCTTCTTATTCCTCTCAGTGCCAGTTATCTTGTTCTTCATCTGTTTCTTCTCTTACACATCCTCTTGTCACAGCTCACTCCATGAATTTATCTGTTGATCGGTTTCTGTTCAGTCTAGGTTGCCTTCTTTGACTCCCACTCCTGAAAACCGTGAGAGAGTACAAAGTGAGGACATACACAAAGTACAGCAGTTGTATGATCTTAAATATCATGTAGGCTCACACACAAACACGCATGCACACACAGTACCTTTGCCTTCTGCATGACGTTCCCCTTTGAGGAGGCGTAAAGAGATGGAGGGTGTTTACGAAGCTCAGATGCTGAGTTCACTGGTACTGTCTCATTGTAAACCTTTTCAACCTTACTGCCCTGTGCCTGTACACACACACACACACATAGGAATTCATTGCAAAAGTGTTCTTGGACTGTTTCTTAGCAGGGTCTTTAAGCTAGGCAACCAGAGGAGATGTCTAATCTGAAATAATTTGGTAATCAAATCCAGTGATTTTCAGAATCTACCAAAGAACAGAGCAGTATTAACGTCAATTCATCAAGTTAAGTGGCAAATGCTAAACAAATGACAGATTTTTACAACTCTTGGATTTCTCTCAGTGCTTCACTTTATAACTTTCTAAGATTCATGCAGAAGATGAGCTCTGCTGCCTACCTTGATGCTGATCTTGGTGTCAGAGGGAGGACCCAATGCTCCTCTAGCCAATGACTTCTTCAGGTTTTCTTTGACCTCTGTCAGTCTGAGCTCCAATTCCACCCTTTCCTCCTCTTTCTGTTTACACAGTGTCTCCAGCTTGGCTAACCGCTGTTCCACACCATGACCTGCACACAGACACACACACACACACACACACACACACGGATAGTTAGCACTGCTACGAAGCTGAAGTCTAAACAGTGCTGTATGTGTGATTTCACTCCGACCTGTAACGTTCTTCATCTCCTCCTTCACCTCCCTCTTCTCCCTGCGCAGGGAAATCAGTTTATTTCTGAGCTCTTCCTTTTGCTTTTCCAGCTCCTCTTTCTGTGTCAGGTAGCGCCTGGCGTCCTCCTCTGCACGCGTCTTCCCATACCGTCCATACTGATTTACGTCTAAGAGAACAGCAGAATATAAATAGAGAGAGAGCTGAATTTACTATTCACCACAATCATAATCAGGAGAAGCCATATCTAGCAATTTTCAGGTTAGGAAGAGAGCTGCAGCCAAATTTTCTATCATATCATTTTCATGTGGTAAAGAGACTCACTTGATGCATGTCTCTTGATGGTGGCCTGTTGTTCTGTTTTCTCAGAGTCCCTACTGGAGAAGGAGGCATGACGTCTCACCTGTCCAGCTCTGCTCTCAGCATCTTCATCCTATCAGAGAAGCAAATATTTAAGTCATGAAATGCCAAACAGGGAGATTCCTTCATTGGTACACAGGGTGTGTGAAGCAACTCCATATTCAACTAGTATGTCAGGCTGAAACCTAAGCTTGTCATTTAGCTGAACATCCACAAATTCAAACACACGCAGAAGCAGAATAATAGAGACAGAAGTCATAATAATTTAAGTCATTTAAAAATAAGAAAATATCTGTGGTCTTAAATTGCCTCTAGGTATAATGATATTCTAAGTTATCACTGGTTCACATGATGTTTCCTCACCGCAACACACTCATAGACCTCATCATAAGTTCTGGAGTCTGTTGAAGTACTGCTGGAGGAAGTAGCAGTGGTTGTGGCCCATCTTAGAGAAAAGAATAAAAGCAGAGACAGATGCTTTTCAGGATGAAAACAGAGACAGAAGATCTGGAGGATTGCATGCAGAAACACACAAACATATACTGGCAGAAGTGACTCACAGGAAGGAGTGTCTGGCAGCATGCCGTATGTCAGTAAGCGTATCCACATCAATGTAATCGTAGTGCAGCTCTTCAGGGAGAGTGGTGCTACCGGTCTCTGCAAACAACACACCCAGCCAGCGGCCCAGATCCTCTGAGCAGCTGGCCTGATGGACACACACACAAACAAAGTGACTTGAAAACAATGTAGGTGTGTACATGTCTGTGTACATGTCTGTCCCAACCAATCGAAACTGGTTCCCAGTTAAAATTGTTCAAGATATTTAGATACCACAGTAAAGTACCTCTAAAGATGCTAGCTCGCTGCCAGCCTGCAGGATGCAGAAGGAGAAGGGATGTTTAGGGCCGAGGCCTCCTGTCACAACCTCTGCACCTTTGAGTGGCACCACAATAACTGGAGGCCGCTGGTCCCCAGGGTCCTTCTGCAGGTACAAGCTTCCTCCCCGCACCACACACCAACGCTCCTTCCAAGAGCCACTCAGACAGACACTGAGGTAGCCTGTGAAGAGAGAGACAGGGAATGTGGGAGTGATGTGTAGTGTATTACCACAGACAGGGTCAGTTTGTACTTCAGCAGATTCTTAAATAAGCCACCCACAAGTTAACCAACCAGCCAGTCAATCAATAGCTTCTTGATCAATTTGTATCCTCACCACAAAGCGGGTTGTCATGGTGACCCGAAGATGAGGGAAGCTCTCCAGGTAAAGGAGGTTTCCGCTTGGAGAAAGTGATGATCCGATTGATTTTCTTCCCTGCTGCTCGGCTCATCGACCCCGTCAGCTCTGAAAACGCGCCGCGCTTCCCCCTGTCTAATATCAAACGTACCCTGGTCAGAGATAACATTGCCTCATAAATTCAGTGTCTTGTTGTGTTTGTAATAAAAACTGGAAATGAATAAAAACAAGTCAGGACTGTCATTCTCACTGTACTTTTAGAATTTAATCATAATATATTACATTTGAGTTCATAGAAGTATTATTTATTCAGCCTAACCCTAGAGTGTATTCGCATGTTCATACTGCATGCACCAGATGCTGCAGCACTCTGTCATACTTCCTATGATGTCAGAGTGAGACAATCGCAGGAAGAGGACAGGAAGGATGTCATATCTGTTCGCACCCCACTTCCTGTCTCTCTCATGTCTCTTTATGTCCAGAGCTGCTCAGTCAGTGACCAGTTTGTAACAGCATGACCATGTATAACCTATATTCTGACCCACACTGTGGATCCTCTGGTTTATCCTTCCTGATTTTGTAGATAGACAAAAACAAAAATAGTGTGAATACTTTTGATCAGACTCTTAAAAGAAAGTGTGTGTGTGTGTGTGTGTGTGTGTGTGTGTGTGTGTGTGTGTGTGTGTGTGTATGTACTTGTGGGAACTGGGCTCAAAAGAACAGTGAGGACATTTTAATTTTTTGGAAAATGAGGACATTTTAGTCTTCATGTCGTTGAAGGACAATTTGACAGTTGATTTTTGGTGTAGGTTGTGTTTAGGTGTGGTGTAAGGTGACGGTTACTTAGAACACTAATATCAACAAACTATTAACTGCAACTTCCCAAATGTCTGTTAAGACTGTTTCAGCAAAGACTGGACATTAGAATTACTGTAAGAATACTGAACATCGTGAGGTTACATAAATCTATCCAATCAAATGTGACATGGAGTGCTGGCTAACTCCACCCATTATTTACCGAACTTGACTGTCCTCATGGTTAGCTAGCAGACTAGCAGAGCAGTAACATAGTGGGAGGTGTGTGTTTAGGTGACATTTCCAAAGAATGAGGCTGAGATCTAATTTATTCATTTACCCTTCTTTTTTTTTTTTTTTTGGAACATTCCGTTTATTGGATTTTGTCATATTTACATATAACATAGCAGATTTTACGATGAACATCTTTTTTTTCTCCCCTGGTCGACTCCCATTTTATCCCCCCCTGTTCTGATCAAATATATTGCCTAAGTTGTAGGAATTTGAAAAAATGCCTCTGGTCAAGCCTGTATTTATCTACAAGATCTTGAAATGACTCTAAAGCCATCCTTGTACAAATGCCCCAATGTTTTAATGCCTTTTGTGAACCATACTTGGGAAGGGGGTTTGTATGAAAGGGGGTAAGGTTATACAGGGGTTGATCATTTTGGGTCTTTTTACATAATTCAGACTATGTTTTATAGGTTTGTTTTATAAATGGCTTTGTTGTCAGCGTATGAAGCTGTTTGAGCAAGGGAACATATGGGATTGAGGCAAGACACATAGAATTTATATCATGCTGTTCCATCTGTAGCCAAGAGGGAGGTTGCTGTAAGTTTGCTTTCCATACCCAGATTGCCCGGCATTGTACTGCCCAGTATACTGTTAAGTTCAGCTATCCAAAAAAGCATTTAGGTATGCCAGTGGGTAACATTTGAAACAGAAAGAGAAATTTTGGTAGGATATCCATTTTAATACAATTAATATGACCTATCAACAAAGGAAACAAACAAAGGAAACAAAGGAAGGTCGCCCATCTGTTGAGCTCCGCTTCAGTTTTTTAAAGTAAGGGTAAAAAGTTCAAAGAGAAGGTCCTCGAATGCACCTTGGGAATCCCAGGGCCTAGATATGTTAATTTCTCTTGACTCCATTTAAAGGGTATATTGTGTCTCTGTATTTTCATCCCAGCTGTGTTAAGTGGCATGACAACACTATTATTGAGATTTATCTTATATCCAGAGATAATGCTGTATTTAGTTAATATTTCTAATTATGCAGGTATTGATGAGACAGGATCTGTTAAGGGACATCATCCGCATATAATGAGAAGGCCATTTTACATGGTCAAAGGCTTTCTCCGCATCTGAAGACACAGCTATTGTTGGAGAATTATCTGTTTGATGAAGACCTTCTGACATTTTGGATTGGGAAGTGATTCTGAATAAATACAGTTTGGCCAAGTGAATTAAATCTGGGATATGTTTTCCTAATTGTAATGAGAATATTTTAGACAATATTTTAAATCTATAGATAAAAGTGAGATCGGTCTGTATGAACTACATAATTTTGGGTCTTTCCCTGGTTGAGGCAGAACTGTTATTAGCGCCAGTTCTCCAGATTCTGGCACTTTTCCAATTTCAACAGCATGATTATACATTAACCGTAAAGGATTAAGTGGTTTGGGTAGAAAAGCCAGGGATTTACCTGACTTAATTTGGGAAATAGCTTCTGATATTTCTTTCCTGTAATAACTCCCCCTAGGCTCTCCTTTGCTTCCTCATTCCTCAAGCTTCTCTATGTCGAATTTATCTAAAAAAAAAATTCAGGAAAGCTACCTTGGGTTGTATAGAGTACTTCATTAAATTGCTTAAAGACGTTGTTTATTTCTTTTGGGTTAGTAATTGTATTAGAGCCTGATTTCAAGATATGTAATTCTCTTTGGTTTTCTTCTATACGAACATGCCAGACAAGAAGTTTGCCAGCTCTATCTCCTTGCTCATAAAATCTTTGCTTCGTCCTTCTCATTGCATTCTTTATTTTCTGAGTGGTCGAAGTGTTGTATTCTACACAAACCTCTTTGACCTGAGTTTTTGTCTCACTTCCTTGTTCTGTGAGATTAGATGCTCCCTCTCAAGTTGTTTTATTTCTTCTTCTAGGGGATTCCACTTTTGAGCTTTGTTTTTTACGTTTGATCTCTCTAGAACAGGATCGAGTACTAGATTGAAATTTCCCCCAATAAAAGTTTCACCAGGGGGACTTTCCAAATTGAAAAAAATATTGTGGAAGAAATGGGGATCGTCATAATTGGGTGCATATATATTTACAAGAGTGATGGATTGGGGAAAAAATGGAGCCGTGTACAACAACCCATCACCCTCCTTTTTCTCTATAGGTGGAAATCAATCGGAAAGGGATTTTTTTTTATTAATTAGTATGGCTGCTCCTCTACCTCGCGCGATACAAGAAGAGAAGAACACTTGTTTTAATTTAGCATGCTCCATATCATTCAGGTGGGTTCCCTGCAGTAAAGCTACATCAATCTAGCGTTGCTTCAAGTAGTTAATAATACACTTTCTGTTTATACAGTGATTGATACCTCTAACAAGGGTTGAAGGGATAAACATCTATATTGCATGGGTGTATTTGTCATTATTTCATTGATATTAATGTGGGGACTGAGGCACCTGAATCTGTGTACACCAGAGTGGGTAAGACGTAATATAAATAATAGCAAGGAAAAAAAGACCCTTGATACTTGAATATTGAATAAACCGTCCGTCTGTCCGTCTTCTTCCACTTATCCGAGGGCGGGTCGTGGGGGCAGCAGCTTCAGCAGGGAGACCCAGACTTCCCTCTCCCCAGCCACTTCGTCCAGCTCTGAATAAGCCAGTAGTAACTAACCCCTATCACTTTGACCTCATTCCTTACCGAGGTCCTCTTACCTACTAACTTGTATGGTGATGGGAGCACCATGAACCCTAGGCTGTCATCAGCCCTCCAGTAAAAGTACATGCATATAAGTCAATCAATCCAAACAATTTAACAACAGTAATAACAATAATCAAGAAATCCCCATTCGCACAGCCACATTAGGAGAGCGCATCTTATTTTCAAAACCTGTCCAGTGGAAATCTGAAATTATCTTTGTAACTGCATCTAAGGATACAAAAAATATATATAGACCCTGCCACCAACTAGTTTGTCCTGTGATTAACACCGGGTAAAGCCCTGTCCGGCAGCATAGTCTTTCAGATACACACTCTCCTGATCTCCTTTAAAATTAACCATCTCCTCAAGTGTTATGGGGCTTTGTGTATTCTTGTGAATTCCCTGTTTAACTTGATGAGAATACCTCCGGGTATTCCCTATGCAGGAACGATGAGGCTGCCTCTGGCAAATGATTTTGTTCCTCTTGATCGCATGTCCACTCTGAGTGTTGCTGGGTATATCATCCCTTATTTCACACTGGCCTGACAGAGCTGTTTCTTTAGGGGAGTGAATGTCATTCTCCTTTGGTGTAGCCTGGGCGAGAGATCTGGGAATATCATGATCTTTGAGTTTCCATACCGTAGCTCACCCTTCTTGTGGGTGGCATCTAGTATCTGGGTCACATCCCTGTAACAGAGAAGTTTGAGAGCTCGCTGCAGTGGGCTCTCTCTATCTCTATCGGGCCGGGGAGTCCCAGGATTTCCATTTCTCCAGAAAGTCCATGGCACTGGCCCCTTCAACTCCATGTGGGAAGCCCATGATTCTCAGGTTCTTACGACACTGTTTTCATAGTCATTCAGTTTGTCTTTCAGCTCCATCACTTCTTTTTGATGTTTCCGTTCCGTTCCGGTCCCTTGGTGTAGGTCCACAGCAGCAGCCTCGTAATCATAGCATTTGGCCTCCAGTGCGGTAACTTTCGCGTTGGTCGAGTGCTTCTTTTCCAGTGCAGCATCAAATTTGAATTGTTGCTGCAAAGCTCTGGCTTGTTGCTAGCTGGGGCTGGCATTTTTGGATCTTTTGGGTTGTTGGTTGTTTTTTTTTTTGTGGTTTCCTTGTCCGCGAACTCTTGTCGCCATTGTGTTCTTCTTAGGGAGCTTCTATTTCACAAGTGCTACTAATAGGGTCTATTCACTATTACATCTCAAAATATACTGGAGGACTGAATCGACCCAACTGCTCACTGAGCCGCAATAACCGGAAATCCTAATTTAACTTTCTAATCTAACAACGTTGATGAGGGTGGTGTAGGTGTAGATGGCCAGTCCTAAAGCACTGCCTCAAAGTCTCCATGCAACAATTGAGACATCACAGACAGGTTTTTAAATATGCATCATAATTAAAGGAATTATTGCCTAAGTTTCAGTTACAAATAAATGATCAAATGAACACTTGGGCAAGACACTGAAGCAACCTGGCGGAGGGACAACACGCTACAGCCATGCAACATCAGTCCATTATCTGTAAGCACTTATCCAGGTACACCCTGGACAAAACGCCAGTTCATCACAGAGCACACAGAGACAAACAACCATTCACACTCACATTCACACTTACAGACAATTAGAGTCACCAGTTAACCTGTTAAGGTTTATGTCTTTGGACTGTGGGAGGAAGCCGGAGTACACAGAGAGAACCCATGCAGAAAGGCCCCAGCCGTCTATTTTTACAAGTTCATCAATAACTGGTGGTAGGTGTGGTAAGGTAAACTTACTCAGTGAGTCAGTGGTGTCCCGTCCTGGTCCCTGAGTAGTGGACTGATTGTCTGCTGTTGGCCCGCTGTCTGAGTCTGATGCTGGCCGGTCACACAGCAGTACCTAAAAGAAAAAGAAGAAACCTTGTTTATTTCCTTGTTAGTTGAGATGAGAAGAAAGTACACACACACACACACACACACACACACACACACACATATATATATATATATATTTATCTATAACGCATATATAACATATATGTATCCCGTTTTAGAGAATCTTTCTGTCTTTTAACTGAGCAAAATCAGGTCAACAAACATGACTCTTTCTTCTCTCTCTTGAAATTTAGTTTATTTATGTACTTGTATTTTTAAAACTATTATGCCAGCGTGGGGTGTAACTGCCATGTCACCATGCATTCAGCTTGCTGGCTTTGTAGCTGTGTGCCAAAACTTTGTTGTGGGTATGAAGCTCCTTGAAAACTGGCCAGCTCAGCAACCACAATAATGTCACCTCACTCACTCCTCCGAAGCCAAAGGAACAGTTGTGTCATGCATGGGCGTAAAGAGGTGATGTCACTGACAGACAGTGAAATGTAAAAACTAGCAGAGTGTATATTCAGAGTGAAATACATCTTAGTAAATGGAGAAAGAGATATTACCATTAAATATAACTCGAGCTGTGAAACTGCACAGACAACCTTCATTTAGACAGAAAATTCAAGACATTTTTGACACACACACACACACACACACACACACACACACACACACACACACACACACACACACACACACACACACACACACACACACACACACACACACACACACACCTTGTCCAGCTCCATCTTTCTTTGTATAATGGGAGATGTGGATCCATCCAGTCCTTCAGTGTTGCTACATTGGCTGCCAACATCTTGCACTACCTGGTTGGAGAAAAAGAAAATGTTCACTTTCAAACAGCCTTGTGTTCTCCTGTCATCCATATTGTGTCTCCCCCACTCTTGTCTGTCTCAACAACATCCCCCTGATATAATGTGGTCAATAAAGTTACCTTGAGCCATCGCTGGGCCTGCTCTTTACTCTGAACAGCCAGGACTAGTGCTTCACCTCCAGGTAACGAGAAGCGTAACTCATGTCTCTTTTTCCGGCCTTCCTTTGGGACATAGATGACGTTACACAGATTCAGTGGGAGCTCTGTGTGAGGAGTGCTCTCCTTGATGCTCTTAAAGCACTATAAAAAAGAGGTATAAAGGGACAAAGTTTGCCTTGTCATTTCATTCATGAAACCATCCCAACATTTAGCCCTACATAACAGTTGATGCACAGTATATCCTTTGCTTTTTATGCAAACATTCATCAACAGCTCTAACTACCTGCAGTTTACTGTCTCGGACAACAACTAGCTGCTTAGCCCACTGGCCAAAGCGTTTCTTCCGCAGGAGGAAGGCACAGATGCGGCAGTCTGTAATTGGTCCATCTGGGTTCTCCTCAGCCGTCCATCTCTGAGGCTGTTCCCGCCCTTTGGCCTCTTCTTCTTCTTCTTCGTAAGACTCATAGGAACTGCTCAGAGCATCGGAGTCATTGTCTGAGCACCAAAAACAACAGAACTTATTAATGTACAAAACATTTTCTGGTTCTGCATTCCACATACGTGTAACATCTGGCCCTGTGACGGTACACGTCTCCAAAGAAAGATATGTGTGAAAAGAGGTGAAAGAACATCCACACAGGGTGGGAGACATTATCTCTTTACTCCTGAAATGTTTTTTGATAGACACACAAATTTTGGCCTTTAGAGCCCTGAGTGAAGTGTTTGACATTAGACCTTTTCTGTGAAAGAATAAATGAATGTTCCCTGCCATGTCTCTGACAGTAACATGGCCCATTTGTATTTAGTATTTAATGTACTCCATGTCCAGCACAGACTGCGCCTTCACACATGGGGCGACTGCTCTACCAACTGAGCTAAACACGGCCCCATATATACTGTATAAGCTTGAGCCCTTCAGGGATAAATCTACCCCTAATAGATTTACTGTATATACAGAACAGGTGTAGTGTTTTTATATGAGGGGCATGAGACAAAATGTATACTGTATGTTCCAAAACATTTCCACTATTTTTACAATTTGCAACAGGTGTGGTAGACATGACCAGATGGATTGTGGGTATTTAAGAGCCTTGTTCTCAGGAACGTCCCTTGCTCTGCGGTTATGCCAATTTGATCTGTTCCACAAACTCCACCATGAGAACATGCCTCTGTCTGTATTTGAGAGACTATAAAGGAGGGTAACTCACATGAGTTTTTGGGTGGTCCATTAATCCTGGTGGTGGGGTAGTTATTGTCTGCATCTTCATAGTAAGCATCCTCCACAGAGTTCCTGGAAGCTACAGGAGAGGAGGGGGAGAGTAAAGATGAGATAAAAGATACATGAAACAGAGAAACTTCTGGTAATTGGTAACAACTATGACTGTGCAAAGTAAGTGAGTTTGTGAGTGTGTGTACAGAACTGTTTATATTGGTTGTGAAGTACTGTGGGGCAGATCCAGGATCGAGAGGAACTGCCTCTTCATAGTAGTCATCAGGAAGTGGGGTGGTTGGGAGAGGAGGAGGTGTGTCTGTTGGTGTCTGAGGTGAAAGTTAAAACAAAGTTTTAGGACAAGAAAGACGATGGATGGACAGGAAGATATTATAGATGACTTACAGATTTATTAGGATGAGTCTTCTCCTCTTCTTCTTTGTGCTCTTTCTGCTCCACTGGAGATGCACTGAGCATGTGCAAATCACAGTCTGGTGGAAAGAGAGAGGAGTAATGTTATCATAAATATAATACAGAAGTACAATAAAGCTTATAGATGTTGTGTTATGATGATTTCCAACCATCAATAATGATCATTCAGCGATTTTATGAGCTGCTCTGAAGGTCTGCTCACCAAAATCCTCAAACAGAGACTCTACAAAACTGGTGCCGTTGCCATAGAGACAGCTGTTCATGTAGACGTCTGATCCATTGACTGTGGAAAAAATAAATTAGGGGTTAAAAACTGGATCAAAATCAGGGTTAGGGCTGTGGTCTATGCTAAGGTCAGGAGAGTGTACTGCAGCTCAGTGAGTACAATACTGCACAATCTGCATGTTTAGACAAATACATTTGATGGAGACATAAGTCAGACCATGAGGGAGTGCAGATTGGAGCTTGTAAATTATTGTATGAGAAGAACAAAGATAACCAAAGTAAAAAGTGTGTGAAAGTTTGCCAAAGACTCCTAGACTTTCTGGAAGTGTTTTAGAAACAGTGTGAGAAATAAATCTGAGATTGGCTCTAAAAAAAGAGCTGATGTGAAAAATGCTATGCAATGTGCTGTGTAAAAGCATGCAGAGTGAGGCGAGGAACACTGGGTCCATTAAAACAATTCTGAGGACATATTACTATCAGGATGTTTTTCTCCTTTCTTTGACCTTTTCCCATCATCCTCTTTAAACTTTACATTTCATTATCCTCTTACCTTAATCCTTTCATCCTCTATTCTCCCAGATAAATAAATATCTACTGTAAAGACCTCAGTAAGATCTACATGTTTCTAGTTGTGATTGAATGAAAATATTATTTTTCAATCCTTTTGCCTGACATACATATGCAATTTTTCAGCCAAATATGTGAAGAACAATAAAATAATGCCCTTTCAATACAAAAGGTCCCATGTGATTTTGCCTCATTTTCCTCAGGCATGCCACTTAGCAAAGCAAAGACCCTCCACAAAGTGGGCCCTGTCACTGCGCTGTGTACTCCCAGCCCCCTGCACTGTTTCTCTGTTGTCCCTCCCCCTCAAGACCCCAGAGTCCTTTGATTGGCTAGAATATGTCATACATACTGTCCACTGATTGGTTGAAAAAGAAACTAGTCCGCCTAGTAATGTTTGTCTATTCTTTAACTGCGCTCTCAGTCTGTGGAACATCTATTTTTTGATTGGTCTTTTACGTGGTGGCACAGAACAACAAGAAAGTGACTGCACACAAACCGCACATCTCCGTCTTCAGCGGAATCTCAGGAACAGTGCAGACGGCATCTCTGTATCATAAACCATTTCAGAGATATTCCCAGATATGTAAAACTTTAGACTTTTCGGTGGATCTGCCCAGAGGGTTAAACCCTAGGTGGTGGGAGCACTTCTGCTTTTAAGCATGTAGGTGCGGGATGTTCGCCGCCATTCTTTACATTACATTTAGTCATTTAGCAGACGCTTTTATCCAAAGCAACTTACAGAGAAGGAAACAATCAAAGTACAGTGCGATAAGAAACCATTAGTGCAACAATAAGTGCTATGACAATTCTTAGCTTTTAGCTCTTAGCTAGGGTAGCTTTCTCATGTCCAGTTGTAGGTAGTGCTAGGAGAGAAGGAAATATCTAAAGAGATCTTCAGTAGTTTTTTAAAAGGTAGAGAGAGACGCCCCTGATCTGGTAGGAACTGAGTGCATTCCACCAACGGGGAACAATAAACGAAAAAAGTTTGGATTGCCTCGAGCGAATGGCTGGCAGAGCCAGGCATCGCTCATTGGAGGAGCGCAGCGGTCGTGAGGTAACATATGCCTGTACAAGGGTGTTCAGGTAGGCAGGTGCAGAACCGCAGACAACTTTGTATGCGAGCAGTAGCACTTTGAATTTAATGTGGGCTGCAACATGTAGCCAGTGGAGCTCGATGAGCAGCGGGGTGACGTGACCTTTTGGGTTGGTTGCAGACTAGGCGCATTCTGGATAATCTGGAGTTGAGTGGCCTGTTGCGTTAAGTAAGGTCTGATTTTTCTGATCTTGTAAAGTGCAAAGTGACGTGACTGGGCAACTAAGGCAACATGATTGGAAAAGGTTAGTTGTTCACCACCATGGTGGGGGCCAGGCATAGGGAATCAGTTCTGATATTGGTGTCATGCTGTATAGTAGGTTTGGCTAGGAGGACCAGCAGTTCAGTTTTAGAGAGGTTCAGCTGGAGGTGAACCTGGAGGTGGATTTCTGAGAGGCAAATGATAGATACAGTTGTGTCATCTGCATAGCAGTAATAGGAAAAGCCATGTAAGCGGATAACTGGACCCAAGAATGTGGTGTAGATAGCAAATAGAAGGGGTCCCAGCACTGAGCCCTGGGGTACCCCTGTGGTGAGGTGATGCAAAGTGAACAACTGTCCAAGCCAGGAGAGGTGGACAGTGAATGAGTGTCCTTTCAGGTAGGACTCAAACTGAGAAAGAGCCAAGCCAGAGATGGTCATGTTTGAGAGATTAGAGAGGAGGATGCAATGGTTAACTGTGTCAAAGGCAGCTGATAAGTTCTCTTGAATCTCCTCACTCTGACTGCGTAAACAGTAAGAGGAAGACCTCGGCGTCTGTGTAAAGACAGTATCTAGACGGGTAACTTGCTAGAAACAAAATTTTGATATATATCCCAGGATCGATAAAAATGCTCAGCCTTAGTTGCAGTGTGGCTGGCTCATGACAGAACGGCTGCCCCACTGTATAAAGTCCCTGTCTAAATAAACACTGTTGTTGTGTCCTTGAATAAACTGCTCAACTTGGGAATGTTCCAGGTGAACTGCTGTCAAACTGAGGGTCCAACTGAATTAATGTGCAACTGGATGCATCTGGAAAACTGCAATTGTGTGTCAAATTCTTTTAGATCAGTAAAAGTCACCAATCTCATTTAATGTACATTAAAGGACAAGTTGTACATTTTCTGTGTTGAACAAGTACAAACACATCACTGTTATGTATCAAAAACAAAGTGTTGTGGAATTCATAAAGTTTAAAGAGGTTTGTCACTGCATCTAATAGTAATAAATAAGAAATGTAGAGTAGAGAGGTGTTACGTACACTTCGCTGTATCTTAGACTTGATTCAGTACCTGACATTGAGTCCAGAATGTTTTGTATGGAGGCCATCTTGTCAGCAGTGGCAGGACTGACCGTCTCATGGTCCAACATCTTCAGCAGAGAGCCAAGCTCGCTCACAAGTCGCTCCATCACCACTGAAAACCACAAAAAATACAAAAGAACCTATGATTTGGGTTTGCAGGATGACAGTAAAATACTCTTTGGCACCACCACGTCATTATGGGAAAGCACATGCTGCAGACTTTAATCATGGCTAAAATGCTTGAGCATCAAATGTCAATTTAACACACATGCAAAGCTGCGACTCATCTTACCGCCTGTTGCAACAGCTGACAAAGATCAGATATTTATCATCCATCTGACATATCATCCTCTTCATTTTGTCCACCTTTTTATGGACTGTAATTGTGGTTTTCTGTCCCTGCAGCAGCACACATTGAGGCCGACTTTCAAGATTTCTTTGAAAAATAGTTTTCATGTTCAACCCTGACATCCTATGTGTCTATGTGTGTGCTTTGTCGACCTTGACATTGTTCCAAAAGCTCTGCCACACTCTCACACATCCTGCCGACACAAAGAGGAGGAGGAGGAAGAGAGTCAGAGAGAAAAGGGGGGGTCAGGAAGCTTCTTTCCATAAAGGAAATGGTAAAGTAAAAAAGAAAATCTGTATCCTCTAATCTAGAGGTGGGATAGTATATGGTAACCACACTGCCTGTGGCGTTCATTCAATTCATCATTCATTCATAAGAGATGTCTGAGACATGAAGGACATTAGTAATTTGCTATAATCGGCTGACCTTTAATTAAATATTGGATATTAGCCACCATTGAAATTATGAAATATGATTCCTGCTATTAAACAAGTGGAGTGGATCATTCTGAATTTAAGCTGCTAACTCTTAAAATCATTTCATTTCAGTTTGGGTTTTAGTAAAAAGTTTTATTGTCCCATAATGTTCACGTTCCAAGTTTTCTTTTTTCCACGCTGCCAAGAAAAATACATTAAAACTGTAAAGATTTACAATGTCATTTCACCCAAAATACAAAAAATGCACTGTGCTGAAAAAGTAATAAACCTCATCTTGGAATCATCTGAAATGTGACACTTCATCTCAATAAACTCTAAAAGCACTACACTCAACTCAATTTTAATATGAATAATCATTCTAATGTGCCATAAAAAACTGAGCACTGTGGTGACTAGTCAGATGTTAAAATGAATGCAAAAAAAATTCAATACATGAAGCTTCCAGAATGAACACACTGCACAAATTGGTACAAGGGTTAAGTTAAAATAAGATCAAACAAGCCTTTCTCTGACACAGTGAGGACAGAGGGTGAGTGAAAGAAAAGCCCCCCCGCCCGACACACGCACAATCTGACAATACTCTATTGTCTCCACGAGGGCCAAAATTAGACGACCACAATGCTCTGCAAAAGACCAGAGCAAACAACACAATGTCAGAAACTCCAACAAAAAACAACAGGAACTCACACACACAAACAGTGTGAGAGGGGCGTGGTGCAACACAGCTGCATCGTCTCGATCCATGGCCATTCAGGGTTAAAGGATATATCTCCAGCAGCTGTGTGTGTGTGTGTGTGTGTGTGTGTGTGTGCGCGCGCGCGCGCGTGCACAGTATTTCTCGGCCTGCAGCTGTGGTTTCCTGTCTTAGCTGTCGACAGAAGCTTCTCTCTCCACTCCTTCCTGATCTTGACTCTCTCCTCCATCCTACTGTGAGCCTCACCTCCTCTTGCTGTCCCTCTGCCTCCACCCCTCACTGTCTTTTTCTATTTCTCTTCATCCTGCTGTTTCTCATTCTGTCCCAACATCCCAAACTCGTTCACATGTTTGCTTCCAATTTTCTTTATTATTTATTTCTTTATTCATTTACTGTATCCCCCCCCCCCTCTCTCTCTCATTCTCTCTGGGGGGACTGGAGGGTTCAGAGGCTGAGAATCAGCTGTTCTGGAGGCTTGTGGTCAGACTCACCCACAGAGGGATCTTTGTAACCCCCCATTCCACACACATGCACACACACAGACACACACGGCACAGATTTCCTCTTGAATGTTTGTGTCGATGGACACAGATATTCACAGGGAGCGCGCGCGCACACACACACACACACGTTTAAAACACATACAGAGCAAACATACAGTCACTCTGCAGAGTACTGTGAAAAATGTGTTTGTGTGTGTGCTTTTACATACATTTTTGTGTGTTTCCGCAGACAGACTTCCTGAAAGAGGTCAGTCATAAGACCTGAGCCATGCGACTCTCATTTGATTGAACTGATTTGCCGTGTTTGGTTGCAGCTCTGAACAAAACAACTACTACTTACTGCTGCTGCTGTTTATCTCACCACAGAAGGCTCATGGGCGGCAGGGTGACGGAGAAAAGACACTTTTCTCCTCCTAACCTGAGGCTTTCACTCCCATCCATTACACGTCCACCCATCAATCACAACAATGCATGGCTAACTTCCTCCCTGACTTGCCTCGCCCCTCTTAACTATCCTTCCTTTTTTATTTTTTCTATCCACACTGGGAACGAGAAATACGTGATTGCATTGAATTGATGAGCCCACTGACTGTTGTTTCCATGAATGATGTTTCCAGAAGCGTGTGATTATCTGTAACGGGAACATTCAAGATCTACTAAACATACATTTTTCAGTTTCAGAGAATTTCAAGCCTTCAAGTGCATGAAGCTGCACTACAGCAGGCATCCTCTTCCTGCCTCCCCCACACTCCCAGAGGCTGAGGTCCCCTCTGATCCCGCATTCTCCCTTCCACTCCTTTCTTTCCCTACCTCCTCCCTCTCTGATCCTTTGCTTTAAACTTCTTTCCCTCGCCTGCCTCCCTCCGTCCCTTCTCCAGACACCCATCCTCTTCAGACGGAGGTCAGAGTTCAAGTCTTGGTGGCCCCCTCCAAGACAAAAGTCTACTTCAGAGATTCAGCATCCTGTAATTCATATTTTCATGACAACAGTAGATGGTGTCTCTGCTTGCCCGGGGTTAGCATTTAGTCAGATGCTTGAAAAGTCCCCTCTAGAACCAAACTGGCAAAGATCTTTAAAAAGAAACAGCTGGGGGGAAATTGTCTCTTTTTCACATTCTTTCAGTATCTTATCACTTTCCTCAAATAGTGCATGGTGAGGAGACACAGAAAACAGAGGAGCATGACACTGGCACAGACACTGGCACAGCCTAAGTTTCATTTAAAGCCTTGTTTTTACTGTTGTAATGTGGTTTCTCCAGGTAAGGATCCACGCTTTTTTTAATCAGCTTGAAGAAGAACCTTTGGATGCATGGTGGTTTCTTCCAGTTGAAAGAAAAAATTCAGACACTTTGGAAAGGTCGATATTACTCTCTCTGTTTGTATGCTAAATATGAAGTTAGCCAGGAGCCAGCTATTGTAGCCTTCTCTGCAGCTGTGTTTATTTAAATACTGTAATTATTGAGGGTTATTAGTTTTCTTGCCAAAAGCTAGTTGAAAAGTAAGACAAATAAGTTAGCTTAGCTTAGAGTTAAGAGCCGAAACAGGGCAGAACAGATCAGGCTTCCAGCACCTTAAATGAAATATCTAGGGGGGAAAAACTGTACCTGCTGCTTTGGATATCTCTGTAGCAGATGACAAGAAAGCAACACAGTGAAAAGAGTTTACAGAGGCAATTTTTCATCTCCTTAAACATCACTTCAATAATCAATGAAGACTTCTATTCTGTCTGATTGTGGAAAGAGAGGGCTGGGCTGACGATCAGCAGGAGATAAGGAGGAAAAGGGAAAGGGAAACATAAGAGAAGCATAGCTGAGGTCAGGGACAGTTGTTAAACAGAGGAGTGGTGTGCCAGCATGTGAGTGTGCAAATGTAATGTCTACCTACATGCAATGCTAATGTGCTTTTTATATGAAAAAGGCCTTCTATAAACGTGACAGTGATTTAGTATACAGCACTTTAAAAATAATTGTATTCATAATATTACTGTCATCACACAATAAGATTATGATGAGCTATTTCTTATTGTAGTTAAGGGAACTGGCCTAATACTTCTTAATGAACACCGTGCCTAAACAATGGGGATGCTTTGATTTTCTCTGACTGATTTCTGTCCTTGTTTCACACTTTTTCCACAGCTTCATCAGCTGCTGCAGCTCAGTGGCCTGCAGGCTGTGAGAGCAGAGCAGCCATTGAGCTGCGCTCGGCTCCAGCAGCTTCACTTCCAGCGGCGCTGCTTCCAACGAGGCACTTCTCTGTTGGAATCAGATTGCATCACTGTACCTTAGAGAGGATTCCTCCATCCACACACACACACATTCACTCAGCGCACCAATCGGCGTGTAGGTGTATGACGTCACGCTGACACCTTTACTCCAGCCGTCAACTGAGAGCAGCGCGCAAGGCTCGGTTTAAATAAACGGACGGCGTTTCCTTCACGTTAGTTCCAATGAAGGATTCTGAAGCGTATCTGCTGTTTTACACCTCAAACTGTCTCTCATGTTTATGACCACTTTTAAGTGACAAGTATTTAAATTCAGGATGTTTCATTGAGTGTTTATGTTATTATTTTTCTCCTCACACATTCCATGTACATTCTAGTCTTCATATGAGCGGAGACTTCTGTCCACACTCTCTCCTACTCTCACTCTACTTTTTGCCGCGAATTTAAAGACTTGATTAAAAGAGAGACTGTTACTCACCACTTTGTCGTTTGGTCTCCATGTCGTTTGATATTTTTTAGATCCACTAAAAATAGCTGTTTCATTGAAAAGCGGCGGTTGGTAACATGTGAGACGTGTTCTCCAAAGATACAGCAGAGCTCTGCCAGCCTCCGTGCGGCCAAGTGAGTCACAGTGGCCGCTACAGTTCAGACTGCCGCTGGTTCATCATCCGGGGGGCTCCACCGGGTCCTAGTGCTACTCCGAGGAGCAGGAATTCCTTGAAACGTCACTATGTTGTTTATTGTGAAACACACACACACACACACACACACACACACACACACACACACACACACACACACACACACACACACGCACGCACACACACTGACCTGACATCTTTTATGATGATTATGACTTATACAAATATTATATTGCAAATGTAACTTGTCATTTTAAGTAAATTATCTGAATAAATTATATCACCAGGTACTGCCTCAAAATCATACCAGATACTGTAAATGACAATGATGGTCATCTAATCTTTTTATGATAAATGTTATCTCTTTGTTCAGACCTTTCCACAATAGAAACAAAAACAAATTTCTAGTTAATTAGTGACTTTAGCCTCTATCTTTTTGGTCAAACTAGTCATAAACAGTGATTAGAGGTCAGATGTTCTTTTGCTTAGTAGGACAATAGGCCCATGAGGTATTTATTATTATTCTTGTTCTAATATATTTTAGGTATACATGTACAGTTGCAATGTTGACTCATCTGTAACCAATCCTTGATACCCCTCAACTTCCTCTTGAGGGGTCTCTTTTTAAATTGTTTTTTGGATAGCGGGATTCCTCATTAATTTATTCCTACTGAATTACTGCAGATTACATTAGAAAGCACCTGTAGAAAGCACTTGAATTGAAGAATCCACTGGACACGTTTAAAGCCCCTAGAGTTAGTGCGCTCACCATCCCAACCATCATCATATCAGAGTTTATAAGTAGTAATTAGGACAATAAATGATAAAAGAGTGATACTCAAGTAATTTATTTAGAAGTTGCAGGGACAGACTCTTGCAAATTCTAAATGTTAATTAAAACCCGTAAACACACTACACAAACAAGGTTCAGTTCCTGCAGCAGACATAATTTCATCCAACACTTTCTGTTTCATTAAAGCCATTTCAGTTTCTATCGCCTGAAACACATCAACACTTTCAGGTTGTACACCCATCAACTTTTTATCATCTTCTTTGTGTACTTCTTTTTCTTTGCATCATTTTTGTTTCTGCATTCATACATTCTTTCCTTTGTTACTTCCCCCACTTCTTAGCTTTACCTCTTCCTATTTCCTTCCATAAGTTCAGAAATATTTTACTCTTTAATAAGACAGCTTCTGAATAATCATCCTACTGACGCACACACACACACACACACACACACACACACACACACACACACACACACAATGTATTTATTGTGTGTGTAGTACTAAAATCTGACTTCTAAACTGTACTCTGCTCTGAGCTCAGAGTTATAACACATTTCATTCACATTAAATCTTACAACCACATCATGTTTCAAAAACCACTTCAGTGAACTGCATGGTCTGCTCATGACAGAGAAGAACTGATATGGCTTCAGAAAAACTGACATCAAAATCAAGCACATTAAAAAAAGAAGAAAACCTTTGGTTCGGTTTTCAGTATTTGCACAACACACCACGTCACGTTCAGTAACCCTAATGTTGAGAGTCCCGTTGTTGTTATCCGTCTCTCTTGTCACCTTATGAGTCACTGAGGAAAGCCTGTCTGTTTTCCAGGTAGCCCATTTGCTTCTCAAACAATGTCCCCCAATTTAGGCATGAATGGCAGGCTGGCAGATCCTCAGTTTGGTACCAAGCACTTCAGCCTACTGTCTGTCAGGTCTAATGTCAGCCTGCCATTAAAATAGCAATAACAGAGTGTTAACAGAAGCCCAAGCGCTTCTGTTAACACTCTGCCATCTGCTGGTAGGAGATGGAGAGACAGCCAATCGCCTCTGAATCCTCTAAGCAACAGTTTGCCGAAAAATTGCCAAAAACCATTGCAAAAAAGCAAATGGGTGTGTATCGGTAGAATGTTTGAGAGCTGTGTGTGACATCATCGCTAGAGTGGACAGGGAGAGAAAAAAATGTTGAAAAAAACAAAAAAAACATTTGTAAACTGCTCCCGAGGCCACAAATTTCACTCCACAGAAATAATTCATAGATAGAAATGTAGGAAAATGTGTCTTCTCACTCCTATTAATCTGCTGAAGCTGTCAGATGTATAGTTTGGCCGTGGGACACACAGATGCGCCAGCAAAACTCCCTCACAGCCCCATCTACTCTACTCTAAACTCCAGACTCTAGGTCACAGTTTATAACATTCACCACTGAAACTCAGCACAGAAATGGTTGACAAGATGAGGATGCCCATGGTCATTTCAGCTTTTTGATTCGATCTACAGTTTGGCATTTGTGGCCACTAGTTTGATGTGGTTCATTTTGAGATTTTCTGTGTCTCTCAGGGGTCAGAGGGAGAGAGAGCTCACACACACCTATGACTAATTACTCTGACCTGCAGCTGACCCTGGTTGCTTGGCAACCTCAGGCCTGCCTTTGACTAACTTTGTTGAAGTCTCTGTGCTACTGTGGTGTCAATAATAATGTATGGGGCGACGGGGCCTGAGTCAGGCACACTCAAAATTTCTTGCGAAATTTTCTAGTTCCCTCTATTGGCCAGTACATATTGCTCCACGTATATTGCTGAGGAAGTCCAGTTAAAGTACACAAAGGGTTAACACATCTTTTCTTGCCAACTGGAAGGAGTAGAGACTCTCATTTGGCCACTTCATCCACCATGACACAGAGTTAACCTAGGGTCCGAGCTGAGTTCTTCTTGGAGGTTACTCCTCAGAGCACATGGTTTGTGGTGGTTAGACATTTCTGGCAACTTCATTATCTCAGAAGAGTCGGACATGTTTCTTCAGTTCATTCTTCTTCCACTGAGCAAGATGATCAAAGGCAGACATGGACATGCCAAAGACTCTGAAGAACTCCTCTGGTGAGAGGTGACGCTGGGAGGAGACACAGCAATTTAGATGAAAAGTCAAGGTTAATTACTTATCTAGATGCTTGCTCCAAACTGTTTTATGTAAGAATTTCAAGAATCTGTCTCAGAAATGTAACCAATAAATAACTGCATGGCTCTGTGCACACACAGTTATTACTCATCCCATCAGGATGAATTACATTAGCTTTTGTCCAATACTTTTTAGAAACAAATACATGCACAAACTGATGACATTCCCATCAGCCTCACTGAATTTTGTGTTTAGTGCTAATTAGCATGCTTGAGGTTTTTAGCATGCAAAAAAGATTTTTAAAAATGAAACATTGTACACATGCATGTACAGTAAACAGCATGTTAGTATTGTCATTTCAGCTTTTTGATTCGATCTACAGTTTGGCATTTGTGGCCACTAGTTTGATGTGGTTCATTTTGACATTATGAGTGTGCTAACATGAGTACACAAGTTTTGTTTGTATGCATCGAAAGGGGAGACTTGTTTGAACCGCGGTTGCCCCTTATATGTTTTTCCATCATTCTGTCAAACTCTGGTAATCCAGAGCAAAATATCTTATATGGTATACTGGCCAGACTGTCATGTTTGATTCTCTTCACTACTGCTAAGGCTCTTTGAACGGTTCACTGGGAACATTACTTCTGTATTGTGAAATGCAATGAACACTGTTACCACGACAACCCCTGTGGAACACAAAGTGGGACATTAGGCTGTAGTTTTCCTGTCTTTTCTGTCTGGACTGTCATTCTGTAAAGGAGTCCTGTAGCAGCTTACCTCCAGTCTGGCTCGGTCCACATCACTTGGGAGACACTGCTGACCTCTGACTGACACAATTAGGGCTTCATATGGGTAGATCTAACGCACACAATACATACACGGAAACACACACAGACACACAGAGAAACACAAAGGTGTTGTTTCAATATTACATTCACTGGCATTCCCATGAGCACCAAAGGCTGCAGGCACAGCATCCTGGGGCATTTATGATCATCTCTGGTGACTTTAATCATGTAACTCAGAGACTGTTACAACACCGCAGTCTGGGATGTACTGATCAATCCGCATGATGAGGGCATTAAGGGGATGACACTGTCTGACAGAGCACCTGAACTTTTGCACAGACGTGGTCTCCCCTGCCAAGACTGTCCACTGTTACCCCAATAACAAGCCATGGGTAATGCGGGAAGTTAAGGCTGTCATCAACAAGAAGAAGGCTGCCTTCAGGGGAAGGGACAGGGAGGCCATGAAGGCAGCACAGCAGGAGGTGAAACACTGTGAGGGAAGCCAAGGACAGCCACAGGAGAAAGGTGGAGCAGAAGCTGAGGTCTGGAAAGGTGTGAGGACCATCACAGGTCACAACACAGACCAAAGCCACAGGGGGGACAATGGAGAGGCCTAATGAGCTGAATAACTTCTTTAACAGGTTCAACCAGCCCAGCGGCTCTTCCTCAGCCACCTCAGACCCCAGGTACAACATGCCCAGGACCGCCTGCAGTTTGCGTACCAGCCAGATGTGGGTGTGGAGTCCACTCCCAACTGGATAAGGGAAGTGGCACTGTGAGGATTCTCTTCTTGGACTTCTCCAGTGCCTTTAATACCATCCAGTGCTCCAGGACAAACTGAGCAGGATGGGAGTGGAACCCCACATGGTGGACTGGATCTCCGACCACCTCACAGACAGGCCACAGTACGTCAGGCTGAAGGACATCACGTCTGACACTGTGGTCAGCAGCACTGGAGAGCCCCAGGGCACAGCGCTGGCCCTTCTTCTCTTCACCCTGTACACTGCGGACTTCTGTTGCAACTCAAAGCTGGGTCACATAATCCGATGATACAGCCATCATTGGGTGCTTCAGGGATGACAGAGAGGAGTATCTGGTGAGGGACTTTACTGCATGGTGCCATACTAACCACCTACAGCTCAACACCTCTAAGACAAAGGATCTGGTCATTGACATTGGGAGGTCCAGACCAAGACCACAACCAGTCCTGTTAGGGGAAGCTGAGGTGGAGGCTGTGGCTTGATAATAAACTGGACTGTACAACACACACTAGCCACCTGCATGGGAAGACACAAAGCAGGTTGTAATTCCTTAGGAGACTGCGGTCTTTCAACACCTGCAGCAAACGGCTGTGGATGTTTTACCAGTCTGTGGTTGCCAGCGTCCTCTTTTACACCATGGTGTGCTGGGGGGGCAGCACATCTAAGATGGACACTTCCAGACTGGATAAACTGATCAGGCGGGTCGGCTCTGTTGTTGGTATGAAGCTGGACTCACTGGTGATGGTGGCAGAGAGAAGAACACTGGACAAACTGCTGGACATGCTAGCCACCCCCTGCACACTGTCATCAGCAACCAGAGGAGACTGTTTAGTGGAAGGCTGCTCCTTTTCAAGTGTAGGAGAAACAGACTCAAGAACTCCTTTGTCCCTCAGGCCATCAGGCTTTACATCTCCTCACTTGGAGGGAGGAGGAAATAGAGTAAAGAGGACAGAAGGGGAGGAGTGGGAGTTATTCACTATGCAATAATAATCTGGACACTCTTCTTCTTTCTTTCATTGTGCAATAACCTCATCAATCATTTAAGTGAACTATTTGAATTAACTGCTAATTTAAGCCAATCTTGCTACATAACTGGCCATTCATCTACTGTACAATGACACATACCATACCATAACACATGCCATCCTATATTTATCTTCATCCTCCATATAGTTCTCTACATTTATTTTATCTTGATCGTATTTTATTTGAATTTTACTTTACATATTTAGAGTATACTGCTTACTGTTAAGAGTTTGATTGTTTGACTGTTCATATACATATATTTAGCTAGGAATTTTACTGTTTACTGTTAAGAGTTAATTGTTTACAGTCTACTGTTTACTTTATATATTTAGCAAAGAGTCTATTGTTTATCTTATATTGTATTTTTTTCATACCTGCTTTATTTTGTATACAATGTCTGTATGCTAGTGGAAATTCAATTTCTTCGTGGGAGTCATCCCTAAGGGATCAATAAAGTGCAGTCTAAATCTAAGTCTAGGTCTAAGTCTTAGTCTAAAATGCACCACGAAGGAGCTGAATTAAATTGGAGAGACTAAGCACAGTTCCTTAAACACAGAAGCTGGAAATGTAACTGCATTCAGAAGATCCTTTGTCATGGTTATGTCATGGTTCACTGAGGAAATACATTTGCTTTATTTTGTTTGTTACATGATTCAAATGCACCATTCAAAAAAATTAGAGTAACTGATTGGATTTGAACTTTGAAGCACTGTAATTGATGTTATTTCTCATCTGTCACCTTCTAGTGGTCAAAACAACAATCATAGAGGGTAAAAGAAAGAAGAATACTGGTTCAGTCTCTCTGTTCAATTGTTGAAATAAACAAATATGTAGGAGAAATAAGAGCAATGAAACTTCTGAGAGAGAACATCTGTATATGTAACAATTCATCACTCAGTCAGACACAGTGTGTGTTTTACTCTGCTGTCAATAAAATCAGCTTCACAAAATTTCACTGAGCCAAGTCTGTGTTACTGAGTGAGATGGATTCAGTGTTCAATGTGAACTTTAAACAGACAACACATCATTCTTATCTACAATCCATTCATCCAGACCTTTCACTCTTGGCTCAGTCCACTCACGTTGGCAAGAGAGTCTTACCTTGTATTCTGAAAGAAAAGGAGAAGAGATATACAGCACAAGTTATGTTAACTTCCACATCGCCTGCTGCCACTATGATCATTATATCCACTCTGAATAACACTAGAGAACAGGCATCAGGAGGTGAAGTAAATCAGGAGAAAATGAAGAAGAACCGGGGAGAGGCTGTACAATCGGCTTACCTCTTATCTGCCAATTAACTGCATTACTGCTGTCATAATGGAACTGATCTGCACCTGCACTCCCCGGCTGCAGAACAACAGAACACAACAAGCATGGACCGAGAAGATGTATTTCATCATTAGTAGATAGATACCTTAAAATAATGTCTGATCAGCATCTGTTTAATAATTTATCACACCGACTAATATAACAATATCTGTTAGTTACTCTCAACTCAGGAAGTAAACTCATACAAATGAGTTTCAGTGGTTCAGTGGCAAATTAGGGACTTTGCCGTAGCTTACTTAGTCAATGATCATGCCTGTCTTATTTTCTGTCTCAGATCATGATTGCTTACCCTATTTAGTCCATTTCTGCCGTAGCCTGGCAACGAGGCCGATTTGGCAATGAATGAGTCTGGAAGAACAAATATAAACACATAATAATCATAAGAAAACATATTGATTATGCTAATTTTGCAATATAAACACACTACATTCTATAGTGATACTATACTCCTCATAGTATAACTATACAAAAATATAACCTACAGTACCAGCAGTGGTGGAGGAAGTACACACATCTATTACTCATACTATACCATTGCCATTGCCATTACCATTAAAAATACTACTTCAGTAAAATCACAGAGGTATTATCATCAAAATGTACTAAATTCAGGTCTGTTACAATAATTACATGATGAACTTTTTGCTGACATCCATATTGTCTATTATGTCTCCATAAGAATGTCATCAATATTTTACACAATAAAAAACAGGCTTTCCCCTAATATTATAAGACATTTTTTCACAGCACCTAAGCTGAATGGTCAGAGAAAAACTATGCATACATGAGACACATTTTAGTACACTAGTCCATGCAATTGTTACTTCTAGGCTGAACTATTGTAACTCTTTGTTATCAGGCTGCCCCAATAAGTCTCTGAGGATTTTGCAGCTAATTCAGAATGCTGCTGCACATGTTCTGACAGGAACCAAGATCAGAGATCACATCTCTCCCATTTTGGCTTCCTTGCACTGGCTACCTGTTAAATCTGGAATAGAATTTAAAATTCTTCTCCTTACATACAAAGCTCTTCATGGCCAGGCACCATCATATCTAAAAGAACTCATAGTACCTTAGTACCCCCCTAGACCACTGCGCTCTCAGAATGCTGGGTTCCTTGTGGTTCCTATAGTTTCCAAAAGTAGACTAGGAGCCAGAGCTTTCAGCTATCAAGCTCCTCTTCTGTGGAACAAACTACCTTTCTGGGTTCGGGAGGCAGACACGGTCACCACCTTCAAGAGTAGATTTAAGACTTTCCTGTTTGATAGCGCTTATAGTTAGGGCTGGCTCAGGCCTTCCCTTAGTTACGCTGCTACAGGAGTAGACTGCTGGGGAAGTTTCAACAGTTTCAACCTGTAGTTAGCACATATACACCCTAAATAGAAACAGAATGCAAAAACAAAGTGCACACATTCACATGGAGGGATGTGATATTGTTGTTGCTTC
Source organism: Nibea albiflora (assembly GCA_014281875.1). Taxonomy (NCBI): domain Eukaryota; kingdom Metazoa; phylum Chordata; class Actinopteri; family Sciaenidae; genus Nibea; species Nibea albiflora. The sequence continues at coordinate 23,453,952 of CM024807.1, read as the reverse complement.
TCCATACCAACACACAATAACACAAATATATTTCTGATATTGGTTATTCCTTGAACCAACGTAAACCACCAGCATCTGCAGCCATCTTCATTTGTGGTCTGCACTGCTACAGCTGAAACAGCAGAGGCCAGTAGATTCACACTGATCCTTTTCTGTCTTCCTACTTATATTTTCATTTTCCTCTTCTTCACTTCATCTTCGTTTCCTGCTTCTTGGATGGTTGCATTCATCCTTCCCTCTCTCCCTGTCCCTGTCTCCTCTTTCAGTCTTTCTCTTGTTTACTCGGGTTGTAAAGAGAATTAAATTTCTCAGTGATGTCAAAGAGCCGAGACAAAACATCATGACGCAGTAGAAGACAAGCGAGTGTAAAGCAGAGCTACTGTACAACATGTGAGATGCTGAACTATAATGAGTTTGTCATCTACAACTCTCAACTCACAATTTTATTTTGATGCCAAGTTGGGATATAATTGGGACTGATGGTGAGAACAAAGAAAACACAGTGGCTATATTTTACATGGCAGGCATTCTAAGGCCAATGTGATCTCATAAAACACACCTGTATTTACAATCCAAGTCTAAAAGTAGTGTGTGAAACAGATGGCTGAGGGGTTCAGGTCAGTGATCCTGGATTAGTGCTACTGCTAAAGAAAAGCTGATAAATACAGACCCAAGCTTCAGTGCCATTCAACTTCTCACCTGTATCTCAAAAGAACGGAGGGATGTATGTGTGTGTGTGTGGGTGTGCGAGTTGATAACACTTAAAGCTGTGCACAGGATGAAGAGGATCGCAGGGAAGATGGGCTGCTGTTCTGCTGTCCCCTTGAGATGACCTCAGAGATGAAAACACACTGATAACCACTTACTGCTGTCTGCACTGTAGATGGACCTGGGAGCTGCAAGGGGGGGGGGGACACAAGAGCCCATTAGGATCCCCTAATCAATTACAATTCAAGAACATGAATGCAAGACATTTTGTGGGTGTGCAAATCAATACACACATATTAGTGTGTATGTGATTCTGTAAACATGCACAGCATTTGAGATTGTGGTAATTGGAGTTAATTCATGTGTCATATACTAAAAGTTTGAGAATAAACAACAAACAGAGATTTTCAGTGAAACGGAAATAAAAAAGGCCAGCTGTTGTGAGACATCTATGAGCTGTGTGAAGATATGCCCCTGACAGTGTCAGCATGCAGACAAATCACTATCAAGACTTACACATCATATAGAATATGAAGCAGCATGTTAAAAATGTATATGTTTATGACATCCGCCCACTGAATTTTGTAATTTGCAGGATTTATTTTTCTAGAAAAGATCCTGGCAGCTCCTTAATAAGCCAATTAATCACCATAGCAACGCAAGCCCAGACAGACTCTAGAAATCCCCCTCTCCTCAGTCATGACAGTTAAAGGATTTCATCCTTTTTATCCTAAGTAAACCTCATCTGCTGTATGTGTAGACCATGAGCTGACTTACAATTATGTTGATGTTAAAGAGATAGTTTTTTTTAAATTCATTATGTACGTGGACTTGTTTTGTTTTGTTTGTTTTATTTTATGGCCTGGGTGCCCTGGCTTTTGGCCTGAGTTGTCATACAAGAGAAGTCCTTTTGCTTCTGACAGGTGTACTCTGGCGGCATGAAACCTGTGCAGAGTGCATGCTAGCTCACCTGGCCAGCCAGATCTGGTGTAGCGAATGACAGCCTGGAGATCAGTGTCCTGGCCAGTGCCTACCCTAATCGCGTCCAGTGTGTCGACACTCCAATCACTTTGCTTGTCGCTTGTACGTAGGCCTTTACCTCGTGCTCCGTGTCAAACGTGTCTCTGTCTGGCAGAGGATTGCGTGACAAAGTGTCTGCCACAACAAGTTGCTCTACTGGGACGCGCATGGCGTCTGTGTTGAATTTCAGTAGACGCATGCCGTGCAGATACCTGGTAAACCACTCATATGCCCGCACGCTGGCAAGGCACTCTTTCTCGATCTGGAACTACTGTCACTCTGCTTCCGTCAGCGTTCCGGAGCAGAAGGCCACTGGTCGGAGTCTGTTACCCTGCTCCTGATACAATGCAGCCTCCAGACCAAAGCTACTGGCATTGGCAGTGAATATGGTTGGTGAGGTTGCATCTTAGTACACCAAAAAAACGGTGAGAGGTCAGCATTTTGGTCTCTCAGGAGGGCACTCATTTTCTGCTGGAAAATTTCTGGGGCTGAGGTTATGCCAAACGGCAGCCTCCGGAAACAGAAAGTCAAATCAAAGTTGTGAGCTTCCTGCTACTAGCATCCAGTGGTATTTGCCAAAATCCACTGGAAGTGTCAACAGTGGAGAACACAGTAGCGCCTGAGAGCTTTGGTGCAATGTCCTCAAGCATGGGCAGAATAAATCTCCCACGTTTCACTGCCTTGTTTAGTTTTGTCAAATCAACACAAATTCTGGGCTTTTTGTTCGTTTTAATCACCGGCACCATGGGGGCGCACCAATCAGTGGCCTTGTGCACCTCCTCTATGATGCCTATGATAAATGATAAAAATTACATCCCATGACAGCCACCCGCTGAATGAAATGACTCAAAAAAAGATTTGCTCAATTCACTATGATGATGGGGGAAGGTAAGAAGAGAAAAGGAGAGAGTGAGCGAGCAAGAAGCCGGGCAAGAGTAAATGTGGGACTGACTTTTAGTGGTTGGTGAGAGCTTGGTGGAATAAAAGACTGAAAGACAGACGGCGAGCTGGGCTGACTGCTGTTGGACTAGTCAGTAATATTAGCTGCTGCTACGTCTGCTGTTGGTGACCTGGTTGATGTTTGGCTGTTAGCAAGGTTGTCGACTCGCTAGTTTTTGATCATGTAATGTAATGCAGTATTAAATTTGTTTTTGTTGTAGTATACTGTTTAGACCAGGGGTTGCCAACCTATGGCTCGCAAGCCAGATGTGGCTCTTTTGATGACTGCATCTGGCTCGCAGACAGGGAGAAAGTAAGCCGTCGTAACAGTCCGGTACTGCATACTATTTATTATTGGTTAGCTTCAGTATAACAACATTATTAAAAAGAATAAATTCAGAGACTTATTATACTCATTATTGTATGGGAGTAGATGAGCCTTAACAAGTGTGAATCAACAAGTGTGGAGACTTTGTTCAAATGTAGTATAAAAGACTGAAAAGTCAAATGTCTGAAAAAGGAAAAAGAGATTATGCAGAAAACGAGCAGGGTGTTCAAAGACCCACAGAAGTTGAAAGAAAGTTGATTCAGCTCTGAAGCATAAGATTGTTGCAGGAGTTGAGACTTTGTCTTTGGCTCAAGATCCAGACTTCTGATACACAACCGTAAACAGTACAAATAAACATGTACAGCTGTCCATATTTACCACAGTAATTATACTACATGTTGGCTTTCGTGTTGTACACTATTTATGATGAGAGATTTATGGAGCTTGTGTGACCTCCCCACTAACTACTGAGAGTTTGTTTTCAGTAACATTTTATAGATCTAACTCCAGTCTCTGTGTCCTGACTCGACACCACTTATCAACGAAGTGAGTCCAATCACTTTTTATCAAATTACTCCATCATTACTGGCAATAGTAACTTGTCTATCAGGTACAATACCATATTGACAATCTTTTCACCAACATTTACTAATGATCACAAATACACAGTACAACCAAGGTTGAGGGAGTCATTCGTTCTGCAAGCATTTGGTCAGGAATCCAAGTATTGGACAAATTGAAATTTTGATATGATTACCAAATATGTTACAATTTATCCAAGGGGGCACATGAATGTGTGCACCATTCAATCAATCTGATGGGTGTTATTTCAGTCTAAACAAAAGTGCTGGACTGACTGACCTACAATGGTAAAGGTAAATGAAGTGTCAATTATTGAGTGAGAGTCCAGCCTCTTCTGAAGACTAGATGACTCACCTCTCAGTATGTTCTAATCTGTATAATAACAGCAGACACTATAAACTCACAGTGATTACTGTGCAGCACTCAACACCCACATTATCCACACCCCTCTGTGTTTGACCTCACTTCCCTCTCCCTCTCCACCACTCTCTGACCCTGATTTACCTCTTGGCCTTGTGTCATACATCTTCCCTGAACAGCTCCAAATTGCTTTAGCTTCTAACTCCCTCTCTTTCATTCTATTTTAGATTTAATTCACTCTCAATCTCATTCGCTCTCTCGCCGTCTCTCCTGTTATAACACCCTCGCTTTTATTCTCATTTGACCTACACCTAAATACTCTCTCTCTTTCTCTTTCCCACCCTCTCTATCTTTGTCTCACTGGTACACGTGCTGAATACAATGAGGAATGGAATCAATTGGAGAGTTAATACAGAAGTGGGAAACTCCCCCTAACACAGCTTGCTCGGCATCACAACAAGACACACACACATTCGTCCTATAAGGGTCATCACCCATTCATTCTATAAAGGAGAGTATATTCATTTCTTAAACTCTAACCTTCACCACCACAGCCCTATCATCACCATTACCTTGAATGAAATCTGATACTAATGCAGCCTTGAACCTTAACCACAGCCTCAACCCTAATATAGCCTCACTGTAACAACCCTTGTCTGAAGCTTAAAGTGCAGACGTAAACCTGCGGTGTGGCATCTTTGTCTCCCCACCTGGAAGTGGGAGAAATTACACAAATTACACAGTCTACCACAGAGTCAGTGCTCCACACGAAACCCAACCTCTTTGTACAGAGCCCGATGGTGGCCACAGAAAGAAAAAATATATACATACTGAGGACACATTTTACTACATTGAGTGCTCATATGGTATTGCATGGTCACAAGACATAAATGCTTCCCACATTTTTCTCGATATGTGCACACCAGATAAATGTATATGCAGAGAGCCAGCACAACAGACCAGCCTTACTCCCCATAGTTAAACACATAGGTAGGCCACCAATAAGATATCCAAGCAAGCAAACAAAAATACTACTTTGAGATTCAATACAACACCAATAAACCTAAGAATTGGTGCTGCTGTCAGCTCCAAGAAATGGAATCAGAATCCTGGGTGGATTGTTGGAGGTTCCACAGAGTTATCAGAAGATCAAGCTGGACAATAATTCAATTCTGTACAATGGACAAACCACGAGAAATTAACTTTTGTCTTGTTGCCAAGGAGCTGGCAAGAGAATTGACCTTCTCTCTCAGGACAGGACAGATACAGTTTTTGTAGTGTAAAAAGCTGGCATTGAGCTAGTTATTCTAAAACTCATCAATACTGGTGCCCCAGTTGCTACAGAGATTAAAAACTCTGAAAACTGCAAAATATAGAGATTTACCTGGCAGTGACAGGTTTAATCAGGATGGAGCTGCATCGCTAACTTGTTTGGCAATGGTAAAATTCAGTGCAATGGACTACTTTCATGTGTTGAGGCTGAAATCTGTTTTAGTCATGCTAGCAGCATGTTGATGCAAACTGAAATGTCTCAACAACTACTGGATGAATCATCGATGAAGGCTTCTAGCTCTGACTCTTCTTTTAGCTCCACCATAAGGTTTTGTGTGAAATGTATGCAACATGAAGTAAATGAGCAACCACACACTTACAGCCACTGAGGGAGCTGAATCCCAGATTGCTCAGCCCCTCCTTGCTGCTACAGCGGGAACTGCGTCTGCTTCCCCACTGGTCATTGTCTTGACAACCAGACCGCGCCTTCATCTCCTCCTTCAGGATCAACCTTCCAATTCCCTGAGGGTAGGGAAGGAGGGAGAAGGAGGGAGAAGGCAGAGGGGAAGAATAGTAGGAAGGAGACAAGACGTGAAGGTGCATGGATGAATAGGAGTTGGTTGAGTGGGATGAATGTATGGGTTGATAGATGGTGATGGAATAAAAGGCAGGAAAAGGCAATGGTTGTTGTTTGGACAAAGAAAGAGATGAAAATGAAGTGAAGAAGGTGAAGGGAAGGGAACACAGGAGCATCATCAGTATCAGCAGTATTATGTCCCGTGGGTGAGGTTTGAAATAAGAGGTTAATTAGGTGGCTCATTAAATATTAACACGCACTCTTAAAATATAAAAGGAGAGGAGGAGAACGTCTTCCTTTCTTACCTTATTTATATTGTGATTCCATGCATCCTCCTCTCCACCAGACGAAAACCTCCTCACCCGGGAGACTACACACAGAGATGGAGATAAAAGAGAGCCTAGATGTGAGAGTATCTTGACTTTGGTGTAAATACAGGTTTCTAAACACTTGTGTGTGCAGAGGTGTTTGTTTCAGAGAGAGAGGAAGTGGTACCTTTTGGAGAACCAGTATATGGGTAGTAATTCGAGTCTGGGTGATAAAGGCTGTTACAATTGGAGGTAGAAAGGCAGGCATTGACAAGGTTCTCATTGGTCTTACTCTTACTGGCTGTTGGAGATGCAGATATGTCTGTGGGAAAGAGGATCAGAGTGGAATGGTATCAACATAAATCATGACATGAAGTCTTTTCAAGACATTTTTAGACACATCTACATGCTCGGAATAACAAATGGGTGATTGAAGGGGAAAAAATTATCTTGATTTGTTTGTTTGTAGGTCTGTGGTTGTTCTTTGTGTGTGTGTGTGGCATTTAAGGCCATTTAATGCACAACTTCTAATGAGCGAGCAAAGCTGTTGAGGGTGCACTACAACTGTGATGATGAAGAATACCATGCAGGATACCATGCAGACAGGAGGCAACCTCCTGCACCCCTAGTAATGCTTGTACATTTAAAATAGATATTACAGAATCAATATGAGGAAAAGCAAAGAACAGATAACATGGATTTTTGGCCTGCATCAGATTAATACGGTGACCGGGAACCCTCAACACTGCAAATAAAAGAAACCCTGCAAACAAAATCAAACACCGCTGCAAATAAAAGTAACACTGCAAACAAAAAGAAACACTGCTGCAAATAAAACAACAACGACGCAAATAAAAAAGCCACAATGGAAGTGAATTACCAGGGACTATTATTGCCGTGCACCTGTGTTTTTTATGTGAGCGAAGAAGGAGAAGGAGAAGGAGAGAAAAACGAATGAACAAGTAAATGAAAAGGTCAGTGTTAACTGTCGATATGTGACTGTACTTGTAAATGTGTTATAGTTAGGCCATGTAGCCCCAGGTTTGATATGAAGCTGAACTAGAGGATGCTGTGTATTGTTAGCTTTGAGCAAGAGGAGAATCAAGTTTGGTAACTTTACTCAAATATGCAGCAAAACAGTTACATGTACCACCGTATGCTCTCACTAAGAGCAGAGTCTACTACAGAGCACAGGTGAGTGAACACGACAACAACGGGTAGCCTAGTTCAGCTTTATATCAAACCTACATGGCCTAACTATAATACAGTGACAAGTACAGTCACATAGTGACAGTAAACACGGACCATTTCATTTCGTTTTTCTTCGTATTTCTCTCTTTCTTCTTCTTCTTCTTCAACTCAATTCAATGCAATACAGCTTTATTGGCATGGGAAACATTATGTTAATATTGCCAAGCGTGACGTCAACAAAAAGTACAGATAAATGTCTTAACATAAAATACAGGATTATGAAATAATAATCATAAAATTGTTCAATATGTACAAAGTAAATAGTGACCATCAGGAGGGGATGGTTTATGTCTGTTCTTTCTGTATGCTGGACCTCCTTCTGTGGTCGCAGCAGTTCACAAATCTTGCAGCTATGTTTGCACATTGCTGTACTTCACCCAGCAGGTATGGACGTTTTTTGATGTGGTCTAATGTCTCAAAGTCTTCTTCACTCACATAAAAAACATACTGTAGGTTTTTTTTTGTTCGCAGCGTTTCTTTTATTTGCAGGCATGTTTCTTTTTGTTTGCAGCATTTCTTTTATTTGCAGCTGTGCTTCTTTTTGTTTGCAGTGTTTCTTTTATTTGCAGCATTGAGGGTTCCCGGCCACCGTAGATTATTCATGCAAGTGGAGTTCAAATATTGAAAAACTATTCATAATGTTATCATTTATGCGCACTATATCTATTCTCAAACCCTCACTATATTTCTCAGTTGTCTTCTGCTAATAGAAACAAACACCTCCTTGAATTTGTTTTTGAGGTGCGGCCAGATTTGACTACACACAGTACTAAACATACAGTATATATATGTGATTATGGTGCTCTTCCTTAATATGAAAACTGCTCTATAAATGATTCATGATGTAAATTCAAATTGGTCCACAGAGCCCAGATCATAGATTGCCAGCTCAGACTGAAGAGGAAGAGGTTTGTCAGCACTTTGTGGCTCAGCGTAAATCATCCAGGGGTGTTTCTGAAGAACTGTAACTCTGTTGGACCTGACATCTGAGAACTGATGGATCACCTACATACTCAGAATATTTGGAACTACTGTTCGCAGCTTTATTTCATGAATAGAATCTGTAATCTTCCCTCTGATGTGGCTACAACTGTCAAACATCACAGCTGTAGCCCTTATCCTTTTTAGTTTATTTAGCACTGTATTCTTTATTATCATATTTAACACCAGAATTACTGAGCAGCTGGCCTACTGTGAATGAATGTCAGGACTTGATGACTTTAACAAGAAACTATTGTGGATTGGTCATAACATCATAACAGTCAGTGGAAGGGTCAACTAACAGTTTATGTTGAGATATTTCATTTCAGTGTTATAAAACAGAAAAGTAGGAAATTCTCAACTCAAATACCTCAAACTGAGCCTGGACAATAAATTGAGCTTTGGTCAACCACTGATATCCATAGACACTGCCAACAAAGACTCTCTGCCATCCAGAAACTCAAAGCACTTTCTGTTGCACCCCACCTTCTGTTACTGCTGTACAAACACATCCAACCCGTGGTATTAACTACCACACATCCAAAATCACTGGTCGCCCAACACCCAACCTCAGTCCTCACTTTCTTACTGCTCCAATCAGGTCGCAGTTAAAGGTCCCTGGCCTGTAAATGAACACACCATGGCAGGGTATGTATGTATGTATGTATGTATGTATGTATGTATGTATGTATGTATGTATGTATGTATGTATGTATGTATGTATGTATGTATATGTATGTATGTATGTATGTATGTATGTATGTATGTATGTATGTATGTATGTATGTATGAATGTATGTATGTATGTATGTATGTATGTATGTATGTATGTATGTATGAATGAATGAATGTATGTATGTATGTATGTATGTATGTATGTATGTATGTATGTATGAATGAATGAATGTATGTATGTATGTATGAATGAATGAATGTATGTATGTATGTATGTATGTATGTATGTATGTATGTATGTATGTATGAATGAATGTATGTATGTATGTATGTATGTATGTATGTATGTCTGTCTGTCTGTCTGTCTGTCTGTCTGTCTAAACTCTCCGACCAATCTGCTGCATCAAGGAAAGTATTCAGAAGAACCAGATGTCTGACAGATTGGAAACATAATTTAGATTTTATTTGTCTGAGTTATTAAGACAGGCAGGCAGCAACAAAGACACAATGCTATGAGAATCGACCAACCTTGTCTCTTATAGATGGGAGCTTTCTTGTAGATGTTTGTTTCCTCAGAATCTGAGAACAGAAACAAGAAGAATAAGTGCAGAAAGCAAAGGGAATAGGGAGGGAGGAGAAGAGGACACGAGTGTAGATACGACCAGTCTGGATTTTCTCATCCTGTCCCATCAAATGAGTTGTATACATTTACAGTCTCCTTAATCGCAAAGCTGACAGCACGGGTAATAAACTGCTATGGTGGAGACAGTGCCGTGCATCCAGACAACCTGACGGACGTGCAAAGGCTGATTAATACAGATTCAAAGGCTTATTATGGGAAAGAGCAGCAGATGGCTCAGGAATAAAGAAGAGGGAGGAGAGCAGTTGAAAAGTGGAGCACGCTGGATGGAGAGGCAGAGGAAAGAGATGATGGTGAAGAGGGAGAAACTTGGAAAGCTTGTGGCACCTTGTAGTTTTCATGTCATGAAGGCTTCTATGCAATCATTTAGTGCTGAGTGCTATAAAAAGCACCACAGCAACATATTACAGTAATTTAAAAATAGTTAAATAATAAATAAAAACTTCCAAATACTGCACGGAGCATGCCACTAACCCTGCCAAAGTTAGAGGTCTGACTCCCAGTGGAACATCCATGCTAAATTTGTATGCACTTGTGATACTGCGAGGCACTCTGGATAAAAGCATCCACCAAATACAATTTTCTCAGCATTGAAAAGCATGAAGGGAGTGATGTTGCAGGGCTGGCAAGGACTATCAGCGTCAGAAAGCCCCAGAGAGAGGGAACAAGCAGTAAGAAATGGAGTGAAGGAGGGGATGATGGAGGGAAACCAAATGCACAGCTTGCAGTGAAAAGTAAAGGCTTTGTAACAGGGAAGAGAAGAGACATTCAGGGAGGAGAGAGGCATTAAGTTGACAAAAGAGAGGGTTGATTGAATGTTTCAATAAAATGAACTGGTATTAGTTGTTAGATTAAAGTGCTCATATGTTATACAAGAGCTCCAGATCAGTGAGATAAATTAGACAGACTCCCCACCGGGTTATTAGAATAGTTTTAAAGACTTAAATGATGAGGGATGACATTAATCAATGGAAGGAGAGCAAAATATGTTGCCTCACCTTCAGTCTCGTATTATAATTATTCCAGCTCCTCAAATGTGATGAATCAATTATCAAAATAATAATATAATATAACTTTCTCAATTGATGATTACTGGTTAGACAGAGTCCAGACTCTGAAATGAGAACCTACAAGGTAAGGTATCAGAGATATTTGGAGGGCGGGTTAATCCAACATAATAAAATTCAGGTTAGTAAACAGGTTGTAGCATTAAGGATGACGTCCTACCTGGCACATGGAAATGCCTGGGGGCTTGCAAGGAGGTGGTGATGGTGGGTGTGGCACACCTGGGCTTTGGCTGATTGTAATAGGGTGAACTCCTGCCACTCTCACTGCCTGCAGTCAGTGCAACCAATCACAGTGAGAGAAACCAAAGCATGAGGCTCATGCCCCAAAAATGAGAGACACACAGACTGATGACCTGAACAATTGCATGTATGTTGGTGTTTGTCTCAAGAGTGAAATTCTGGAGCTCCAAGTCGGACATGACATCATGGTGCACGCAGTCAAAGAGCAGGTACATCTTTCAATTTAGGGAGCGCATATTTCACTGTGTGTATGTGTGTGTGAGAGTGTGGTAAAAGTGTCTTTGCTGGTGGGCACATTACCGGGGAGATAACAGTGCAGTGGGGAGCCTCTGTGGCAACTGTGTGCAGGAGAGTCAGTGAAAACAGAGCTGGAGTAACGCCTCGTTCTCAACTCAACACCATCCAACAGATCCTGGAAGAGAGAGGGAGAGGCTGACACACAAGGTTCCTTCAAAAGCACAATTTCAAACCTGTTTAAACCTGTACAGCTCTGGAAAAAAATGGAGAGCATGCCAAGACGCATGAAAGCTGTGATTAAAAATCAGAGTTATTCCACCAAATATTGATTGCTGATCTTTTAAAACGACTATGATCTTGTTTTCTTCGCTATATTTGCGGTCTGAAAACACTGCATCTTTTTTATTATTTTGACCATTTGTCATTTTCTGTAAATAAATGCTCTAAATGACAATATTTTTATTTGGAATTTGGGAGGAATGTTGTCAGTAGTTTATAGAATGAAACAAAAATGTTCATTTTACTCAAACACATACCTATCAGAGACACTGATAATTTTGCACTGGTCTTTTTTCCAGAGCTGTACTTTAAAAGAACTGAGACAGAACATTTTGGAAAATCAGTCCATCCATCAGTTTTTAGATATGTTCCTACCTTTAGATTATATTAGTAATCCATTTCTTTGAAAATCAGCCTGCAGACATCAGTGATGCATCAATATAGCTTTGTGTCTCTTGATACCGAATCCGCTGTCTTATTTCTTATCTTTCTTATCTGCATGTACCAAGTATCAATGTAGCACCAATTTTTTCTCTTTCAAACATTTTACATTTGTACACTGCACTGGGCAGAACATCAGGCCAGGGGCTGCTGTGCTGCTAAAAGGAGAGTTGGTGACTGAACTCATGAAAGACTGAAAATTAAAATGACAGTGATGCAGAAACTGGATCTCATGTGGATCTCTGTCCTGTCTTCTCATACCAGTCCACTCAGCTCAGTATCTGTGCTGTTGATTGATTGATTCTATATAAAGGCAAATGTCATTAATCTCAAAGTCCTTCATGACGTGTTTTCAACAGTAACACAACAGTACAGCTAGAGTAAACATACCTGAGTAAAAACACTGAGTGAAGTACTTACATGAGTATATGGAGATAAGGAGCCCAGTGACTGGATGAAATGAGAAAAGCATGTCAGAGAATGCTGTTTTTCTCTGTTTTGTCAGAAGGTTAATGTGACTTTTGGTCATTTCCTGTTATCTGACTTTTAGAACAAACAAAAGACAAAATGAACTCACCTAATGTTACTTTCATTATTGATTGTGTGTGTGTGTGTGTGTGTGTGTGTGTGTGTGTGTGTGTGCATGTGTATATACCTGTCCACAGCTGTATTGCTCCAGAGTGTCATCTGTGAGGTGTGTGTGTGTATGGTCGGCCTCATAAGGGATGATGTCAGGCTGTTGGATGCCATATATGGCTTTGACCCTGGGCAGAGCTGTCAGCTGCTTATAGTCCAAAATATCACCATCAGCTTTAGACTGTCGGAGACAGAGAGACAGGTAGATGGAAAAAGAGAGACAAGCAGACAGAGAGAGAGAGACAGGTAGAGACAGAGAAAAAAGTTAACTAAGAAAACTAAGTCATAAGTAGGACACTGAAAATAAATAGGAATTCAGAAAGAAAGACATGTGCATACAAATACACAGGCTTGATGCTAAACATAAACAGGCTGTCATTTCCAAAGAAGTTGGCATGCTGTGTAAAATATAAATAGAAACAAAATGTAATGAAGTGAAAACATTCAAACTTCACATTTCATTAAACACATTGAACACAAAGACAACTTATTAAATGTTGAAACTTGAAATTTGATTGTTTTGGAAAATTATATGAGCATTTTATTAATTTTACTACAGAGCCATGCATGAATACGTGTGTGAGGCTTTGTGATGACCTCAAGCCTACAGATAGCGGCAGCATTTCTGGATCTGGCTTTTATTTGTCTGTGTTCATCTGTGTTCACAGATGATGGTTTTCCAGTCCATGCAGTGATCTATGTCCCTGACTGAATCATGTCTGTTTATGCTGCAGTGCTGTCTGAAGGCTTGAAGATCTCAGACATCCAATATTGGATTTCATCCTTCTCCATTGTGTGCAGAGGTTTCTTCTTATTCCCTGAATCTTTTCATGATATTATGAACTGTAGATGATGAAATCCACAGATTTTTTATTTTTTACATTGACAAACATTATTCTTAAATTGTTGCTCTTTTTTTACCAAAGCAGTCTTTCACAGAGTGATGAAGCCAGCTCGTCTTTACTTCAGTCAGCCTCTCTCGATGTTCTTCTTAGACCGAGTCATGTTACTAACCTGCTTCCAGTTTGACTTCATTCATTGTGAGATTGTAAAATATCTGAAGATTTGTTTAGTAAAATTTATTTAAATACCATTTAAGACCATTCCAATAAGAAAATGAAAAATTCTTGAAACTGGCTGTGCACCCACAACTAAAGCTGCACATAGAGTCAGGCAGGCATATAGATAATAACATCTGCTCAGAGACAGATAGTGTCGACAGAATGAGCTTTCAGGAAGTCTTTGTGCTTCTGTCACTGTCGGTTATATTGTGATTGAAAGCTGTGACAGTGACAGCTGAGGGCGTAGCCATAGCAGTGTTGGCTTAATGTCTGGCACTGTGTACTCACACAGATGAGCCTGTGAGGGGAACCAAGGAGAGGAGAGGAGCCTGGAGAGGAAATGGACGCTGTCTCAGAGGTGCGTCTCAGCTGTTAGGACAAAGAGCCTGAGGTCAAACTAAAGTTACAACAGCCATCTACACTACATGTCATTTAAAGAAATAAGAACAATAGTAAAAATGTTGTAGACAACATTACAGATGTGTACAATTTGTGAAGGGTCACAGTCATCCAGGTCATCTCACTTTAGGAAAAGTCCAATCTGGGGTAACTGGGCTTAGTTGTAGACTTACCTAGTTACTAAGTTAGTTACTTAGACTTAGTTGTAGATCTATGAAGATCACTCTCATCTAAGAGGCTTCTTCAGTTCTGACTGACTGGTGGGAAAACACAGGTATTTAGCCTTGATAGGATCGTTGGCCTTGCTTCCACTTGTTTTCTTGGTATTGATTGTTGTTGACTGTCACCACTAGGTTTCTGAAGCACCATTTGGCTAATCTAAATATCAGCAAAGATGTGGATCATCGGTGGACCTGAGTCAGGGCATGAGCATTGTAGGTCAGGGAAAATTGGTGTCTGAGGCATCTTCCTCTGTTGACGGATGGTTTCTCTGCTTTTACAAAGGTAAAAATGCAAACATCATTGTCATGTTCATTGTCTTTAAGGTGCAGGAAAACTGCTGAGTTGGCCCTCCTGTGTTGAGCTGTGCTTTTGTTAGCCATTTGTTTGGATTTACCAATATGGTGAGAGGCCTGTACACTCCTCACTGCATTGTCCACATACTTAACATCAGATTGTTAAGTTTAAACTTTTTGAAAAACACAATTATTCCTCCACATTTAACCCATCCACGTGGCACCTGTCGGAACACACATGCACACATAGTGACACATGCCATATACACACACTGGGCAACGATTCGCAGCGCCCGGGGAGAAGATGTTGCGGGGTACAGTGCCTTGCTCAAGGATACCTTGGCCATGGCCACCAGCTGTTAGTTCACCTTCCACTAGTAGTGGAAGGTCTCTCATCAAATCAAATTCAAATCAAATTTTATTTGTATAGCCCAAAGTCACAAAACACATTTTGCCTCAGAGGGCTTTACAGTCTGTACAGGGAGTGACACCCTCTGTCCTTCGACCCTCGGTTCGAGTGAGGAAAAACTTGCCCACAAAAAAACCCTTTTAACAGGGAAAAAATGTGGAAGAAACCTCAGGAAGAGCCACAGAGGAGGGATCCCTCTTCCAGGACGGACAGACGTGCAATGGATGTCACATGTACAGAACAATCAATCTCATGGTTAAGCCTAGTCAGGCACGGTATTGGCACGGTACATCTCCCTTTACTAAAAACTCCCTCTCTCTCTGTAAACATACCTGTCTCATTAATGCATGTTACTAACTACACTTCTTCCCTGGAGTTTCTGTGCTCTCTCGTCCAGCAGGTTCTCATGGATCGTGGCTGCTGCTGTGGTCCTGTATGACGTCCACTACATATATTATTACTGTCATTACTGTTACCATATCTCCATTACAGTTTATAGTTAGTTAATGATTTACTGCTGCTGT
Source organism: Nibea albiflora (assembly GCA_014281875.1). Classification (NCBI taxonomy): domain Eukaryota; kingdom Metazoa; phylum Chordata; class Actinopteri; family Sciaenidae; genus Nibea; species Nibea albiflora. The sequence continues at coordinate 23,438,503 of CM024807.1, read as the reverse complement.
GCATCTGTGTCTCTCTATCTCTATCACAGGTTCCACTGCTACTGTAATCATTCTATCATTCATTGTAATTCATTGTCATTTTATCATTCATTGTAATTGTACAACATGTTTGTGTTGATTTCTTCTGTACATGTGACATCTATTGCACGTCTGTCCGTCCTGGGAGAGGGACGATGACCCACTCTACCACTGAGCAGGTTGTTGTCTGGATGTGAGGAGTGTGGTCTTTCTGGTGTACAAGTTTCTATCTTGTGCATTGCTGGGTTTGAAGAATCTGGTGGACTGTTGATTACTATGAACCTTAGGTGACCTCAACAATTCAGATAGTCATCATACCAACAAACACTACCAAACCAGGGTGGACATAACAGCCTTGCTATCAATCCTACCATGAATACACTTCTGGGGTTCCTCCAGAAACCTATGGCTGGCTGGCTGGCTGGCTACAGAATATTTCAAACTCCATTCCTCATTCACGACAACTGCAGTGACAGTAAATGCTTATAGAACTCCCCTGTTCAAATTATATTAAGGCTTAAAGTTATGTATAGTTAACCATGTGGACGCTTTGATTTACAGGTGAATGCTGTTAAAGATGGCTTGTTTGAGCGACCAGGTGTCATTCAGCCTGCCTCAGGTCAGCTGATGATTCTCATCTTTGCTAATTTTTGATTAGCCAAGAGCCTAAGCAGGCAGGACTGCCAACATGGTGGTGGCCAGCTCCACATATTTTCAGCTTCAAAACGGAGCTTCTGAAACCTGTAGGTGACGTCAGTCATACTCTGTCCATTATTTATACTGTCATTGGTTTCCTCACCAGTCAGTCAGAACTGAAGGAGCCTCTTGAATGAAGTATGAGTATTTCTTGAGTATTGAGTATTTCTCACCCTCAGCTTTCTCTCCAGCCGAGCTGCTTCTTTACACATGGGGTGCCAAACCTCTGAACCTGGACACAAACACACACATTTTAGGGGGGGGGGGGTAAGTAAGAATAAATATTTGTTCTGAGTTTATCAGACCAAAGAAGAAAGTGTTATGAACCACCCAGTCAGGTAAAAAGGACTGTGGGGGCGTGTCCTCTGAGCAGCAATTTTGAAGCAGTCGAAAGGTGTCAGATGAGTTCAGAAAAACTAACTTTGAAACACTCTGAGCGAGATGAATTCATCTCTATCTCTCTGCTCGGAGTATGTTCAGGTGGCCTCAATGTGTCATCAAGCCACCCTTTAAGGACCGCCCACAAAATCCTGGACTGAAAACTGGTGACAATGTATATACAAAGTAATATATCCTTCAAAGTCTTTTCACATGTTTTCAGCAACTATTGTCCAACATACTTAATGTATTTTGAAAGAAATCATAGAATTACCTTTACACAGACTTAAGCTTAACAGATATAAATGCTAATTCATGTTTTTTCAAGAACTAACTCCTCTGTATAATCAGATGGTGAATGAGAATATAAGAAATATGTTGCAACAATATAAATATATACACACACACACGTGCACACATATATATAGCATTATGACCACCTGTATTATATTGGGTTGGACCCTCTTTCGCCACCAAAACAGCCCTGACCAGTTGACTTCACTAGATCTGTGAAGATGTGCTGTGTTATCTGGCATGTATAGTCCTGTAAGAGGTGAGGTGTGGCCTCCATGGATCGGACTTATTTGTCCAGCACATCCCACAGATGATCAATTGGAATGAGATCTGAGGAGTTTAGAGGCCAAGTCAACAACTCTGTTGTTGTTTTCCTCAAACCATTCCTGAACCATTTCATTATCCTGCTGAAAGAGGCCTCTGCCATCAGGGAATACTGTTTCTCTTGTCTCTGCTGTGGACCACTACAAATCTCTCTGTCTCTGCTCCTCTCTATCTTTAACTCAACCGGTCATGGTGGATGTGCCTGCTCGAGTTTTCTGCCTGTTAAAAGGAAGTTTTTCCTCGCCATCGTCACCAAGTGCTTGTTCATGGTGAAACTGTTGGTCTCTGTAAATAATATTATGAAAAGTATGGTCTAGACTTGCTCTGTATGGAAAGTGTTATGACATAAGTGAAGTTATGATTTGTTGCTATATAACTAAAATGTGTGGTCCAGTCCTGATGGTCACATGCCCATTGTTGGTGTTTTCAGCAGAGGACAGAGGTCAGCATGGGTGATGCCATGATGGGTCTGTGCCTACACAGCCCATGAACTTTTTCAGCAGTTTGAGCTAAAGTAGCTCATCTGTTAGATCTCTTCACCAGCCAGCCTTTGCTCCTCATGTGCATCAATGAACCTTGGCAACAAGTGACAGTGTCATCGATTCACCGCTTTTCCTTCCTTGGACAACTATTGATAAGTACTGACCACTGCAGACTGGGAGACACCCCGCATAAACACACAATGTTCTGATCCCATTTGGCCCTTTGCAAGACAAATCTTTACTCGAGCCAATTTTTCTGATTCTAACAAATCAACTTTGCTATTAGACAGACATATTATTATTAATCACAAATGACTAATGTCAGGATACGATACGTACATGGATCTGATAATGACAGTAATATATCTGCTCTGAACACACACAAAGACTGACTTTATCATTTTGTCAGGCCTCAGGGCAAAGCAGGCCAACCGAATGGACTTTAGTTAGTTGATCATGACTCTAATATACAACCACTATCTGCAACATAAATCTGACCTGCACACACACACATACACATACAAGCACAGACACACTGAGGTACGGGGAAGTAGACTACCCACACACGCACACACACCCGCACACAAAATCAATACTGCAGACAGAAACCATGCGTGGTGATTCAGTGCACCCCCATCCCACCCACACTCCTCAACTCTGCTGCCGAACAGATGTATGGCCTTGGACTTGAGATCCTTTATCTCCCGGATGAGGAAAATCTAAATGGTGTAGAGAAAAAGAATGCAATCCAAAAAACAGAGCTACACAACAGTTTAGAGGAAATTAGCTGCCTGAAATCTGTCGCAAAATAATTAGTTTAACATAACTGCAGAGTCTTTTTGTTTGGAAATGAAGCCTCAGTCATGTTTGGACAGACTTTTATTTTTCCTTTTTTATTATTAACTTCATGCAAAATGAGTGGATCAGTGGATGAAATTGTCCTGCTTATCTTGGCCGCTGATATTCAAAAGAAGGTATGAAGACAGTCAGTGAAATCTTGGGAAGCAATATTGACATGAGATGCTTATGCTATTTGAAATTTCATAGTTATAAAGCAGCAGATATTTAAGATATAAGATATTTCCTTGGGCATTTTGCTTGCATGCTGCAAGGAGGAACAGCATACACACGAGGTGAATGTTACCATTCAGATGTACTATGATTTATTCCATTCCTTCAACCTCCTGGGCCTTTTTTAAATTGTGAGAGAAAGACAATGGGCACAGTTGAGTGAATCATTGTGTGAATGAATGCACTGAAGGTACAAGCAGTTTTTACTTGGAGGTGTTAATATTTATTTTGAATGCAATAAATTCGATTTTTCCAAATTTAAAAAACGTATGGCACCACTGATCAGTCAACACAGCCTAACCCTGAAACCCCACTGGGCATGACGCTGTCACACTGCAGCCGCTCCACCAGAAGTGTTTCAGAAGCAGAGCGTTTAGCCCGTCAGTCTCTGTTTGTTTTATGTGCTTCTAAATATGCTTCTAAACATGTAAATATGCTACTTAGTTAATTTGTTTGTCTTTTGTCTGTTTTTACAACCGTTAATTTGTGTGTTGAGAGTTTTATTATGAAAATCGACCAGATTCTCTATACCATTTCTGTGTCTAGCTTCCGGCCAGCTTGAGCTGCTCTGTGTAGATTGATGTGAGCTGCTCCCTGCAGAGCCGTACTGTGGCGGCCTGGTGGGGTTTGACACATTGATTAAACGGCTGCATATAGCTCCAGCAGCCGTGGAACACATGGAACATGGCGCATCTGTGCCTGGTGGAATTTGGGGTATAGTTTTTTCTGCCCCCTGGTTCAAACAAAAACTGTTAAATTACTGTTCATGGGATACAGAGATGAAACCATTAGCTGATGAATGTTGTTGTGTTGATCAAAAGAAAATGTAATCAAAAAATGTACTCATAACAATGAATTATGTCGGAAGTAAAAATAACTTTGATGGGAACACAGGTGACAGGAGGACATTAAACAGAGATTACAGACAGAGTTATGAGATGCAGGTTCAGGGTGAGCACCAAGACATAGTATTACTCAAACAGCGCTTGCATAACAATATTGTTGGCAGCACATCACATGCTGTTATTTCAGAGTTGGCTAGAAGCCAACCTCCACATCCTTAGACCTGAGGTCTCTGTCTCTCTTTGGGTTACTTCACTAAAACTAAAACAAAACATCGGTGTCCCCATGATGAAGCTGGTTATCACCTGTCACTGTTAACACTGAGGTTTCCAGCTACAAGCCACATAATCACATATTCATCCATCCATCCATTTTCTGTAACTGCTTAACCTTATCAAGGCTGGGAGTCACCAATTAACCTGCATGAACCCATGCAGACACGAAGAACATGCTAACTCCACACAGAATAATCAGATATCTAAAGACACAAACAGGAGCAAGTACAGGCAGTCTCCCACATGAGCACAATATTTACATGTGCTCCTTTTCTATTTCTTCACAATTAAAAATGTGTTTTTCCCCCACATTTCCCCCACATAAAATCAAACTAATCAAGACATTCATCAATGATGACATTTAAGTTTTAGATGAAGTTCTCAACCTGAAGGAGCAGAGCATGATATCTATCTGTGAACTGCTTAAGCATTTTAACCTATACACTGCAGGTGTTACATTACTTGAACATCACACACACACACACACACACACACACACACACACACACACACACACACACACACCACTTCTTATTCCAGACATGCATCAGATTGATTGATTGTAAGGATGTGTGTGCAGTTGTGTGTGTATGTTTCACAAGGGTGATTGCTCAGCCCTCCTACATGTCTGAAGTCATCAAAAGGAGTGAATGTAACCTTGGGGCAGCTCTTTGGAGCTCAACACACACACAAACACACACACACACACACACACACACACACACACGTGCATGCACTCAAATAAATATGTTGGCACACACGGAAAATGCTGCTTGCATGCCTTTGTAAGCATAGATTAAAAACACACACAGTCCAGGTGCAATATGCAAATGCTTAGTTTTACTGGTGACTGTGAGCAGGTGAGCAGCAGAATGTCAATGAGGTGAAACAGGAGGCATCTACTTGTGTGGCACACTGTCAGCCACGTTACGGTACAGTAGACCTACATTTAATCTGGATTCAACTCAGTCAGGCTCAATCATCTATGTTAGACAAACTGTTAAAAATGGACATTGTGGCGCTAATTCAAAACCCTGAAGAGTCTCCCCCCACATCCCTGTGTGAGAGAGGAAGGCACTCATTCATCTTTCAAATGATCTCCAATATTTGTTTTACCACATGTCTGCTCATAGCTTCTTGGGTCAGGCAGAATCTAATGTTCACTCTGTTCATTCACTTTGTTTTCTTCCATGGCTGGAATACGTTTCATACCTGACAACCCCGGAGCTTCGGCATGAGCTGTGTCGATATCAGACCAGATCAAAACACACAGAACAAAGTGTTGGAGAAACTGTGGGCTAAGTTGAAACCACACTCATATTATCTGGTCTTATATGAAGTTGAGCACTTTTTGGAAGGAAGTGTTAGATGCCTTGAGAGAAGTGTTAGAAGTGTGAGAAGTGTGAACAAAATATCCCTAATGACCCAAGGGTAGTCCTCCTTGGTTCAATCCCAGAAGGTTTTGAGGGAACATCTGTTACAAATAATCTTGGGGGCTGCTAGTGTATCACAATAAGATGGTTGAAACTGGAACCACCAACATATAAGTATGGGATGGAACAAATTACATTTGCAATTAAAGCTGCAAGCAGCATTGAACGGCCCTTGCACTCCCACGCAACTCGACGGGCTGGCACGTCGGAAGGCACCAGTCGGAAAACGCGCAAGCCTTCGACGCTTTTAAAGCATTTCGCTCAATTGACCACACACATCAGCCAGAATTGGGACAAACGGTCAAATCTGACGGAGCGCCACGCCCACATTCTTTCATCAAAATTCATAATTTTGATAACTTTTACTCAGGAAGTCTATATGAACACACCTACCAAGTTTGAAGTCAATTGGATAAAATACCTAGGAGTTCATTCAAATAGCCAGCCTGCCAGCCTGAAACACCAGAAAACTGTGATTTTCATTGTCCATTTTAGCCCATTACTCCAAGAGACTTTTTTGTAGGGCTTTCCATGTTCTGTGTGTTCATGTTCAATTGGCCTGAGGTTTCAAAATTCTGTCCCAAATTGTGGCAGGGCTGCCCCAGAGAAAACATCAAGGGGGGCGCTATGGAGAAATTTCATCCTGCCCCCTAATTAATGATGCAGCCGAACGTTGCAGCTTATTCGTCTTGATAACCACAAGAAGTTTCAGACAGCTCTGACAAAGTATAAGAAAGCCCAATCGTTTTGCCTTAAAAATTAACAAAAACGCGATGGAAAAAATCTGCACGTTTGACTTTGGCGCGCCGTCACGGCCACGCCCTCTGATGAAAAGTTGAAATTCTTTCTCAAATGTCAACGCCAAGGCCTTGACAACATCTACACCTAGTTTGAGGAGGATATGGTCAATATTTTCCGAGCTGGACGTCATCTCGTAAAAGTGGTCTTTTCTGTGGCCACTGGGAGGCGCTGTGAAAATCACCACATATTTTTATGGAAATGTATTCTAGGCAAAGTTATAGCACGTCAAAATTTCATGACAACACGCCAAAATTCGTAGCCCTGCCCCTTTCACACAGTAAATCCAAAACTTATGATTTTGATAACTTTTCATCGTTGAAGCCTCAAGAACACACACGGCAAGTTTCAAACAGATAGGTTGAAAGCCCTAGGAGGAGTTCATTCAAATACGACCCCTGAAAATGACCCCAAAACCACGAAAAACGCCAACTTTGAAACAAAATGGACGCCGTACGCTTCGCTATAGCCCAGGTCACCAAGAGACGTTTTTGTGTGTCTCAGTACTTTACATACTCCCACTAAATTTCGTACACGTGGATCAAACCGTGTTGAGGGGCTCCTCCGACAACTGAAACGTAGGTGGCGCCGTAGAGCCATTTTTATACGTCCACGTGCGAGACCCCCAAAATACGTAATTTTACGCCCGACTTTGGGGGGATAGGGAAATTTTCGCAACTTTTCGAGTACATATAGGCCGTCGAAAATGCGATTTACTTTGGAGAAGAAAACGCCCTGCACACTGTTCGTGCTCGGGCCCTAATAAGGCTGCAAAGACCCACATTTATAAAGAGATGGAGCGTGAAGTGTAATGTAAAAATGTAAAACAACATGTTTAAAGAAACATTCATATGCATCTCATTTGCATTTACAGCATGTTTTAAAAGAAATGCTGCTCATTTTTATCCAGCATACTATAACATGTTGATGTAAATCACCACATGAAGAACACATTTAAACTTCATTGTCGTGGAGGTAAGGTTAATAAAAGGTTATGTAAAGCTCATGGTCCCCGACTCCAGGGTTGGAGATGGAGTCTACACACCACGAGACCTTCACACCACTTTATTGCACTAGCACTCAATGTTGCCATCATTAGTCGTAGCTCTACAAACTACATGTAGTTCCATGTAGACATAATGGCCAGCATTAGAGTTTCAACCTGAACATCACTCCTAAAGCAAAACAGTTGTTTATGAGTGTCATTTTTAGGACATTTGGTTGGTAAATTAAACTCAAAATGCATAAATATGTTTGTTCACATAGTCAGGAAGCTTTGTCAGTGAAACCATGATTGAGGTCATCAGATCTAATTGCAGTAATCTAATTTGTAAAGAGAAGGTCCTGGATGATTCAATTTGAACCTCCGGTGAAGTTGCTTTCATTCATATTAATAGTGTCAGAGACAGAACAGAGTAATGGACACAGCAGGTTGAGAGGTTGAGTGGTGTGTGTATCAAGAAACATCAGCTGGGGGAGTGTGTGTTTGTGTGTCTTTACCACTGTGTGTCCCATATGTGAGATCGATAACCTATATAACAGCGCTTTGTTAAAAGCAGGCATTTATCATCATATCCTACTGCTCTCTAACTTAACTCTATCTTTGTCACACACAGAGCCACACACACTTGCACAGATGCAGAAACACTTGGGCCATCTGGATATTTGCAAGGTTCAGCTAATTCAATAGACACTACAAGTCTATTTTTATGCCTGTTAGCTGTATAAATGTTGGCATGGCCACAATCAATTCTATAGCTTCTACACATATTGTACCATTTTTTCTCCTCTATCCCCTCACCTGTGAGGTACATTTCCTCTCCTTCCAGGAACATCATGTGGCAGCGGGCACACTTGGCACAGCTCGGGTGGTAGTGCTTCCCTCCAGCCTGGAGGAGACACAGTAAGGAAAGGAAAGGAAAGGAAAGGAAAGGAAAGGAAAGGAAAGGAAAGGAAAGGAAAGGAAAGGAAGAGGAAATAAATAAAGCAGAGAGAAGCAAAAGAGATGACACAAATGAGAACAGTGATGATAAGAAATAGAGAAAAACAAAAAAAGGAGGCAGGGGAGATGGCAGAGAGTTGTTTTGTTGGTTCACTGCAGTCATTTAAAGAGGGACAACTGTCCGACCATCACACACACACACACTTCCATACATGCAGACAAACTGACACTTTTTCACACAAAGACAAAATCAGGCACATCCTCCGTTGTGTTCAAATCTATCTTAGGCACGCCAACATATTCACACATGGAAAAATGAACTCACCTCAAGTACTCTGCCGCTGATGTACCTGTTACAGCTGTCACACCTGATCCCAAATTGAGTGTGGTAGTCAGTCTCACAGTAAGGTATCCCATCCCTGCAAAGCACAAAAACAACAAGCTCGCTTTGCATTCACCCTTTGGCATTGAGCAACCATTCCACCATTATTTATGCTGTAACATTGTTTTTCAACACCTGACAAAAGATTTTTCATTGTGACTGATGCTGTCAGATACAGTAGGTGTCATGTGGACCGACTGAATAAAACTGAACTAATATACAGCAGAACTGGTGAGAAAAGCCGACTTCTATGACTTGCCAGAATAAGTGTTCTCTCATACTTTCACAGCTGTTTTAAGCAAATTGGTCACAGCGTTATGAAAGCCTACACACAAGCAACAGAAGATTTGGATCTCTAGAGAAAATTTGACACTGTACAAAAGGGGGATTAGGCCACCTACTTGCTGATGTACTCTCCAGTGAGTGCACGGCCACATGTTCGGCATTTAAAACAACTGACATGCCACTGTCTCTCCAGAGCCAGCAGAGACTGACCCTGTTTGATCTCCTCGCCACATCCTGCACAGTCTAGAGGTGAGAGAACACACAAGGAAGATAAGAGCAGCTCTAACATTTAGCGCACTGATGCATTCATCATCCCTCCTCTCTGCCCTTGCCCCTCTGTTCTACCAACTTCTCATCACTTACTCCTCCTCTTTTTCTCTCTTCCTCGTCCTGTTTTCTGCTGTGACAGTCACACTGTTTTTGCCAGATGGAGCTACCAGAACCAGGCTACAAAAGTACCTGGAGCAGCAGGCCACCCTCTGTGGATGTGTGTGTGTGGGTGTGTAGCTGCAGGGAATTAGGCTATGTTATGCAGTGTTCAGCAGGTGGACAGTGGAAGTGGAAGTCCGTAGCTGGGTGAAGCACAGAGATGTGAGTAAATTAAATATCAGTATGCTACTTAAAATCATGGTCACAGATGATCCTTCTCAGCTCTGGTATAGCAGCCTAATGCTTAATTCTGACTCTCCAGTCGTTAGCTCATCAGCACTTTCTTTTCCGAGCTGTGAGAACTGCTTACCCTCCTACTGATTTTAATTGGGACATTTTGCATCAAATGTAAAGACTTTAAACGTAAAGACTTTAAATGTGGCACTGGGTGCAGAGGAGACCACCGGCTCCATGGTTCGAATTACAGGGGGGTATGGAGGGGGGGGGGGGGTTAGTCCCAAATGGGACTAAATTGACCCTTTGGGGGGTCAATTTAGTCCCATTTGGGACTTTGGGGGGTTAAAAATGTCTTGTTAAAAGTGTCTCGTTATTTAGTATTTCTCAACATGTACTATGAGTAATCCAATAACATTTGAAACACCCCTTCAGTGGACTGTATCATTTTCGGGCCTTCAGCGGACTTTTGACCTGAACTTGACATCAGTCACCATTCACCACCACTCGACTAGTCAGTTTCTGAGCAGTCATGTGACACTATGACATAAGGGTTTACCTCTTGTTTAGCATCCATCCATTCATCCCAATCAGCTAGCTGCCAGTTATTGAAAGCTAAATGGATATTCAGCAGATTTGAAATGTCAGACAAGACTAGCAATACTAGCAAAATGAGTCGAGGCACCGAACCAGTTAAGTGGGAGCGGAAGAGATAGCGGAAAGATGAAGAGAGCACTGTTTTCTGAGGGTGAAAAGTCATTCTGGATTTACGGTTTCAGAGCACCAACTTCAATACTAGCTACTGGTTAACTGCATGACAGTAAGACACATGATTTTAATATGAAGCGGCTGGCTCAGACAATCTATTCATGGTTTATTGGGGTTGTGCAATGGTATGTCCATGTATTTATACAGTTGCTTAAAGCATGGGAGTTTACATAAATACACCTTCATTGGAGCTATCAAAAATGCTGTTCTTTCCGTGCGTCAGAAGTTGTATTTGCCTCTTGGATAAATATGCCAGGTTAAGGCAGGTTATTTAACATGTGCAGACCAATACTGTATTTAAAACCATACTGTGACAATTGTTATTGAGCATCACCTAATTGTGATAACAGAGATGAACTTTATGGTTGGCTGCCTGTGTAGTACAGTTGTGTGCCATCGTGTATGATGCGCAGGATGTGTTGTGTGTACGCGCCTGCATTCGAGTGCATTCCTTTTGCACTTTAACAAGGAATTGGTTCATGGCATCACGTGGTACACTAAATCCAAGAAGGTTTGAAGTTTGAACATCATGCTTGGCTCCCAGTGTGCTGAAGTTGCGCTCAATGTGTGATGCACTGTGCAATTTGGTTTTGTGGCAGGCTTGGACTGTCTGCCGTCGATGCAAGTCTTGTGACATGAATGCATACGTATTCATTATATGTTGGTATTGTTTGTTGTTTCACTAATATATGTGTTACAGTAGCAATGCGTTTTTCTTTAGTCACCAGGCATAGGTTTTTTTATACAATTTCCCAAGACTGTTGGTTACACACCGTGAGTGTGTAATGATGTGGGCAATGAATATAGACGCAGGACGGACACGTGACATCATCATCATTGGTTCCAAAATGCTAACCCCCCCCAGTTCAGAAACTATTCGGAATGAGTTAATAGGAAGACTGCATGCTGCTAGCGGATCTATTTTCTGACCCATAGTGCGGTTGTGACTGGTTCTGAATGAGGCTTTATAGCAGGCAGCCACTCTCCCATCTTCCTGATACTGTGTTCCGCCACTGAACAGTACACAGTACTGGACTGTACCAGCTTACTTTCACCCCTGTCTGCGAGTCAGATGCAGTCATCAAAAGAGCCACATCTGGTTCGCGAGCCAAAGGTCTTGTCATGGGACTTAATATACAGTAATGCCAGGCCAAACTGTGAAAACCTGCTTTTTCAGCTGCTCCTCCTGTTTGTCAGAAAAGGAAAATGACAGCGAGTTCAATTTGCTGAAGAAGACCACTGTTCTAGATGTGGTGTGTTGAGGCTGGGGGTTGGGCTCTGTGGGCTCTCTTTGCAGAGATGGATGTGGTTTGCTGGGTGGCTGAGGAGCTGGCTGCGCACACCTGAGCATCATCATCATCTGGAGCAGTACGTAGAGGCTGACCTCTTGTGTTCTCACTGCCAGATTATCACCCCATTGTGGTAGAGCAGCCTGTGTGCTTTAATGAATTTTGCTATCTGTGATTTCCCACAGAATTACTCACCTGTGTTCTCTGCCTTCAGGATCCAGCTCTCCAACCACCAAGCCACCCTGCCACTGCACCCTTCAGCTCCAGCCTCAACCTCCACGTGCTTTCCACCACCCTTGTTCCCTGCTCCTACCCCCCTGAGCTTGCCTGCCTCCACAGCCTTCCCAGCGTCAGGAGACGCCACCTCACCTCCAACCCCCACTTTCAATAAACTGTTGTTTTGTTCCTTCTCCCTCAGCTGTTTGACCGCCACACAACACTAGACTCCTCTGAATGTAGTGAGTCGACAAAGTTTATTTTGTCATACATATTGTTCCCAAGGTCACCAATGAATTTCCATGCTCTGCTAAAAGGATTTTTCCAAGGCTGACAACAAATCACTTCCATTTAAGAAAACACTGCACTGCCTGTGAAAAAGCAATAATTCCATTTTGATTGCTGGTGGGTTGCCATGGCACCACAGAAGCTATCAAAACTAACACACTCACTTCATCCATTATAAAGTCATGTCATGCATTACAGTTTACAGAAAGTATGTTGCTTGTGTGTGCTGTGTGTGTGTGTGTTCGTTTCTTACAGCTTGGGCCGTGGACCTTGACGGGCTTGTCACTGCTCAGTGTGTGTGAACACTGCTGACATACACACTTCTTCCCACAGAAGGTCACTCTGTCTCCAATTGGGAACGGACTCCTGAGAACACACACGGGGAATTTTTCAGTAAAGCTATGCAGATATAGCATTATAAAAGCTCAGTTCACTTCACCCGAACCAAAAAAATATCACCTTTTACACTTAGTGTTACCTTTACAGTATCTATACATGCAGATAGCTGTGATAGATGTTGTATTTGACAGTTTGTCATTTGTTTTGACAAATGTCAACTCAACTGCATTTATTTCGATTTAATAAAATAGAGTTATGGTCACTAAAAACTGGTCTGAGGAGTATGTCTGTAGTCTGACACCAGTTGGAGATTTTATTTTGTTTCCATTCAAAGTTAATAAGCAGAACGTCTTACTCCCACAACACTGAAAATCAAACAAATACTGTTTTTAAATTCCCACAGTAAATCAATGCAGATCCAGTATCCAAAAACATGGGATTATGTTTCAGGGCTGCTAGTAGTTTTTGGAAACGCCTACATACTCAAATTCATTTCCTAAGAAGATGTTTTAGCAAACAGGATTAAAATACTGATACAAAAGTACAAATGAAGACACACAGTTGAGTATATACTTTTTGGCCTGAAGCTTCAGCTGTAGCCTCACACTCAGGGCAGAGGTGAGCATCAGTGATAATGTGGCTGAATCAAATTCATTCATAAATCATTTCATAACATGAAGTATCAGAAGTATCAGAAACACAATGCTCAGCCTTTAGGCCAAAAAGGAGTCAACATTTCCAGTGACTATCCTGTTTCCATGTTATTATACACTCTCATACATAACTATTTCAGAAAATATCCTGAAACAGACTTAATCTGTGTGATTACAATGATAAAACAATATTATCAATATACTGCCTAGCTCTATGTTGTGATGATGCTGTCTGCCTCCTTGTTGAGTGTTTTGTCCGTCTCTCTCTGTAGTGTTATAGGCGTAGAGATTTTTCTGAACTTTGTTTTTGTTTCCTTTTTGCTAAATTTTGGTTTTCATCCTGTCTTCCATGCTCAAAATAAATTTCACTGGTCTGAGACTGACTTTGTCCAGGCTGTACCCCGCCTTTCACGCAATGCCAGCTAAGACTGGCTCCAGCCTCCCGTGACCCTGATATGGATAAGTGATAATGGAAAATGGATGAATGTTCTGAGACTGGTCTGCTAAGCATTTATCTTATATGTCTTTCTTGTGGTTAGAGTTTTACACTCTTCACACACATAGAGGTGATTGTTTGTTGTTGTGGGAGTTTGGTCAGTGCAAAAATTGTATTGCCTGACACAGCCATTTTCAAAATGAATTAGCTTCATTCGCAATTTCAGTATAGTGTATTCTTATCCAGTGGAGTGGGTACACACACACACACACACAAATGGGGAACTGTCCAGAAAATCTCACAATAAGCAAATCAAAACCTAATGACCCATCTATCACACTGACTAATACTAATACAGACCTGAAAAATAAGATAAAGTGATGTCATCAAGGTCAGTTTTTAAAAAGCCTGCAGAGGCCTTATCAGACAGGTATGTTGAGATAGTGTCTTAACAAAAGACACAATCAAGCTTCAGTTGTGACCACTGACAGAATAAAGATGGAATGGAAAGTGTGACGTCAGGTAGGGTTGATGCTGGAGTGTGTTTTGAAGCTCAAAATATATGGTGCTGCCACTTCCCAGCTAATCTAAATATCTGCAAAGACATGGATTATCAGTGGACCTGAGGCAGGCTGAATGATGTCTGGGTGTTCAAACAAGCCATCTATAAGAGCATCCATCTGTTAATTCTGCATAACTGTAAGCCTTAATATAATTTCAATAGGTAAGTTCTTCAAAAATTCATCAGTGCATTTTAATTGTTATGGGCCACATGTGGTGTGCAATAAGTTGTGAACAATAACTGTAAAGTTATTAAACCACAGTCTGTGGTGCTCTCTGAGAAACTCATTTATTGCTGTGGTTTTTGGAGTCACAAGTTACAAATGTAGCAGTGCCAGGTGGATCCCCAAGGATACAACACAGAGCTGTAAAATATGGTGCTAAAAATCTGAAATGCACTACTCCTACAATTACTACCACCCATGCAGTTTTAAAATACATTGTATTCTAAGGCTTTTACTACATATCTTTGAATATATTATCTGTATCTTCACATGGACATAAGAACCACTGTGTCAATATGAGTTCACACAAACACGTCCCCTTACCTGCAGATGCTGCAGACGAAGCAGTGTGGGTGGTATGTCCTCCCCAGAGCAGATACCACCTCTCCAGTGATGTACTGGTCACAGCTGTCACACTGGGTCCCGTAGAGTCGCTGGTAGTCGTCTGTACAGATATACTCGCCAGAGTGGTGGAAAAAGCCAGAGTGCACCAGATCACAGCCACACACTGCACAGGCAGAGCATGAAAATCAGCAATGAAATGCAACTTTGCTATAAGTAGTCACTGTGAGTTTGCATTCAAAACGGATATATTTATGAATATTCAATGCATGTAACTTTATATACATATACATACTTTATATCAATATAAATAATACATATTATCACAATATCATATTCCACAAACTGCTGCAGCAAGACTTTAGTTGTCAGCCTGCTTTGACACAAACATTAGCTTTACAAATATAGTATATATATATATATATAGTATTATCAAAAATAACATACTGACTTTGTGCATTATTTTGTGATAACTGCACAGCTTGTTATGCATTACAGTTCAGAATTTAGTATGTTGCTTGTGCGTGTGTGTTTCTTTACCTGGACATTTATTTATCACACAACACCTCCTCCTTAAATACATATAAAAGTTTATATTGTGTGCAAACTTGGTCACACAGGCTGTAATCTGTAATAATCTGTAACAACCATAGCATGCTGTCAAGATAACAGATTAGATGGTTACTGATTTAATTGGAGTGATTAGAATAGATTAGTATATTAACCCTTTAGAGGTCAGAAAAAAACACCTCCTTAAGCAGCACACACACACAAACACCATATTTACTATACGCTGTACTGTATATTGACAGCATGATGTATGGTTTTTATTTAACAAATGTAAAATCCTTCAGCCAAATGATTGCTTCTGGTCCAGCTGTGCTGAGGGTGAGGAGGCTTTTGCTGAGCTGGTTGGTTTGACACAAAAAGGAGCTGAACAATGATTTGCTCCAGTTATCAGGGAAGACGGGGAGCTTACTTCCCATCAGACTACACACTTTAAAAGAGGATGTGCCA
Source organism: Nibea albiflora (assembly GCA_014281875.1). NCBI lineage: Eukaryota > Metazoa > Chordata > Actinopteri > Sciaenidae > Nibea > Nibea albiflora. Next base: position 23,422,546 of record CM024807.1, on the reverse strand, counting down.
TTCAGGGGCCACAACCAAGCCATATCCTCTTATAGTGTCACCACTCAAGCTGTCAGTGTTAGTGCCAGGCTTTATCCATTCAGCTGTACACAAGTCATCAGATTATCTGCCACTGTGATATAACCTGGAGTGTGCAGGTCCAGTCAGTGGAGATATGAACTGCAGTGTGGTACCATGATGTGACTTGTTGATGTACTGTAAGTTAGACATCTGAAAGGCAGCCAACAGATCAAGATATCTGACAGTGAATTGAATGTCTGCTCTTTAATTAAGCTAATGGCTCTAAACCCAGTGAGGTGAATGGATCAGATCTGATCCAAGCTAATGTGTTAAGTGGCTCAGACACACACACACACACACACACACACACACACACACACGAATCATGAATTTTCATCTGCAGAGAAAGGCTGTGAACAGGTTTCATGAAGTTCACAGGCCGTAGAATCACGTTGTGGTCACTTTCTTAACAGGATTATCTTGTAATATAGTGTGGATAGTAACATGGTATTTTTGTCCACTGTTTTATCACTGGAATATTTGCTATAGGATTATTTCCTCTAACTGGTCACCATGAGTATGATCACCCATCATCACCCGTCATCAGTAGTGTGTGACGCTTTACGTCCCTAAGTCACACACCAACTATTTGACTGATTTTGGTGAAACTGGATCATATTTTATGGAGAAAATGTTTTCTGCTTTTCCCTCTGATGTCCTCCAGCTGCTCCATCTCAACTAAATCTGTGATTTGGGGGCGTGGCGCTGAACTAGACACACGTCTTTTTTTGTGCTCCTGGCGATCTTCTAGCAAAATCCTGTAAATTCTCCTATATCTACTAAAACAGTAATAACTATTGCTTGTGGCAACTTAACATTGTATACCCGCGACAATATGCCAGCGAAGAAAGCACAAAACAAATCTAAAGCATACTCTGAGGAGGACGACGTCTCAGATGCTAACAGCCTAGCTAAATCAACAGGTGATGCTAGCCCCGTGCTCCATGCGGACGTAGATACTGAAATGGCCCGCAACATGGATGTTATTCAGATACTCGATGGGATCAGGAATGACTTTTCCACAAAGATTGATGTGGTCCTAAAAGCGATTCAAGATGTTAAGAGGGACGTGCATGACTTCACGGCGCGCATGAATGAAGCTGCAGAATCGCAGTGTAGTAGAAGACACAGTTAACTCCGAGAAAGGCAAAACCGAGGGTCTAGCTAAACAAGTGACTCTCCTCACGAACAAACTTGATGAGCTGGAAAACCGCTCTCGTCGATCCAACTTGCGACTAGTTAACGTGCCGGAGAAGTTGGAAGGAAATGATGCGGTGGCTTTCCTGGAGAAGTGGCTCCCCGAAGCGCTGGGACCAGCGACATTCCCGAGACCACCTATCATCGAGAGAGCTCACAGGTTGCCCGGCCAGGTGCAACCTAATCGACCAACTACACCAAGAGTCCTCATCGTGAAGTTTTTTAACTTTCAGGACAAAGTCCGAGTGATGCGAGCAGCCAGGGCCAAAGGTAAAGTTATCTGCGGCGGTCAAGAGATCATGTTTTTCCCGGATCTTTCGACGGAGCTCCACCGACGAAGGAGGGGTTTCGATCGGATAAAACAACAGCTGAGATCGATGAACATACGTTACGGATTAATTTACCCAGCTAAGCTGCGAGTGTCGTCTGATGGACAAACACGTGAGTTTGAAACCCCAGCAGAGGCTGAAAAATTCATCCAAGGTTTACAGAACACGGAGGACTCACAGATCAACTTAAGTGATCCGTCTTCAATAGCTATAGTTTTGATATTTCCGCCTCTATGGGCCATCCTGTAATAGTAATGTTTTCCCTCTTTTTGGGGAGACTTTTCTTTTTCCTTATATCATTTCTTCAGTCTCCGCAGATGTAATGGCTGGTTAATTCACGCTTTAAATTCACGCGCCCTTTTCAAATGGGTTTCATTTGTTTCGTGGAGGCGTGAATATCCACTTTATTGTCGGCTTTCCTGAATGAGAGTTGGGCTACAATAAAGACTATGTTGGACATTTCATATATATTTGTTTGTGTAGATTAGATACCTTTGCCAGGGGACACAATTGGCCAGTTAGTTTTGGTTTGCTCTATTATAGAGACTGCATGGTTTGGTTTAACTGCTCCCTTGTTCGCACTGGATCAGTGTATGCACTTAACTGCACCCCAAGGTCAGGGGGGGCTGTCCTGTTCGGTTGACAGCCGAGGGGTTTTGTTTATGGCAGATTTTAAGTTTTATGTTTGCTTTCTGTACTTTTCACAACATGTTGCATTTTACTGGTGCACTCCCAATACAGCACAGAGAGATACTCAATGGGTTTTCCAGCAACTAAAAGATGATGCTTTGCTGTACAACCTGTTGTATTGTTAAGATTAGATGACCTCAAATAAGAATTTTAAATTTACGTCTTGGAACGTCAGAGGAATGGGGAAGCTGACTAAACTAAAACAGGTTATTACCAGGCTTAAACAACTTAAGTCTTCAATAGTGTTTCTCCAGGAGACTCATTTACTCAGAGAGGACCTGGTGAAAGTACGTAGGAGATGGCCAGGAAAAGTGTTAGCATCTTGTTTCCCATCTCATTCCAGAGGGGTTATGGTGTTAATCCATAATTCGGTGCCTTTCCAAGTAACTAACACTATTTATGATTTTAAAAAATTGTAGATTTTTGGTGGTTCAAGGAACTCTCTTGAGAGAAAATATCAATCTGGTTAATGTATATGGACCAAATGATGATAACCCTTAATTTTTTGAGAATTTATTTCTGTTGATGGCCACCCTCCCTGGTAAGTTAATATTGGCATTGTGCCTTAGACCCGAAGCTTGATCGTTCGTCAGGGTTAGATACATCCCATTCTCAAACAAGGAAGAAAATACAGCAATATATGAAAGATCTGAATCTCTGTGATCCATGGAGGACTCAAAACCCCAACAAAAGAGAATTCTCATGCTACTCAGCAGTATTTAAAACCCACTCCCGAATAGATTATTTTTTTAATTTCCACATCGTTGCTACCCAGTATAACTAATTGTACATATGATAGTGTTACGGCCGCTGCTGGTAGTATCGTGTTGTCCGATCACGCCCCAATCTCACTATTCTACAATGTCGAACAATTAAGTAGACACTCTTCTAACTGGCTACAAGACTCTGATTTATTTAAAATTTGTGGGAGAACACATTGATCTCTACTTCTCGGTAAATACAAACCAAACAACTGCGGCCATTGGGTGGGAAGCTTTTAAAGCATATATTAGAGGACAAATGATAAGCTTCACCAGTTCTAAATTTAACAAATTTAAACGGACAATGATTGAATTAGACTTTAAAATTAGAGAATTAGAGAGGGAGGTTATCATAGATGATTCAACACAAAAAAAAACAGGAATTGCTGACCCTTAAAGCAAAATACGAGGAGCTATCCTTGCTTAAACAAGGGGAATTATCTACAGATCCCACAGAAATTAATAACATCTTTGTCTCATACTATAAAATATAGTATTTATAATTCTGACAGCCCACTAGACCTGGTTAACCTAGAAAGTTTCCTGGATGGATTGGTCATTCCCTGTATTTCGGAGAGTACAAAAACTGAATTGGAGAGGGAATTAAACGGAAACGACATTTCCATCGGCATTACAAACAAGAGAGGAGGTAAAGCCTTGGGTCCAGACGGGCTTCCGATAGATATTTATAAATTATTTAAAGTGCAATTAATAGCCCCATTATTAGATGTCTATTTGGAGTCCTTTAAAACAGGTAGCCTCCCAGCTTCACTACGTAGTGCTCTGATCGCTCTTATTCTAAAACCAGGCAAGGCTTCGACCGAAAGCGGTTCTTACAGACCCATATCACTTTTAAATTCTGATGCAAAGATTGTAGCTAAGGTCCTAGCCATGAGACTAGAGAAGGTTTTACCAGTCATTATACATGGAGACCAGAACGGCTTTGTGCAAAATCGTCAGGGTTTCCACAATGTGAGGAGAGTTCTTAATATAATCCACGAGTGCGAAGAATCCCCTGATACTGCAATACTGTCACTCGATGCAGAGAAGGTGTTCGACCGTGTCGAATGGCCCTATCTACTCGAGGTGCTTAGGCGTTTTGGATTTGGTGATTATTTTTGCAGATGGGTCGAAATTCTGCTTGTTGATTCTTCTGCAGTGGTATCTTCTACTAACCTCATCTCTCAGCCGTTGAGTTATTTCGTGGCACAAGGCAAGGGTCACCAATTTCTCCCCTGCTCTTTGTATTGGCCATGGAACCATTAGCAATAGCGATTAGATCACACCCTTTAATTCATGGTATTAAGACCGGGGACATGACACACAATACAACAATGTACGCTGATGATACGATTGTATTTTTGTCACATCTTGCAGAATCAATACCATCTCGCTTGGAGTTGTTAAATCAATTTGGTAGTATCTCTGGGTTTAAAGTGAATAAAGAAAAGTCATCTATTATGTTTTTAAATACTAACGAGAGGGAAAATCCAGCAGTTTCCCACCCATTTGTAAACGCTGCAGAGGGATTTAAATATCTGGGCATTAGAATAACCCCAAAGATAAGTAATCTTAGTTCTGCCAAGTATGAGCCCATGGTAGCTGAGGTGTCGGAAGAGATTACTAAATGGACAACACTGCCGCTCTCTACACTGGGAAGAATAAGCGTGGTAAAGATGATTGTTCTACCTAAGTTCTTATATATTTTTCAGTCGATTCCACTTGCTCCTCCTCCTTCCTTTTCCCTCAAAACTAGGAAGCTTCTTGCTAATTTTATCTGGAACAATAGGAAGCCAAGACTCAGACTCTCCCTCTTATATTTAACTTATGATAGAGGAGGGCTACAGTTACCAAATCTAGAATGGTATTATTGGGCTACTCAGTTGAGGACCACTATGTTTTGGTTTTCTGAAGATATTTTTTTGCCCTGGTTAGAAATTGAAAAACTGTCTTCAAAAGATTTGTCATTGAATAGCTATCTATACTCGCCATCTTTGAAAACATTAAAGAAAAACACTACTAATCCTTTTGTAAAAAACACTATTGCCGTTTGGCATGCAGCGCAAAAAACGATGGGTGTCTCTTCAGGGTTGTCCTGTTTCTCCCCAATTTGGGGTAATCAACACTTCACCCCAGCAAAGAACGATATGGGTTTCAAAGCATGGATGAACAAAGGCATAGTAAAACTACAGGATCTATATGAGGAGTATACTCTAATGTCATTCAATGAGTTAAAGGCAAAGTTTGATATACCGCAGAAACATTTTTTTAAGTACTTACAACTCAGAAGCTTTGTATTGTCACGCTTAAACAACTCAGCGCAACAGCCCCCATTCTCCATTTTAGAAACACTTGTTATAAAAAACTGTTTCGGTAAAAGATTGGTCTCCCGGCTTTATAATATGTTTGTTGATAACCATAAGGAAAACACTGATACTAAAAGACAGGAATGGATACGAGACTTACAAGTAGATATTTCACTCAGTGAATGGAATAAAATATGCCTAAAAACACACACTCAAACCATCAACACTCGTTTGAGGATGATACAATTCAATTGGATAATGCAAACATACATCTCCCCTGTAAAATTAAATACATTTGATCCAAATACACCTGATCTATGTTGTGTAGCATGTATGTGTAAATGTAGCAGTTTCCAGGGTACATTATATCACTGTTTATGGAAATGTGAAGAGATTCAGAAATTCTGGAACTCGGTGATTAGGCATATCTCCCAGATCACAACCTCTCCTGTACCTTTATGCCCTAAGTTATGTATTTTGGGCATTTATCCCGATGACTGTACCTTGTCTTGTAAGGAAAGAAAGATGGTTGACCTCTGTTTACTACAGGCCAAACGCTGTATTGCATTATGTTGGAAGAATATTGGTGGCCCCTCGATTAACCTCTGGTTAAATAACTTAACATCGAGTTTGGCTCTTGAGAAACTGACCTATATTGTTAAAAAGAAGACTTCTGAATTGTGTGTTTATTATTATTTTGTGTGTTTTATTTTTGTCCTTTTCAGCACTATTAATGATTTAATTATTGTTTTTATTCCTGCCATGTGTTTGGGATGTTCTGCCTGTTGAATGTTGTTGTACTATTACAAAAATAATAAATACATGTTTAAAAAAAAAAAAAAAATCTGTGATTTACAGAGTTTCCTGATGGACAGTGAAGTAAACTGCTGACAACTGTAGATGTTAGATAATGTTAGCTCAGTTTGTTAGCCAGGCTGCCTGTGAGTTCAGTGCTCCACCCTGTATCACAGGCATTTTGGACCACCTGGAAAAGGTTTTCAGGCCTGGGGGGAATGGTGACAGGGAGCAGAGCTGTGTCATGCCAGAACCCAAGCTGGGTAAGTGGACAATAGACATAATGACACAGGAGAATGGGTGGAAGGGCACGTTGATGGAGGAAGCTAATAAAGAAAAGAAAAGGAGAGGAGAGATTGAGTGAGCAAGAAGCCATCGGACAAGAATGTGGGACTGACTTTTAGTGGTTGGTGAGAGCTTGGTGAAATCGTGAAAGACAGACGGCGAGCTGGGCTGACTGCTGTTGGACTAGTCAGTAATATTAGCTGCTGCTGTGTCATTACTCAAGAAATGCACAGGATTGACATCTTACACACACCAGATTATATCTAAACTAGTTTTTCACCTGCATGAAACAGATCAGATCTGTTTGCAGTAAACCTGTTGAAATTAGTTTCTAACAAATACTGTACAGTACCAGACTACAGTAAGTACTGTACAGTATTTCCATTTTTCTGTCCTCTTTGTCTCTTAATATCATTTTCTGGTCACAGCATTGTCATAACAAAGCTGCTGTTGCACTACTTTAAAATGCCAGCCTGACCTTTATCAGTCTGCCTCAGACTAAAGCTGTCCACAGTGGAAGAGTTACAGCTTACACACTATTGTATCCCTCTGCACGTGCTGTATACACATCAATACACACGTGTATGTAACATATATTGGTTTCTCTTTCCACTGCCATGTAGTTTTCAGCCAGCTGCGACATCCCAGACTCATACAGAGACAAACACTTGAGGAGGATAGCCGGTCCTACTCTCATCCTGCTGATAGCATTCACACATTCATCACTGTCTAAATGGAAAGCTATTAAGATGTGGAGGAAAATGGCAAAGGGAGGGAGCTGTTGAGGCCTGGCTTCTCAGAAGGGACCTCGGGTATATTTGGATTTATTTATGCAGTTATTGTTGATCATTTATGCCGAGATGCTTATGTATTTAAAAAAAAATAAAAAAATTCCTTCATAATCAACAAAGCCTTTTTCTTTTACTTATTCATTTGTTCTGTTTGATTATTACTATTCAAGATCTAAATAATTTTTTTATTCAAATATTTCTTAGATATGTTCTTTTAGTCTAGATCAGTTAATCATTTCACTTATTTATATTATCGGTTTTTGATTATGAATAGTCATCTATCATCTATCAGTTTGTGAGTTTGTTACAAGGCACGGAGACAGGACTCAACTGCAGGACTCGGGAGGCAGACACAGGAGGTAACCAGTCTTTAATTCCAGGCAGAGGTTCGGTATACAGGAAATCAGTCAGGTAAAGTAGGTAAACAATCCAAAGGAGTAAGGCAAGAGCAGGGTCCAAAAACAGGCGAGGGTCAAAACTGAGAAGCTCACTAGGAAAACGCTGGAGAGTAGGACACATGGTTCGCTAACAATCTGGCACTGGGACAGGGGAAACCAAGGACTTAAATACACAGGTAATAGGGCGTGGCAAACACAAGGAAGGAAACTGGGAGGCTGGAGAAGGTTTGTGTGAACTCATGACACAGTTATTTACTTGTATCGTAAGTTTCCTTAAGTTTTAAGTTATTTTCTTGGTTGGTTCTGTACATACTGGTGTAAGATATCTGACAGCCCTCTCTCTTAAGAAAAAGTGTAAAACAGGCATAAACATAAATTATGTTAGCATACTAATATTAGCACGAACACTATTGACTTTAATGACATCTAGTGTATTCCTGGACTGCATCTTGGGCCAGGACATATGCTACCATTGTCCCAATCAGTAAACACTGTGCTAGGGGCATGTTCTCTTAAGCATGTCAGGATCCTAGTGTTTTCTGTGTTTTCCCTTCCCTTTTGTGGGCATGTGTTGTCTTGTTTTCTCTGTCTTGTGTGTGTATGTTTGTCTGGAGCTGGGCGGCTAAGCTGGGTGTGTGAGCTGTTGCTGTGCATTGTGGGATTTGTAGTATGGTGGGAGATTTACTGGCGGGCCATTAATAATAGATGGATGAAATTGCCCGGCCTCAAACCCCCCGAGTATTACCATACATCTAAAACATATCAAGATATGACTTTTGGTCCATAACACCCAGCCCTACTGTCTACAACCACCTAGAGAATCATCCAGTCTCCACTCTGTCTCACTATGCAGCACAGCCATACTCCAGCTGTCACGCAGCCACAATGATCCCTGAAGTCCTGGGGGCAAGTCTGTGTAGAGACCTGAACCAGAGGTTTCACAGGAAATAAGACTTATCCTGTTAGGAATAAGCAGAACAATGCCCCAGGAAGGTGATGCCTATGCAGTTCTAATGTTTTTTTTAATTGTTATTATTTAACATGATGTTAGGATAGCATTTACTGAAATAGGGGCATAGCTGCTTTAGGAGGGACAAATTTCTTAATTGCTGTTTTGCACTGCAATAATTGCTGCAGCTGAGACATTGTTGATGTTACATCCACATCGTCTTCTCCTGAACTCAGATTGTTTGCTGTAAAAAGACAATAAAGAAACAAGAGTGGTGTGATGCCAGCAAGGCTGTATTCAGAAGTCCAGTCAAGCAAACAAGCAAATACAACAGTCAAATCTAAAATATGAAGACCTTCTTGCTCAAGTTCACTGTCAATAGACAGTACCTGGAAATATGAGCTATGATTATGTTTCACAAGGACATACAAAGAGTAGCTTTGGGTGTCATAAGGTAAGGACATAATATAGAGGGATTCTAAAAAGTATCATGAATTGTTCAGAATTTTTTATTAACTTCATAACCACTGACTGTCTATCCTACACAACAGTTTCCAGGGCTGAACATCATGAAGTGAACACTTCCTGCAGGTCCCTATCACTGGTAGGAGCTGAAATTGATGTGATGGCTTCAGCTGCAGTTCATCTGAAACACTCAAATATTTAACTTTTCTTGTACATCTGTTATGTACATGGTGATTTGTAGCCTATTAGAGGGAAGTGATTGAGGTCTGGACACACACATACAGAAACACACAACTGGCAGAAATGGTTTCTTTGTTTACTGCCAGCGGCACAAGGAAAGGGTCGAGGGAATGGAAAAAGACAGGAGAAAGATATTTAAAAAGAAGGGATATAAATGAAGAAGGGTGGAGGAAACAAGAACACCTGCAGGCATGATACACATTGACTGCCTCATCTTTCTGATTGAGCTTTAACATACAAGCATACACAGAGACACATGGAAAGCACCAGCACACTAACCTACTATGCAAAAACTCATGCAAGGACACACACAAAAGCAAAGCTGCACAGCTGAGCTGATACAGCGGTACACAGTTTGTCCTTGAAGTCTCTTCTAAAGAAGCCAGGCCATCCGTGACTGTCTGTACAGCTGAGCGTACACTAATACTGATAAAATGCACTGGATCTTGCTCCAGGTACATGCATCACTTCTGAAACACAAACGTGTTTCAAGCCAAAGTGGGTCAGGCTTTGCAGGTAGCATTACTATGTAAGAAGAGACATATGAGTCTGTTTGTGTTGAGAAGGTAAAGATCCTGTGTACGCCTTGTACATCACCTCCAAGGAGAGACGGTACTGAAAAATGGGATTTGAATACTGTAAAGAACACAAAGCTCTTTATCTTAAATCTTTTATCCAGTTTATCTAGTGTGAGTACCTGAGGTATTTGACTGTTTTTTTTCCAGTAACAACTGGGTTTGTTCTTTACAGAAGACAAGCTATAAAGGTCACAGATGATGCACACGGTTCGGTTTTCTGGTTAAAAAAAAACAGCACAGGATTATTTTAGACATGAGACTAAGACAAGACATGGCAAAAAGAGGGAGAAAGGCAAGACGAGAGTCAAGGGAGAGATTAGAGGATGTGGAGGAAGAGACGGGGGGGGGGGGGGGAGTATCAATGAGGCTATCGATCTGTCCATCCAGCACACATCTGCCATCCTGTCACTATCTTGCCTCATTTATTCTCATCATCAACATGGGATGGATTTCCTCGCTGCAGCTCCTCTGCATTTGCATGAGTGTGATCAGGTCAGACAGGCAGATCAAAGAGGAGGAGAGAAGGAGGGAATGGAGGGAAAGGAGGGAAGGGAACGTCTACCCAGTCCACAGTCTAACTGAGGGAGTGGTTGCTAGCAGTGCCAGAATATGGATTTGGCTACATAGTTTGAACTGGTAGAGAATAGTATTATATTATAAATATATTGTAAATATAATAACATTTATCCGTCTAATTGAGGAGTTGTGACTGCAGATTTGCATACGCGTCACGACATGGAGATAATATTCCAAAACGTGAGTATTTGTTTTAAAATTTGCGCAAATTTGTGAATATGATTCATATTTTATAAGAGCAGAAAAATATTATTTACAGAAATGCATTTTTAGTTTAGATGTGTATTGGTACAGTAATTGAGTTCTTTGTCCTTACTGACAGAAAACCATGGTTGGTCAACACTTTTATTTCAAAGATTACACATTTGAAACATTCTACTTTAGTTTAATGTGAAGCTTATCCTCAGAGTCAGTCTGCAGAGTACCTGATTAACAAGACTGCAACCATATTAGCACTCTGGTAATAATGACATATAGCAGGTATGATGCTTAATATGGTCACAAGCAGGGAAGGAATTTCACAAGGGCCACAAGGGCCGCTCGGACGGGCTATAATGACACTTCATCAAACGCACCCCCACTCTCTTGTGTCCGTGTCCGTGAGGCTGTGATGTTGGGTCTGAGACTGACATGAAGAGAGGAAAAATCACCGGGACTGAGGTCAGACAGTGTGTTAAATTAGTGAACGAATAAAGTTAGTTAACGTTAAATTGCGTGTACAGTAACGTTATATCACTACAACGGTGACCCAGTTTTAACGTGCCGACCACAGCCTGTAACATTAACCTCAACAAACGCTTGCTCACTTGCTGTCGAGTTTTTCCTCTGTCGAGCTGCTGGTTCCGGTCGTAACGTGTCATTTTTTATGTATTTATGATCTTGGTGTTGCTACTTGGTTAAGTTACAGCTGGTTGATGTGTGCTGGCTGTTCATAGTCACTTTACATAATCTGTTTGCAATAGTGACATTCAGTAGAAAAGGGCAGGAAAGTTGGAGAAAGGATGTAATGATGCAACATAGGTTGGAATGATTGTAATTAAGCTTCCAGTTTATCAAAAGTATGAAGAAGTAATTATTTACTTTTTTAAAGTATTGCAGAGACAACATGTGACAACAACACGTGATGCTGATCGGTTTGGGGGCCATAATGCAAAAGTGCAGAAAACGACCTAAATCTGAGTGACAGCAACAGCAGCTGATGCAGCTGCTGATGAAGCAGCTTCAACTTTGGAAGGACACATGGTGTCAATGTGTTTCACTGTTTTTTAAACTGACTCACTCTTAACGTGACAGATATATAATATTTCAGATCTCTTGACGTGAGATCTGAGAAATAAAAAGTCAAATGTTTTCTTTATTGTCTATTTTGTTTATTTTATCTCCTCTAGACAATAAATAGACAAAAAAGAAAACATTTGACTTTTTATTTTTAAAAATAGCACTCTCATGTCAAGAGATCTGATATAAAAAGTTGTATGACCTACAATTTCATGATGTTGAATTAAGACAAAACTGAAGTTCTTGTAATTGGACACAAACACCTCAGAAATCATCTTTCTAGAGGCTTAGTTACTTTAGCTCCACCGTAAAGATTCTTGGAGTTATTTATGATCAGGATTTGTCCTTTAATGTCCCCATAAAACAAATTTCGAAGACTGCATTCTTCCACTTAAGCAAAATTGCAAAAATCAGACGTATCATATCTCAAGCAGATGCAGAAAAACTAGTCCATGCAATTGTTACTTCTAGGCTGGACTACTGTAACTCTTTGTTATCAGGCTGCCCCAATAAGTCTCTTAGGACTTTGCAGCTAATTCAGAATGCTGCTGCACATGTTCTGACAGGAACCAAGATCAGAGATCACATCTCTCCCATTTTGGCTTCCTTACACTGGCTACCTGTTAAATCTAGAATAGAATTTAAAATTCTTCTCCTTACATTCTCTCTCTCTCTTCTGACCTGATGATCATCCCCAATGTTATTTCAACGAATTCACTCAAAAGGAGGACATGAATATTTGTATGAAATTTAATGGAAATCTATCTAAATTCCTGAGTAATTTCACTCAAAACTACACATGTCAAACTCAACCTCATGGTGACACTGGCACTCATGTTGTCAGGGGATCACTGAAGTCTGTAGGATCCATATGGGGATCACGAATAATCAAATTAAAAAACATGAACTCTTTGTCATGGCAATCTATCCAAGAGAGCTAAAGTATTTCAGTCATCAAAGTTGTGGACCAACAAACTGATAAAGGTGAGGCACCAAGGCCTTCAAAAACATTTAAAACACGTTTTATTGAAATCACAACAAGAAGTTTCATGTAACTCTGTACTGACCAAGAAAAATCCAGGATATAAACTTATCAAATCAAATCAAATCAAATTTACAATTTACAATCTGTACAGGGAGTGACATCCTCTGTCCTTAGGCCCTTGGTTCCAGTGAGGAAAAACTTGCCCACTGAGCTAAAAGTCATTAAGCTCAGTCTGCAAGATCAATTCTGCATTATAATAAATACTTATATCAAAGAGAGAGACCTCCTGTCGATAGATCAAGCTTGCGTTTTGTCAGAAGAAACGCGTGCTTCAATTGAGTAAACAATCAGTCAGATAGACAATTAATTATTGCTTATTATTCAACCAAGCAACCAGTCCAAGCTGTTATTTCAGCTTTAGTAAAGATAAAAACAGAAAAGCATTCTCTCGCTGCTTTGTGTCTGAGTACACTCAGGCGATGTTATTGGCAGATCAAACAGAGAAAAGTGTGTTTTCTTGCTCTGCGACTGTGCGGATCCTGGCCTGTTTAGCTGGTTGGAGTCTGACTACGCACTGAAAACCGCTGACAGCACTGCTAAGCTAGCTGCTGACTCCAGACCTCTATTTGTGCATCCTGTCCCACCTGCTCATTGCTGGAGCTCAAACATGCAAAGACACACAAACACACATGTATATGTGTGTGTGTATATATATATATTCCACTTCACAGGCGTGCCTAGTCAGGGTTAATTTGTGGAATATCTTGCCTTCTTAATGGGGTTGGGACCATCAGGTGTGTTGTGCAGAAGTCAGGTTGGTACACAGCTCTATTTGACAACTGTTAGAATTCACATTATGACAAGAACCAATCAGCTCAGTAAAGAGAAATGACAAAACTGGCTCACATGAGGACCGCCCCAGGAAAGGAAGACCAAGAGTCACCTCTGCTGCTGAGGATAAGTTCATCTGAGTCACCAGCCTCAGATGTCGCAAGTTAAGAGCCCAGATAAATGCCACCCAGAGTTCTAGTAGCAGACACGTCTCTACATCAACTGTTCAAAGGAGACTGCATGAATCAGGCCTTTATGGTCAATTAGCTGCTAAGAAACCACTACTAAAGAAATGCAACAAGCAGAAGAGATTTGTCTGGGCCAAGAAGCACAAGGAATAGACATTAGACCAGTGGAAATCTGTGTCTTGGTCTGATGAGTCCAAATTTGAGATCTTTGGTTCCAATCGCTGTATCTTTGTGCGACACAGCAAGGTGAACAGATGCTCCCTACATGCACAGTTTCCACCGTGAAGGATGGAGGAGGAGGCCTGATGGTGTGGGGGTGCTTTACTAGTGACACTGTTGGGGATATATTCAAAACTGAAGGCACACTGAATCAGCATGGCTACCACAGCATCCTGCAGTGATATGCCATCCAGTTTGCGTTTAGTTGGACCATCATTTATTTTTCAACAGGACGATGACCTTAAACACACCTCCAGGCTGTGGAAGGGCAATTTGACCAAGAAGGAGAGTGATGGAGTGCTGCGCCAGATGACCTGGCATCCACAGTCACCTGACCTAAACCCAATCGAGATGGTTTGGGATGAGATGGACTGCAGAGTGAAGGCAAAAGGGACAACAAGTGCTCAGCATCTCCGGGAATTCCTTCAAGACTGTTGGAAAACCATTTCAGGTGACTACCTCATGAAGCTCATCGTGAGAATGCCAAGAGTGTGCCAAGCAGTAATCAAAGCAAGATTCTAAAATATAAAACATGTTTTAGTAATTTCACACTTTTTTGTTCACTACATAATTCCATATATGTACATTCATAGTTTTGACGGCTTCAGTGGGAATCTGCAATGTCATGAAAATAAAGAAAAAACATTAAATGTCGTGTGGACAATTGACGGTTACACAGTTTTATTCACGCTCACTACGGGACAGCTCAAATTCAAATCATAATTTACTATTTGAATAACTAAGATAAATAACTTCTATATAATGTTTATATGTTATTACAAACACATTTGAAGGTCGCATCATCAAGGATAAATGTGTTTGCATCAAGCAAACATTAAATATATAAAACACAAGGCTTTCTTAGTTATTGTTTTTATGCCTGTTGAACAGCTACCTGGTCTGCTTAATACAGTTCGAGGTTTACTGATCCTGATACAGTCAGTTCAGTTTCTATTTCAGTAAAGACAAAATCTGCCATTGTGCTAGTTCTTTCATCTGACTACTGGAAATTATTTAATATTCAATTATGCACATTTATGTGGGTGTAAACCACACAAACACATGTCTTAGTCCAAGATTGAAAAATAAAGGAACATGAAGCTTAGTGTGGGAGTGGAGAATGGAAGCGGATGTGAGTGTATGTACATGCATGTGAAGAGGTGTTAATGCGCACTCAAACATGTTTTTGAGTGTAGGTGTGTGGCACCTTTTTTTACCTTGGCAAGTGAAGCAGTGAACATGGAAGTGTGTGTTTTTGACACGCACCACCTCCCCACGACAAACCTCACCACAGCGCTCACATACGATGTGTGATGAGTTTCCACGACTGGAGAGAGGAGAGCTGCTGTTGTTGTTTCCTCCATAAAGGCCTGACTGGTACTGAACTGCTGAGGAGAGGAGAGGAGAGGAGAGGAGAGGAGAGGAGAGGAGAGGAGAGGAGAGGAGAGGAGAGGAGAGGAGAAATTAAAACATGTTATTTATTGTCATTTTAAGGCCCTCTTCTGTGTATCTTTTCTTGTCTTGTCTTTCCTTTTTCAGAGGTTGCAGAGTGACCTAAAGAATCAACCATGTTGACCATGTCGTGCAAATTTGTCTGGAAACGTGAAAATAACACACTAATAAACACATGATAACAGTTGGGTGAAATCTTGGTGATGTAAAAGCTGGCCAAGATAGCTTAATGAAGATTAATTCTATGAGTACACAAGTCTACCTTTTATAGACATGCCCACTTTATGCTGCTCACTTGTTCTTGCATGTAGCATACATTTTTGTCTGTTTGAACATTTCTGCATAGTTTATTGGGCTGAGTGGAAAGCTGGAGTCAATTAGCCCAATGTGTGATGATGTTGGAAATAAATCAGATCCACAAGTTGACTAAATATAATTCTTAAACATTGATACAGATATAGATCAATAAGACAAAAACACATAAATAGATATACAATAAAAAAGCATGACACACACACACAAGCATAATCACATACACACTTGTTTGATTTACTTTGGATCTAGTAATGTTTCCTGGAAAGTGTGTTACTCTGCCTGGGAGATTAACACAATTTACACATTATACTCATTAGAGAGCAGAAAGAGAGGAAGGGAGGGAAGGACTTATACTTGACAAACAGCAAGCAATAAAGCACCAAATTTTTAATCTTGAAATATACAAGACAAATCCACACACACACACACACACACACACACACACACACACACACACACACACACACACACACACACACACACACTATATGGGAGACAGAAAAGGGCACTGTGTGGTTGTTACACTTCTTTCATCCTTGCTTATGAAACTGGTCAAATCCCTCTTAGTAAAGGCCTTTCGTTACACACACACACACACAAGGGCCGTGGAGTGAATGATTTCATTTGTTCAGTATTGATTTTGATTTCCTCTAACAGTAACACTTCACCCAGCATGCAACCATCTGAGCCACATTAGACATACTACTGTACTCCACTCAATTTAATTACATTACAGTTAATGCTGCTGTATCCAACAGTATTATGCAACACATTACTACACACACACACAGACAGCATGCTGACAGGTTAAGCTGATGACAACAGGAGAGAGACTGTGAGTGTGTTATGGATGTATAAATGTTTTCAGGAAGAAAAATAGGTAAAACTGGGGCAAAAATGTTTCCTAACAAATTGTATAATCAGTATGTGTGTGTGTGTGTGTACACCACAGAGGCTGGCATTAGTTCTGAAGCCAGATGGCAGCATGAGAACTGGAACCACAGACATAGAAAGATCTCAGCCACCTGTGTGTGTGTGTGTGTGCGTGTGTGTGTGTGTGTGTGTGTGTGTGTGTGTGTGTGTGTGTGTGTGTGTGTGAGAGAGAGAGAGAGCGTGTGAGTGTGTGTGAGAGAGAGAGAGAAAGAGAGAGAGATTTGTGTTAGTACGTTTAAATGCTGTTAATGTTCTTAATGAAGGTTAAACAGAACATATACTGGATGTGTGTGTGTGTGTGTGTGTGTGTGTGTGTGTGTGTGTGTGTGTGTATTGCCTATAACTGATGAGCAGCCAGGTAATGTCCTGTGCACATGCAAACCTAACTACTGTCTGTAACAAAGGTTCCTGTTCTCCCCCCCTCCATCTGTTGGTTGTCACACTCACTTTGAGTGTTTTGTCTGAACTTTGGGTGAATGCTGCCATGACGTGCTCCTCCTCTTATGTGAGTTACAGTCAGAAAAACAGTTGAAATGCCACTGATTGAATTTTGATTTTAAAAAAGTACATTTCATGTCCATGTGGCTTTACATTCTGCACTGTTTGACAACACCACATATCCATTGTGACCTTTGACCTTGTGGATAAACAGCCTGGATCAAAAGCACTACAGGTCTCCCAGCATGAACTAAAGCAGTCAGCCAAAAGCTAATCCTCTTCTTTTCTGTGGAGATTTTTAGGGTTACAGTGACTCAGCCTGGGCCCCTCTGATACACTGACATGGTCTTAACTGTATCAGAGTGTAGCAGCACCAAACCCCTTATGATGCTGAATATCTGGGGTAGAGAACTGAGTTGCTGCCATGAAGTACATGCCTGACGTCTTACTGGGAAGCACGGTGCTGCATCATGTCTGTAGAGCCACTTTGCTTTTGATTTTTGTAAAATAGATTGGGATTTCGAGGTTTCGTGTTAATAAAAAGCTGCTTTATGTGTTTCTATGTTTAGACATTGGGACATGAGCCTGGAACAGCGTAAACCAAAGACATGCTTTGTTGTCTTCCTGCTATAAAAGAACAGCACATTTCCTTTCATCTCGGAAATATGTGAGTGGGCTGTCACAGGCTCTTCTGACTGCCTTACTTGATGATTATTGATTGCAATGAACAATTATTTCTGAGACATTTCCACCATTAGCTGTAGCTTTCTATATTTGTTATGGAAAAATGAGGATTTCTTCAGCAGAGGAATCCCTGGTTGATCACAGAAATCTACATCAATCCAAACACACTGCTTAACACAACACACACACACACACACACACACCGATGAAAATACTGATGACTGATGACAACAAACAATAATAACCTCTGTGTCTAACCTTCATTGACAGAGAGATGACATGATGAAATACAGTGTCAATAAGTGAGTCAGTGATCAATAACATCACTGAGGGGCTGTTTATGTCTACTTCAAGTTAAACCCTCTATGGACTATGTTATTGATTAGCACACATATGAACAACCCCTCAAACACACACACTGCTTACCATTTGTCGGTCCACTCATGATGTGAAGTGGAGGTCCACCAGCTTGAATGATAGTCCTCCTCAGAGTCTGTATGAGTCAGTTCAGTTCAGCCTCCAGCAGATATGAGCCAGCTCATATCAATATGAGCCTGCTCTGTCAACTCTCTCTGTCCCCGTCCGACTTCGAACTCTCTCTCCTGTCACAGCTCTTTCTCTGCTCCTGCCGGCAAGCGGATTACACTGACAGTCTACTGTAACCATCCACTCTGTATGAAGGCAGTCGGTTAAGGAATTAAATCGAAAAGAAGAGTTGCCATCCTCCTCCTTATCCTCTCGCCTTCAGCTTCGGCCTCTCCCACCCGACAAACCCCAGCAGTCAGCGGCGCAGACACGTCCATCCCTCCCTGAGCAGTCAGTGCGCTCTCACGGCCCCTCGCGTGAAGGCTGAAATGCTGGACAACGACTTTCTGCTCGCCTCTCACAGTCAGAGCAGCCACAGCGCCTCTGACCGAGCAGGACGAGCTCCGGTCCGCTCACGGTGCGAGAGCGCCGAGCAGCGTCTGAGCTACGAACTGCCCGCGGAAATCGGGGCGTACAGCAGCCATACCTACGGCTCTTCAGTGGTCAGAGAACGAAGCTAAATGTGACTTAGGAGAGAACTCTGACCAATACACAAGTACCAGACAGGCATGTGCCACAACCGAAATCAATTCCCTGTCACTATGTCAACAGGTAAAAGGGAAGGGGTCCTCCCAGCATGGGGTTAAACAGAGGTACACTGACCTAAGATCATGAACTGATGAAAGGATCTTTTTCACAGCAACCATATATATATGTCAAAATGGTTGCTGTGAAAAAGATATATATATATACTTTAACAAAATTATTTCAAATATATACAACTACTATTTACAATACATACATGATTACTTTTTGGTTTTGGTAGAAGATGCCTTCAGTGACATGAATGAATGAATGCATGAATGAATGAATAAATGAATGAATGAATGAATGCACATCTTTAACAGCCATGTAAACAACAGCATATGTGCCAGATATTAAAGCCAGACCACCAGCACCGTAACGCTGTAATAATCCTATGAATGCTAGCTGTATGAATACATTAGGACTGGCCACCGCTTTGGCACGCCATTGTATCATACCACCGTTTAATTATCACGGAAGCAGTGGCGTCGGCCTTGTCAAAGGTTAACAAAATGGACGTGAGCTATTGTAAAGAGCACAACAACATCGGAGGAAATGAAGACAGACAACGAAGCAGTCCTAACGTAGACAACTCATTCAAAAATATGACAACACACACGAGGTGTGTTATCCTGTTGTAGCCTGTTTTAGTCAAAGTCGACAGTTTATACAGTAGAATTCTCCCCAACATTTCCACCCTATGATTGGCCAAATGTCGGACCGGGGAAGTATTCGATGAAATGATTGGTCGTTGAATGTGGGACTTGCGAATCTGATTGGCTGATTGGCTACTGTCTGACAAAAAGCAGGCTGCAAAAAATGTACGGAAAAAGTACCCACAACACTGCTAACCAGATATTCAGAATGTCCCAGAGGAGTGTTGAACCCAGTTTTCCACTCACCCCCCTTCTTTCTCCCCAGCCTGTGCGTAAAATACCGACGCTTTGTCACGCCCCAAGACGTCTCAAACTGACGCAAAAGGTCCTTTCGCGTCTTCCGCGTCTCTGTAAAACGCTCTGGGTTCTCAATTGACTCCAATATAAACCCGATACATGACGCTGCGAGCTACAATCTGATTGGAGCACAGAGGACTCTCTGCCTGGAAGTATTTTCTCAAAATACCAAAGTGTCACTGATAATTCAGCAATAAAATAGCTTCATGTTATCCCACTTAGTATGATTGGATAGCGGAAAGGCCTATACTACCCTTTGTGTTGTGATGGTGTTTTATTGAGTAATACAGGGCATAGGAATAGATAGTGGTTGTTTAAAGTCGGACCTTTTATGTTGTAACACTGGAGTCCAGTGCGCCAAATGATAGAACAGTCATCATTCATTCATTCCTGTGTTGTGTTATCATAAGTCAATAAATTGGACCTAGAGATGATGGTCGAGTGACAGCGAATCTTTTGCATAACACTACACCAGTTTAAGGCATTTAAAAATGACTAACGTCATCTTGCTAGCTAGGTAGAGCACGGTAAAGACTGCCTGTGGCTACTGCAGCGATTTAATCCGCCGATACAATTTGCTGATGATTGATGCAATCTGTTACGAAGATTAAATGAGTTACACGTTGCTAATATTAAATGTCCTGGCGCAAAAGAGCCTCGCGTGGGGTGTAATGTTGAATTGTAGTGTGCAGTTTGTGTACAATAAGACTTAAGTTAGCACTGTAAAAACGGACTACGCTAACATTAATTGCTAACGTTGTTTGCACATTCCAGATTTAACTAACTTCATCATCCCAGCATAAACACTGAAACACATTTGACTGCTTTTGAAATCTCTTTCCTGTTTAGTTTGAAAAATGAGTGACTCCGGTGATCCTGATGATTTGGAGTTGGAGCAGAGCTTCAGGGTGCTTTCAGGATGCGGAGGGAATGTTGTCATAACTATTTTTTATTTATTTAGTAATGTAGGGAAACAGTTGTTCAAGGCCACACTACTGTCTAATTTATTATTGCGAGTAAAAGTAGACAAAAATTTCTACGGCATGTTCAGCATCTCAAGCCCTCAGTAATACATTATTACTTACATTGTTTCTATGAACTCAGCTCCCATTTACTTACTTTTTAAATTCCATGTTTAATCATAGACTGTATTTAAAGTGCTGCATTTTGTTTCTTGTTAAATTGTGTAGAATGAGGCACAGAGGGAACCTGATCCAATGTGTCTAATGGAAACAACGTGACAGACATGTTACTCCTCAAAGTCCGTCAGAGAGAGGCAGTAACACGAGGGGTTTTGCAGCCTGTATCAAATGTTTTACCAGCAAATAGGTACAGTTTATAATTCATATGCATTCCATATTATTTACTATGGGTGGGTGCTGTTATTTGGACAATTAGATTTTTATATAATTATGTGTTACCTGTAGAAATCCCAGACCGTGTGTGGCTGCTCAGCAGGTAACATTCATGTTTCACCTGGCAGACTTGTGGCTCTCACAGTAAGTGGCCTTATTGTCACACACTGCATACACAATAGACGTGTTTACAGGTTTCTGTGCATATTGCACATTGCTATCTTGTTTGGGATTATCCTTGGTCCATGGTATATGTGGACACCTGTCAAAAGGTCACTTGGATTTACCAGAAGGCTTGAAAGTAAAAAAGAAAAAAATGTCTGTTGAGCCTGACTGAATTTGTAATTTCGTTTTCAGCTTGTAATGTCTTTAAATGATAAAACTACGTAAAAATATGTTGGTTAGCACTGGTCAAAGGCATTCATGTGGGCTTCTTGGCTAACCTAACCTTCTTCTTCTATGAACTTGTATTTATCCTTCTTAAAGGTTGATACAATCTTGCACTGCCAGTGGTGAGCTGCATCAGCTGTGGCCTAACATGGTCCTCCTCCATTAAGGACATCCAGGGTGGTGCAAATGTGCCTGGCTTGAATTTCTGCACCCTGTTTGCAACTCTCCCAGTCTTTCTGTGACATCAAGATAGCTGCCTCACGGATGTCATTTGAGGCATATGACAAAATGTTGTGAAAAAGTTTTCAAATATGCCAAATGTAATGAAGTCGCATGCATTCGGTCCATCAGTGTTTATGATGACTTACACATAATACTATTGGACATGAATATTCTGCTGTTTTTGTCCTATACTTTATAGACTGGCAAAATATCAGCAGATACCAGATCAGTGGATAAGCTTCCTGGAGTGGGTTACTGTGAAATCTGAGGTGGACAACTTATACAAGGAGCCTTGTCTGCACTCCAGTCTTGTCTTATGATAATGCAGCACAGTGTGAGGATACAGATGTGTTATAAGGGATATTAATCAATCTGTAAAGTCACTGCTATCATAGACTGCAGTCTGCAGTGTGGTTAAATAGATACACTTAATAATGAGTAATAGATGGACAGATGGAAATTGAAATTGTGACATTGCAAAATGACCTGCACCTCAAAGCCTATCAGGCTGCACCAAACTTTTGGTGCCTTGTTGACACAGAAAAGTACAGTGCTGTATGTACAGCAGCTATGGAGGTTGTAAGCCTGTTTGGTTCAACCTATCTTTGTGAATCAGCCTTTTCTGACATGAACTTCATCAACAACAAACACAGAACACACCTGCACAGAACTGCAAGACTCACTCAGAGTTGCACTGTCAAGTTACACACCAGATTACAACATACTGGTAAACAGCAATGCTAGGCTTCCCACTGACAAAGAAACGAATACCAGATTTGGTGTCCAGTTCATGGTTTGTTAAATAGGTTTGTAAAATGTAACAATTGTTTATGTTAAAATGTTAACAAAAAAGCTAAAAAAGAAAGTTTATTTTTGTATTTTACATGATTTATTATTTGTACAAACGTGGTGCAAAGTAATTCATGATTGGTTAAAAAAAGTGGTGGCTAGTGGCTAGTGAAAATGGGACATTGTGATTTTCTAGGACAGTTGTAGAAGTGATCATTTTAAAAACTTTTTTTTTTCAATTTGAAAAACACTTTCTTTAGACAAAATATAGGAATAAAGTGTTTTGCATATTGATATTTATCTGTTTCCTATCTTTCCTATATTTATCTGTTTTCCTATTGTTCCTATTGTTGATATTTATTGTGAGAAATCATTAACATGATCAGTGTCTTCACAGAGATGAATATCAATAATTATTAATAATGACATTTAGTTAAAGGTAAATTGAGCAAATTAGCTATTTCAGATGTGTGTATCAAACTGGTAGCCCTTTGCATTATTCAGTACCCAGGAAGTACCTCTCAGTTTCAAAAAGATTGGTGCCCCCTGATAATATGCTGCTATGTGAGGTCTGGCTAGGCAAGGTCCATGAGAGCCTGTTGGCTCCAGCTCCAGTCTCTCATCCTCCCCATCTCAGTGATGATGTTCACAAATGTTTTTTTTTCTGATTGACAGGAGTTACAGATTGATAGTTGGTAGAATACAATAGGATTGGATGTACCAGCCACAGTCACAGTGACTACACAATTCCATTATGTGCAGCTACAAAGAAACACCAAAAGGTGGCAGTACAAGTTAAAACAAGACTCATGGAAACAGTGTCACAGACAGAGACTGCAGGGTGTGGATGTATTTTATTGTATCCCATTACTGAAATGTCAAAATAGTAACTAGACACGGTAACTAAATCTTGCCATGTTATCGTTCATACTGGCTGCACGGGCTGCATTCTGGATAATGCAGCAGCATTAGAACTGAATTAACCAGAACTGTGACCCACTGGAATATTTAAATTCAACTGTTAAATGTAATAAGTACTTTTGTCATATGAATCCTACAACATACAAACTGACATTATGTTGATATATTATAATTTGAATTGTGTGATTTGTTCTCTTAATCCAACAGTGCTCTAACTCACAAACATGTTGACACAGATACCTTTCAGTCTGTCCTGGCTTACTTCCCTGTCATTGAAAACAATGTGCAGGATACTTCCTGCAAACCACCTACGCTTCCTAACGCCTCCTGCTGATGTTTCTGCACAAGAAGAGAAACTTCTCAGAACAATACTCAAAATGCAGTGATGATGTTGTGTAACATTTCTGAACAGATTCTGTCAAACTGCAGTTTACTGAACTTATCTCTGCGGTGTGTGTGTCATTGTTCTGACCTCTTTCTTTTTGGTGAACATCAGCTCTAAAAGAGGGTTAGTGGCTTCAAAAACAGGACACAGTATTTCTGTGTTTCCAGAGTCACTGAGCCAAGCTTCAGGTCTCAACTAATGCCTTCAACTGGGAATCTACTGGAGTCATAAAAACAACATGTCATCAAAAGTATCACATCCAGTTTGTGTGTCTGTGGGGACGTTCAGGTGTGATTAATGACCTATTGCCAAGTCAGCCTACCTATTCAAAAGCATTTGGGACCCAATCCATTAAAAGAACATTGCGACTGCACTGTGTTATACTTAATTGTGAGTGTATGTGTGTGTGTGTGTGTGTGTGTGTGTGTGTTACAAGTTATGAGCATTTAGAACATTATTTCATTTAATTCTGCATTTTGAATTACTTGCAGTGTAAAAAAAACAGGTTGCTTTAAATTACATAGTGCATTGTTGAAATTTGAAATAGTCCCTGAAGCATCAGCAATGTTTTCTGTGATTAAGTAAGAGAGGTCATTGATTTCCTACATTTGAACCCCATGTGTATTGTAGTATTGCAGTCCTATTATCTTCCAAAAGAGGAAATGATATTGTTGCTGGTCAGACTAGATGTAGCTGATGAAGTTGTTGAAATTACAAATAGCACTAAAAAAAGCTCTACCAAACTGCTGCTGTTCCAGGGCAAACTGGTAAAATGGGTTTGTCTGCACATTCAGTAAAAGAGCTCATTGAGACTTTTGACACAGACCGATGACAAATGATAAAACAAACACACAGTGTGGTACCTGAGAGGGGAGTAAGTCGCCACATCCCTTTGGACAGGAAATGTCATGCTTTATAGGAAATGTGTCACAACACCAGTCTATAAATATAAACCAATGCAGTGAGAGTTAGCCTTGGTTGCCTTCGAGGCAACTGGACTGAATATTTTACTTGACACTAGAATTATAGCAAGTAGTTACAGTAAGTTGTGGAGAGTCTGGGACAAGGTGAAGGCGGTCAGTAGGTGGTCCTATGATAAAAAGGTCATAAGCAAGGTTTTTATATGTCAGCGTCCTGTTCTTTACAGTGAGATTATTATTATTGTTGATTAATCAGAATTCAGAGGTCAAAAGTCACAGTACACCACCCGCACAAAAATAACCACAACCAAACAGTGAAAAATAATGTCCTGTGAAGTTTTTTGCATTTTACCCACAATGCCCAAAAAGGGTTTTGTGTGAAGTAACACACCAAATAAAAGGCAGGCCTCAAAGCCCTTCCTTCATGAAATTATAAAATTATGTTTGAATAGTGTGTTAAATTGTCTTGTGTGTTAATCATCATCATGCTTTGGTATTTAACCTCGCTCTTAGTGATCATGCACGACCACTGGTCCTGGATCTTTATTTAGCTGCAAAAGTGTCAGCAGATGAACTGCCTTTAATGGAGGATAGAAGTGACAGGGTGTGAACTTTTGAAGGACGCATTTGAAGGCCAATTACGTCACAACACTGCGCAAAGCCCGTCTCAATTCGAAGGCTCCTTCAGATGCGGCCTTCTTTTCCCTCTTTTTCGAGGATGCACTGCAACTATCCTTCGCGGCCTCACATATCCCCAGATCCTTTGCGCACCGCTGTTCAGTGCCAGGAAACATACAACAATGACAACACCAAGCGGCACCAAGCGACAAGGAATTCACATTTAAATGTAAATATTGTTTTTTTTTTTTTTTTTTAATTTAATTACTTTTACTTATTACTACCTACACTTAAACTAATTACTTATATTTTATTACATTTTTTCAACGGCTACATTAAAAGTACCAAGTGACGGCAGGTGCGCAGCTAGTGACGCAACCAAGAAAAGCTTCAAAGGCTTGAAGTGAGAGGAAAGAAGAAGAGAAAACCCAACTTATCACTCTTTGGAAAATAAAGACTGGGAAGGACTAGCAGCAACCCTGGAGTGTGTGTCCAGTGCATTGGATGTCTGGTTACGCGGTACTCGGAGCAGCTACAACCAGTCCAACCTCAACCAATCCTGCAGATAAGTGGTCTCGGCCTGTCCCTCTCCAGGCTTCCTCACCCCTCTCAGCCACTGTCTTGTCCCCCCACCAGATCCCTCCCCATACACACCCTTGCACACACTCACAAACTTTGACCTGCTTGAACTCAACAGAACTGAACTGAATCTGCAACCATTCACTCATGTTTTTTTTATGGTGAATGCGATTTTGGTTATCAAATTATATGGGCTTTGGGAATTCGGTGAATAATTTCTTCATTGTTAGAAATTTTGTTGAGCAGCGTTTTGTTTGGGGTAATTATCTTTTGTAGCTAGGGCTGAGCTAGCTGGAGCTGACATATTTATGAGGTTATGTTATTATTCAATAGTCATAAAGGAGGCTTAGTATTTATGGTGTTTATATCTAACATGTCACTGTTTACTAAATCAACAACATCTAGGCTGATCTATCCTTACTGAATTATTGACGCGTCTCTTCTCTCACGCTCGCACACTCTCTGTCCTCGCTCGCTCCTGATCTGCATGTAGTGCACAGCTGGACACACTGGTCTGTAACAGCTGTTCATATAGCCATTAATATGACTGCTATGATGGTCAGAGGAATAAATATTCAGAAGTCGAGATATGGCCCTTAAAAAGACCTGAGACTCAGGGGGCCAGTGTCGGGTGGGAGAAGGAGACCACAGACCCTTGGGTGATCTCCACGCTGTCCAAGGGATATACACTGCAGTTCCGATGCTGGCCACCGACTTTCAGTGGGGTCAGAATGTCCGTGGTCAAGGATCCTGCAAGGGAGCAGCAGGGAGCTATTATTCCTTTTAGACAAAAACGCTATTGAGCCCGTCGAAAGGCATACACAGCTCATTGGGTTTTACTCCGTGTATTTTTTAATTCTGAAGAAGGATGGCGGGTTCCGCCAAATCCTAGACTTTCAGGGGCTGAACAAAGGTCCTACCACTTCTAATGGTGTGGGTGGCAGATGTTCTCCAGTCAGTGGCACAGGGGGCCTAGTTTGTGTCAATCGCCCTCAAAGACGCCTATTTTCACGTGCCTATTGCTCCACACACAGGCAGTTCCTAAGATTTGCCTTTCAGACCTTGGCTTACCTCTCGGTTAGGTTGGGGTGCAGCCTAGCAGCGCAGGACCATCAAGGGCAGATGGAGGTGGGAACACATAAATGTGCTCGAGCTTAGAGCAATATATCTCGCACTGCAACATTTTCTCCGAGTATTGAAGGGGCAGCATGTTCTCGTCCGCACCGACAGCACCTCGGCAGTATATCACATAAATCATCAGGTTGGCACCAGGTCCAAGCAGGGGCTGCAGGTGTCAAACAGCTCCTTACGTGGGCTTTTCCCCAATTCCTGAGCTTCAGGACCGTGTACCTTCCAGGTGGGCAGAACACGGTGGCGGATGTTGGACACTCCACTCAGAGGTGGTGGAAATGATTTGGAGTTGATATGGCAGAGCAGACTGCATGATGGCAGGAATCAGCCCTCTGGTGGCCCCCAACTGGCCAGGGCGGCCATGGTTTCTGGTGCTTCTCAAATTACTCCAAGGGGAGCCATGGCGCCTCCTGAGGAGACCTTCTCTCTCAGTTGGAGGGACGTGTATGGCATCTGAATCCGGATCACCTTCAGCTTTGGGTCTGGTCGTTGGGAGCCTAGACCCACTCCTGGCATCCTGTGACCAGTCAGTGATCCACACAGTGTTGAGTTCCACGGCTCCCTCCACTAGGTTGCTCTATGCTAATTGGTGGAAGATTTTCTCTCAGTGGTACCAGACATAGCGTGAGGTTCCAGAGAACTGCTCAGTGGCCATCATTCTCATTTCCTGCAGTCATTATTAGACAAGGGAGATCGTGCATCAATCTTATTTCGGTAGGGCATGCTAGAGTGGACAACCAGACAGTGGGGTCACACTATCTGGTCAGTCAGTTCTTGAAGGATGCACAGAGGCATAGGCCATCAAGGGTCACTGTAGTGCCATCATGGGACCTGACAGTGGCAGAACTCAGGTGGCTGTTGTTGTGGAGAAATTGCTGATGTCAAAGGTCAATGGTGAGGTCAGGAAGGAAGAAAGTGTTCAGGAGCCTCTGGTGTCTTATGCTGTATTATTTATTGACACTTGGCCAAGGAGAATTAGAGACACTCTCAAAGTACATCAGAAGTGCCTGAGTCGGTCTCACATTCTGCCCAACTTTAGGTAAAAGAGAATGTTTTTACCAAGGATGGTGTCATTGTCAACATAATTTAGTCTGGAGACACAGATGTCTGTTTCAGATTGGAATGTCAATGGCAAGCTATCTATTATGTCTAAGCATGCAGCACTAGATTTCTTCAACCCTGGCCACCACAGTGTTGAGATAGGATGGCACCCGTTCCCAGTCAAAGACAAACAACTAATACTGCAGAGGACCTCAAGGCCCACACATGACTTTGTGTAACCTTGTGTAATGTGTCTGTATGTTTGTGCTTTTATTATATCCCAAGTATATATGTGTCACTCAGAACACTACAGGAATAGAAAACTCCATAACAGATGTCTGCTAAGACAGCGTTTCTGCTGGCAATCACATTGGCAAAGTGAGTGGGTGAACTCCATGCCCTGTCAGTGAGCCAGATGTGTATGCGGTGGTATCCGGATGGTTCAGCGGTTACTCTCCTACCTAATCCTTCCATTGGGAAACCCCCAATAACAAACAAACTGTTTGTGATGGGGGTCAGAGGGGGTTGTAGGACAGGTCACCCTCTGTCGAAACAGAGGCTTTCTAATTGGATTGTGCATGTGATTTTACATGCTTATAGGTTGCAGGGCCTACATGTGCCTAGTAATGTGCAGTGCCACTCTACTCGGAGTGTGTCCACGTCATGGGCACCCTTTAAAAGGGGTCTCCCTGCAGGACATCTGTGCTGCAGCGACCTGGGAATCCTCATGTACCTTTGCTCGCTATTATCGCGTCATTGTGGATGGTCAACCTGCTGTAAACAGCGGTCCTGGCAATGGCTTCCATGCCTTAATGTGGTAAGCATTCCTCGTGACTTTGTTGGTATGACTCATCCAGTGCCGAAGCTTTGCCCTCTGGCGGTCAGGAGGAATGAAATGGAAATAGAACTAGAGTCACGAATGTAACTGTGGTTCTATGATCCTGGATGACCACCAGAGCTGTCTGTCTGAAGCACCAACCCTCAGGTTGCGAGACTACCGGCGGCGAGTCAAACTGACCTGATTTTTCCTCAATTGCAAGAAGATAGAAGGAACAGATTGCGTGATGACGTGGTGGTTTTATACTGGGCCCTACATCATAGCATGGTCACAGGTGACTTTGTTGGTATAATAACTCGACCCGCACATATGCAAGATGGAGATATCCAATGCTGAAGCACCACCCTCTGGCGGTCACCCAAAATTCATAGAACCACAGTTACATTCGTAACGCTCAATCAGGAGAAAGATTTAAATTAAAGTTAGCACTCTGAGGATCAACAGATGGATGAAGAGCAGAGCAGAGCAGAAGCCAGATGTTGTACCAGTGAGGAAGCAATGACTCATGCCACTCAATGCCACATCCAAAGTCAATGACATGCACTTGAGGGACATCAGAGACAGTTTCAACAGGGATGTTTTCTGGTTCAGTGCCCCGTTCTCCCCATCATAATCAGAACCTCCTCATCCAGATGGTACCAGACTATCTGTGATAAAGCTACAGAGTTCAGTTCACCTGCCAAACCTGAGAAACACCTCCATGGGCATCATATGTTCTTCCCAATTTAAAGGAAAATATATTAATCACAAAGTGAGTGTTTAATACTGTAGATGTGATTGTGCATGTGTGCAAGTCCATGCAAAGTGAATTCTGAGATTTTTTTCAAAATACATTAAATGTGTTGGAAAATAGTTACTGAAAACATGTGGAAAGACTTTGAATGATGTATTACTGAAATGTGGAGTGTGTTGTCATTTTTTTGAGGGCACAAAGGGCAAAAGCCAGGGCACCCAGGCCATAAAATAAAACAATGGTTTTAAGTCCACATCCATAATGTGTGTATTTAAAGTCTATTTCTTAACTTGCAAGCCAAGTTTCCCTTAGGGGACAATGAAAGCAACTGAAGTGAACTGAAGTACACAGGAAATTATGATCATGACTCACTTCAAAAACTGTAAAACTTATTAAACCAATCTCCACCCAAAATGTTTGACTGTAAACAGTACTGTAAACATATATGAGCATATAGACTACTGATTAACCCGTAAGAGCCCAGACCGATTTCTCAATCAAGGAAAATTATGGAGGAGATAAAATAAACAAAATAGACAATAAAGAAAACATTTTATTTTTAAAAATAGCACTCTCGTGTCAAGAGATCTGAAATATTATATATCTGTCACGTTAAAAGTCAATTTGCAAAACATTGAAATGCATTGACACCATTTGTCCTTCCAAAGTTGAAGCTGCTCCATCAGCTGCTGTTGCTGTCACTCAGATCACTCAGGTTGCACTTTTACTTTGGCCTCCAAAACCCATCAGCATCACATGTTGTTGGCTCTGCAATACTTTAAAAATATGAAACAACTTTCCTGCCCTTTTCTACTGAACGTCACTATTGCAAACAGATTATGTAAAACGACTATGAACAGCCAGCACACATCAACCAACTGTAACTTAACCAAGTAGCAACACCAAGATCATAAATCCACAAAAATGACACGTTACGACCGGAACCAGCAGCTCCACAAAGGAAAACTCGACAGCAAGCTAGCAAGCGTTTGTTGAGGTTAATGTTACAGGCTGTGGTCGGCACGTTAAAACTGGGTCACCATTGTAGTGATATAACGTTACTGTACACGCAATTTAACATTAACTAACTTATATGCTGAAATTCCTCTTATTCGTTCACTAATTTAACACACTGTCTGACCTCAGTCCCGGTGACTTTTTCCTCTCTTCACGTCAGTCTCAGACACAATATCACAGCCTCACGGACACGGACACAAGAGGGTGCGTTTGATGAAGTGTCATTATAGCCCATCCGAGCGGTTCATGCCAGACTCGAATCAAACCCACCACTGATGACGAATGTCATCAAAATACGCTTTTTTCCTCAAAAGACGCAGGTGTCAAAGTTGTGTTGACAGGAAAGAGGCAGACTAGAAAACCGCAAAACAAACTGGGGCAGAGCGGGCGGGGCATCAAGGCCACTGTGGCCTTAGGGCGGATATTTTTTTCAAGGGCACAAGGCCAAATCGCAACGGCCATGGCCCTCGTGGCCCTTATGAAATTCCTGCCCTGGTAGGTGGTCCTAAAAGGTGGCTCAATGACACATTGAGGCCATCCTGAGCATAATCGCCTCTGCCTACCTAACCCACAACAGTGTAAAAGCCTTCAGCGTGTTAGCAGCTGTGCTTCTCTGTATGAAGTACTATTCTTTACACTCAGTTGCTAGCTAGCTCTGCCTTCGAAGTACTGCACATGCATTTTCCCTGGAAGAACAGCTTTATTTAAACTTCACAAACATGAAGAGATGAAGAATGGATTTATTTTGAGAAAGATCTGAAGTTTACTTATGTCTGTAATGGCACCTTCCTGGACTGCAGGTACACCTTGCTCCAGGTGTTTGTTTATTTTTTAAAACACAATTGGTACATTCCATTCCACACAGTGTGTTGTTTAGTAGGTACATGACATTGTGACAGAGACAGATAGAAACAGACAAAAAAAAATACAAACAGAGAGAAATAGAGAGAGAGAGCGAGTCCCACGAGTCCTCCATGCCCTTGACTGACTGAGATGAAGCTCAGTTGGTTGTAAAGCTGTTCAAATTCAGACATAAAATAAAGGAGAAGGGTCTTTGGACTGGGCAGTTCCTCACTTATCCTGATCATTTCCAATAATTAAAACTTACCAAATTTCTGTCTCTGTCGGTCAGTGTAGAATGAAGTGGCGTGAAGTCTATATTTTTTCTATCTGGAGACTACACTTTTTTCCCCAGACAGAACGAACATGATAAAATTCACTTTCTGTTTCCCAACCTTTAAGTATTGAGAGGATTTGAGTCAAGCTAAAATGTGAAAGGAGGTGAGGAATCATGCTGTGAGAACTAGATAAATTCAAATAAACAAATGTAAAGCATTTTACATCAAAGAAATATCTCACAAACATAAAAATACATTACATAATGTCCTTTGCTTACATTCATTGAAAGACAGGTAAAATGACTCTTTAACAGGTGAAAACATAATGTAAACATCACTCTGCATACTTCACTGGCTGCATTAACTCAAGGGGAGTAAGAAAGGAAACTATTAGAGGACTACGTCATCCTCTCATTAACCTGGCAGATGTGCTGTGTAGAGTACGGCTAAATAATGACCCGACCCTTTACAATAGGACAACATTAGTTCTGCTACTGAATATACACCACACATACTCTCTCTGTATGTATGTGTAACTTTTTGTGTTAATAGTATATTATATAATATTGTATTTGGTCTCTATATGTGATGAAGTGATGACTTGTCCAGGTACCTTATCTCTCACCCAACGTCAGCTGGGATAGACTCCAACCATGACCCTGATGAGGATAAGCGCTTACAGATGGATGGATGGAATTATTGTATGTATGTATATACGGTTGTCCATTGACCTCTTCTCATGAGATGATGGTGACAATATGATTTATTCTGTTTTATATATATATATATATATATTTTGATAGAATATTATTTGATAGAATAGCTGAAGAGTGACAGGAAATGTGGGGAGAGAGAGATGGGGAATGACATGTGGGAAAGGGTCACACAGGTCAGTACTCGAACCTGGGCCCCCGCAGCGAGACTTGGCATATGGGGTGGCTGCTCCAACTGAGCTAAACGGCACCCCAATGTAATTTATTCTTGATAGATAAATTGTATCTTCTTGATTAGATCATTCTTTTCCAAACATATCACAGTGACAATTAAACCACAATGAGTGTGTGTGGGTGTGTGTGTGTGTGTGTGTGTGTGTGTGTGTGTGTGTGTGTGTGTGTGTGTGTGTGTGTGTGTGTGTGTGTGTGTGCGCGCTTATCACATTGTGGAGATTCTGGGACAAGGTGAAGGTGGGGTCACTGTCAGCATGTCTGAATACAATCGCTGCTCCTATGATTAAAAGGTCATAAGTGAGCTTTTTATATGTCAGCGTCCTGTTCTTTACTGTGAGATTTATTGTTGATAAATCAGAATCGAGAGGTCAAAGGTCACAGTACACACCCCCAAACTTCAGATTTATAACTGTAGGAGATTAAAGTACAGCTGATAACTCCAAACATGTTTGTGCTTAAAAAAGAGCCGAACCACACCTCGTCTCATCCTGAAGTCTTCAGATGGAACATTTACAACATTTTCTCCAACTATCTTACAGACATTCCTGCAGTGGCGTTTTGTTGTTTCATCTTCTCTTTGTGTGTGTTTTTCATTATATCAGATGGTGATTAACATAAACATTTTCCATCCAAGACACATGTTGTTGTGTGTTATTCCACTGTACCAATGGAGTCATTTTTCACATAGAAGACATAAAAATATTCTCTGTCAGCCATTTTTGATTCTGATAACAATGTGAGGAATATTTATCTGCAAAGGCTCTGGAGACAAATAATAGAGAAGAGGTGAGAGCAGTATTTCTTACAACTCAAAATACAATATTGAAACAGATCAGCAATATCGCACTGAAGTTTGCTGTTGTAGTAGATTAGAGTTTAAGCCTGCGGCTGCCCTCTCAAAGCCTGCAAACCTGTTTTTCACAGATTTGGTTTTAATCCAAAATAGTCGGAGCAGTAGTACAGTACTGTAGGTAAGTGATGTCGCTCTGTCCAGTTTCCACCATAAAGTGACCTGGGTTGAATGCTATTTGATGTGTTGTTAGGTAAGCTACTATTGGTTGAATTTAAAGATATATAAATCCACTGACAACAGAAAGAATGGACAGACAGCATGACGTCGCCTGTCAGCTTTCTGAAGAACAGTTTTTAAACTCAGATTGCCATGGCTCTGGCCCGCCACCATCTTGGCAGTCTTGCCACTTCCGCCTCCCAGCTAATGTAAAAATTGGATTAAAGATACTGTATGGACCATCTGCAGACCTGAGGTGAGCCGAATGATGCCTGGGTGTTCTGTAACAGCTGTCAATCAAAGTGGCCATGCTGTTAAGTCTGCATAACTTTATGAACAGGTTAGTTCTATAAAAAAATCATCCTCAGTACAGTTTTTGCTGTGAAATTGAACATTTTAACAGAGGAGCCTTTTTGGCACTTCTGCATTGGCTTCATTTCTCAGATGTGTTTGGTGCTTGATAAAATCTTTAATCTCTGATTGTTGCAGTGTTGAAGCTACAGAGACCAAACTGTTTTCTTAAATAGTCGAGTAGAAATATTCATAGTTAAAAAGACTGGCCTATTCGACAGTTTTATTATTATTATTATTATTGGCCTTTTTGCTTATTGATAGAGACAGCTGAGAGTGACAGGAAATGCAGGGAGAGAGAGATGGGGCATGACATGCGTGAAGGGGTCGCACAGGTCGGGATTCAAACGTGGGCCCCTGCAGTGAGACTTCGCATATGGGGCGGCTGCTCTACCGACTGAGCTAAACGCGAGTTGAAACAATTGGTTGATTCATTGATTGATTTAACCAGTCATGGAACTATTTTCTGCTTTCCAGTGTCTCCAATAAGAGAATTTGCCACTTTTCTGTGTTCTATAATTACATCACCTTGTCCTCTTGGAAACTGTGATTGATATTGACATGTCACTCAAGCCATTTGTTTAAAGTCTCACACGCCCTGTCAAGTCAAGTTCTAAAGAGAAAAGACAAGGCATTACTAATAATGTCATAAAAAGTATGCCAATGAATTGAATTTATATTATTATTTATATTATGTATTAATTATTAAGTATTGATTAATTATGTACTATATATTTTTTTATAATATTTTTTGTTCATATTTCATATTTATCCAAAGTTGTTGAATGGTGTCATTTCAGAACATTTGTTGCATCTGCTGCTCCTAAGGAGGTAAAAACTGAAAGCTGAGGATTGTTTGGAAAGGGTGCTTCAAAGGATGACAAATGACACAAGTGGGAAAAAGGGTGAGGAAGGAAAATAGGGAGCAATGAAAGATGACCAGCAGAGTACAAGAGTAACACGAGGGGTAGACAATGAAAAAAGGGAAACACAGAGAGAGTGATGAGAGAAGAGGCAGAGGAGGAGTTCTAAAGGGGGAGAGTGATGAGGGAAAGCAGAAAGAGCGAGAGCAATGAGAGAATGAGTGAGTGATGGAAAAGGAGGACAAGTGAGACCAATGATGATGAGGAAGAAAGAAAAAAGGAGAGGAGGGAGAAGAGGGTGTGAAGTGAAGGTGCTGACAGAAAAAGTGTTTATCTTTCTGCTCACATGCTGAAAGAATCTGTAAGAAGACCTTTTGCCTCTCCTTACCTGTTAACACAAACATCCTATAGCATGCCATGTCATTTTGTATATAAGAAAGGCTCACCTCTATGACAGCTGATACATGAGCCAAATAAGGTTCATTTTCTCTTTCAAAAATTCCGTATTTGTGACACTAAATTTTTGTCATCACCTTCTTTGACCCTTCTAATCATCACATCAGTCAAAACAGCTGTCTCAGCCAGGCAGATGTGACGCTGGGGCTGCGAAAGCACATAAACATATAGGAGGAGAGAGAGAGAGAGGATGAAAGGTGAGAGAGAGAAAAACACAATTTTATGAGGGATTCTGTACATTTTGAAATATTGTGACACATTACTTATGGAGCCATTCCATTTATATTCCCCTTTTGCTCTACAGCATAAAGCAAATCCTGATTAATGAATGAAGACAGCTCCTCTACATCACAATAGTTCAGTGTTATCCTTTGTTTCATCGACCTTTTGGAAGTCTGTCTCGCACATTCAGAGAAAACAATACACTACGTGTACAGCTGTACATCCCTGTTCAGTTTGGTAGAACATATGCATGCAAAGAATTCCACAAAGCTCAAAAGGCTAAAAAAAATCAGATACAGGATGGCAGGAAACAGTGCAACATGGTCCAGATGCACATTATGTACAGGATATGCTGTGCAGAGAGGGCCTCTCTTGGAAGGACACCAAAAACCAGCTGACACTGGGAATGTGTTTTATTCCTTATGGATGTTCACTCACTGAAAATGAGAGTTAATCACTCTTGCTACAGATTTTCTTATGCTTAAATGTTTGTAACCAATACAAATTAAACAAGAGGGCAGCGTGGTGTTGCAATGATCACCTCACAGACAACCTGTGTCTGTGTCTGTGTGGGTTCTTTCCTCCCATAGTCCAAAGACATGGTTAATTGGTGACTCTAAACTGGCGAGTGTGAATGGTTGTTTGTCTCTATGTGTCCTAATAATGAATGAAATTCTGGAACATGATAACATCCCAGAATATGATGATCTTGTTCTGAAACGTTGCTTTGTTATCATGTTCCAGAACATGATAATACTCT
Organism: Nibea albiflora; assembly: GCA_014281875.1. Lineage (NCBI taxonomy): Eukaryota > Metazoa > Chordata > Actinopteri > Sciaenidae > Nibea > Nibea albiflora. The sequence continues at coordinate 23,386,075 of CM024807.1, read as the reverse complement.
GGAACATGATGACTTGTTCTGGAATGTTGCCGTGTTCTGGATCTTAACATTCTGGAACATGACAACATCCCAGAATATGATGTCTTGTTCTGGAATGTTGCGGTGTTCTGGATCTTAACATTCTGGAACATGACAACATCCCAGAATATGTTGCTTTGTTCTGGAAGAGATAGATAGATAGATAGATAGATAGATAGATAGATAGATAGATAGATAGATAGATAGATAGATAGATAGATAGATAGATAGAGAGAGAGAGAGAGAGAGAGAGAGAGAGAGAGAGAGAGAGAGAGAGAGAGAGAGAGAGAGAGAGATAAATAGTCACTGAAATGGACTGATGATGATGAAATGTTGAGGAAAATGGTGAAAGTACAAAGAAAAGGCATAAATTTGAGACAGTGGAAAGAATTACAGAACAATACAAGAATCAGCTCTTTATAGAGAGCAGATGCATTGATACTTTAGGAGTTAGAAGGTGTAGCAGGGAGAGAAGCATGTGGAAAGTGAGAGGAAGGGGACAAGGACAGGAAGAGGTTCAGAGAGGAATGTGTTGTGGCTAGACAGACAGCAGGATATGGCCATACCGACCATAGTGACTTTGTTCATTTTTTTCCATAGGAAGCTATGTTGGCGTGAACAAGAAAGTAATGAGAGGTTGGATCAAGATGTATAAAACACATACTATTTCAGTAGAACAGTCTCCACTTGTTTATTTTTCTCTTTGTGGCACTAGCAGTTGTTTCCCCTGCAAGTGGAAAGCCCTTCAATGAACTATTTGCAGTTTCCACTGATGGACAGCAGCATAAGCAGAGTGATTGTACTCCAGAATCAGCTGGGTGGTCTAAATATGCCGCAGTTGACTCAGGCAATGAAGATGAATCACGGTAATTATATTGTTATCACTATCATGTCCCTCTGGCAGCATGGATGGTACTCTGGGCTTCCTCTGGGAGGAGGAGCGATAAAGAATGAAATTGAAACAGAGAAGAGAGGCGTGTGAAACTCTCACTGTGGTTTAAGTGTTACCTGTTTACCATGGCAAAAGAAAGTACAAAGTGTGACTGGGCTGACGTAAACAAGAAAACTAGGTCTATTGCCTTAGTATGGAACATAAATTCAGTCTTGAGAATGTGGTTCATCTGTGGGAAGATTTACGTGAGACATGAGGGTGTGTGTGAGACAGAACATTGTGTTCAGTAAGATATGAAACATGGTTTCATCTGGCATGGTACATTCTGTGGTAAGGACTTTGTACACAATGACAATGACGTACAATACATGCAGTGAACATCTATATGCATTTCTCTTCAATGGGGAGTTTTTTTCATCATTTTGGGGTCAGGACAGAATCTCCAACACACAGTCAGAGTGACCTGAGTGCAGGGTTTGACCATGGCTTGTAGGAAGGTACGGTCACTACATAATAGCACCAGGGACAAGAACCGCTGGGTTTCAGTAAAGGGCCCAGAACTGATCCTTGTGGAACCCCTGTTCATCTGATGGTTCACTGTGTAGAACACAGCAAACAGGTGTAGCATAAGAAAGGAAGGCCAGAAGAAAGGAAGTTCATTCTAACTGTGAAACCCCTGTGTAACTGTGTGTTGTTCAGAGGTGGCACACTGGTGGGTGCCTTGGTTGTTGATCTGTAATTCTAGTAATGCCTCGCCTTTTGAATGCATGGTTCAAAATCTCAGAGAACACTGGTTCAGGTTTTAGATTTGCACACACTTGTGGGCTACAGTTACAGCCTCCTCTCAAACTATCCAGTGCAAAAATGTATATGCACTGAACACACTGTTTGTACACTCAGCACAGCTACCCTCAGCAACATAAAGTTTGCTTACTGTGATATCCATAGTGATGTATCTGACTACTACTACAACCTCAACCCAACTTTAACCCTATTGTAGTTGCTTTAACCTCAACTCTAACTACAAAAGTAACGGTGCCTTTTCACTTCATGTCTTAGAAAGATATAGTGAAGCTTTGGTTTGTACAGGAGCTCTTGTGTGAATGTGAAGTAGGGTGGTATAGAAAAAGAGCTCAGTAATCCTTCCCTGAAAGGTTAAAAAAACGAATGTTTCCTGGAGGGCACTGCGTGCTGTCGAGCTGTCAATACACTGCAGACATGTGATATACACTAAAAGCCATTCCTTGTCCTCTGATAGGCTACTGTCCTGCTGTGATGTCACAAGTGCTTGCTTATAAAAAGGGTGACGGGCTCAGCTGCTTCAAAAGGGCAAGTGTGGCTGAGAGCTGAAAGAGTGTGTTTATGCATGCGTGTGTCCTGGAAAGAGACAGCGAGGTGCCTGTGTGTGTTGTGTGTGTGTGGGTGTCACACACAAAACCAGACGTTCAGAATTTAGAGGAAGAGGAAGAGGCACCCAAGACTTGCTGACAAACACATTATAATGATACATTGTGTTGTGGATGTGAAAGTGTCTGGATTATCAAATCACCGGATTGTGAAGCAGAGCAGAGTCTGGAGGTAGGAAAACAAACTGCAAATTTTAATGTATGCATATTGCTTCATGCATACACTGTGTTCTGGTGGGTGCATGCACTTTATATATATTTAAACATGATACTACTCACACGTTTTAGAATTATTAAAGCATTAAAAGTATCATTTATTTTAACAATGTGTTAAGCTTTAAAAAAAACTAAAAAGAATAAGGATAAGCCTGAGGTCTTGGTAGCATATGATCAGAGATTTTGTATATGTGTTTACTGCGTATGGATTTCAAACTCTGAAATATTTAAAAAGCATTACTTTGTTTTCTTCATTCAATCAGCTCTACAGTATTATAATCTCTGATCAAACTTAATTGCAGACATAAATCACATAGTTCCAGGTGTTTCTCAAATTAAGTAGTGAGTATGTGGTTTATTTTATCAGGGCAAATAAAATGTTTTATGACTCACTTGTTATTAGAACATTAACATTCTGCTCACAAAGTGCACAAAGGCCTCCCTATTCACCTCATGGTTTGGTCTACTGTCCTTTAGTTTATTCTACTAAGCTGGGTGTTCCTGTGTGCATGAGTATTTGTGTGTTTGCACATGCACTTGCCTGTTTGTGCACGTACTATTGTGGGCATTTTTGTGTGTTTGAGTACTCAGTAAAATTACCACCACTAAGCTCTCTTTGTCTAAATATTGTTACATCTAAGTCAATAAATCTCTTATAAATCCGTTTTTTGTGTGTGTTCATCTGTGTGAACAACTCATGCTTTGACTACGTATTAGTTCAGGTAGCCACCTAGATTATTGATCTGATCAGAGGAGGGAGTTAACTGTCACAAGATGCTATCAAAGGGTCGTTAGTGTGAAAGGGTTGCAGCTTCAAGCTTCATGAAGAAAGCAACATGTTACAAACATGAATAAAAGATGAAATCATTCCTTTAGTTATTTGTAGCCTCATACTGCACAGCGTTTGCAATCCTAGTCTGTCAGGAGCAGACTAAGCTGTGTTTCATTCATCATAACTGAAACAGCCATCTAAGCATCAGTAATGAACGATTGATTTTTAAAATGAGTCTGCAGTTTACTTTACAGCAGATCCATAATTTGCCCCACACTCCAGCACCTCCGTTCCCTAAATGTATATTTCTTGAGTTTAGGCAGTAGTATGCCTGACATCTACTAACACTTCTAATAATTATGCACGGTATGACTGTAACCACACTGTAAGCCTTTGTTTATGTTGGGTGGCAGTTTTTTCCACCTGTTAGAGGATTAATGATGGAAAAAAAAATTAAAAATCGTCCTGGTCCACCTGGCATTTTGAAATGCATCCAAATATTCAACACTTTGTTCAGACACCATGAGAGGACTGGACATGAATCAATGCGTCTTGAGTTTAAGTGTTTGGATTGTGTTGGAATAATGCCAACAAACATATTAATCCAACTGTGCATACACACAGAAGACCACTAAACTAAATAACCTGGAAGAAGTCAGAGGTGCATTAAAAATGCACATGAACTGTACACGTTTCCTTCTAACTGTAGGAGCAAAACAAAAGTTAATAGAGCTTTACTCAAGAAGCAGGTAGAATGCAAAACATTCTAAAGCTTTGCTTGCTTCACAGTACACACAGTATCATCCCTCAACTGGAATGGTCAGTATAATAATGGAAAAGGATTACCAGATTTCTGCTGTCAGCTGGACATTGCTGTAAAAAAAGCCTTGATGCTCAGCTAAACCTACCATCCATGTACGCAGGCGTGTGCTCATTTCAGGTCTTGCCAGGCACCTTTTTGCATATCCTCATCTCTCTCATAAAAACACAGTAATGGCCCAAAAACAATGTGTTCACTGTAAATTGGCTGAAAAATGGAGGCGGAGGTGGAGGTGGTGAGCTGGTATGGACATGAGAAATGTACATGCTATTACATCATAGTAGGACACAGTGCTGATATGACATGCATGTTAACACTGCGGGAGATAGACTGAAAGGCATGCCGACTGCTGAACTTGATGAACCCAGGATAACACTAATATAACACAGAGGCAGATAACTCTCTGTGTGAAAGAGCACATATGTTAATCTCTATAGGAAAGCAGGCAGGGTCATCAGTTGACCTATGACCTATTTTCATGTGAAAATAATGCTCCAATTTAGATGCAATTTGTTGTGTTCGACAGTAAGACACCTCCTTCTACTAATGGTGTTCTGTCTGATCATCTAAAGGCCAGTTCAGGCATCTCACAGCCTGAACTGGACCCTACTCTTAACCTCTTATGAATAAATCGGTCTTGTTTTGTGTATTTGGACTATAGATCATGGAAGTGAGCTCTGTCTCAGCACTGGCTAATCAGTCAGAGCACAGGAACTCGTCTGTTTTGCCAGGGAGATCTTCAGAGTACAGCGATGCAGATCTCGTGCTGTTGGGTGTTGCAATGGCTATTCTGATTATGGCTATAGTCTTTGGTAGGTCACAAAATATTTCATCATTTCAATTAGTTGGTGGTCTGTTGGATACATTTATTGGAGGATCGAAACTGAACTTTTAAACTTTTAAATGTCTCTTTTAGTTACACTACTCTTTCTTCCGTCCAGGTAACGTGCTGGTGATTACAGCCATCCTGCGGTTTCAGCGGCTTCAGACTGTCACCAACCTCTTCATTGCTTCACTGGCTATTGCTGACCTCATCATGGGCTTGGTTGTGGTTCCCTTTGGCTCCAGTTACATCCTGTTGGAATCCTGGCAGTTTGGAAATTTCATGTGTGAATTTTGGACAGCGGCTGACGTGCTGTGTGTGACGGCCAGTATTGAAACCCTGTGTGTGATTGCTCTGGACCGTTACCTTGCCATCACCTCGCCATTGCGCTACCCAATGCTACTCACCAGGTATGACCACAACATTTTGATCTTGAAGTAGAATATATATATATATATATATATATATATATATATATATATATATATATATATATATATATATATATATATATATATATATATATATATATATATATATACACACACACACATATATATATATATATATATATATATAATCTTGGGGCTTACACAGTATGTGTCTTGAGGTCACTGCAGCGACAGATTGTTACAGGGACACTAACATCTCTTCTTGAGATACAGAGCAGCTGTAAGTTTGTGTTTAGGAGAGCAGACACCATTCATTCCATTGCTATGGTAACTGAGGATAGGGCTGTGTCACTCCTTTGACACAACATAGAAGCCTCTACAGAGTCAGATAACAATGTTGGACCACATATCCTTGTCTGTAAGCTAGTGACCATTTATGGACATACAGTAGCTGTGTCACTGTCCTGAGAGCATACAGACAAGCCAGAGGACAGCTTGTTCAGAATTGAGGAGGCATCATGTCATGACAAGGATACGGGTAAATCATCCATTGTCCATGGCCAAGCTTCAATAAACCTTTCACCCAAATCATCTTGGACTCCTGTGAACTTTCTCTGCACTGACTGAACTGACCACTGATGAATAAAATTCTCCTTTGCTTTGCATACCTAGACACTGACATTTTTGCCTAGTCTTCTCTGCAAAATAGCTCAAGCTCAGCCAGATTGAATGGACAGCGTTTGTGAACAGCAGTTTTCAAGTCCTGCCACAGATGCTCAATGGGATTTAGGTCTGGACTTTGATTGGGCCATTGTAATGTGTGATATTCTTTGAGCTAAACCATTGTAGCTCTGGCTTTATGTTTAGGGCCATTGTCTTGCTGGAGGATGAATCTCCTTCCCTGTCTCAAGTCTTTCAGCAGCCACCAACAGGTTTTCTTCCAGGTTTGCCCCGTATTTAGCTCCATCCATCTTCCCATCAACTCTGACTAACTTCCCATGATTTTGCCATCACCATATTTCACAGTGGGGATGGTGTGTTCAGGGCGATGAGCAGCGTTAGTTTTCCGCCACACATACCGCTTTGCATTTTGGCCAAAAAGTTCAATTTTGGTCTCATCTGACCAAAGCACCTTCTTCCATATGTTTGCAGTGTCCCCTACATGGTTTGAGGCAAACTGCAAACAGGACTTCTTATGCCTTTCTTTCAGCAATGGCTTTCTTTCTTGACAGTCTTCCATAAAGGCCAGATTTGTGGAGTGCACGACTTATAGTTGTCCTGTGGACAGATTCTCCCACCGGAGTTGTGGATTTCTGCAGCTCCTCTTGGGTGCTTCTCTGACCAGTGCTCTCCTCGCTCGCTCAGTTTAGGTGGACGGCCATGTCTTGGTAGGTTTGCAGTTGTGCCATACTTTTTCCATTTTTGGATGATGGATTGAACAGTGGTCCTTGAGATGTTCAAAGCTTGGGATATTTTTTATAACCTAACTGTACTTTAAACCTCTCCACAACTTTATCCCTGACCTGCCTGCTGAGTTCCTCGTTCTTCATTATGCTGTTGTTCACCAGTGTTCTCTAACAAACCACTGAGGCCTTCACAGAACAGGTGTATTTATACTATGAGTAAATTACACACAGGTGGAGTCACTCTTGGTCTATCATATAAAATCTCAACTAAATACATTCAAGTTTGTGATTGTAAGGTCACAAAAGGGGTATGAATACTTTTTCAAGCCACTGTACAGCAGCTGTTGTACATCTAGCCACACCCCAAACAATGATGTCCCAGTAGGTGTTTCCCATCTACTGTCAAAGACAAAACAAGAGCATAGGAGAAACAATGCAGCATAACTTTCCACTTTATTACTCAGCATGGTCTTCTTCTGGAGATTTGGTCCTCTAAAATATCAGTCCAAAATTACATACATTTATTTCTCTGTGTAAAGTGTTTTTTTATTATTATTATTATTTTGTGAGGGAACCTCCTGAAGCTCATCTCTCGTCTATCTGTCTGACTGTCTGTGTCTATGTCTGGGTGTCTGTTTGTGATCAAATATCATCTTAAAGAGATACTGCACATATTATACACAAATCAAATCAATCAAAATCAGGTCTTGAGTACTGCATATGTGAGGTGTCAGGGGGAGAAATCTGATAAATTGCCTTGTGATGTAACTTGAGTCAACAAGGGCGGAAAACTACAATTTTGAAAATGAAAAGAAGTCTGGATTTTGAAACTGCTCATGTTGCATTGTGAGTAATGTAATCAGCAAGTTTTGTCACGAAAGAAGAATGCGTGGAAGAAATGATTTTACTCACCTCACATTTTCTTTATGTGTGAACTCTCTTCTCTTTGCTGCTGTCCAGGGGCCGGGCCTTTGCGGTAGTTCTCGGGGTTTGGGCAGTGGCTTCCCTCATCTCCTTCCTGCCCATCCATCTGAAGTTGTGGGTGTCAGGTGATAAGAAAGCTCTCCAGTGCTTGGCCAATGAACACTGCTGTGATTTCAACACCAATGCAGCGTATGCAGTGTCTTCCTCCATTGTGTCGTTCTACCTGCCACTGGTAGTGATGATTTTCCTGTACTCCCGGGTCTTCCAAGAGGCTCAGAAACAGCTGGAGAAAATCAGAGGGAGGGAAAGACACTTTTATAACTTGCATTATACTGCAGAGCTAACTTACCCAAATAATAGTCCTGCAATGAATAAACTCAGGACAGGAACTGAGGTGGGAGAACAAGCTGTGGGGGACAGACTAAACATACAGAAAATGAGAGTTATAGACAGTGGGAAGGAGGAAAGGACAGAAAAAGGAGAAGGAAAACACTCTGCTACAAAGCGTCTTAAGTTCTGTCTTAAGGAGCAAAAGGCTGTGAAAACTCTGGGGATCATCATGGGAACCTTCACATTATGTTGGCTACCCTTCTTCATCCTTAACATCCTCATGACCTTCCTCAACTTGGGTGACATTAAACTGCTTTTCAGACTCCTTAACTGGCTAGGATACTCCAACTCAGCCTTCAACCCACTCATCTACTGCCGCAGCCCTGACTTTAGGCATGCTTTTCAGGAGATTCTTTGTTTGAGGGCTAAAGGAGGCAACTGGGGAGAAAGAAGAGGATGGGGTTGGTGCAGGGAGAGAGTTTGTTGCTTCAAGCCCCCTGGCAAGACAAATGGGAGCTCAGATCTGAATGGTGTCAGGAATGTTCAGCAGAACATAGGGTGGAAGAGCAGTTTTGAGAGCTCTATTCAAGACAGCTCACTAACTCTGGCTCCTTCAACTTCTTGCTGTGAACAGGTTTTAGAAGTAGCTCCTGGTTCTCTGAAAAACGGACAGGTGAACAGTTCGGGTAATGAGAGCTGTAAGGAAAATCTGGCTTCTATTGCATAACCAGTTACTGTGGACTTTACATTGTGTGTGCATAACCAGAAACATTCAGTTTGATGAAGCTCAGCATGTTGGTTTTGGTTCGAAATGACTCAACCTTTTGGTCTTTTTGATTTTAATATTGGTCTTTAATAGTACATTACTGTATGTGTGTTCTGTTACTTGTGATTACTGTTACTCTTTGTTACTGCAGTTACACACACTGCAGTTACACAAAGCAGACCTCACATCAACAACACAATGTGCAAAACACACATCCTGAAAATAATAACCAGACAACAAACACAGAAAAACTGCATTAGCAAACACCAAACACGAGCTTCACCAAACTGCTGTAAGATAGATAACAGAAACACGATATTAATAGATTGTAATGGATAAATAGGAGTGAATTATAAGATAATTGTGCTGTTTCTGATGATGTTACATGTTTCACAGTGAATAAGTGAAAACCTTTTCACAAATTTTCTGTGGTGTGATGACTAAATGATGAAACATATTGTATTCCAAAATGCTTCTTCAAAAAGTGGATGTTGCTGATAAAAATAAAAAAAATAAAGTAATATTATAAAAAGATAGGTAGGAAGGTTTGGAAGAGGCAGGTCATGCACTCCATGCACCCTCATGACTGCAATTCACATAATGCAGAGTTATATTACACCAAATGTTTACCACCAGTTGATTCATTCAGATTCAGATTTAATGACTTTACTGGACTGCAAGTATGAAAGCAGTGGATGTGAGGAAGTTTAATCACATTTGATTTGATTGACAGTGATAGTAACAACCCACCACCTGTCAACAGATTCTGACTGTACTCGTGTGTGTGTAGCTACACAGTATAAACAGTGAGAAGCTCTGCATGTAAAATAACCAAAAAGTTGATGGATGAAAAATATTGTGTTGTTGTGTTGTATGAGCTGATCACTCAAGAAGCTGAAAAAAAAAGTTTTCATGGCTCGTGGCTTTTAGATATTTAAATAAACTAAGTATTATTTTCAATATAAACCCACAAAGCAGGAAGCACAGGTAGAAATTTAGAACCACATCAGTGCTAAGTATTCATCCAGATGAAAATTCCATGAACAGAGATTTAAAAAACATTTTGTTTGTCCTGTAGAAGTCAAATTTTCAATAAGATAAGATGAATAAGATCATCAACATTGCGCCTGTTTTTTATTCCTTCCTGATAAACCTCATAGCTGGTCCAAAATCATTTTCTGGTCTATATTTGTATATCAGATAAACATCTAAGACTCAAACTTGTGACTATCATGTGGTCGCTTTCGTTCAAACTATTTTCCCTCTCTATCTCTCTCTCCAAACATCAGCATCTACCCGCTCATTCCTATCATCCAGTCTGCTTTAGCTCTGTTGCAGTGAACATGAACTGGGGAGATAATTTTCATCCACTGTGTACACACTGTAAAAACAGATTACAGCTCAGATTACACAGAAGTTTCAGTTTTCTTTTTTTACATCAATCACAAACTTGGTTGAAGGGAACGTGCATTATATTTTTTATTTACTAATCCAGAGGGATAATGATAAAGCATCCCACATACGGTTAAAATAATCTGCCCTGCTTTCATATATATTGATAATTATGTAATTTGACACCTGAACAAGGGTCAATAACTGGCAACTGTGTACTGTGAATGTGATCTGCACGTGTGTCTATCTGTATGTATGTTTTTCTGTGTGTATTTCTCATGTGATATTAGCAATTTATACTTTTTAAAGCTTGAAACATGCCATTGAATATAATTTACTGTAAGTATATGACCCTTGTATGAACTAAATGTTTTGTATTTTTATTTCAGATTCTAGTTCTCCAGAAAGAACAAATGTGTTGTCCTAATAGGTGTTTTGTATCATGTTTGTTTTTTCATGTGGACGTTGGATCACAGAGCTTGAGCAGCACTGAAACAAGAGTCTACACTCAAAATCATCTTGTCATCTTATGTTATAGTCGCGTGTCCGTCATGAGATACTGAGACAAATCTCAACGTCCTTTGTTAAAACTCAAAGTTAGCTGTGATAAATGTAGCTTTTTACCAGAGGAACAGACTCTACCTTTCTACCTCCACCAGACTCACATGAATGTTATCTCATTTCTGTAAACATTATTGAGCTGTTGTATGTTTTTGTGAGTAAAAGAAAGTTTGAAATGTGTGTGTGTGTGTGTGGGGGGGGGGGGGTCTGATCTCAATCTGTCAGAAAGATACTGTTAAGAAAACAATGTGCTTAACATAACAGCAGACAAATGATGATACAATGAGCCGACATTTTTACAACTTTCTATCTACTAAAATAAGATTCAGCCAAACAAACATGATCACTTAGCTGACTGTGTGACTGGTTGTAAATAAGATAGACTTTTTTCCTCAGTTATTAAATAAAGTATCTTTTGGTTCAATTGACAGATGTCCTTCTTTTGAAAAAAGCAGTGCAGAGGCGAGAGAGAGAGAGAGACTTGATGCTAATCTAATTCTAAAGCACTGAAAAGTTTTCATCTTAGCACTGACCCTCGCTGCCAATCCATAATGGCATTAGTGATCTGTTTGAGAGGCCAGCTGAGCTACAGACTGACAGAAAACAAGCTGCATGCTGTTGACCGAGCCGAGCAGTCATCAAAAAGATGTCATTTTCAAAGAAAATACAAGAAACATCCTTAACTGTGATGGTTTTGTCTCAAAGCATTCTTTGTCGACATGTTGAAATGTGATGCTGCAACCTTTTTAACCAACCCGAGACACAGAGACATTTTGTGCTTATTCAGTCAACCAAGTTGGTCATGAAGACTCAGCTTGCCTGTTTGCATTATAGTTAAAGTGTGTGTGTGTGTGTGTGCGGGGGGAGACGTACAGTGACAGGTGCAGGTGGTCACAGCAGCAATAGTATCAGCTGCTGCAGAGGAAATACAATCGGCTATATTGCCTCAATACACACACACATACACACACTTTACAGCTTTACAGTTTGACATAAAAACACAGTGTATGTATGTGTGTGTGTGTGTGTGTGTGTGTGTGTGCGTGTGTGTGTTTTCATCGAACAAGTTTCCAATTTAGGTATGTTAAGGTTAATGTACTTAACATGCATGCCTTCTTGTTGTGCCCTGTACATTAGCAGTATCTATTAGTGTCCTGGTTCCCAGCTTCTATTTCCACTTGTGTTTGTTTTTAGGATTAAAACTTCTTGCAATCTGATCTGATCTGTGTCATGGACTGTGCCTTCCGTTGATGTAACAACAACTGGTTTTACTGACCTGCACATCATGAGGTTAACTTCACCATCACTGCAGTAAGATGAGAACATCAAGCACTGATGGTGAACCAACTTTTCATGTGGTGTTACATTAAAAATGTGCGCAGGTCACAAACAGCTCACACTGCTCTGACTACAGCTCTGAATGTTCCCCTGTGTGATTCCATTACATAAAATAGTTTATTGTTAGTTCTCAGCGTTTAGTTTGAGGGAACATTTCCATTGAAAAGAGGTTATAAAACCTTTAACTGAATCTGAGTTACCCTGTGCTTCCTGTCTCTCTACCGTTTAGTCTCTATCCCGTTAACCTTCAGCTTTGTTTAAGTTGATATGCACTATTTTCTATTAAACCAACTGAAAGAGATATACCTCCTCACCCTTACCCTGTGTGTGTGTATCTGCTCTCATGTCCCTGTCAAACATTCATCGGGGTGTGTCTGGGTGTTTTATCTTGTTGTTATGAGGTGTTAACTGGCTTTATAAAGCTGACAATCACATACAGCCTGTATTATCTCAACACAAAGACCCACGCATTTGTACACACACACACACACATGCACACACTCCTGTTGACAAGCTGATGCACTTTAATCCCTGCAGATCAAAACAGATCCTCTGAGCTGCCCCAGGCACAGGGCTGGAGGCATGCCTTCCACACACACACACACACACACACACACACACACACACACACACACACACACACACACACATTATCTCTCTACCTCTCTACCTCTCTCTCTATCTATCTATCTATCTATCTATCTATCTATCTATCTATCTATCTATCTATCTATCTATCTATCTATCTATCTATCTATCTATCTATCTATCTATCTATCTATCTATCTATACACACATGCACACCCCAGCTATGCAGAACATACATACACAGATAGACAATGTCCTGAATGTGCGTGTGTCTGTGTGTGTGTTACAGGGAGAAAGATGTGCCAAGTGTATCAAGTGTATCTTATGATCACAGAGAGTTTATAGATGGTGAGGTTGTGTTGCTGCCTGAACTGAAGCCGACCCAACATCTCCTGCCAAAAAGCAAGAAAGACAGTGAGAACAGACAGATCTCTCTCAGAAGTCTGTGTCTGTCCATCTGCTGGTGTGAACATCACATCTATCCAAAAGAGGTGTGAAGCCCAAAAGCTGCGCTGTGTCATACATCTAAAGGTGACAATGATGTAAAGCTTTGCACCATCTAAACACAGCAATGCTTCTTCTCTACTATCTACAACCTGCAGTATGTCTAGCTGCAGCACATGCATGTTCTAATATTTCAATTTCCTCAGGGTCATTTTCCACTTTTCAGTCACAATGAGGCAGAAAGAACAATCAAACACAGCATAGAGTTTCATGAACACTATATATAGCAGTATGAACATTTCTAGGGAGGCTATCCTCCTTTTTAAAGAATGCATGCACTCCAGCCTGCATGTGTGCGTGTGTTTCGTGTACGTGGGTGACATCTCTTCCACAGTTGACTGCTGTTTGCACAGAGATTACACAATGTTTGTCTGTCCTTGGCTGCTCAGGTGGAGGCACCTGAGAGTCACTCAAAGCAAGTGTTCTCCCTGAACTGAGGCATAACTTCCTGGGTTTCATAACTTCCCACACATTAAAAATTAATAGTTACAATAATTATCACCATGTTCAGCAAAGACTTGGTAGTCGGTAGCAACATTATGTAACTTTTCCACCATAAAATAACAGATTTTAAATCTTCAGAGTGTGAATCTTTGATGCTACACTGACTTGTAAGAGGGAAAATGGTCCCTCTTTCCCACTCTGCGCCCTGTTCTTGTACTATGTAACTTTGTACTCCTACAAGAAGAGCTAGCAATTTATGCCATTAAGTCAGACATCATCATATATTTCATTTTTATGAAGTACTGTAAGGTAATGTTGTCCGTTTAATCTCAGTTTGTTAGGTTAAGTCAAATAACTTTGAACTTACTTGGGTTAGGGTTAGGGTTAGCTTTGTCATCATCTGATGAGAGCAACCTTATTTAAACTTGAACTACCGCAAGTTGACAGCTAACGCTAACGCTGATGTTAGCTACCAGGTTTTCTTTGTTGAACCTGACATGACATGAGTTGCTTGACTGAGCTTTCAGCTATAATAGTTACTACTCTGTGACATTTTAACCCATACTGTGGAGTCAAATTTGGCCCAAATTTGGTCAAAAGTGGCCCATCTTGGCCAACCATGTTTAAATATCCAGTTGTTTGCTGTTTCCCTTATCAACATGAACAAATGTGATAATTATAACCTTTCTGATCATAAATAGATCAGAGATCTATTACATCAGGTGTAGTATAAAGCTCTTTAAGGGGCCTGTGACACTGAGACTCAAGGACACATTTCATGGATATGAGGTAACCTAGACATGATAATCCACCCCTTGTTAAAGCTGCTGCTGTCATCCTCATGACCATAAGTGAAAGAAATCCTGACAGCAAGTAGGATCTTATGTAATTAGGAAAAAGTTACTGATTGCTGCCAAACAGGAAAAACAAAAACTGCAAATCAGTTTCCATCAAATCAAAGACATGTTGTGTATGTTCTGCCTGAAAACTGAAACTTAACTGCAACAATTTTTCACATTCAGCAACAGTTTAAGATTGCAATTTGCTTACTTACACTTCACACTTCTCTTCTACCATTTTAAAGCAGAGATTACAAATCACACATCAGTTATGGCAAGAAGCACAAAACTGTATCCAACCACAACATGTCTGGACACTACACTGATCATTTCTGATAGCTTTGGTCTATAAATAAGGCCTCTCTATCTTCAGCTCACATGTTGTTCTGTGGTGGCACACTGGCCAAGCGACTGACTGTCAATGAGACCTTTGATCTCATTTTGGATCATGGGCCTGACCACTTGTGCAGGGGGCAAGGGGGTTTGGGAAATGGCATAAAGAATGAATGAATAAATTCTCTGAAGAAAAGTGGACAGACTATCATTCATGTCATAGATTTCACAAAGAAAAGAAAATAATTTTTAGTCTAAGATGGTGGGTAACTTTTATTTCTTTGTTTTCGGTACATCAACAAATAACATGATGTCAATAAATAGCTGTTTTTACCTGCTTCCAGTCGTTATGCTGAGCTAAGCTAACTTTCTTCTGGGTCTGACTATCTTCTTGTCTAAACAGGATAGATAACAATGCAGACTCTGACACTGAAGGCGAAGCATGTCAAGTGACACCTAGCCTGGGCTGTAACACATCTTACACAGTATTACCTCTGTGGTGAGTTTGGTTCTCCTCCGGGTTGTGTGACAGTGAGATTTGAAGTAATCAAGCTGTCATAGAGAACAACCTGCAGATGATGTTCCCAAATAGAGATGGAATTATATAAGACCCTAACATCAACCTTCAAACTGAGTGGAGTCCGCTCAATCTGTGGGTGGCATTTGGGCCTCTGATGGTATTCTGGGAGTTGAAAGTCAAACAGTCCTCAGGTCAGGGTGTTGAACTTTCTATAGGCTACCCTCTGTATAGATTTACTTGACATATCCATATGTTACTGAGGTAACCGAGCTGGCAACCTCATCTAGGTTTCCCAGCTCAGTGAGGAGAATTTTAAACAAACCATCCAACAGTATTTTGATTGAAGTTATTTTATGTATTATATTTCTTATATGTGTTAACTATAACAACTGCTGCCAGTTTGTCCCTGTAGTAGTTTGTATGAGTGGTAGTACAGCCATGAAAACATGAAAACTACAGCCTGAGAAAACATTTCTCCCAAAACAAAATAAACACTGCAATCTGAGAACACATCTTCATGTTTGTATTATGTTTTTAAATTTCTTTAAGGTTTTCTATTTGTATACCTTTCCCAGAGCTTAGAAAGATGGATTGCCACAAAGCTTGGTTCATGTTCCCCTGTGGATAGGTTGGCTGATCCTCTGACTTTTCGCCTTGTAGGTCAAAGTACAAATTTGTCCAGTACTAAATACCTGATGTGAGTGTCAATGGTTGTTTGTCTCTTTGTGCCCTGTGGTGAGAGAGATAATGGATGGATGTTAACATTGTCATTGTGAACTAACTGATATTACCATGCAAAATGGAAAGACAGTTTACAGTTTACTAAACGATATTGACATGTCATTACATAAGATAAATTTCTTCATTATAGATTTTGATGGTTTGGTTACATGGTAGTATGTGTGTATGTATGTGTACACAGTATATGTGTATGTGTGTGTACATGCATGCAGCCTGTTGCCAAGGTTGTATATATCAAATCAAATCAAATCAAATTTTATTTGTATAGCCCAAAGTCACAAAACACATTTTGCCTCAGAGGGCTTTACAGTCTGTACAGGGAGTGACACCCTCTGTCCTACGACCCTTGGTTCGAGAGACAGAGAGAGAGACAGAGAGACAGAGAGAGAGAGAGAGAGAGAGAGGGAGAGGGAGGGTTTTTCAGTAAAGGGAGATGTGACTACATCTTCAACCAATACCATGCCTGACGGCATAACCCAGATAACCCCGGCAGTCTAGTCCTATGGCAGCATAACTAAGGGAAGGCCTGAGCCAGCCCTAACTATAAGCTCTATCAAAAAGGAAAGTCTTAAGTCTACTCTTGAAGGTGGTGACCGTGTCTGCCTCCCGAACCCAGAAAGGTAGTTTGTTCCACAGAAGAGGAGCTTGATAGCCGAAAGCTCTGGCTCCCTGTCTACTTTTGGAAACTATAGGAACCACAAGGAACCCAGCATTCTGAGAGCGCAGTGGTCTAGAGGGGTAGTAAGGTACTATGAGTTCTTTTAGATATGATGGTGCCTGGCCATGAAGAGCTTTGTAAGTAAGGAGAAGAATTTTAAATTCTATTCTAGATTTAACAGGTAGCCAATGCAAGGAAGCCAAAATGGGAGAGATGTGATCTCTGATCTTGGTTCCTGTCAGAACACGTGCAGCAGCATTCTGAATTAGCTGCAAGGTCCTAAGAGACTTATTGGGGCAGCCTGATAATAAAGAGTTACAGTAGTCCAGCCTAGAAGTAACAAATGCATGGACTAGTTTTTCTGCATCCGCTTGGGACAGGATGCGTCTGATTTTGGTAATGTTGCATAAGTGGAAGAATGCAGTCTTTGAAATTTGTTTTATGTGGGAATTAAAGGCCAAATCCTGATCAAAAATGACTCCAAGATTCTTTACGGTGGAGCTGGAGGCCAAGATGATCCCGTCTAAGGTAGCCAAGTCTCCGGACAAAGAGTTTCTGAGGTGTTTGGGTCCAATTATAAGAACTTCAGTTTTATCCGAGTTCAACATCAGAAAATTGTAGGTCATCCAATTTTTTATATCCCTAAGGCACGCTTGCAGTTTGGCTAAATGATTGGTTTCATCAGGCTTGATCGATAAATATAATTGGGTGTCGTCAGCATAACAATGGAAATTAATAGAGTGATTCCTAATAATGTTCCCTAGAGGAAGCATATATAGACTGAATAGAAGTGGCTCTAGTACTGAACCTTGTGGTACTCCATGGCAGACTTTGGTATGCATGGAGGATTCATCATTGACGTGGACAAACTGAGTTCGATCTAAGAAATATGACCTAAACCAGCTCAGGGCGGTTCCTTTGATGCCAATCTGATGTTCCAATCTCTGTAAAAGAATTTGATGGTCTTTGGTGTCAAATGCAGCACTAAGATCTAACAGGACAAGTACAGAGATGAGTCCTTTGTCTGATATATGTATATATCTATATATACATATACATATATACCGTATATTGCTTCATGATTTACTGCTGCTGTGCATCTGTGTCTCTCTGTCTCTGTCACAGGTTCCACTGCTACTGTAATCATTCTACCATTTATTGTAATTCGTTGTCATTTTATCATTCATTGTAATTGTACAATATGTTTGTGTTGATTTGTTCTGTACATGTGACATCTATTGCACGTCTGTCCGTCCTGGGAGAGGGATCCCTCCTCTGTGGCTCTTCCTGAGGTTTCTGCCACATTTTTTCCCCGTTAAAGGTTTTTTTGTGGGCAAGTTTTTCCTCACTGGAACCGAGGGTCTAAGGACAGAGGGTGTCACTCCCTGTACAGATTGTAAAGCCCTATACAAATAATATGTTGTATTTGATTTGATTTGATTTGATATATATATATATATATATATATATATATATATATATATATATATATATATATATATATATATATATATATATATATATATATATATATGAGTCTTTAGCTATAAATGTGTCTGTCTCTAGTACATCTCATTTGTGTGTGTGTCCATGTCCATGAGTCCGTGTGCCTACATGATATATTATACAAGATACAAATGATGCACTGAAATTAATGCTTATTTGTGAATTCCTGGCATCAGCACTGAGCAGGAGGTCTTCTAAAAGTCATATTTGCTCCTCTTCCCAGCTGTTTTTTGACACTGAGGAAATGATCCCCAAACTCCTCGTGCGATGTCAACATAACAAAATTGGCCCTGGTATTTACAATTCAGAAGTCTCCACATCACCATTCTAAGAAATCCAATCCTTGTATGTTAATAGCATCAGATTACATCACATCAAGCTTGATTAGATCTAATTAAATTAGGATTAGATCATTACTTAGACACCTTCTTAACAAGGCAGACAGAGCGCCGCAGTGACAAAGAGAGGTGTCACTTTAATTCACACTGGCAGTCTGAGCTGTCGTTTCATTGTGACTATTGTTATCTAATCATGCCAGGACGCATTAGGAGACGAGTCTGACACAAAAATCTAATTTCACTCACACAGCTTCTGAATAATCCACACAAGACACGGAGGTGTATCTGGGTCACTCTGTGATCACATTTTTGTGTTGCCTGGAGACAGTCCAGATGTGACACACAAAATGGCAATGTAAACAAACATAGTGAAAAAAATGCAGATCCATAACCAAGGAGGACACATGGTTAAAAGGGTTTTTTGTTAGCAAGTTTTTCCTCACTGGAACCAAGCGTCTAAGGACAGAGGGTGTCACTCCCTGTACAGATTGTAAAGCCCTCTGAGGCAAAATGTGTTTTGTGACTTTTTGTGTGCTACACAAATAAAATTTGATTTGATTTGATCTGATCTGATCTGATGGTATTGTAACATGGCAGACACTTCAGGTCTTGAATCAGATCTCAGAAAAGGTATTAAATTAAAAGGGCAAGACCTTCATCCACAGAGTGTTTGTACTGAGCTACCGGTTGGTAAAATATCTATTTAATCCTTCTCTTGTCAAACAGGAGACTCTGCTGCTTTATTTCATTACCTTTCTAATTGACCTTTAAGCTCTGCCAAAGCCTGCTGGATTTTTCCGCAACCAAAATGCATTGCTTTTAGAAGCCACTTGTGGAGACAGTTCAAAGAAGTCAGATGAAATATTGTAATGTTGTACTCAAGGAAGGAAAAAGCAGGATGACAAATTGTACTGAATGACTCCTGACGTTTTTTGTCAGTTGTGCCTGTAGCTCTGCTGATCACGATAAACCCTCCTCTGGTTAGGTGGGCAGTTGCCGTAAAAGTTGAGAAACCACACAAACAAATGACTGAAGTAAATGTCTTTTTATGTTTTTTCATGGTCAACGTGCTGACGTACTATGGTAAATGTATTCTGTCACTTCTGGTTGCCATGGTGCTCTTTGCTCTGCTCACCTAAACAGATTTTGTGTATGTTTCACATCAGCGATTATCTACATATCGCTACACTATCCTTAGACCTGTTCTGTTTGTGCAGAAAAGGTCTCTTAACTTTAGTAACCACAATCCAATTTCTGTTAGTCACACAAACTAGCCTAGCTGTAGCAATGGCTTCTCTCTACTATCCTGCTCTCTCCTGCTCGGTGTGCCACGTGTTTACACATGAATTTTTATCTGAATTTTCACAATTTGCATCAGGTTTGATCCTTAAAACAGATAAAGTAATTATTTTAGGAGATCTTAATATTCATGTGGACAACCACAATGATAGTCTTTGTTCCGCATTTATTAGATTCATGCCATGTCTCAATGTAGCAGAGGACTTGTCTGCTTCCTTTAGCCCCTCACAAATAGATCATCTTGTTGATAGTACTACAGGCTCATTACAGGCTCTCGACTCTATTGCACCTCTGAAAAAGAAGATAATTAAACAGAGGAGGTTAGCACTATGGAAATTCTATCTTCTAAGGACAGAGGGTGTCACTCCCTGTACAGATTGTAAAGTCTCTGAGGCAAAATGTGTTTTGCGACTTTGGGCTATACAAATTTGATTTGATTTGATTTGATTTGATTTGATTTGATTTGATTTGATCACCACCAAACTATGGCCAGTGTTCAACAACCTATTTGTCTCTGTGGACTGCTGGATCCATCTTTCATACAGCAGCTTCTGATGTTTATCACACATTCCATCCATTTTCTGTAACTCCGTATCCTTATCACAGTCACAGGGTGCTGGAACCAATCCCAGATAACATTGGTGTGATGCAGGGTACACCCTGGACAAGTTGCCAGTTCATCACAGGACACAGAAACAAACAACCATTCACACACATTCACACCTATGGACAATTTAGCTGCATGTCTTTGGACCTTGGCAGGAAGCCGGAGTAACCAGTGAGAACCCACGCAGACATAAACTCCACACAGAAAGGCTGCAGTCACAAAAACAAGGATCAAACTTGAATTCATTTATAACAGCTTAGGATAGTATTCCACTGTGAACTCCTGGCCAGAGCAGCAATGTTATCTAATAAGATTTGTCTTGGACATTAATGATACACCGGTTGTGCAGATGCATCTGTAATGTACTGAGTCTAAAGGTTTACATCAAGGGGATTACAGCTGTGTTTATGGACCATATACAGTAAGTGCTGTAATAAACTGGAGACACATCCAGAGGACTGACAAATCTCCCTATAACTGAGCTTTACCATAACAAGTCAGGTCGGTGTGTGGGCTTTGCTTTGTGTTTGACTCACACACACACACACGCACACACACACACACACACACACACACACACACACACACACACACACACACACACACACACACACACACACACACACACAGAGAAGAAAGAGTGAGACAGACTCTGGAATGATAAGATATACGAAGCCACCGGTACAGCAGCAGTCATGCCCAAAATTAGTAAAAGAAGATCAGCTCTACCATGCTCCACTATTTCTGCTTCTCTCTCTTTAAACCATGTCAAACACACCCCCTTTCAGCTGTAGCAATTATGGTTGTTTTATGGCTTAATTATGGTTGAGTTGATGTATTAATACTACGGTTTTCCAACATGCTTCACTGTGCTTGTCTTCTGTCTATGAGCTACTGTCCTTGTTGATACTACTACTGATAATTTATATAGTAGGTGTCTAACAAAGCATCAATTACATTGCATGACCCCACCTACAGAAAGCGTACAGTAAATCCTTGAGTTCTTCTGTATTTTGTAGTGCTGCAAATTTAGATTTCTGACACCACTTCACAAAGAAATGCTATGAAGATTTAGCTATGAGGCTATAAAATGAATCTTCTTATAAATCTCCTGTAAATAAATATCCACTCAGCTGCGTAAATACTTGTATGTAGAAAACTCATTTTCGATTTAACAATGGATACAACTGAGACATCTGTGTCAGATTAGCACATTTTAGGATTCCTAATACTCCATACTTCTTACAGATTTGTCCTAGCTCAGTAAACTTTTAAAGGAGAGCATCCATGGAGAGGTAACATTGTCAGGAAATAATGGGTCCATAGATTTTCTGAGGAATTCAAGTCTGGGCTTGTGCTGTTGTAAAGTCTGAATCGATCATATTGCTATTTTCCCACAAAACACCATGTCTGACATGATAAAACAGAGGACTTAATAAATCTACACAGATGCTAGGAATTAGCTTGGAAACAGCTCCATGCACAGAAGGTGAGGTGTGATCACTGCTCTTGTCCCTCCAAAACAACATCATCATAAAAAATCATAAAATCGAGAATGTTGGGCCACCAGTATTTCACAAGCAGTAACCTCCAATGGCAGGGAAGTGAAGCCAGTGCCA
Organism: Nibea albiflora; assembly: GCA_014281875.1. NCBI lineage: Eukaryota > Metazoa > Chordata > Actinopteri > Sciaenidae > Nibea > Nibea albiflora. The sequence continues at coordinate 23,364,023 of CM024807.1, read as the reverse complement.
GAAAAGTTCCTCAAGTGGCCTCACTTCAGCCTGGTTACAAGACAAGTCCCCATGTTCAAATGTCCAACGTTCACAGCAGAAATAAACATGTTTACAGCCTGGTACAAAGCAGTTTTGGTCTCTTTAGCTAATTTCCCCGTTCATGACAACTGTACTGAGGGTGAATTTATATACAACTCACCTGTTCAGATTATATTAAGGCTTAAAGTAATGCAGAATTAAGAGCAAGGCTGCCGACAGGTGGGTGTTGTTACAGATGGGTTATTTGAGCGCATATATATATATATATATATATATATATATATATATATATATAATTTCTAGATTAGCAAGGAGGCAGCAGAGGCAGGACTACCAAGATGACCAAGATGGTTTAGACCAGGGCCACTAGACTGAGCTTCACAATAGCTCCTCAGAAACCCGTGGGTGATATCATGAATACACCATCCTTTCTTTATACTGCCAGCCCACTGGGGATTAGTTTGTTTAATCAAAGAAAATCTCGACAGTTTTCTCCTTGCTTCTTCTAAATGGTCTTTCCGGTAACTGAATGGAATGTAACCTTGTTGTTTCTGTTTGTGAATTTGTAGATCTGAGAAAACCATTGTTTGAAAACCAGAGCTTTGTTTTACTTTCTCATTCATCTTTATCTATTTCATCTACTTTTCACCCTGTTGTGCTCCATCTCCTGTCTCCTTCTCTCTTTCTTATCAGGGAAGTATGACACAGTGGAGAATCAGTTGGGGGGTTGTGGTCAGTTCTGACATAGCAGGTAATAGTAAATCAATAAAAAGGACAATCAACTGTGAGCTGTGTACCAGCCTCCCTTACACACAGCTGGATATGAATGACTTTAAAAGCTTCAAACAGCACAGTCCCTCCAGTTTTCATCAAATTCAGGTTGGGGGGTTGGGGGGCTCGACAGATAACAGTAAATCAATGGATCCCCTAGCAGCTTTATCTTGAAAACAGATGGGGCATCTTCAAATGGCCAGACAATTGGAACCACAGGATCAGATAGATAATAGGGTAGATGTAAGGCTGAAGTCTTTTGGCCAGCACAAGTGCCGAGCAGTTGAGAATAAATCAATGACAAGCCTATTAACCCCTGCGTCAGCTGCTCTGTCGCGTAGATGAAAGAGGTGGAAGGAAGAGAGGCTGCTGAAGAAGAAGACAAACAGAAGAAAGGGTGTAGATAGAGTAGAGAGAAATGTCAGATAAAGAACTTTGTGAAGTCTGTGAAAAGCAAAGCCTTTTGGTCAATGTCTGAAATTTTTTTTTTCTGCTTTCTAGTTTTAAGCCAGCATGCCATGATTTTCAAAAGATGCACCATATACATGTTTTTGATTTTCCATATGTGTGGTACCAAATATAACCAGTAAATTGTCAGCATCAGTCTACATGATGACTAGCAAAAAGGGCAAGCCTTGATGTACGGTAGCACTACAGCAGCTATAATACATTTGATTCACTTTTAAAAGCTGCAGAAACATAAATAAATGAATAAATAATAACTCATCACAGACTGAACCAAAAGCCATGCCAGTGTTTCTGTCATAGCTCTCGCTCTACAGTATTTTGGTGTCTGCAGAGTAAACTCTCTAGCTCCATCTACTGACCAAATGATGGCCTTTTATTCTTTTCTCTCCTGAAGCTGCACATATCAATCATTGACTGACTGAATGGATTTCACAGTAAAAAAATGTTTAATTGATTGAAAAGTTGAAAAATTGGTCACATGGACATCTAAGGACTCAGAAATCAGAATGTACAGGGACATCTGTAGGAATACATCAGATTTTAAAGTGCACACCTTTCACTTCTGTTTAGTTAGAGATAGTATGTACCATAGCAGGCTGCATGCACACACAGATTTGATGTTTTCAGGTGTTTTTGAAGGTGACAAACACCCATTCATCTATTTACTGCAACAACTTATCCTCATCAGGGTCACGGGGCATCTGGAGCCTATCCCAGCCAGTTCAGCAGAAGTGGCACATAAGGTCAAACACCTATGGACAGTTTAGAGTCACCAATTAACCTGCCGGAGTATCTGGAGAGGACCCACGCAGACAAATGGAGAACATGCAAACTCCACACAGAAAGGCCCCAGCCAGGGTTCTAACCAGGAACCTTCTTGCTGTGAGGAGACGGATCACATGACATTGTCCATCAAACTTACTGAGTCTCTCTGCTGATAAAATGCTTTTATCGTGTTCCGCGTTATGGATATTAAACAATGTCCACTGCAATCACTAGAGGTCACTATAGTTGTCAAAAATGAACATGTCACATTCTCTAGCCTATTCTTGACTTGAAAAGTCAACGTGAGTAATATTTCACAGCCCACTGTGGCATCTAACAATACTGCAGTGAACAAACAGAACCAGGATTTTAATTGGAAGCATCACACCACATGTTTTCACACATTTAGGGTTTCCTTTGAACTCTTTTAGGATGTAAAAATGTGGATTTGAGATTCTGTCAAGTATAAAAGCCTCAGTAATCTCCTTATAACGTCCCTGCTTGGTCCAAAAAGAGCAACATTCCTTTCCTCGGGCAACATACAGAAGCACCACCTGAACAAAACATCCTCATATAAAAGGTGATGTTCAGTCATGTATAGAGAGAACAAATGATTGTGCTGGATCTCCTGCTGTGACCTTGAACACAGTGTATATAGCCACATGTCAAGTGTATTATCAGTCACATGTACATAATTTTACGTCATGCACACAATAGTTCAACTAACCTCCCTCCTGCATGTCTTCTTTCAGTTCCTGGTGATGGTAAATACTTGTAATTCCAGACAGCTGTGTTGTAAAATTACCCTTGCTATCCTGTTGCTATTGTGTGTGTGTGTGTGTGTGTGTGTCTGTGTGTGTGTGTGTGTGTGTGTGTGTGTGTGTGTGTGTGTGTGTGTGTGTCAAATTACACTTAAGTCTCTTTAGTACAGTCCTAAAGATAGTGACCAGGCAGGAGTGTGTTCACGGGGTGTAACATTGCAGCAAGAGAAGAGAAGAGAAGAGAAGAGGAGAGGAGAGGAGAGGAGAGGAGAGAACTTTAATTTACTCTGTGATGTAAAATCTGAGCTACAAATGTGTGTTTGAACCTTAAAGCTGCTGAAAGTCCATCCATCCATCCATCTTCTTCCGCTTATCCGAGGGCAGGTCGCAGGGGCAGCAGCTTCAGCAGGGAGGCCCAGACTTCCCTCTGCCCGGCCACTTCGTCCACCTCTCCTACGATGCTGAAAGTATCTTTTTAAAAAAGTCCTCTTTGCACTCACACTCTCAAAGTCACAGTTTGATCTGCAAAATAAAAACAATTCTAAATAATATGTTTGTTGAATCAACAACTTACAGTGATCCCTGAAACAGTGCTACACATGGAGAATGGAAATGACCAATTTCACACTGTGCAGTGATATCTGACACTGTAATATAATGTAATGTATATGTGTTAATACACAATCATGTATATTATCTAAGCACGCTGCTTATAACCTGCTTTGTCCACGTACTTCAAGTAACCTATTACATTATTCCTTAAATATTCATTCCACTTGTTTACAGTTTACAGAGCAAATAGTGTGACTTGCTTATTTAGATGGTTCATGTTATTGCTCATGAGTTTTACTTTGATATAAATTACAGTTAACTGATTAGGATTTCCTATCTTTGTTTAGCTGTATGTCTATTTTTATCTTCCTGTAATTATTCTTGCAACTATGTGTAACACTGAGGCCAATGGAAAGTCTTTGCATGTGTAAAAGCACAGTCTGTAGGATAAACCAAGACAGAGCAGGAGAGCTGATACAGCCTGCTGCTTCACATGAAGAAAGATCATCAGTTGAATCAAGAACAAAAGGATAAGTCAGGTAAACCGCTTCTATGAACACTAAATAAAACTGCACTGTGTCAAAGTACTTGTTCATCATATGTAGTGTAGTATGAAGTCTAAAGCAAACATTTATTCTACTGCCCCAAAGAAGGAGAGCAAAGAAGGCTGCATCCTTTGTTTTTTTTACAGAGCACTTGTTCTTTGTTCTCTCCTTCATCCCTGTTTCGGTCACCTTGTAACGATGTGAGCCTCTCAGTCCATCTTTCTTTCTCCGCATTCCCCTCACATGAAGAAGAAGAAGATGCTGCTGCAAGGGTGAGAGGGGAGGAAAGGACTGAGGAAGGGAGGGGGAAAGGGAGCATACTAGGAGAAAGGAGAGCGCACGAGAGAAGGAAGGGAAGGGAAGGGGAGGGGAGCGTGAGGGGGAGAGAGAGAGAAGCGAGAGAGAGGGGGGCTTGTGGATGTAGCTCTAACTGTGAGCCGGGGGGTGAGCTACCTAGCCCGGGCTGCTCTGCCGAAACATCCATGGGTGGCTGTGTCGGGAGCCACCACGACTCCTCGGGCAGCTTAAACGAGAACTCGGACGGCACTGGAGGTAACTCAAGAGGCTTGTCGACGTCTTTAGTACGACAGGGTTGGCTTTTCAGGGGTCTTTCCTCTAGGCTTTCTGCATGTTGTCCTGGCTGGAGGTCTCCTTCCCTTCCTTTATATCCGTGTCAGACGAAGACAGACAAGGTAGCCCTCCCCAGTACGGCGGGCCTAGAGGCGACAAATGCCGCCTCGCGTGTACTTCATGAACCGAGGGGACATTTACTGAACGACGCTGCTCCCTTTGTTCTTTTCACCAAGCTAACCGGCTAAAACGTAGCATAGTTAGCATAGATAGCTAGCTTCTCTGCATAACAAATATGGGTCACAGACGGCGATGGCATGCAAGCAAACACACCGGGGAGCTACTATCTGATGTGAATGCTGTCCTGACTGTGGATATGTAGACATTACTGCTCCTTTTGTTTTTCCTGTTTTTCATATCAGAGCATGTTCAGTGCAGGAGGAGTGTTGGGGGAGGAAAGAAGAAGAAGAAGAAGAAGAAGAGGTGTGAAAAGTTAAAGGCAGCGTCACTTCATGCTAAACAAAGTGTGTTTTTTTAATCACACTTATTTCCACAAGGCCTGGCAGCAGTCAGCAGCACGTAGTAGACTAAGACTACAGAAGACTCTAACACTTACGTGTAATTATTGAGCAATAAACAGGTTCTAGGGCCAGATAACAGTGTCAGCGGTAGTGTGCCTTTCTGGATGAAACTGTTGTTTTTCATGCAGAGACTTGTATGACTGGTCAAACCATCCAGATGTGTTTGTTGAGTGCGGTAGATATGTGCTGGTACAGAAACTGATATGTAGTTTACAGAGCAGACCCATGACAACTGGCTGTGACACGCCAAAGCGTCCCTGACTGAAACTAAATCAAGGATGTCACACTTACGAACGTGTATGAAAAATGAAGCACAGGAGAGATGTTTATGACGCTGACCTACTGTAGACATGTTTACACTGTAGTTTCCTGGTTGTCTGGCCTGAGAATGAGTTGCTCTGCTAATCACAGATTGGGAGACAGATGCGTTTTGAGGAGGGTGGGGGGTCACATAGAGATGCTCAGATAGAGCCAGCATTCCTTAATGTTCTCCTCAACATGTGTCTGACTGGTTTGCTGTGCAAAGGGGTGCAAACAAGCAGCTGTGACTTAACACCTTGCTAGATAGTGACAAGAGACAAAACAGTTATCCCAAACGAATGAACATGTATGTTTTCACAACAGCAGGTGTAATAACTAGCTTAACTTTGTTCATGTGTATTTATATCTGATCTTAAAAATGACTTTTACACCTACATACACAGAATTTCTGGGAATTACTGAAAGACAGGCAAGTTAAATTAGTAAATGATGGGCAGACAGATGAGTTGCAAAGTGGGCTAATGTAGAAATATGAACACACAGCCAAGTGGAGGAATTGTGGCGTACGTACACAGAAATGCAGGCAGATATTTCTAGCAGAGCACTGTTATTAAAGTGCATGCTGCACTTCAAGTTTTCTGCTTATTTCTAATGCAGGTATAACGTGTTGGTTTGAGTCAGAACCACACAACCACAATCAAACCCATTTATTCATTTTCATATATGTTATTATCTATTTGAGATTACTGCTGCAACATCTAAATTTCCCCACAGGCATCTCTGAAGTTTCAGTGCCTCATTTATCCTCCATTCTAAGCAAACAAGCACCATAACCTGGTGGCTTTATGAGCCTGTTCTAAAAGGGAACACTCGGTTAACAGTGTGTAACTCTTGTATACAGGTGAATTATGGTACTATACATGCCCAAATGCACAAAACGTAGTGTAAACAGTCTATCAGTCAGTCTTATTTACTACTAACAGTCAGCTGAAGGTTGGTGTTATCGGTGTTCCATGTGATCAGTGGAGTACATGTGTACCAGCAGCAGGTGTAACTCAACACCTTGATCCGTCATCCTCCTCTGTCCTCTACTCTGTCTGTGTGTGGCACGCACAAACACAAGCTCATAAACACACAGACACAGACACATGCACACACATGTACAGACTCCCTCGTACCTTTCATCCCTTACCTTGTTGATCCAGATGGCGTTATTCATCAGCCATTCTGCTGCATATGGAGCACTGTTAGATGTTATAACCATTACCTTTTAAACTGGGTTTAGTGACACAACACTTCGAGCTTCAGTTATGTTCTGTGTTTGTCTGTGTGTATATACACTCTTGAGTAATCTTGACTGCTTTAGATAAATCCTAACTTGTCTTATCCCCTCTTTCTCCTTTACCTTCTCATTTCTGTCCTCTGTGTATTCCCCCCACCTTCTCTCTCTCTCTCTGTCATCTTCTTCTCTACGGATGTCTAATTTTTTATCCCTACATTTGATTTTGTCTTTATCTTTGTTATCCCTCCTTCTTTACACCCCCACTCTCTGTTGGTTCCTCTATCTATTTTTCTTTCTTTCCTCACATCCTTCCATTATCTCCACCCTCGCTCTAATTCTCTGTCTCTTTCCATCTTCGCCCTCTGATTCATCTCCCACCCTCTTGTTTTCCTCTATCTTTTCTTTTCACTCCATCTTTTTCTCAGTGGCTCTAGGGCGTAACCAGCCCCTGAAGAGAGAGCGGCCTAAATGGAAAAGTGACTACCCGATGACTGAAGGCCAGCTGCGCAGCAAGAGAGATGAGTTCTGGGATACGGCGCCAGCATTTGAGGGCCGGAAGGAGATCTGGGATGCGCTGCGGGCTGCCGCCAGCGCCTTTGAGAGCAATGACCACCTGCTGGCTCAGGCCATCCTCGATGGGGCCAGCATCACACTGCCGCACGGTAACACACATCTCCACAGTGGTAGATATAACAGATAGCTCGTAGTGTTTGTTTCTCCATGAAAATACAGCTCGGTGGGCTTAATGTAGGATGTTGCACTTGATAATTACCACCTCAAGAAATTCAACTTCTTCTTCTACAAGTTCTCTAGGGCAGTGTTTCTCAAACTTTCTACCCTGTGTAGCACTTCATAAATTATTTGCATGGATTTGTATAGATATATGTGCGCATATATGAACACTACATGAAAGAACGTGCCTACATATCATGCTGATATTGAAACAAAATATTTCAGAAAATGCAAAACTTATCTTAAATAAGAGTGATACTCTTAGTTTAATTTAATTACAAATGTTGTATATGATTTGATATGTTTTAAATTATTTTACCACTACAGAAATGAAAAAAGTGCCACCAATGGTACTCATACCACAGTTTGAGAACCAGTGCTCTTGGGCAACTAAATTTGGAACAAAGGAACATGGATCTTATGAATTTCTGAGCCTCTACTAAAGGCTGCAGGTCTCATTTTCAAAAATTTACATACATTTACAAAAAAGTTCATGAATTTTAATTTTCTTGTTAAATTTTAGGACTCGAAATTGGTTCTTCAATTGCAAATTAATGAAAATACAGGAAGAAACGAGTCTGAGAGGCTGAAACTTAAACCATGTAAAGTAATCCTCATCAGGTCTGTCTAAACATTTGCTGGCTATGGTTATGGGAATGTCCTGAAATCTATATGATGGTAAATTGAATATTTTTGGACCTTTGGTTAGATAAAACAAGACATTTGAAGACTTTTGGGCTGTGGGAAATTAAGCAGCAATGTATCGCCAGATTCATTTACAATAAAAATATCATTAATTGCAGTCCCATGATAATGGACACTATTGTCCCACAATGCATTAGACAAAGGAACTAAAACAAATAGTTGATGCTAAAACTCCAGGAAAGCAACTGAAATAGCATTAAGGCCATTACACTAGGAAAGTTAAATTGGCAGTAACATTCTAAGGTTATAACATTTCTTGTTAGTATAATATCCATCCATCAGTTATCTGTAACCACTTATCCTTGACAGGGCAACTGTAGAGCGTATGTCAGAACAGTTTGCCGATTTCATTTCAGAAACAGTTATAAATATTAGTATAATGAGGTGTGGAAATTTATTTTTAAGATTCATTGTGATCAAGCAGAAACCTCCATGGCTGGGATGTGAAGCCACTGCGGAAGTGCTGTAATTCCTTGAGCACCCACTTGAGGCCGGCTCCATAAGTCTCCATGCTAAATGTCCAACGTTCACAGCAGAAATAAACATGTTTACATCCTGGTCCAAAAAAAAAGTTTTGGTGTCTATAGCTAATTTCCCTGTTCATGACAACTTTACTGAGGGTGAATTTATATACAACTCGCCTGTTCACATTATATTAAGGCTCGCCTCAGGCCTGCTGGTGTTCCACATCTTTGTCGATATTTAGTTTAGCCGGGAGAGGCAGCACGGCCAACATGGCATGGGTGATGTCAGGATATGCTGTCCATTATACTGTATACTGCCATGGTTTCTGATGCAGTGTGGAACATTCTGCATCGAAAGGACATTTTAGCCCACTAATGATGATCTTCAAACCACGGCTGGACAATAAAGTCGCCCTATTGCAATGAATTGTGGGAAAATGTTATCTTTTATATGTTTCTGTAAATTGCGTATCATAAATTTACTGGAAAAGCGCAAACTTGTCAAGATACATGCTACCAAACAAAAATGAAGTACTTGATGTAAAAACTTTGGGGAGCCATGTTTTCACACAGAGCTAACGTCTGCAGCTATAAAAAATACAGCAAGGTCAGCTAATCAGACAAGAGATGAGGAGGCACTGTCAACTCTGCCATGCAACTCTGAGAGAGGGAAGGGAATCATGTATATACAGATGCAGATTTTCATATTCTGGGTTTAGTTCTGTCCTCCTCAAACAAGCAGGAGGATTGCAGTGCATAGTTTGAGAATAGCCTCCATGTTTCTCTGCCAGCGAGGTGAAGTGGGTAGAAGAAGGGTTTATATTGCTGTCTGGCTGAAAGAGAAACCCAATGTGTAGATCAGTTGAAAGAATATTCGTCTCATGCTAATGCTCCTCTACTCTACAATACTGCAGTTACAAAGCAAAAACTGTGAAATGGCTTGCCAGGACATGACATACTTTCATCAGCCACCACCTCAATATATTGATAGGACACATTAACAGACTTAGAGTTGAGTGTGATGTTGAAGTTTCATGAGCAGGATGTAAAATGCAGTCAAATTCAGTCATTTCTGTTTGGGTGAGTGGCATCTGGGCTTCCTGGCTCACCACGATTGAGTGTTCAGTGAATATGGACGTGATTCCAAACAGTTCCAAGCATTTACAGTATTCAGGCTGCAGTTAAAAGAAGTTAAAGATGCTGAACCTCTAAGTGTATGTCAACGACCATGTTTTAGAGTTTAGGCTTTAGCTATTAGGAGCTATATACTGTAGAAGGAATCAATGAATAATAAATAAGATGGTGTGTGTTCTGGTCTCCTGAAAGTAGGATTTAATGAGGTTATCACTCACATAAGTGTACCAAACATAATGCATCTTCTAAGATGTATCCACATCAAACATATCAATAAAACTCTGCACTGTAATTATCAGCTGGCTATCATCAGCTATCATCCCAGAGTCATATGATCTCATCTTTTCATTTTGGTGAGTTTTGGAAAGTTTTATTACAAAGGTGGTGTTCTCTGTTCCAGCTGTCTCTGCATACTTTCATATGAGAAGTATGTTTTTTCAGTCAGTTCATCAGTGAAACATCATAAGTTAATCAAATACTGTTCTGATATGAAACATGGTATCTGTGTACTGTGACTTCATACCCTTTAGCCCACACCACACTTGTACTCTTAGTCTTTTGTTTTTTTGTGTTAGAGGCAGTTTATTTCTGAGGGACAAGCTGCCAACCTGAAATTTTTAGACTTTTTTTAGGTCAACTTTGCAGGAAAGCAGAAGTGGGCAGATTTATTCTGTTAGTTAGGCCAACAGGGAGACTGAATATCAAGATTTCAAAGATGGTAAAACAGCTCTACCTGATATCATTTTCAGTAAAGCAGTTTCCAACAGATAGCCTTTTTTGTGCATGTTAACGTGGATGGTATCTTGTCTTCTTGCCTTTTAGTAGTTTGTCAGATCAGAGCCTGCTGGGCTGCAGCTGTGGATTCCCCAGGCCTGACATCACCATTTCACTCATCTAGCACTCCGTTACAAGAAGCAGCAAGATCACTAGATCAATATTTTACCACTCACTACTTTATGCTTTTCTATAGCCTTCTCTTTTTCTGCTTTTGTTTTCACAGTTGATTGTTTGACAGTAGATTCAGTTGCCAGTTGTGCAGAATCAGAATATATTTTCATCACGTTTCATGCAGCAGTTACAGTTTATATTTTGATGAATCTGCAGGTGAATACACTATGATATGGCTATTGAAAGCTTAAATTCTATTCTGTGTTGCACTTATCGTGCTGCGTTTGTCAGGTATGTGCAGCAAGTGGATGGCATGTGGTGAATGCCAAGTTATGCCTTCCATCTCTGCAGAACAGGAACAAAAAACTACTCAACTCAGTTTAAGTAAAGTCTACAGCCATGCTAGCAGCTCTGAGGCTGGGACAGTGGTGCATCAGCATGCTAACATACACACAGTACCTCGCTACCTTTGGAACTGTTGTAGTCAATGTCTTAACTGAACTGAACTGAAGCACACAGACACTGAAGAGGAGAGCTGCCAAGCAGGGCTGTCCACTGGCATGAGCCGGCTATGTGGTTGTTTAGGGCCGCAACTGCTAGGGTGGGCCACACGTTAACTTGGACTTATGTTGTGTCCTGCTGTCTGTGCCCTGTGTGTCTCTCTGCTGTCCGTATGCTGTGTCGCATTGCAACGTTATCAGTCGTCAATTCTGCGTCGCAGACCTGTGTTGTCATTTTGAAACTCGGTTTGTAGAGTTTAGCCAAAATGTGAGAACCCTTCTGACCCCTAAAGGTAATTTTTTTTAATCTTGTGTGTACAAGATGTTGTTCATGTTGGTCAAGTGTAATTATGAATACTGCAGCATTTTGGTTCCTTAGTGCAATGTTCAAGGATTCATGTTGGCATCCTGCTGTGACCTGGCTTTGTTCAATACTGAAATAAATAATAATTTTACAATAATTGCTTGTACTATTTTAAAAAAAAAATAAATAAATAAAAATCTAGCTGTCAACAACAACAATACATACAGTCATTTAAAGTGTGGTGGTACTGTTATAGTTCATTAGCAAAACCAGTGGTCAATAAGTGAGCCTTGGCTGAGCATTCCAATCAAGTCATTTTTAAAACCTCCATCAAATGCTTCTCTGTATTATGGTATGACATTCTGAGGTGAAAATAAAACTTGATGTTGAGTTCTCTTCATTATGTGTCGGCTGTGTGTATTTGAAGCTGTTAGAAATGCTTATGTTTATAGTAAATGATCTTGCACAAGTTATTTATCAGATAAAAAAAACTATTACCTTTTGGGACTTTAGGGGCTCTGTAGAATCATGTGCTATCGGTCTGGACTTTGTCTGCAGTATATTTGTGTATACGCCTTCATTTAGCAGCTCTTGTGGCATCAGCACAGCGTCTCTCCCTCTCCTCTGGCACTGTGAGTCACTATGGTTATGGGAACGTCCTGAAATGTTGTATTATTATAATAATTCCCAATAAAATTATATGGTAGCCTTATTGTTCCTTAGTGCTGAAATCTTGTGTAAAACATAAATGTACATGACAAATCTAAAGCCAAATAAAAAGGAAGCCTCAGAGCTCCTCCCTCATGAAAATATTAAGTTAATATTTAAATGTTAAACTGCCCTGTGTGCAAATCATCATCAAGCTTGAGTATTTATCCTTGCTCTCATTTATCAGATATGACTATCTATAGTCTACTATCTATATGTATATCTATATATATGACTAACTATTTTCTTTTCTTCTGGACAAAATGATCCAGCAGGATCTTTAAACAATTTGTTTTGTTTTCTCAATCATTTACTTTTCACATTATTTCTGTTTGTTGCTACTTGTAAACCCTCAAATAGAGCAAGAGATTTGATGCTGAATGATTTGTCCATCTCTATGGTGCATGTGTGTCCATTGTGTTATTAGTGGTGTGTGTGATTTGCTGACTGGACTAGAAGATTTTTGGGGGGCCACACACAAAATCTTGCTTAGGGTCACTAAATGGAGGGCCTTTCTTGCTGCCAAGTGTCTATCAAAGTTTCTGTTTTTAAATGGGTCTTTCACACTGGACTCTAAACTCTGTGTCCTCATAGTGGCACTAGATTGAAAGTCTTGGTACACCAAAGTCTGTGAATCTGAATATAATTGCAGCTAAAAGCTTGAATTTCCCTCATTACATGTTGCCATTCAGGAAATGGAACAGAGGTTTCCTGAAACTCCCACTGCATTCTTAATGGAATCCTTAGAAATGCATCAGTTGACGGGCTCATTTTTCACTGTAGGCCTATATACCGTAATATAAATATAAGCCGCACCAGCTAAATTTTTAAAGAAAATACATTTTGTACATATATTGGCCGCACTTGAATATAAGCCGCAGGTTTTCATGTTGTAACATGAGATATTTACATAGAAAGACGGTACATGAAAGATTTTTTTGTTTTAATTTAAGACAGTTTTTTTCAAACTGTGCTTGAAAAACTCAGGGTTCCAAGATTACGTGCAGTAGCTCTATTTCCTTCTTTGACAGCCAAATCAATTGGCTGACTTAAAAACTGCATTATATGCATTTCTTCGTTTGTTTTCCATGATGAGGTTGTGTGGATGATGTGTTCAAAACTAGTGTCTTCCTCGCTGCATAGTCTTTCCCCATGTCTCTCTCACTTTTGTGTTTACTGCAATGAGTGCCCCCCGGGGGCCGCTGGCCAGTAAAGATCTATAAATTAGCCTCACCGTTGGATAGGCTGCAGGGTTGAAGCGTGTGAAAAAAGTAGCAGCTTATAGTCTGAAAATTACGGTAATTAGATTGGTGACACCAAAAGTGACTCTGTGAAGCTGAAAATGGGTTTCTGAGTTGTAGCAGCTCTGAGTGTGGTGGCTCTGGCTGCTGCCATTTTAGCAGTCCTGCTTCTGCCTCCTCCTGGCTAATCTAAAAATGGGCAAAGAGGTGGATTATGGGTGGAGCTGAGGGGGGCTGAATGATCAAACAAACCACCTGTAATAGCACCCACCTGTGACTCAAAGCGACCTCTCTCTTAACGTAGCTCTTAGCTATAGAGACCAAAACTGTTTTTTGTACCAGGCTGTAAGCTGTGAAGTTGGACATTTTATCATGGAGACTTATTCTGAAGACATTAGCACCACCTGGAGTATTAGCATTGTGCAGCTGAATGAATAAATATTAAGGAGGAGCCAATGGGAGAAGTATAAAGCAAATGGGATGCGCAGACATTGAGATTTGTATGTTATGAGCCAGAACCACACATTAAATATGTTGTAAAATAGTTGGTGAAAACATGTGAAAAGACATGAAACAATATATTAGTGAAATGTGGAGTTAGAGGTTCAAATAGTTTTTCACAAGTTTTTCCAGTCCAGGATTTTGTGGGCGGTCCTTAAAGGGTGGCTCAATGACACACTGAGGCCACCCTGAGCATACCCCTGCACCCCTAGCAGAGATTGTCTGCTCCTATGAGAGGGTGTGGCTTCAGTTCATTCAGCATCAATTCAAAGTTTGTGTGTGACAGATGTAACACATAAACATGATTTGGATGTTAATCTCTGTGTATGTCCCATAGACATATGTTGTATACAACAGAAGATGTTGTTAAAGACTTGTAGTAACTTCTGCACTTCTTTTTCCACCAAGTGTTTTTTGGTAAGTGCACTTGTTAACCACATTACTGCATATTTCAGTTTGAGAAGAAAACTAAGCTTGAGCTCACCCTTATATATAAAAGTGGTCAAGATGAGGACATCATATAGAGAGCCGAGAGCGGCATCCTGTGAGGCTCTGCTGATTCATCTCACTCTCGCTTACCACAGAACTCATGCACTCTTGCATGCGGCTTGTGCCTCAATTTCAGTCATGAAACAATGCAGCCCGGTGCAGTGACCTTTTAGATGCCATTTACAAAACAGACGAGGGGTAGAGGTGTTCTTACTGGTTTGCTGCGGTTTCTTTATTTAATTCTAGTCCTCCAGAATGTCATCATAACATCATAACCATCTTTCCAAAAAAAAAATTCTTAAGTGTTTGGGACAAAGATGACATCAGACATTAAAAAAAAACTAGTGACAAAAAACTGAAAAATCTGTCTGAAATCCCCATGAGGGTCCCCCCCCTCTGAATACCACTGTATTAAGTTTCTGTCTGTGGAATAACATGACCTCTTCACTACATCTTATTTCCCCCTCTCTCCTCCACCTCTTTACTCTGTATCTGAATCACAGCAGTGAGATAATGTCTTTTAATGTTGTACTCTATCAGATACACACACTCCGCTCTTCTCCGACTTTCACTATGTGATCCTGTGCACTTGTACTCTCATTTCTCCATTTCCTCACACTGCAGTGAAATGTGAAGTGGAGGTCAGGTTTTGGCTTTGTTAGTTGGAAAGGTTCAGTCAGCCTTTGACTTTCACTTTATGTGTGCCAGTTCATTTTTTATCCAGACCATTCATTTAAAAAGGAATGCTGACGGGTGACTTGAAAGGTTTACTGAAGCTGTTTATTCCTTTGTATTGTAACTTTCCAGTTAAACATTCACCTCATGTACCAAACATAACTATAACAACTATACTTTGGAATGTGGATTATGGTGGAAATGTCATCATAACCAGGAGGATTTTTCATTATTCCAGGAGCTCTGACAGAATGTTACGATGAACTGGGGAATCGATACCAGCTGCCAGTCTACTGCCTCTCTCCTCCCGTCAACATGATTGAAGAGCGCTCTGAAGAGCTGGATGGTTCGGATCCAGACTCCGGGGCCACAGACCCATCCACGGGCAGCGTAGCAGACCCGGGCTCAGGAGGGGAGTGCCAGCTTCGGCTCCGGCTCTCCACGGGCCGGGACATTCGGCTGGTGGTCCGTTCCACAGACACAGTGGGCGTGATGAAACGTCGCTTACAAAGTCACGAGGGCGTGCCTGCTGCAACCCAACGCTGGTTTTTCTCAGGTCGGCCACTGACAGACAGGCTGCGCTTGGACCAACTCAACATCTCCAGGGACTATGTAGTGCAGGTCATTCTCAGCCAGCCACCACCGCCAGAGCCGGTATCAACACCGGGACACACACCAGAGGCTTCCGGGCCAGTGGCTGTGGAAGGAGTGGCTCCAATGCCACAAGACCCCACGCCAGTGGAGAACTAATTCCCCCTCACATACAGCCCAGAGGCAGAAGTATAAAAGGAGGACAACAAGGGAGACACAAGAATTCTAGTTGATTATTCTCTTTTAATTTGCACTCTTCTCTTCTCTTCTCTTCTCCTCTCTCTTTATTTTTGCAGAGAAGGGCTTTGTTTGGGCAGGGTCGGCTGTCTGCTGGAGCAAAAGGACTCTTGCATTGAGAAAAGACTATTCCTTTTGGTTTTACACGTTGAAATTTTGACCTTTTTGAAGTCTTTTTAACTGTTCCTATGGAAACCAAACAACAAAATGAGACCTTTGTCGGGTGGCTTAAAGGGTTTTCTTAGCAACACTGATGTTTGAATGTTTCTGTGTTTCAGTTTCCATTCAAGTTCTGCTCTCTGAAGCTTGGTCAGCAGAATTCTGTTTCTGAGGATACAGGGTTATACATACGTTGTCAGGATACATTTTCAACGCGATCAGTTTAGAAAGAGACGACTGAAGATGAACATCCCCAAACATGGAAGTTATTCAGACAATTATTCTTAATTCTGTGTTAATCAAAACAAGAACACTTCCTCTCTGGGGATTCCATCAGTATGCTAACAGCTGTAAAGAGAGGTTTGTATTGCTAGCTAGTAAACAGAAATGTATGTGTGAGGTTGCAGTCAGGAGGCACAACAGTGTTACCAAACTGCCGCTGTATTAGACGCTTTACTTCACTCTGCTTCATAAAACAATCAGAACAATCATGTAGTAAACATTCAGTAGTCAGCCTGTGTGTGTGTGTGCGCGTGAGTAAGTGTGTGTGGATGTTCACTTAAAACACAACCACATGTATTCATAAGGCAAAACGATGGAACATCAGAAACACAGTTGCATATTTTGATGAAAAATAGGTTTTTAATTAAAATTGATCATTGTTTCTATTCCTCTGTCTGTCTGTTTGATTTGATGTAGAAGTGGGCCAAAAGTCTGGCAGTATGTTCCAGGATGTGATTTATATTCTCTATCCTGCCTATTTATGGCGAATAATAAATGGTAAAAGGGATAACGGTGAATTTTCTGTAAAGGGCAAACATCAAATAACAAATATTACAAATATCAGGAATGGAATATAATATCAGAATCAGAATTGGAATGACTTTTATTCACCAAGTATGTGTACACACACAAGGAATTGGACTCTGGTTACACTTTGCTCTCTTAGCACAAGCATATATGGATGTAGGTTACAGTTTTAAAAAAAAAACTTGACATAAACATAAGAACGGTAATACATATATACATAAATGTATGTATAGATAAGACGTGGTATGGTATACAGGGGCAGTGTTCTGCTCAGCCTTCAAATCTGACTTGTGGCTCTTTCCCGCATGTCATTCCTGATCTCTCTCTCTCCACACATTCCTGTCAGTCTTCAGCCTCTGTCAGAAATAAAGAAAAACAAAAAAAAAGAAAGACAGAAACGTAATATACACTGCGCATTCACCATTGTCATGACACACATATATATATATATATATATATATATATATATATATATATATATATATATATATAAAATGTGTGTGTGTGTATATATGTATATATGTGTGTGTGTGCGTGTATGTACTTTATAGTACTTCTCCTTTCCTTTGATTTCATAATTTCAGCTTTTTCTGGAAATACCTTCGTACACCACACCTGCCTGTGGTCAGGCCCACTCTGTTCAGAGACACACACACATCCTAAAAAAGAAAAAGCTGCTTTTCGGTATGACAGACTGTGTGCATCATGTGGAAAGTTTGTAGTTTGGGAGTGTAAATGGCATCAAAGTGGATGCACAGAAGCAATGGGCTGACTTTCTGAGCAACAGTTAAACTATGATTCAGTACAATGGTTTGAAACCACAAAGCCCCCAGGCTTGAACAATAGTCATCTATCATCTTTCTTCACATACACAGCCTTGTTGAATTGAAAATAAACCACAATATGTGTACTTATTAGAAATGGTCTACTTACTATCATGACAGATCTACACTGGCATATTTAAATCACGGTGGTCTCAATGGTTGGAGAATAGATCATGGAAACTGGAACTGGTAAAAAACTCACTGTCCTCTCTTTTGTTTCATCCCAGTGCAACTGTTGTCTTTCCCACTTCGTTGGAGGTATCAGCACTTTATCCCCTTGTTCCTGTTTGTTAGAATTCTCATGACCATTTTCCAAAGTACCTGTTTTCAGTTACAACACCACACAACATCCCACACACACTGTCATGTGCAAACACTGACGTTTTTTCAATTCCCTTTCCCAGAGGTTTCTGTCTGCATTGTCCTGACTTCCTCCACACTGGTTAGCATGGCACACAATTTCACAATGGAATATAGTGTAAGATGAATTATACTTTTATTCTTATCCTCTCGTGAATGCATAAATCAAGCTGGACAGAAGAAGATTTAGAAGAGCCATGTGTGAAACTACACATGGATCTGTCCCTTTGCTTCATACTTAATTCCACCTGATGGATTAGATCATGATCTTACATCACTATAGTCTCAGGTAATACCAGTACCTTAGCTCACACACACACACACACACACACACATACACACACAGCCACACATACACACCACAGTTCCTCTTGTGTACTGGGGTTTTTCTAACCTTCTGCTTCTGACGTAGATAAATACAGCAGCAGCAGCATGCTGAGTTCATGCAGACAAGCTGAACAGTCAATCAGCACAGACATCTCACCTCTGTTGGGTCAGTCTTCATTTGTGACATTTCTGGATTGAATTCCGTCGACAAGGTAAGATCAACTATACTCGTTCATTTTCTGTTCTCTGAGGGGTCTGAGGGGTCATGAAGTGTTTCAGTGGAGAGGAACGCAGATAAAACATCTTTCTGTGTTACCCTGATTTCCCAAACTTTATACTGAAGTATTTCAGTTTGGGAAATCTTTATACTTGTTGATATTGTACTTTTTATCCTAACATGTTTATTTTAGGATTGTAATAACTTGAATAATCAGATTTATGCATTTTAAAGCGTCCCCTAACCTTTATGGGACATTTAAACCAATAGAAAAATGGTTCCAGGGCTTGTACTATACTCATTTATTGTCCTTTCTTTGTAGATGCGCACATTGTTCCTTGTAGTCCTGTTTACTGGACTGTGTTGTTCTGACAGCAACCAGGAAAGCATAGAGCCTCTAATGAATAATGGTTAGTGACTCCTCTTTTCCTTTCTCGACTGAACATCCCTCTTTCTTTTCATTTGTCTCTTCACCTCACATACAGAAAATGTTGACTCAAACCAGTCTGTGTGTGTGTGTGTGTGTGTGTGTGTGTCTTGTCTATGACTAGTTCTGATCCTGAGGGTGTCTGATGGTGAAGGCAGCATGGTGTATGTCCCTCTGACCTGTGGAGAAGTCTATGAAAACCAGCCCGTGTCTTGGAAGAAAAACGGTAGTACAATTGTTACTAATACTATTACTATTGATAGTACCTGTGCCATTATGCTTGGTATCATATAAAGTAGAAAAGTAGAGTACAGTATGATACCAATGAATCCAAAAAAAAACAAAACTTCTTTAGTCAGGTGGAATGTTTTTGTCATTTTGAAGCAATGACATGATTGTTACATTGTCCTTGTCCCAGGCGAGGTGCAGCCAACACTGCAGGGGAACCAGGTCAAAGTCCTGGTGGAGGAGATGGATGGAGGAAACTACACCTGTCACCTTGGCCCAGACGGAGAATACCTCAACCATACTGTGATCCTGATTCAACTAGAGCCAGACAACAGGACTGTCATACTGGAAGAAAAATCCCCTGAAGAAGGTAAGATAAGAAAAAAAAGACGGATGGAGTGAGGAGGCAGGGGAAGAACAAAGAAGGCACACACACGTGTTTTTGGACCTGACAAGAGAGTTATTTCACTGACAGAGGAGACAGAGGATAGATGTGACAGGACAGCTGAGATAAGAACGATGAAGAGGCAGAGAGCTGTGGCCCCAAAGAAGACAACATTCAAAAGATGACTGACAGGGCTTTGGTAAAAGGAGGATCACTTGTAGAGTCATGATGAAAAGAAAGAGGGGAAAAGAGAACATTAAAAATGGAAAGAAATCAAGTAGAGTAAGACAGCACAGTGTTAAATTCACGGTGACACTTCAATGTATAGCTGTAGCATAAACAAACTTGGTGTGGTTTGTTCGTAGTCATCACAAACGTGTTCTTTCTAATCCCTGAATGAAGAAACATGTCTCAAAAGGCTTTTCTCATCAGTCTTCTGCCACCTTTCATAAATTGTAAGAACCCGTGAAATCTCTAAAAGCTTCAGCACTGTTTGTACTGAAAAAAAATCCTTTCACTGGTTCGTGCCACAAGGCAATATTTGATGTGCCCGGTTTGATGGAACAAAATGTTAAATATAGTGAACAGGCTGCTATGAAGCTGGCAATCTTCTTCTCAGTTGTCTGGCTTGTTCACAGTAATTATACGAATGTCCTAAAAGTTATCTTGCAATGATTTATTAATGTTTAAATGCTGGGACTTTCAAAACAAAGTGTTAGGAAACACAAAGGACGACGAAGCACATGAAGAACATGAAGCACAGGCAGGTGGAGCGCTAACAGCATTTCTGCTCCTCCAGGTCACATTCACTGTGCAGCGCCAAACTATCAAGGCTCCTTCCACTGTGCCTGGACAAAAACAAGCTCCAGATCCAACGCTGCTGTGCTCCTGGTGAAAGCAGAACGGTGAGGACACACAACCTACTCATGTAAAGTAGATCTTGTGTCCTGTTCTAGTATTGTACCAACCAGTTTTGTCTTCACTCTAGTCATTTGGAAAAGATTTCCTGTGAGCTGAATGCTGATGGATCAGGGGTTCACTGCCAGGATGCTAACTGTCCATACAAAGAAGAACAACACCGCATCTTCCTCACCATTTACATCCACAGCAATGCTCGCCTGGAGGCCTACACAAAAGCTTTCTACCTGAGAGAGATTGGTAAGTGGTTGTGTTTTGATGTCTGTCAAGTGTTGGCAAAACATTTCATGGCTCGTTCTTGAGTGTTTTATCCATCCACCCATATGCCCTTCCATCTTGTCTTTTGGGAGTGGCTGTGATCCTGACCCTTCCTTCTCCACTTCACCCTTCTCCCTCCTCACACTTTTTAGTGAGGCCAGCAAAACTCCCTAATCTGCATAGCAGTGATGGGAAGGCGTTCAGTTGGGCCTACCCTGACTCCTGGGAGAAGCCCTGCACCTTCTTTGGCCTGCAGTATCAGGTCAAGGTGGTGCACAGCGGACATTCCTGTCACAGTGAACAGCACATAGTGATGGTAATCAACATTACAAAGCTTTTGCATCTGCTGCTTTCTAGTTTAACTATATTAAACCGTCTTTAATATGTTACCTTCTCTCTTGTACACCAGGACACCATTGAGGAAAAAACGTTTGTAGTCAATGTCAAAGCCAACAAGTATGTTTTCTGTGTGCGAGCTCAGGACAAGCACACTAGTGGGCCATTTAGCCCCTGGAGCCATTGCATGTAAGTATATTACTGGGACCTCTGGGAGCAAGACCTGTTTTGACTGGGTTTGTCATGCCACCAACACTAATGTGATCCATACTGATCTGTCCAACCTGTCCTGTCTCCAGAGTGACCAAGCAGAAAGTGGAATGCTAATTTCTCCCACTGGACACAGATGAGGGAAGAACACGAGGATGAAGAAAACATTCTTGTAGCTTGTTTTTTTTTCAAACATTCTTTTAAGCAATGCAAAAATGGACTGAATGTATGCCTGTACAGTATTTATTGATCCCTCATTTATCTCAGTATATTAAAACAGTTCTTTGTAATACGATTAAAATCAATTCCTGATTCTATTTTAATTCCTATTTATAAGTAGTCTTGCAGAATTGTTGCCAAAATATATTTTTCAACAATTTATAATAAATTGATTGCACATTTATCTTTGTTGTTTTGGTCATTTGTTATGATGAAATATTTTACTACTGTAAAAGATGTTAATATAATATATATAACATTCTGTGACTATTCATTTAAAATGATGTAAGGAACAATGAAGAAAAAAAAACATAAATTAGGTACAAAAAGGGTTTATTGTCATATTTACAGCCAGGATATCAGGAATGTGATGAAGGCAGATCTTAAGAATTCATTCAATTCAAGAACTGAAAAGGAGTCATAGTCCGACAGAGCTGTAAAGCTGACTAAATCACATTCCTGATGTTTCCAAGAGCTTCCCCTTCCCCCCGACACTTCCCCTTCTTCATCCAGAACTTCAAATGTAAGTTGACAATAAGTGCAGAAACATTCATTTTAGTGAAACGGTAAAATGGACATCATCATCATCATCTGTCCTCATCCTCTATTAGTCACTAACATTTCCATTTACCAAAACAGGTCAATAAAAAACTTAAACTAAACACAAGCTAATGAATTCTGCATCAAAAAGCAACTTCACAAAAAATAGAACTGATATGCATATCCACCCATTCACCCATGGAAACCTGACCATATATGTACCTACAGTACTATGCATGTATATAGTATACATACGACATCCTCCAACCTAGAGGTCTGTGTCCAGTGACTCCTGCATACAAGTAACAAGTTCTCCATCAAAACGTGCACATACAACCAGTCTCGAGCTCAGCAGCGTTTAATGTCACTAGCTTTGAGGATTATTGCATATTATTATCAAATTGTGAGGTTCACAGGTGTCAGTTTGATGCTCAAGGACTTTTGGACTTTGACCATTACTCTTAACACACTGTGCCATAGACTCACTGGATGTCCTGGAGCAAACTGTGGATATATCCTCATTTCTTAACCAGATAACTTACTAATTATTTCAAATTGCATTCTTTTCAAATCTTATTTCTTAAAGATGTGAAATGATGCTAACCCCACCCTGTACAGGAGTGAAGGACACCGCTGTTTTTGACTCGCTCAGTATTGCACATATGTTTCCTGTGTGTTTTCACATTCATGCTGTACACCACATCCATCTGGAAGGTTTGAAGGAATTCAGATTCAGTTTCAGGTAATGTTGAACTGTGGCTGTTTCAGAAAACATGTATTTAGAGACTGAGAGAAGTTTGTGGATCACAAACCTACAGGAAGTTTTGAATCCAAACAGTTGGCAATTATCATGCCGGCTGATAGGTAAGTGCCATTATTACTGGATTACTGTAATAAAGGCAAATTATATTTTTTTGTGTGCAAGATTCAGGAGAGACAGAGAACATGCAAGTATAGAATTTGGAAATCCCATCTCAGTCCTGAGCTTTTGAGTGCTGGTAGCTGGAGGGTTAGGGTCTATCATAAGGTTTGAAATGAGGGTCGTGCGGTAGTTGTGTGGTATGTATGTGTGAATGGGTGTAAGAACTGGATGATGGGATGGCAGCGTCCAGCCCAAGTTTTTGCCAAGGATGGAGTCCCTGCTCAGTGGTGCTGCCTCTTAGATAGGTACCTACACAGACAGACAGACAGACAGAAACGGATAGACACACAGACAGACAGAAACAGACACAGACAGACAGACACAGACAGACAGACAGACACACACAGACAGACAGACACACACAGAAACAAACATTTTTTAGACATATTTTGGTGAATTTATTTAGACTTCAGATACAATGCATGTTCTTGGTTGTACAGGTGCTACAAGCATGGTGGCCAAAACTATTAGAACACCTGGAGATCTGAAAATATTGACCTTTTTGGCCTTCAAAACAGGATTTCATTTCATAATGTCCATGAAACATGCAGATGTCACTCTGAGCACAACAAATATCAGATGAAGTGAGTCCTACTGACTGTATCCACTTTGACCTTGAATATTTAGTATGACAACCTTTTGCAGGTGGATGGCCGTACACCATAATACTACCACCTGTGTTTAACTGTTGGCAAGAGACACTCATTTTTATCTATACCCCTCCCTTCGTCCAACGAACACTCCTTACTTGTTGCCAAACTGTTCAAATTTGTTCACTTTTTTTTTAAAAGGAAGGAAGGAAAATTACCTAAATCTCCTTATATATTGATATAATATTAATATAATACAATTGAAACCTTTTGGCCACCACTGTATATACAAGCCTACCTCTCCCAGTGTTTGTGGTTCAGTCCACTGAAGTCATCAAGCTTGGCAATTTCTTTGAGATACTGAGCCAGTTTATACAGCTCCCTATCCTTCTCCCTGTTAAGATGGGCCTTCATGAACGGTCGAATCTAACACACACAAACACACACACACAAAGTATTTTACAGCAAAATGTGCATAATGCTGACAATGGTGAGGAAGAAAGAGAGTTAAAACAATGCTGACTATGCTGACTGTACCTTTAGTCCATTCTGTGGGTTCATGAGGAAGTTCCGTCCGATGTCGTCAAACATTATGGTGTTCTTCCTGTTGTAAAATTCTCCGTACTTTCCCCATATCACACCCAGGGGCTTCACCTGGATATGTGCATGACATCAGACAAACTCAAACAAATCAGTGCTATTACCTCCTCACAAAGACGCAAACCTCAGCCGAAAGATTTTCATGAGGAAACATGTTGTTTCCATGTGTGGTCCTTCCTCAAAGTGATTCCTCACCACTAGTACTCCAGTACACAAAATTGTGCCTTCAGCTGAGGAGGGCTCACTAGAATGTAAACAAACAGGGAACACAAGTGCAAAGCAGTCCTCACCATGCACACAGTCAGATGTCATGTTTGCCCGACATGGTGCTGTATACATACCTCTACTGTGGTTACAGTTTTTCTTGTTTTTATCATCACTGTACATGCTAATGCAACCAAATCTAAAGATGTATTCCCTCAGTGCAGCAGAACACAGGCCAGGACTTCCATTTCTGATGAGCTGTGTGTGTACCAACCTCCACAACGCCTCTCTTAGGGGTGTGTACTGTGATCATCGCTGCACTGTCCAACATGAACGTAATCTTGTATTTTGGATTGTCTGTCACTCCCAGCTCCTACACAGACACACACACACGGACAGACATACAGAAGTAAGAGTGTTCGTATTCATCCATTCGTCTGTAACTGATTAACACTGCCACCTTTTGGCAAGAAAAGCAGAGGTTTCATGATTGAATGAAACCTCCGTCTGATTCTGTCTGAACCCCCACTACTGACAACAATCCAGTGACACAAAGTGGAATGCTTACTTTCATTTTGGCATCAATCCACTTCATACTTGTAGCAGCTGAGGAGACAAAGCACATGTGTGAGATGTATAGAACACAAGTTCTTTGAGGAGAAATAAATCTGGGGCAACAGGACTACATGTCCATAGAGAAAGGAATATTATAGTCACATTTCCAGCAGAACGGAGGATTCTACAGACAAAAGCATGGCTGTGCCATGGGTACACCAGTGTTATCTGGTGTGGCCAACCAACACATGGAAAATGTAGAAAGCAGAGCTTCGAGAACAACATCCTGCCACTGGTTCAGATATGTGGATGACACATTAAGACCCAGCAAATCAAAGCATTCACAGAGCAACGTTCACATGACAGGATGTTGTAAACAGCAGCTTGCCTTTCTTTGACTGTGACATACACATTAATGAAGACAGAAGCCTCCACGTCGGGGTGTACAGGAAACTCACACACAAAGACCAATATCTACTCTTCAGCTCTCAAGACCTCATGTGATTCCAACGACTGTGGTGCATACTGGACCTCAGTACTCATAGATCTACAACCAGTTCTTTCTCAAAGAAAGATTACCTGGACAACTACAGAACAAAAGCAACAGGTGACAGAGAGGACATAAAGAAAAACAAATGGCTCTAAGACATGGACTTTATTCATTCATCTTGCCCAGGGTTTGAACCCAAACCTGTGAGATGACAGTGGTAACCACTACACCACTGTGCAGCCCCTGGGTATAGAAAAAAAAACTTTTGTACTGAGGCCATCTAGTGGTCTAGTAGTTAAGACGACACACTGTCCAATTACAAACAATATTGCATGCTGACAAGAAGAGGAGAGGAGAGGAGAGGAGATACATACACCAGATGACAATGTCATAGTCCTCGTAGGCTGATGTCAGAAACTCGTGAAGATATGGTCTCATCAGCTCTTGACCCGTTTCTGCACATGACTTATGATCTAAACACACATAGATCTGGATTAGACATGGAACTAATAGTTTTTCAGTCATATTACTTAGAGACAAATATTGGTGTCACTGTAATTCACCAAAAAGTGTGTAGTCCACATCCAATACAAGAAGCCTCTTTCCTTCTCTGGGGGCGTTCAGTTCCTCCACCTTGTAGTCTTTAACTCTGCGGGCTATTTTAGCCAGGTTCTCCTCTCTGCAGACACAGACCAACGATATATGTATTTCCACACAGCCTCTTGATGAATTTCATCTTACATCTATACAGCCATAGACACAAAAAAAGATCTAACCTGTTCTCCACTTCGATGACTTCCTCCTCAATGTCAAAATCATTGACCACGTCATCATTCTCTGGGGGAGGGGCTAGAACCTCTTCCTTCACAAAACAAAACATGTGCACAGTAAATAAGATTATTTGGGCAACATGTGAGCCCACTCAACTTAATGAGCATGATGGGAGGTAGTGACCTAAAGTCTTAAACAACAGGAAACAGAAGGATGCTTATCGTGTTACTCTACAAATTCAAATTAGATAGATAGATAGATAGACTTGGCACATCTTTCTCCCTGTAACACAGACACACGCACATTCAGGACATTGTCTATCTGTGTATGTATGTTCTGCATAGCTGGGGTGTGCATGTGTGTATAGATAGATAGATAGATAGATAGATAGATAGATAGATAGATAGATAGATAGATAGATAGATAGATAGATAGATAGATAGATATTATAGGGCTGCTGTAGCAGAGTGTACAAAGCTCCTGTCATAGCGAGCATGTTTGCCAGTCACTTAGGCTTATGTCCAGAATAAGAGGAACAAGTCCTTCAGTCATCTAAGTCATCCAGATTTAAATAGAGTTAATTGATTGATTAATTAATGTTAATTGCTCATAGTCGCCTACCAGGCTCTCCTCTCTGGTACCCATCATCATGATCTTAGTGTTAGGCTTCAGCTTCAAAGATCCCAGCTTCACCTGATCCTCTGCAGGTTTACCTGGAGGAAGGAATGATAAAAAAGAAGGGACGGAAGGAGATGGAGATTGAAAAGAAAAATGGAGATGTAAAAAGGTAACAGGCTGAGAGATGGATTCATTATAAAGGTGGATTAACATAGCTAACATTCACTAAGAAATTTCAAACTAATTGTGAACAGCACAATAAATGAAGTCCTGATATCTTGGTTTGGATATCATGTTGCATTATTTACACAACTCCCACAGGTATAACACACTGTGATCAGCAATGCCCTCTCACCTTTGACCTTGAGTCCCAGTAGTTTCTGTCTCTCAGGCAGCACCCCAGTCAGAGTCTTAATAGACTGTTTCAGGTCCATCACTGTGTCCTCCTCAGACAGAGAACTGATGGCGTACTCATGACCTCCCCACTTTATGATCACTGATACTGACATGGCACACACAAATCTACACACACACACACACACACACACACACACACACACACAGAGCTGCAGCTGGAGTTAGGTATGCACGAGTGCACACACTTTGAAGCTAATATGTCCAGCTACAGAACAGAACAGCACATGTACACATACACCTTGCAGAGAGAGAACAGGAGATGTCAGACTGTGACTGTCTGTAGCTCAAACATTCAAAGTAGCTAATGATGAAAGACATGTAAAACATGACGTCACAATTGTTAAGCAGGTGTTGCTTCGGCTGGCTAATTACAGACAGCACAGTCAAAAGTCACCTAATGATAACAAACCTCAAGAGTCCTCATGTTGATATTTTTAGCATGAGACGGCTAACACTGACTAGCAACAATGTAAACGCGGGCTAAACAGCGAGCTGGCTAACATTAGCTGACTGAGCTACACGGTGTGTGTGCTCACCTGGCAGAGTGAGCTGACATGTACTTCTTCACACACGCTGTCAAATGTCGTCCAGAAGTTCAATGAATGGATAAAGAGATGAAGAGAGCTGTTCGCTTCATTCATCAACTGATGCACACTGCTGCCTGGCGGCCGGAGTCCTACCGGTAGTGACGTAGCGGGTAACGGAGGAGGAGGGGGGGGTTTACCATAGCGACCATATTGTAATAGATTAATATAAAACGTCATTTAACTCCTTAAACCTATAACTAACTATAACTTAATAAGATCAGATCAAATCAAATCAAATCAAATCAAATCAAAGCAAATAGATAAGATAAAATAAAATAAAATAGAATAAGATAAAATAAAATTAAATGAAATAAGATAAAATAAGATAAGATAAGATAAGATGAGATAAAATAAAATAAGACATAAAATTAAATTTAAGTTCGAGATAAGTTGGTGTGTCGTCCAGCATATGGGTCCTGTAGCCTATAATTCAGTCAACCCATTATTCACTCTTTTACAGAAGTGTTAACAAAAGTTATTAACTTAATATTTACTCAGGACTACCCTGAAAGTAACAGCGACACTGTGGTGAAATAAAATAATCTAAATTGTGATTGCAGATATCTGTTGCCACTTAAAAATTTCACCTCTGATACAGCGAATGAGATGGGGTCATGTGCGTGCAGTTGAACCTGGCATTTTATATTACAGTGTCTATTGTGTATGACAGCAGAATAGACCACTTGACAATATTATTATTATTTTCTATTTGAATCATTAGTTTAATGAATAAATATTTAAATTTACATTCCATGCAGTAAATAAAATATATGACAACATCATGGAAACTCAACTGTAGTAGTTACACATTCACACATTCACATGAGCAAAGACGACTCTTGGCCTGCTGATGATAATAGATGATGATAGTTTGACAGTCCAGCTCTGCTCTGCTCTGACGGGGACAAAAGCCTGAATGCACAGACTGCACTGCACTGCGCATGCGCGGCTCTTCCTCTCTGTACTCGAGGGTAATGGCTGCTGGCTGAGATGAGCGGATCGGCCGCATCCTTTGAGTGTGAGGCGCTCCCTGTCAGAGGACCGTTAACTCGGGCGGTGCCGAGTTAAAATGGTCGATATCCGACCCGAAAAGCATCCCGAAACTGTTGTACACATTGCGAACATCGTCCTTCAGATGTAAGTTCTCTTTTTTCGTCTTAGTCTTGGCTGGGGGCCATAACTAGCTCGGTATGTCTGCTTGCTAGCTAGGCTAACGTTATAGTTGGACTTGGTGGCTGTGTTGAGGGCGGGCAGTTTGTGCTAATCTTCAGTTTGTTGAAGTAGACTCTGTTTGCTCTCATGTTAACGTGTGTGGACAAAAATGGTGTCGTTAGCCCCGAGCTAACGCCTCGGGACGTGTGTATTGACTTTATGTAAGGCTGCTTGTTGACAGTAGCTAACTGACAGCGATGCTAGCTGACTACGTTAGCTTAAATCGTTGGCGCCGTGCCTGCTGCTTGCTCAATGCAGCTCATCATCTCCACACAGCACGTACACTGCCACAGCTAATGTTACATTACCGACTCGACACATCACGTTTCCAGAAGCCGATTTGTTTTGTCGACGGTTTATTGTACCGCAGTATACAAACACACGTAGTTAGCGAGGAGTTGCGGTGTTTTCCGGCGTAGCAGAGAGATTTTTCTTCCGTCGAGACAGAGGGGTTACTAGAGTTCATGTCCTACCACAATCGATGCTGCACTCACTCATCCAGAACATTTGTAGCGCCGGTGTTTCGGTTAAGTAAGCAATTGTATAAACACACCCATTCAGACTAAGCCCGATCACAGCACGTCCCACAGCTGTTAATGGATTACGACAGATAGACAAATACAGTGGAACGGCCGCGTTATATAAGCTCGTACTCCGCGAAATGATCTCTCTCTGGACGGTGATGGTCGTGGTGAATTCAATGTTATGTAAGTGATCACGGGCTGCGGGGATCTTAATGGATGGAAACTGCTGGTGGCGACTTTAAAGTAGTCTGGGGAATTGTGAAGAGATTGGAAACTTGGATGCAACATCAGAAGATTAGGATAGAGTGATCAGACATGATTCTACTGTGAAACAACGTGCGTTGAGCGTCCAAGAACATCCAAGAATAGTTTCAGTCTGTTTTGATTTAGAAATTATCATCCGGAGTGAGACAAGTCATAAAATGAGGAGCAGACAGTAGCAGTAGACTCAGATTACCTTGGAGTAACTGTCGATCACCATGAGATTATTTCCACTTTCACTGTTTCTCTTATTCACAGTTTCAAGTAAGATTGGTACACAGTTTAGCATACACAAGCTTTTAATCAGCTGTTTTTAATGATTATATCTTGATGGTTAATTGTCTGTACTAGAATATCTCCTTTCTAGTCTTTCAACCACTCAAAGTACTTTATCCATTCACACACTTTCATACACTGATGACATTGGCTGCCATGCAAGGTACCAACTGCTTCATCAGTTTGAGGAGCTAACCATTCATACACATTCACACACACTCACACACTGATGCATCAGGAGCAATTTGGGGTTTAGTATTTAGCCCAAGGACACTGACATGTAGAACGAACCACCAATCATCTGATTAGTCGACAACTAGTGGCTCTACCTCTTGAGCCACAGCTGCCCCATGAGATAAAACTGTTCTGATTTACTGCTCTATTCATTTGACTGAC
The DNA here is from genome assembly GCA_014281875.1 of Nibea albiflora. Lineage (NCBI taxonomy): Eukaryota > Metazoa > Chordata > Actinopteri > Sciaenidae > Nibea > Nibea albiflora. The sequence continues at coordinate 23,333,636 of CM024807.1, read as the reverse complement.
TGGGACATTTTGTGTTGGGGGGGATTGGATGGTATGACAACAGTCTGAAAAATGATTTGATTCTAATGCATCGCAGAAAGAAGGAAAGCGAGAGCATCTCTGCTGTAGGAGTCTTGCTCTTGTGGGGATTACATGCTGTTTTGGTGAGCGTCCATTTTTAACAGTGTAATGCTCCTTTTCCTGCTTTGTTGCCATTGGTTTATGTTGCGCTGAAAACTCTTAACTCACCACTACTTCACTGAGTGTTTCTCTCACTTACACTGAGCCTTTATGACTGTGACATTTTAAAGCCTGGTTAATCACTGCAGTCTTATTGTGCAGATATGTTAATGTTGTTGATGACCTGGACACAAATGTACTGTGAATGATTTCACATACAGACAAGAGTCAGATTTCTTTCTTACATTTTCATTCATAAAATGTGGCCTGTCAATTAATCTAGGCTGTGTTGATGTAAGTTGAGTAAAGATCCATCATAATAATGATTTTCTTTTTGAACTGGTGCATATATATTAATGTTGCAGCAGTACACAAATTCAATAATTCAAAGTAAAGTGCATGTGCTATATTGAGCCAGAAGTTCAGGAAGAGCCCAGCAGCCCAGTCATGTCTACTATGACAGCGTATGCTGTGAGATGACAGAAGTGATATCAATGCAAAATTTTGTCATACATATAAGTACCCCTCTTAATATTTCTGTTCATAGCAGCAGGGCTGTGTTGTAAATCAATAGGTAGGACAGATATATGGAAATATTGCATTTACAGTTTTTGTATCAATATGATGAAGCACTTATTCGATATTTGATTCACAGATATCCACATCTGTTAACTAAATGTTACATTTACTGTAATGTAACATGTTGACACACATCGCCCACCACTATAAAGTGGTGTGTATATATATCTTGTATCTGCAAGGAAGCACATTTTTAAAGTGCGTGTGATTTGTGTAGCCTGACATTGAGTCGCACTTGCACGCCTCATAGAGTTACCACAAAGTTTATTTTCACAGGAGTTGGTCTGGTCACAAAGGTCTGGAGTTGTGGAGTCTATGGATTCATGTCTAGATTGATTATTGACCGATAGCTTTAACTTATGCTAGTCACAGTTGTGGGTGAGGCAGTTACAACATGTTTCTTGCATTCTTGAATGAGCAGCAGAGAGCAACATGACACTGTGACGAGAGGGAAAGACTTTAGTGCCAGTATGCTTGGTTTTGTTGAATGGCCCACCTGACTGCTCCTCCATGCACAAACGCACTAAACCACAGGTCAGTAATAGGCAGACCGTGTCCGGGTCTGGACCCATTCTCTGTCCTGCCTGGACCCAGAGCCTGAAACAACATATTATTGAGTTTTATTCAGTTTTGGTAGAGATTACATTTTGACCACCAACTCTCTTTTTTTCTGGTAGTGTTTCTACACCGCTTCTCAGCTAAAGGGACATCCTGTCTGCCTCTGTTTGGCCAGTACTTGTTGTTGTTGTTGTTGTTGTTGTTGTTGTTGTTATTATTAGTCTTAGTAGTATTATTAGTATTATGAAAGTACTTTTTATTTATAATTCTCAGTTGAATGTCAAATTTACTTTGCTTTGACTTTTATTTGTTCTTATTTATTCGATGTATTATTTTATTGTATGTAGCTCTGCAGAATCCAGAGTGTCACTGAAAATAAATATTGTTGCCATGATGTTGAATTCTAGCTTTCTTTGTTTGATTTGAGTCATTGACTTCACACAGTGCAGATGATGATACACTGACAATGCTGCTTCAATATATATAAAATCATTGTAAAGTATAACTAAATTGTAATGCAACTTAAAGATGATGATGCTGCAGACCAGACTGTAATTGACTCCCCCTGCTCTGAAACATTGGGAACACAGCAATAACGCACTTTATGACCTTGTTGCAGGAAGTCATTTCAGTAGCGTATTTCTAGTCGTAATTTAGCTTTCATAACCAACTCTCAGTACCAAGTCCAAAAAGAGCGTCTTATGTGACATGCGAGGATTTGTTTTGTTGTGCCATTTGTGTGCCTCAGTCATGTGTAGCACTTGTGTGTCTCAGCTTTGTATAAATTTCTGTTCACTCTTTGTAAAGCGGTGTCACAATGTTTCAACAAGTATTTCTGAGTGTTGTTTTGATCTTATAAAATGTGTGACATTGATGGTTTGTTGTCATTATGCTAACCTTATTCCATGACTTCACTGAATGTTTAAACTCTCTAATAAGAGTTATTTGTTATTGTGTTCTTCAGTGATTCTGAAAGTAGATGCCAGCATTTTCAGTGTTGGAGCAATTTCCAATACTGGTATTGGAATAGAAACAACTCTCTCTATGTCTCTCCCTTCACTCGGCACACTGTTCTTAGGTTGCTGATTGGCTTTCATCTTTTCCCAGTTTCTTGCCCTCATACTCTGTAACCGCTTTGTTTCTGTCCTGCATCCAGTTATATTTCCATCTCTATGTTTTTTGTCTTTCTTTCCCTGCAGAGCACCCACTGTTCACATCCCGTCTTAGTGGTCAGTTCTGCCTGCCGATCAGAGTTTAAGCTGAGGCCATGGCAGTGAAGGACCGTGTAGAGGCAGTGCTCAATGTGGGTCTGCGTGTTCCCAGCATCATGCTGCTGGATGTCCTGTACCGCTGGGACGTCAGCTCATTCTTCCAGAAGATCCAGCGCTCCAGCCTCTCCAACAACCCGCTCTTTCAGTACAAATACCTGGCACTCTACCTGCATTACGTAGGTAAGTGTGGGTGCCTCACACACACACACACACACACACACACACAGAGCCTATCCTAACAACTCTTAGAGGATAAGTGTAAAGCAAACACGTTATACAAATGTCTACAGTCATTTGATAAAATAACGTCTGTATCAAAGAGCTGTAGTGGTTGACATGTCAGTTGTTATCATGACCTGCAGTGGATGTTTTGTGTGAACTATTTGACTGGGCTATCAGCTAAAGGCTGCTTTATCAGTAGCTGAAGTTCCAACAGTCACAATTTTACCTCTCTAAGGGCCCATCCACACAAGTATGTTTTTGTCAAATCCGCATAAACTACTTTCGGCCTTGGGTCCAGATGGATCTGGCTTTTCCAAGTTGTGAAACTGGGGAAAATCCTAAAATGCTGGATAGCCTGGAGTCGTCTTGACAGTGAATGCTTATTTTTTCAGAAACAATGACATATAAGCCCCGCCTCTCTAACCTTTTAACCTTAGTCCCCAGAGCTAGACGCATCATAACAACAACAATGGTGGACTACAGGCTTGTGTTTGTACTACAGAAACTACTCAGTCTATTACGGCTGCTACAACAAAACCTTCTGCTTCTATATTACTGCGATGAGCAACAAAAGAACACGTTTGTGAACAGCGCGTGACCTTTATGCACATGCTCCATGGCTTCTCTTCTGATTTTAGTGTATTGGTGTGGCAGCGGCACATAGAGGCCTGGCATATGTACTACAGTCTTTTGGGTCGTTTCCAGTAAATTCATGTGGACGCAGATATTTCTGGAAACGATTCCGTGTTTACAGAGATTTTTTTCAAAACCACAGCGTATTGGGTGTGGACGGGGCCCAAGTTGGACTTGCGTGTTTGTCTTTGCTTTTACTTTCCATTGAGCAGTGCCATCCCTCTGTACACATCTGTCACTTTCCTTGAGGTGCTTTGTATTGATTTCAGAATAGTCAGGATGAATTGTTTGGCGTGACGACAAGTGAACTATGATCCGAACTACCTGGTTTACCCAATGGTAAAATGAAGATGGATGTGACTGGTTTTCGACCTCCAGCTGTGTGTTTTTTTTAATCCCAGCAGTGTGAGTCAGCGTGTGCCAGTTCATGCTAATATCAGATCAGTATTAAGTGTGTAAGTAGCTCTTGTCAACAGAACAGCAAACAGTGTCATCGCTGAGCTGTTTTCCAGCCGTTTTACTCCAAATGCTGGGTTGACTGATTCTCCACTTGCATTTATCTTCACCCACAAGTGAAGAGCTTCACAAGGGGAGAATATTGCAAGAGGAGGTTAACACTGTTCTGTAGCAATAATTTCTAGTGCATTGACAAGGACATGATCCCTCTCTCTTTCCACGTACCTACAATTAGCAGAGCAAGAGGAATAGATTTTAAAAGAACTGAAATCAAGTCTGTATCTCTTAGCAGAGGGATTCCCAAAGTGTGGTGTGCATACCCCTGGGGGGGTGTTAGCTGCTGCTAGGGGGTGAGCGAGATGAAAAATGTAATGGTGGTCTGATAATTACACAATTCCAGTGTTTTTCTCTACACAATAAAGACATGTAAATAAACATTTCCTTTGTAAAATCTAAAACCTGGTTGGGACATAGAAGGGGGTGGCAATCCCATATTTGGCTCACCACTGCAGTTCACCCTCATGTCAAAGTGCATTCATTCATCCACCAAATTTCACAAGAATACACAAGCGATACATACTGTGCTAACTGTCAGACAAACAGTAAAGATTTAAAGGGGGTAAAGTGATGAACCCTCAGTGTGGTAGAACTTTAAAAGCACTCTTCTTAGTTGTGTCCCATGTTTGAACTTTACTGAATTTTTGCCTTTTTTGTAGTCATTTCTACTTAAAGGTTGATTAGTGAATATGTTATGTGATCTAAGTAATGACAAAGGTTTTTAACAGATGTTATTCATTGTGACACAGAAGTGCTGAAAATCAGTCTGTGTTGTGAACCATTTAATCCCTACCCTTAACTGTGACTGTGATTGAGCTAGCTAAAATAAAATGGTTAGTTCAAATCAAAGACAGGCATAGCGTTTCTGTGTGTTTCAGTGTGTGCTGTCAGACTTGGCTGCAGTTAGTTCATGAGCCAATAGGCTTGGTATGTGCTGATGAGTGCTGTGGGTGGACAGACAGAATAAAATGGGAGCGATCCAGTAAAAGGAAGTGGTGCTATGCACTGAGGAGTTTTTGGATTAGTTTTAGGTAGTGAACCATTGTATGAAGAGCCTATTGGCAGCAGTGTTTGACTGACAGACACACACACACACACACACACACACACAGTAAGTGTGTCATTTTTGTGTTTGAAAGCACAGGATGGTTCACAAACAGGAAGGACTAGAGCAGCCCCAACGTTATTTAATCTGAAAGTTGTCCAGCATTTTGACAGATTAACATTGAAAGCGATCTCCCATAATGTTCAGTACTTCACATGCTACAATCAATAACCACATGTAGTAGTTATGTAGTATGTAGTAGTAGTATGTATCAATGACGGATGAGAAAATCTAACCCTGATCTCTGCACTAAAGATGTTTCATGATCTGTGCATTGTTACTTTTTTAACCTGACACTGTTTTGATTTTGTCTTTCTGTGTGTGTGTGTGTCTGTGTGTGTCTGTGTGTACCTTGCAGGTTACATTCTGAGCTTGGTGCTCCTGACTCTTCCTCGTCAGCACTTGGTTAAACTCTACCTATATGTCCTTACGGCCCTTCTTCTGTTTGCTGGTCATCAAGTCTCAAGGTGTATATACACACACCGCCACACACAGACTTATGATAAAAGCTGTCCAATGGGGACGGTTAAAGTATGGTACAAGTCTGTCAGACAGTTAATGTAAGCCATACTGTCAGTTCAGATGGCTGATTATCATTATCATTGTTAGATTTGGACACCATTCTTCAGGGGTATTTCCTGTGTGGTTTAATGCATTTAACCACAAAATCTATGCACAGCCCTGTGATTGTTCGTTGTGAACAATCATGTGCAGATGGTTATATACGGGCTAATAATATTTGTGTTGAGCTATAGGTCAGTGTATATAATAAGTGACAATAGATTTCCCTGTAAATTGAGCATTGTGACCTCTCTTTGACAGGGATTATGTCCGCAGTGAACTGGAGTCTGGCTATGAAGGACCTGTCTACCTGGAACCTCTGTCCATGAACAGATTCACCACTGCACTCATAGGTATAATATTACACATAGATCCGTGAAGACACACTTGTGCAGTATACATGACGAACCATGAATGCATCATGCACAAACCCAAACGTAGGCAGGTGGATGCAGTTCAGCAGCTCCTTTTATTAACTCACCTCTACCTCTGTTTCAATTTCCTCTCTCTTCCTGTGTCCTCTGTGGTCTGTCACCTGTTGTCCTGTAATATAGCAAGAATACATTTCTCCTCAAGTCTGTGACAGTGAGAATCCAACCTCCTTAAGCAAGCTCTGTAACTCATCTATGATGCAGTCTTTGAGTGGGCAGAAAGATCAGATGTATGGCTTCAATAGAGTATTGCTGATTGTTTGGCTATATTAGAACACATCCCTGTGAGGTCATCTCTAATCATCACTGCTCCTGTCACTGTGGAACTGCTCCATGTTATGACCTGCCCTGTTCCTGGATCCACAGGACCTGGTTCTATCTTACTAGAGAGTAGATGTGGAGTCTCCCGTGCTATAAATAGAACATACAAAGTGCTGATTTCACTGCATAGTGAAAGCTTGAGAAAGGGAAAATAAGATGGTTACAGTGACAGAGAGAGAGAGGGAGATTAAAGCCACTAAATGTTAAAGTGGACTTACAAAATGATTCTATATATATATATCTGTATGTATACACACCTTTTTATTCAATGTTTGGCTATATTACTGACTTACTGTCACCAGATCTAAATATTTTCACTACTGGTACTTGAGCTCTTAACTAGACAAAGACAATCATAAGCACATATTCATGTGTGCTCATGTGTTTGTATACATGTGTCTTCTTTCAGACTCATCTTCTTTCATCTTGTTTCAGGTCAGCTTGTGGTGTGTACGCTGTGTTCCTGTGTGATGCAGACCAAGAGGATTTGGCTTTTCTCTGCTCACCTCCTCCCTCTGGTGGCCAGACTTTGTCTGGTCCCACTGGAGACCATTGTCTTCATCAATAAGTTCTCCATGATCTTTACAGGCCTGGAGGTCATTTACTTCCTGGCTTCTAACTTGTTGGTACCATACAACCTGGCCAAGACTGCCTACCGGGAGCTGGCTCAGGTAATGAACTCGTTTTGTGGCCCATAAGCTCTTTTTATATTCTTTATGTAATATTAATGTCATTCTGTCTTTGTTTCGATGTCCTCCATCTCTTCACTCTTATCTGCCTGTCTTTGTCCACAGGTGGTGGAAGTGTACGGGCTGCTAGCTTTGGGAATGTCTCTCTGGAACCAGTTGGTCCTTCCAGTTCTCTTCATGTGTTTCTGGCTACTGCTGTTTGCTTTGCAGATCTATTCCTACTTCAGCACCAGAGACCAGCCTACCTCAAGAGAGAGGCTCCTTTTCCTCTTTCTTACCAGGTAAGTACACACACACCCTACACAAAATATATTTTGTGGCACTAAACTGAGATGTCTGATAAAATACAGACACATACAGCACTATAGTAGTAAAGCTCATAGTACAGGTTTAATGTAAAGCAGGCCATTCGTTTTTGTCATGTTTTTGGCATCACTAGACTGTGTGCACCAGTGTTAAACTAATGATATATTGAACTTTATGTTGACCTGCTCTGTTTGTAATATAATAATAAAATATTCCAATCTTGTAACTCTCCTTTCTCCTCATCTTCTGTGCCCTCCTCCCTCCCTGTCTGCAGTATTGCAGAATGTTGTAGTACACCGTACTCCCTGCTGGGTCTGGTTTTCACTGTTTCATTCATTGCTCTGGGAGTTCTCACACTCTGCAAGTTCTACCTTCAAGGTTACAGAGCCTTTATGAATGACAACACCATGCACAGGTCAGTCAGTGGGTATGTCTGTGTGTGGGGTCATTCAGAGTGTGTCGGCATGTGGCTTCAGTTTGTTTCTTGTCCGTGCAGGGGGATGACAGAAGGCATCACCCTGCTGATCCTTGCTGTCCAGACTGGCCTTATTGAGCTTCAGGTCATCCACCGAGCCTTCCTACTCTCCATCATCCTCTTCATTGTTGTTGCTTCCATCCTGCAGTCCATGCTGGAGATAGCTGACCCCATAGTCCTGGCACTGGGAGCATCCAGAGACAAGTATGATATTCAATCTTGCAGACAAATGGAATGTCAAGTGCCAGCTCTCTGTGTTCTGGCAGCTGATCGTCTTCTCTGCTCCCTCCTCTGTCCGTCCTCTTAGGAGTTTGTGGAAGCACTTCAGAGCCGTGTCTCTGTGTCTCTTTTTGCTCATCTTTCCAGCCTACATGGCCTATATGATCTGTCAGTTCTTCCACATGGACTTCTGGCTCCTCATCATCATCTCGTCCTCCATCCTCACCTCCCTGCAGGTAACCCACACTCAAAAACTGTTTTATCCGCTGTGATTGAGGATCCAAGCATCTGTACCTCATGATTAATTGAACTGAATGGTGTTAAAATGCTAATCCATTCTCCTCTGTCACTCACAGGTTCTGGGAACTCTGCTCATCTATGTTCTCTTCATGGTGGAGGAGTTTCGTAAGGCTCCAGTAGAGAACATGGATGAAGTTATCTACTGTGTCAATGGGACCTACAGATTGCTGGAGTTCCTGGTGAGTGTCACACATCTGCACACACGCATTATAAATATCATGAGAGACAATGAGAAGAGACAAAGACCGGATATACAATATCGCATCTGTGGCATCTATCTAACTTACTGTTGCTGATTTCGTGCCCTACCAGGTTGCAGTGTGTGTGGTGTGTTATGGAGTGTCAGAGACTGTATTCGGGGAGTGGAGTGTGATGGGCAGCACCATCATCCTGGTCCACTCCTACTATAACGTTTGGCTCAGAGCCCAGCTAGGTTGGCAGAGCTTCCTGCTCAGGAGAGATGCTGTAAATAAGATCAAGAGCCTCCCCACAGCCAGCGACACACAGCTGGAACAGTACAACGACATCTGTGCTATCTGCTACCAGGTATGGACTTCATGTGTTTATCTAAACAGCAACATGGCCACTCTTCATTTCAGACTTCAAGTTAAACCTCTGTGTGTGTGTGTGTGTGTGTGTGTGTGTGTGTGTGTGTGTGTGTGTGTGTGTGTGTGTGTGTGTGTGCTCTTTATTCCAGGACATGAGCAGTGCTGTGATCACTCCATGCAGTCATTTCTTCCACGCTGGCTGTCTGAAGAAATGGCTTTATGTCCAGGAGACATGCCCCCTCTGTCATTCCCAACTCAAGAGCCAATCACCAACCACAACTGTTCCCAACCAAGATGCCCCTGCAGCCAATCAGAGCCCAGCAGGGCAAAATGAAGCCACAGCCAATAATAATCAGAAAGACAACAGGAAGGAGGAGGGAACAGGAGAACAAGAGGGAGATAATGGACCCATCATGTCAGCTGGAGAAACCTCCTCCTCTGGTGTGCTCTCTGCTTCCCAGCACCTGACCAAGTCATCATCATCATCTTCCGCTGCTCCTTCTCCACTTGTGACTGAAACAAAGGACAAGTCGCCATCAGATGAGCCCTCTTCATCTTCTGACACATCTTGCATGCCTCCCACCACCTCCAGCTCTCACCACTCGTCCTCACAGGCTCTGGCCCAGGCAAAGACAACCCCTACTGAATCTGCACCTGCACCTGCACCTGCCCCTCAGCTACACCCAGGTGTCCTACTCGACAGCCACGAGTCATCTACTGCTCTATCATCACAGCCTTAGCAGCCCACTTCCCCTTCTGAGGAACAGAGTCCTCCATGCAGCCTCTGAGCCTCACTGTAACACACACTACATTCATGCATGCACATGTAAACACACAATCTAAATATTCCATTTGCCAATATTCTGCCTATATTCTTCTTCCAACCATTGGTCGCCCCATCGTGTCAGAAATTCAATCCCAAACCTTCCATTTCACTTCAAAGAAAAAATGCGAAACAATCTCGAAGCAGATTTTCATCATTCAGCATTAAATGCTACATTTTTTCTTGGAACAGTTCCTCTAAATTTGTTTCAGTAAGTTCAACATTCACGCCAGCAATGACTTCATTCAGGCTGACAGAACTTTTTCCATTTTATTCCTCCTTTTCTGTTTTGGAGAGGGGATTCAGATTTGACACAAAAAGGGGAAAACAGTAATCTCATCTCACAAAGAATTGGTAGTTGTACATCTTGTCCAATGAAATGTGAAATCATGAATGAAAGTATCACATCACTCCATCTTTTTCCCCTGCTCTTTGTCAGATTTATTCATCAATATTAGATGTGTAGCGACATGCTCTCCTCCTCATTTAAGTCCCAGACATTTCATGTGATGGTTGTTTCCATCCTGCCTTTATGTGTGCAGCTTCAACTCCTTCATTGCTGTATGCTGTACATTTCCGAGTATTTCGGTTGTCTCCGTAGTCCTGTACATGCCATGGTCTGTGGAGGAATGGGTCAGAGGTTTAGCGAGTCTTGATAGACTAGCGCTAATTGATGGTTGCATTTTAAACAGTGAACCTGTTTTGTGAAGTATAAATCTCTCCATGGGTTTGAAGACGTTTGGTCTTCACTGGTGGATGACAGTAGTTGTGTGTATCTGTGAATACACTAACAGAGACTGAATGTTGTTTCTTGAGCCCATCACATGACCTGTAGCCTGGTGCTAAGCAGAGGATCCACCGTGTGTTCACATGGAATTTCTTTCATGTTAAGCGCTCTCTAATATACTGCTTCAACATTTGAATCAAACTTGTTTGGCTGGTCCCAGCAAAAAAAACAGTTCTATTCCTCATCGCCAAACTTTTGTATTCCTGTTAAAGAGATGTTATTTTTAAGGTCATTTTTACATTACGGCTTTAATGAAAAGCACGCAATGCAGACGGACTGACATTGAGGGAGAGGAGGGAGATGACATGCAACAGAGATGGCAGTTTGTTGTTGTGACGTGGAGTGTAAATGAACCCACAGCTGGCGAGGAGCCCAAAAACTAGTCTTTGGTTCATCCATGGTACTCACCTGCACTCATCTTCCCGAGCTCAGCTGATTCACAGACACATTTAAATCAGTCACACTGAGGCAGTTCATCTCAAGTCTGCAATGGAGCCAGCGATTTTTGCCTCTCTCCTGTGGCTCCATTCACTTAAACCAATCACATCAAAGCAGCCTGCGTTTTCCAAGATCGCCGTTGTCGTTCTGTTGCGCAGTCACTTGGCTCCACTAAATGTTACTACCAGCAACTTGAGCCCTTTGATACGAAAGCTTTTTTTTCTAGCACACAACACACATTCTCACACACTCTGTCACACACACGCGCGCGCACACACACACACACACCCACACACTGTGTCGGTCCCTTGCCTGGACAAACAGTGCTGGACGGGGAAGAAGTGTGTGTTGAAAAGTCTGTAGGTTTCATTGAAAGATTTAAAAACTTGAGAATGCTGAGTCCTGATGCACGCTTATACGTAGAGCTTGCACGCTGCCACTGTTACCATAGCATTTATTTGTTTGTCCCCAATGTGCTCCTGCCTTGTTACCAATGTTTTCCCGCTTTTTTCTTTCTTTGTTTTCTTGGGTTGCATTTGCACTAATGTCATTTATACTAGCAACGCTCCAAAGTCGTTCTGTGGCTGTCAGCAACCAAATACCCTCTGATGTGTTTGTGTACGAGGAAACAGCCCACTCTGTTTGTGTGTAATGTATATAAATGTTGCTCTGTATGACATCTATATTAAACCAGAGGAGTGTTGATTATAGAAATAGGATCAGGGCTTGGTTTCTCCAAAGTGTCCTCGTGGTTCCATACTCTTTGTCACTTTACATGCCTGTGGGCAAAGACAAACTCCTGGTTAAGGAGCTTTCGGGAAACCAAGCCACCTGACCTGTGAGACCAGCCAGTGTTACTGCATCTCCGGTCTGTATGACGCGTCCTCAAGCTGGTGTGATCACTCTGGTGCCCTCTACTGTTAGGAGTGGGATCAGCACGGTGCAGACGGACAGGAGGTGCACTAGTTAACCTTCAACAGTATTACTTACTACCACTATTAATAAAGGTCTTATTACTATGAATGACTGTATTGTTGACATTAGAAAGCGTTGGCTGCAGGGCTGAGAATGAATACATAATCAATGTAGGATCAAACCTGGCCAATGCTTTTTAACTGTTTTGTGTTTCATTTTTTTAAGAGATGAAATGTAGAGTTTGATGTATTTTGCACATGTTCCACCAAACGGTGAACATAAGGACTTTCTGTATTCTTCACATGTTCTCATCAGCTCCATTCCTTCAACTTTGATTTCAAACAAAGCACTTGAAATGGTTCCAGACATTTGAAACAGCGTCATCCTCCCTTTTCATTGTGGAGCATTTGAACTGTGTCGAGCAGACAGATCACCTGCATGATGAAATGTCACCTGCTGTCATTGGCAACTGAATGTGAGCGTGCAGTGCAGTATTTAATGATAAATACCTGGCAGAGAAGCCTGCCAGCTGTCGATTCCAGATGCATTTGCTCTGTTTATACTCCATGTTGGAGAAATTGCGTTGTTGCAGTCACTCTCCAGGCTATGAACTGTGACATATTTCTTCATACTGTCTGGGACAGTTTCACATCAAATGTTTTATGGCAATCTAAGTTCAGTATTTAATATTTGACTATAGAGAGCTTATGGACATTGCACATTTTCTTCTCAATCTTTAAATGCATTATTTGCATTTCAGAGCAGCTCTGAGAGTTCAGCTGTGGGATTGACTTCATGTAAAATGCATCAGCGACTGTCCAGGTTTGTTGTGCATGAACCCGTCACTTACTGCACCAAAACAAACAGCAGCTCCTTCTGTCAGCTCACATTCAATCAGTCCATGAACTATACATGTCAGATAACATCACATTTAAATGCATCATTGCCTTACTGGGAGAATAAGACTATAACACGAGCCTCAACGTTCCAATGGTCGTGCATGTTCAGAAGCTAATCTAGTTCAAAATGCTGCAGTGTATCCCCTGTGTTAGATTTCATGGAGTAACCAGGAGGAATATGAATACTTACTGCTAATATGATGGCTGAAGTCAATCTCTCATCTGAAGTGCAGGTGTTTCTGAGACAATACTTTACAAAATCATTACTCTAACATTGAAAATGTAAGCAAATCTGGTGATGGAATCTGCAGCTGCCACAGACGCTCTGACCACATTTCACTTTTCTCAATAAGCAGCGCTGCTGTCCCGTACTGTTGCCTCTGACTGACACAGGATCATGTCCAGGGCTGCTGATCTGACTCACACTCCCGACACCTCTTTATTTTGTCTTTGCTCTGATCAGTTTTTCCACACATATTTAGAGGCTGTTCCGTAAAGCTGACTGAACGCCTGTTGTATTTTGTTCTGTTCTATTCACTCCACAGTTGGTTTTGGACTTTGTGCCCTGCATTTGCCTTGGTTCTTTTCCAACAATTGAATGTCAGAAATAAAATGAACCATCCACTCTGGATTCAGCCTTTATTTCATTTGAATGCTTGGATCTGCAGCATGTTATGTAAATGTAGGGAGAATTTTCATTTTGGATTATCACGGTTAATCAATCAGCCGCTCCAGAAAATGCTGACGAGTGTTTCAAAAGTCCCACACCCTCCAAAGGTTTTTGTCTGCGACTGTCATAGAGGACAAATCCTCCAAAAAGATTCATCAATCAAATTTGACTTTTGTCAAAAAATTAATTATCAAAATAGTTGAGGATTAATAGTTCACAGCTCAGCAAAAAATATTGCAGTCGCAGAAAGAGATGTTAAATTATTGTTATTGTCATTATTATTATATTAGTAAGCCACAGCAAGAAGGTTCTTGGTGCGAACCTCGCCTGGGGCCTCTTTCTGCATGTGTTCTGTCTGGGTGCTCTGGCTTCCTCACACACTGAGGACATAAACCTTAACAGGTTCATTAGTGACTCTAGATTGTCTGTAGGTGTGAATGGTTGTTTTTTTTTCTTCTATGTGTGCTGCTATGAACTGCCATCTTATCCAGGGTGTACCCCACCTCTCACTCTGAGGCAGCTGGGATAGGCTCCAGCCCACTGTGACCCTGATGAGGAAGTGTTACAGGATGGATGGTAGGCCTAGTATTTAAATGTGGTGTCTGGGCTAATGGGGCTGCACGTGGGCTGTCAGGCTTCATATTTAAGTTTTCACTTGTACATACATAAAATTAAAGATGACACATTTCATGGATCATGTGCTTCAAAAGCACAACATTGTAAAACTCAAATACTGTAGTGTGAAATAATATGTAGCAGAGTTTATATATACACTGTAAGGTGGTGGAATGTAGTGCCGACATGTTTTGTCGTCACAGAGACAGAAACATGAGGATAACCTCAGGTGTCACCGTGCACGTGTCTTATTTTTATGGAATAATTGTTTTTAAAATGGTTTGATCTGATGTAGTTGGGCGGCTCGGACACCGGATGGCGCTGTTGTGCTGTTTAACACTGAGTTTGGAGCCGACAGGAGACAAGCCGCCGCTGGAGACACACACACACACACACACACACACACACACACACACACAAACAAACGGACTATTTCTGTCTCGGTACTGTGGGAGTGTGTGAGCAGTGACTCTATCCTGTTCATATTTAGTGTTTTCTTTAATCTGACATGTTGTTCCTCTTCTGTCGAGCTCGTTTTTTTTCCACTTTCTTCTTATTTGGCTATTTTTTGGATTAAATCTTTCGTTTGAAATCTTCAACATTTAATATTCCTGTACATTATAAGACATCTATGATGCTCACGTTAACTTTAAAATGAGCTTTTTATTCATATTTGTCAATTCAAATATTCTCAAGATGGATCATCATGATCTTCAACATATTTAGTGCTCACAGTCTGTCATGATCGGACATGAATATTAACGCCATTATATATATGAATATAATCTAACATCTTTCAGGCTGTTCATAAATCAATGATAACCTGAAATACACTGAATCAATCTAAAATCATTTTGTTTCATACACGCAACATAATTAAATGTAAATGAACGGGACACATTTGACTGGAATAGAAAGAAACATGAAACAGAAATAAATATGATTAATAATTATTTTGAATGATAAACTAATCGATGCAAACAGCAGCGCCTCGTTAACACCTCTGCACTTCCATCTGTCTCCGGTGTCCGGGCTGATGTGCCGCTGTCTCTCTGTCTCTTCCCTCCATAAGAAGAAAAGTGGAGCATAAAAGACTCGTATTCTCCATAATCAAGGTCAGGAGCGTTTTTCAATAACCTTTGGGAATTAAACCCTGGACCCGCGCCAGTCCGCCCTGCCAATCATCCACAGGCAGCTGAATAATAGAGAAGTTGTTGACCTTTTGCACCTCGACAGATCAATACTCTGTCGCTTTATTTGAATAAAAGACTTCGCGGATTTATCTATTAATGTTTGGATTTGGTTTGGAGAGGCTCTCGGCCGCCGTGATAAATAGTTTCAAATAACAGATGGTGCTGCAGGGACAGACAAAGCGGCCAAATCTGGTAGCAATTATCTTCAATTATGTTCATTGTTATTTTGAGCTAATTATTGTTATTGTCACTTTTGTTTGGGAGTCTTGCGGCGCTAGCCTGCAATAAGCAGGCCTACGGAGGACAATGGAAATATGGCTTTTATAATTGAGCCTAACCAGTTAGTCTAAATAAAACTGAGATCTGAATGTGCAGCCTGAGGTTTCATATCAGATTCATAGAATGTCTGCAGCTAACACGAGTCTAATAGTTGGATGCACAGACTGATCACCTCTTGAAATGAGTTTGAAGGCCTCAGTGACAGTTCATTTCAAGAATGATCGCGATGAGAACAGCTCGTTTTCAGTCAGAGGCTAAGTGTTTTTTTTTCTCTCACATTGAATCTTTCCATGATTAAAGTAGATGTTTGAGATCGTTTAGGTCGTGGTCGTGTGTCCACCCTGCTACTACAGCATCATGAGCATCTCTCTGCAGGAGGCTCGGACTCTGCAGACCACAGACAAACTTTCCCCACTGCGATTTTCAACAATTCACAACAATTCAATTCCTCACATTTACACAGAGGAGGCGACTTTTAATTCTTTTTATTTTTTGCAAAGTCCCCTTTGACAAGTACAGACAGTGTACACGGGCCGAGGAGAGGAGAGGAGAGGAGAGGAGAGGAGAGGAGAGGAGAGGAGCTCCGTGGCCGCTCGCTGCACGGCGCGGACCCGACTCCACTCTCGCTTTTGTTTGGGGGCGTCTCCTCTCCTCCTGTCCTGTCCCCTCCCCTCCTCTCCTCCGGTCCCCTCCCCTCTTTTCCCTTCCCATCCTAGATCCCCTTCTCTCTCTCACACACACACATCCCTGGGGCGGGAGAAGCCCGTGTTTGGTTCTCAGAGAGAGAGAGAGAGAGAGAGAGAGAGAGAGAGAGAGAGAGAGAGAGAGAGAGAGAGAGAGAGAGAGAGTCCTTTGGGAAGAGTCACAAAGCATTTTCCTCAGAGAGGGAGCGGAGCGGCGAGAGTTCGGGAGTCATCTGCAGGAAGCAGTGCAGCACCGGACACCACAGACCCCACAACACGTCCGTCCCGGAGCACTGGGCTGAGGGAGAAGAAGAGAAAAAGAAGAGCGTAAAGAGGAAGAAAGAAGTGTCAGCTGATGATGACATCTGATCTGTGTGATAGGTGATCTCTCTTTTCTGTCTGACAGCTTCAACTGTGGCTCTCCAAAAGCACCAGGAGTGACTTTTTTAACACCTTTCCATACAGTCCACGTCCCGCGCGTCATTCTGGCGTTTTAAATCCATTTTTCAAACAGTTTGAACATTTTGGATTTTACTGCTCCGATATGACGTCCCCTCTGTTCTAGCATACACTCCTCGGGACAAGAATTTCTCGCTTAATTTGTAGCGAAGCGCACGCAGCAGCCGCGGCAGAGAGCGCACCCACGTTGCTCCTCTCCTCTTGAATCAGAGTGAAGGATCTACGAGGGAACAAGTGCAGAGCTCAGGCAGGGGAGACACCACGAAAAACAGAAGGACAAGATCAAAGCTACGGAGGTTTGTTAATGTTTGGGATCCAAGAGAGCATCCAGAGAAGCGGCAGCAGCCTGAAGGAAGAGCCACTGGGAGGCATGAACGCTGTCCGGAGCTGGATGCAAGGGGGCGGCGTGCTGGACGCTAACACGGCCGCCCAAAGGTGAGCTCTGCTCGGTGGAGGAGACATGCTTACCACCCTCCTCCATTTATTGAACCACGGAAACAACGTGATGTTTTTTTTTTTTCCTGTCAGCATGCTGAAAAATCCTGACAGGACACGAGGCTCCTGTCCGCTGAGAAATTTGGATTAAACTGTTGCTATGATCATTTAGATTCTCGTGTAGGATATATCAAATTCCGCTGAACACCGTGTATAATTTTAAGACAACGTGCTAAACACTTTATGGCAACATGTGTTTGTGCTACAGATTTTTACGCACATGCATCGTGTGCCGTCTGTCCACAGTTAGCCGAGCTTTAATGGGCACCAGTAAATAAATTCGGACTGGGCATGAGCTTTAAAATGTGGGGAAAGCTGTCCCTCTTTCATCAACGCTTTCTATGCAAGGGGAACAAAATCCTCTACTTGGTCCCCAGAGTCAGAGAAGTAAATGTGGATGACTTCCTGTCACTGTTTGTGATATTATTGTCATAAAATAATAACCACTTCGAAAAAAAAAGATCAGTCTAGTTAAATCAGTAAAATGTTTGAAAATGTTCTCCTCAAATTTCTTCAAAAAAAAAAAAAAAGAAAAAGAAAAAAAAAGAAAAGAAAAGAAAAGAAAAGAAAAAGAAAACAAAAAACTTTCTCGCCTCTTTCACCGACTCATCAACGTCTGTGTGTCCACAGTGGAGTGGGTCTGGCCCGGGCTCACTTTGAGAAGCAGCCGCCCTCCAACCTGCGCAAGTCCAACTTCTTCCACTTCGTCCTGGCTCTGTACGACCGGCAGGGTCAGCCGGTGGAGATCGAGAGGACCAACTTCGTGGACTTCATCGAGAAAGAGAAGGTGAGTGGAGAAAGTCACGCAAAGTCTGAATATTAATATTTATAATAAGAAAGAGAATTCACCTTTTTAATTTAAAGGCCTGATTAATTACTGATGTCACATTTTAAGCAATTTAAATATTAAACATATTAATATATCTAATTTATTATTACTATTATTGTTATTATTATCATTATTATTATTGTTATTATTATTGTTGTTGTTGTTGTTGTGTATAATCTGGATAATCTGACAGATGAATTACAACATAAAGTGAGACTGTCACTCACACAACGATCCATCGGACAAACAAAGCTCGTCAGCTCGTTGATAATTTACAGCTGATTCGACACAAACACTTGTTCTATATAAACAGCGGCGGGGCAGCCGGTCTCCTCATCAATTATGACACCGTTTAAATTAGATGAAATGTAGCGGCAGAATTTAGTGTTGGATTTATTCGCGCTCCAAACATAAGCAGTAATTACAGAGGAATTAAAAAGCCACAATAACAGCGTGATTACACATGGAGAAATTACAGGGCTGCCCTGCTTTAATGCGTCCGCTGTGAACATAAATCAAACCTTTATTTAACGCGTGAACGTGCGTGAAGAATTCAGCATGTTGGATATGAACTCTGCAGGCCCACGTGTGCACACATTTTTGTCTTTTTCATTTTTCCCCAAAAAATATTTTTTCAATATTGTGTGTGTGTGTGTGTGTGTGTGTGTGTGTGTGTGTGTGTGTGGGTGTGTGTGTGTGTGTGTGTGTGTGTGTGTGTGTGTATATGTATTAAGGAGACTAGCGGAGAGAAGACCAATAACGGGATTCATTACCGGCTGCAGCTTCTTTACAGTAACGGTGAGTGAGGAGGCTGACACACACATGCTCACACACACAGTGACACACTCATTCACAGTGTATCTGACCTAATGATCTTGATTGGCTGTTGTGATAATAATACCGTGCACACAGGAAGCAGCTGATGTTTTTAGATTTATGGTGGAAAAATGTGAAGCAGAGGCCAGCAGGCTGCCAGGATGTGTTTAAGTCACACACTGCAGAGTAGAGTTTCATAACTGTGTAATTTGACCGATTTGTGGATAAATGTCACTATTTGAGAGCAGCTGCCGTGGGTGAGTTTACACCACCTCCATGGCTTCATCACTGTCACTGTCGCTAAATTAGTTTGTCCTGTCTGAAGTGGTCTGTCTGGCAGTTGGAGCTGCAGGCTGCTGGTTGCTTGTTGTTGAAGCTTGCGGATTGTGGTGTTCAGGCCTGTTGGCTCGGGGTATGAGCTGGGAGGGAAACAACACAAACTGGCAGGAAATGTCACAGCTCCTCTGAGACTGGGACATGCGGATTCTAGAGACAGTCTGGAAGCTGTGATTATTGATTTTAATATCATTTCATATAGAAGTGGACATACCAAACCATTTATCAGATGTATTGGCTGTAAGGTAATAAATGACATTTAACACTGTGAGCTGTTAATGGGTGTCTAATGAGTTCTAAGTGTTTGACTGACAGTTTTCTGACCATAGTGTGTGTGTACACTTTGAGGCAAACTTGTGTGTGTGTGTGTGTGTGTGTGTGTGTGTGACTTTGACTCTGGCTAGTAGTACAGTAAAACACACACAAACGATGAGAAACATTACATTTCACCTCACTGACTTGTGGCCTCTTTTAAAAGGTTGCATGTCTGAGCAGTGTCTTAAACTCATTTTTGAAGAGAAAAAAAAATTCTCAACAATTTCATGAAACATGCAAAATAATAATAATCATTTTTGAATTGTTTCCTGAAATCTAGAAGAGTTTTTTTCACGTGGAAGGCAGCTGTAATGAATTATGATTTTTTTTAATTTGACAGATTAATTATTTTGCACTTTGCTGTGTCGTTCTGTGCGTCCTCTGATTTTCTCTTTTCTTCTGCATCCAAACAGGCATCAGAACAGAGCAGGACTTTTATGTTCGCCTCATAGACTCCATGACTAAACAGGTAAACACACACACACACACACACACACACACACACACACACACACACACACACACACACACACACACACACACACACAGGTCTGTCACCTCTCCTGTTACCTCTCTGACAATGAGTTGCTCCACTGATCTACCGCCTTCCTCTATCTGAATATACTTGCACACACAAAAACACTCATTTTTGTGTGTGTGATTCTATGGGTGGGTGTTTCCACTATGTGCCCCCACCCACACACATGCACTGCATGTCTCCAGGCGCTTTTGCCTGTACTTGTCTCGTTGTGATTAGAGCGAGGAGGCAGCGAGCGGGTGTTGAGGAACAGGGACGTAATTCTGGTGCTCACAGTAGGAAGTGGAAAGATATAACAGCACCTTTGGGATTTGATCTGCTTAGCAGCAGGCATTTTCTGATCAGATCAAATTTTTCTGTTAATGTTTGTGTGTTTGTTTATGTGTACCTTTATGAGAGAGAGAGAGAGAGAGAGAGAGAGAGAGAGAGAGGAGAAGAGAGAGAGAGAGAGAGAGAGAGAGAGAGAGAGAGAGAGAGAGAGAGAGAGAGAGAGAGAGAGAGAGAAAGAGAGAGAAAGAGAGTGAAAGAGAGAGAGAGAGACAGGCACTCAGTGTTTGTTCTCAATGTTCCTCAGGTAAACAGAATTAAGATGGAGTTTATGGTTTTGCATAAGAACAGTACAGTTCTTATCTGGTGTTACACACTATGTGTGTGTGTGTGCGGCATGGTATGAGGAGCCAAGAAACCACGCTATGCACTGAATACTTGCTAATGTGACTTCAGGCTCTGATAGAGTCTCACATTGCTGCTGCCACGCTACATCACATGCTGTGTGTGTGTGTGTGTGTGTGTGTGTGTGTGCGTCTGGCAGGCCTAAGGGACCACACTGTTCCCTAATAACACTGTTTAGCTTGAGCCTGGTGGGGTGACAGCCAGCCACAGACTCACACACAAACACACCCTTGGTCAGCCCTTGCAGTGAAAGTCCAGAGAAGGAAACGAGGACTTGTAACCTCACACACACACACACACACCTGCACGCACACATATATTTTCATGTTGGTTGTTGTCTGAAAAATTAAACGGTTGATTTTTTATCTGTTTTTTTCGCCTGCATAAAGACATTTTAAGTTTCCAAAGGAAAAGTCATTTTTCCTCAAGATGCTGATGCAGGCAGGTGTGTGCTGCACCTGTGGGCATCTGCCTGTGTGAGTACTGCTCTGTGCATTTGTGTGCGTGTGTGTGTGTGTGTGTGTGTGGTTTATATGTGAGTGAGACAGAGTGATGATCAAATGGGAAACAGTGCAGGTATTTAGTGCTGTATGTGTATGTATAGGCACACAAAACTGCACATGGTGCAATAAAGCACACTCAACTGTGTGTGTGGTGTGTGTGCGTGCTGTGTGTGCGTGCTGTGTGTGTGTGTGTGTGTGTGTGTGTGTGTGTGTGTTTGATTCCCAGTGGTAGAGGAATGGAACATTAACAGGTGGTCAAACCAAAACAGCCGCGTGGTTGGCTTAGCTGGTCAGTGATGTCATTGCCACTGTCTCCCTCACCATACACACACACACACACACACACACACTCCTCATCTGCCACTCGTTGTTCTTTAGTAACCGTTGTCTGACTACAAGCTGAGATAGATTTTACAGTGACTGTTAACCCATAAGAACCCCGACCCATTTATCCTTAAAGGAAAATGATGTGGGTCATACCACAGACCAAGTGGACCACATTTTTTCAGAATAACACCCAAAGATCTGTGTTGTTACATATATGTCACATTGGGCTTAATAAGGGGCATAAAGCTTTATACAGAAGAGCCTGGGACATTCAACATGCTTGTTACACTGGTGTCACTTATGGGTTCTTATGGGTTAAAGACGCTGTGATCTAAAATAAAAACACACATGAAGCTCCAAGAATCACAGGCCTGGAATTTTCTGTCATGTGTAAATTGACTGACAGGTATTTTAATATAGAACTGATCTGAACTGATCCAGATGTAAAAAAACAAAAAACAAAACAAATATGTATGTTTGTAGTCATTATTTTTATATTTCTTGTGTTAGAAGCCTTTGATGAACACATTTTCACACAATCGCAAGGCTGTCAAGGGCTTCATGTCACCAGTTTGACGCAGTCAAGTGGCTATGGTTGTGATGATGGACTTCTCAGTTTGAACCGTCTGAACTCTGTTGCAGCAATAGCATACCGTTTATGATTCATTCAGTATCATACACATACTGCGCAGTGTACACACATTTTAAATGGTGAAAAATGTGGTTATTGCATGTTGTTATTTTTTGGATTGTGTGGAGTGTATTACTGGGTGTCTGTTTATTTCACAGCTCTGACTGTGATTTTTCTGCCAGGAAAGTAACGTCTGGCACCTAAAGCTGGCACTTATTTCACTCATTCTGCTATTTCTGTTTTGTGTGAGAGGGCCAGTGCTGATTGTGTTAAACGGAGGAGCAGTGCGCCTCCTGTACTCTTCATAAGCAGAGCGCTGGTGCCGGGTTTATCCTGACTCTGTCCCACAGAATAAAGCATCTGTCACTGTGGCCCCCTTCGGATCTCTAGCTCGCTAGTCGACCTGACACTAATGCAGGAAGAAGTGTGTTCCCCTGCTTAACGGCTCCTTGTTTACACGCCCCGCATGTCACGCTACTTCAAAGGCGGAGGAGAGAGCAGCAGAGATGCTACATGAAAGGGGAGAGGGAGATAGAGGAGGAAAAAAACAGAGCAGAGCAGGCGAGGTGACAGTGTGATGAAGAAGCTGAGACAAACGTGGGCCGGGATGATAGAAGAAGTTACACACTCACATAAGAAAATATATTATTTTCAAATTACTCTTTGTTCTGTCAGTTTTATTGCTGATTGGAACTCCAGATGTCTCAGATTCACCAAGCAGGACACACCAAGCGATATTAGAAACTTTAGACCTCCGTTTAGACATCTGCAGCTTACAGTTTTTCAGTGATTGGCAACTTTTTATGAGCCACAGCATTTGAGACATTATGATGCACTGTTTGATTATCATGCAGGGACAGCTGACAAACGACTGGATATCATATACTGTCCATCCACAGCAGATGCACAAGCTGACCTTAAATTTAGTCTTGAGTTTTCTGCTGATGAGTTTAGAGAAAATATTTCAGTTTTCACTTGTCTGGTCAAACAACTCTTGCCGCACACACACATCTGTCCTATTCTGACATCATATCAGAATCATCAGTTTGAAGCTGTATTTTGTGTCTTTTTTCAATCAATATCTGATGCAGAGGTGATCGATTGGATAAACTTCAAAAGACAGAAAGATATATCAGCACATACTGACCTCTGCTATGATTTTGGAGGAAAGCTCAGTTTCATCAGACCTAATTCTGTTCATAAAGATAAATGAATTCACTTGGCCCAAGGTGTGAAGGTTTCCTTCTGTGTGTGTGTGTGTGTGTGTGTGGAGAGAGAGAGAGAACAAAAGAGCAAAAGTGCAAAAAAGAGAGAAGATTGGGAGGTTGAGATGACACTGATGCATGTTTGTCCAGATAGGAAACAAGTTCAGGGGAAGTTGCCCAGCCCACTCTTTTCCCATGGCACAATGAGCAGGTCTAATCATAGACAGCAGCATGGTTTATAAAGTACATTTCCTCGCCTGTCTGTTTTATCTTTTTCTACACTTCCCACACTCAGATTTGCTTTCATTAAAGCGAGTTGCGGATGTGGAGAAATTGGTATTTTTGTAATTTGTTGCTTCCACTTGTAATCCCACTGTGTAACTATGTTCAGCTGTACTCGAGTAAACACTAGCGAGTCGACAACCTTGCTAACAGCCAAACATCAACCAGGTCACCAACAGCAGACGTAGCAGCAGCTAATATTACTGACTAGTCCAACAGCAGTCAGCCCAGCTCGCCGTCTGTCTTTCAGTCTTTTATTCCACCAAGCTCTCACCAACCACTAAAAGTCCCACATTTACTCTTGCCCGGCTTGTTGCTTGCTCACTCTCTCCTCTTCTCTTCTTAGCTTCCTCCATCAACATCCTCTCTGGTCTTTTCACTGTTATAATGTCCATAGAGGCTGCTGAGCCTGGTTACATTGTCCACTTACCCAGCTCCAATTCTGGTGCGACACCAGCTTCACTCCGTGTCAGCATTCTTTGCTGCTGATATAACTTCTTCTGAGTGGTCCAAAATGCCTGTGATACAAACGCTAACACTCCCTTGGTGCTCTGAGCTCTCAGTCCGAGCAGCCAAACACCAAGAAACTGAGCTAACATTAGCTAACAGCAGCAACAGTTGTTAAGGTGGAGAGTGATCATACATGGAGCCCAAAGTTACATAGTGTGAGAACACATATACGAATGACAGAGACACCATTCACCTGATTACAAGTCAGTGTATCAGCAACATGATTTAAATATTTTTATGGTAGAAAGGGTACACAGTGTTGCTGTTAGCCACAATCGAAGGAAAATATGACAAGGGATGCTGCTGAGGAGGGATTAGAGAAACAGTTTCACATGTTCAGGTTGTTGGATGAACCTCAGTGACGTTAACAGGAGCTTCTGTTGAAATCTCTGTTTATCTCGCTGTCTCTCTCATTTGGCTAAAGTTGCACATCAGTCTCTATGTTGCCATCATACCTGTCACCTTGTACAGCTTCTTTTTGTGAAACCTAATGGTAGCTTAGCACTAGTTCTGTCTACCTGTAGTTGTACTTTCTGCAACAAAAATATTAATCTCAAAAGATTATTTTTGTTTCATATTACAAACTTCATGCCTGGGCATGCACAGTCCTTGAGTCTTGGACCACTGGGAGCTCTTCACGCTCCAGAGTATTATATGTAGTATGTAGTTCGTGTATCGATACATTTTCTGCTGAGGCTTTTCAAATGGAATATATGCACATGCATGGGAAATTATAACTGACAGAGGCCCCAGGCCCTGAAACAAATGGGGGCTCCAATTCCAGAAAACACAGAGGGTCCTGGAGACAACTCACTATTAGTATGAAATGCTTTAGGCTACAACAATATTGTAATGGGGCCCTCAGACTGTACAGCCCCTGTCACTGCTTTCCATTAATGCTGCAAAGCTCCAAGCTAGTTTCTGAAGACCATGTAGGGCTGTAGTCTCTACAAATGAGAGGCTCAGTCTACAGTGTCAGCTCATGCTGGGGCCCCATATGAAGCATGCTCGCCCTGGGGCCCCTGGTGGGAGACTCCAAGCTCACATGTAAGCAAGATTTTTTAGTATTTTAAAGGCCCCTCCATAGTGTTCCTATCTCCTTCTTCACACAAACTCATCAGGTATCATCATCTATCAGTTCTCTGAGCCACATTGTGAATATGTATTTTTGTATAAGTTGTGTTTTCAGTTTTACACACATGGCTTCAATACAAGTGTTGTGTTTTATTTAGAGCTGTTGGGCTCTCACTCAGCTAAATGAGCTTCATTTACAAACTCAAACTACCATTAGCTGGCTGGCAGCAGCTAGTCTGAACCCCTGCTGAAGACTATTAGAGAGGACAGTGAGACTTCTTCACCGTTCACGGAGAAAAGTGAGCCTGTCACTCGGTGAGACTTGCTGGAGTTTGGAGCGACAGATCAAACAGACTGGAATAGACCAAAGACAGACAGGGCGCGTGTATTGATTGATGGATGGCGTAGCGGAGTGTGACGTGTGCTTTTGCTTTATTCTGAGCTTCCTTACCAGAACCAGGAATATTATATAATGGCAGCAGGTAAAAGATGAGGAGAAGCACTAACTATGGCCGCCGCTTTATGAAAATACAACTTTATATTTCTAACATCACTTTCACCTGATCAGCATGTGAGCAGACGAGATGTGGTTGTTATTTATTTATTTTTTTTAATCTGAGCCTCTAAAACAAGGTGTGTGAGTGGGGTGTGTGTGGGCGGGGTGACACACAATGAGTGTGAGTGTGTGTATGTGAAGCAAAGGTGCTGAACTATGTGTGAGGTGAAGTGGGATCTAATCTGTTACCCCAACAACACTCTGTCTGTGTTAGTTTCAGAGCTTGATGCAAGAAAATAAATGTACAGCACAGCTCCAGAGTTTCTCCCAGACTCCCACTGTCATTGTCTTTTCTCACTGCTGTGGAATCTCCTTTTGCTTTTGGTACATTTAGAGTGCAGTGGTCTGAAAACATGCAAATCCATTTTTTTATGCATCCATGCAATGATGCAGACACTGACTGACATGTATTATCTGTCTAACACAATTATGAACAACCTGCTCATGTTCAGTCTGACTTTAGGAAATGATATGAAGCTGCAACAATTTTATGGAGATTTAAAGGAAAAGGATGGACATATTCTATATTTCTATATTTTTCTCATTCTCAACAAATTCTGTCAGAAGGCCAAAACCAACAATGCACTAATTCTAGTATTGTCAAAGTCGTCAATGTCATTTAATTTTAATTTAATTGCAAAATTACATCGGCTGTGCCATTAATACTCAAATGCACCATTTACAAATTTACATTAACATTTAAGAATGATTTTATTATTTTTATTTAATATAATATTACAATAAATATAATTCATATTGTGCCTTTTTAGTCTTCCGACCACTCAAGGCTATTTTACACCACATATCTCACTCACCCATTCACACACATTCATACACTGATGGCATTGGCTGCCATGCAAGGTGCCAACTGTTCATCAATTTGAGGAGCTAACCATTCATACACCCCAGCCCATGTATACATAAATGTATATATTGGTCACTGATTTTGATTTTAAATAAATAGATCTTCGGCAAGCCCGAAGATCAAGCAAAAATTATTATTATTATTATTATTATTATTATTATTATTATTATAGAGAACATGATGCCAATGACACAATATTCTGCTATTTTTCCTCTAATTTATAATATTCACATTAACTTTTGCTTTTAAATAATACAAACATCAACTCTTAATATCACATATTAAGATTTACTGAAATTGCTAATCTTGAGCTAATTGCATTACACAGAATCAAATAACCAAAATACGTATTTGGCTACAAAGAAGCAGCCCATGAAGGATTGAGTAAACTACTGTGTGTGTCTGTGAGCTAACAATGTGTTTTCTTCTTCCTCTCTGCGTCTCTCTGTCTCTTTTCACAGGCAATTGTTTATGAAGGCCAAGACAAGAACCCAGAGATGTGCAGAGTGCTGCTGACACATGAGATCATGTGCAGGTGAGACTGTGTGCATCAAATCTATTTGTCCCTCTTTTCCTCTGCATCTTTAAACAATCGTTCCAGCCTCCTCTCCTCTCCTCTCCTCTCCTCTCCTCTCCTCTCCTCTCCTCTC
Source organism: Nibea albiflora (assembly GCA_014281875.1). Classification (NCBI taxonomy): domain Eukaryota; kingdom Metazoa; phylum Chordata; class Actinopteri; family Sciaenidae; genus Nibea; species Nibea albiflora. Next base: position 23,306,381 of record CM024807.1, on the reverse strand, counting down.
CTCTCCTCTCCTCTCCTCTCCTCTCCTCTCCTCTCCTCTCCTCTCCACATCTACAACATACTTTGTTAGTCTGCATAAAGTTCCCACCTATCACCTCTCTGTACTCAATACATTTCTTATTTTGTCACCCTCATTAACCCCCCCACACATACGAACCCAGACGCATATATACGCATCCACGTGAAGCAATATCGGTTGAAGAAGATGAGTTTTAGCTATCAGAGTCGTTGCTTTAATTATAATCTAAAGATGAATTTCTTCGGAAGTAGGTTGGGAGGAAAGAGTTCTATTTATAGAAGCATTTTACCAACCTATCCTATACAATAGAAAATGTGTGTGCGGATGCATGCGTGGCGTGTGTGTGTGTCTGTGACGCCTGGTTAATTAGGACACAGAGAAACTCATTAGTCAATCTGAACCCTCCTGTTGTTTCATGGCTAACAAATGGCCCTTCCTCCACAATCTGACTATAAAATATAGGCAGGGTCTCTCACACACACAGACACACACACACACACAGACACACACTCACACAAAGAAGTATGCATATGCACGCTTGCTCACGCACACCACAGTTATAAAAATTCAAATTTAGCACATGAATTAAGTTGTTCTTATTTCCTGACCTTGTCACTGAACAACTTTAACTGTAACAATATAAATTGGGGTTCATCTATATGCACAAGCAGGGATTTTAGCCGTGAAATCAGGCACACTAATATTTTATTCTATAGCTCACTGAATAATCTTCAGGCAGTTCAGCTGCAGAGCTTTATGGAAAACCAATTGAAATGCTGATATGATTTACAAGGAATTTATAAATAAATTGTATTTGGAAACCGATTTTATCGTAAATTATTGTTGTTCATCGTGTGTGGAATTCATTATGGACATGTTTTGCATAGCATGTACAGAATATGTGAACTTGCACAATAGGAAGGCCTCCGGTGTTCAAACATTTCCTCAGCACCGGTGCAGAAAGTGTGACTTCTACAACGACGAGTGTAAACACTTACTTGTCGGTGACAGTGACTAAGGTCAGAGTTACGGCTGTTGCCTCATGTTCTCACATGCTGATTCTGCAGCAGGGGCCTCACAGATAACCACATAACACACAACGTAGAACACACACACAAAGGGTGTCCATTAATCAGTGTGGCTCATTGTCATGGTGGTGCTATTAGCCATATGCTCCCAGCCAATCTGCCACTGCACAGACCTGCTTGCAAACCTGGTTGGAGCTCTGGCACAAACACATGAACAGTTTTAGAGCAGAATGGACGACTGGAGCAATTATGCTTTTCATATCTCTCTGTATTTCAAAGTAGCTTCAGGATTAAAACAAAATCTTATTCCACTTTGTCAGGCAGTCGTGTGTATCAGCTTTTCCAGCTTTTTATTGAAGCTTCATGATGATTGAACTGAGTGGGGCCTCCACCTTTGTTATAGTCGAGTGTAAAGTATAGTATAGTATTTATTTTATATAGTAGTAGGTCTTTTACTTTTGTCTCTGAATTTTAAATAAAAATATTTGGCTGCACATATTTGTAATGTCCAGCAGCAGGTTAAAGAGTTCAAAAATGTAGATGAGAAATGAGAGCAAATATTTGACTTGCAGTCATTGAGGACTGGTTTTATATTGAAATGCTGGACATCTTATTAGTGAATGATACTCAAAGGTAATTAAATATTATTATATTTTTTATTAAATTCATTTGTAATCAAATAACAACTAAGAAAATACATAAAATAAGTAATAATGATCACAGAGCCCCAAAATCTTCAAATTGCTTGTTTCTCATATCTGAGTAGAAACCTGTGAATGTTTGGCACTATTTCTTGATTCATAACACTAGCTGAATATCAGAATTGATTAGTAAAATTTTCCCTCTGCTTCCTTTAACTAAGACCATTGTAAACATGTATTACATAATATAAAGGTGAGAAGACCATGTTATTATATATATTATATTATATTATATATTATATTATATTATATTGTTGAGACTGTTGTTTAAAAGTGTATGTGCACTCTGTGTGTGTGTGTGCGTGTGTGTGTGTGTGTGTGTGTGTGTGTGTGTGTGTGTGGCTGGAGGAGGGGAGAGCAGATGATTAGATCACCAGGATCCACAGCAATAAGTGCTACATTACCCCCATCCCGCCCCTCGTTTTCCTTCCCACTACCCCTCCATTTATAACATCTTCCACTCTGCTACCATCTCTTTTTCCTCCACTAACCTCCCTTAATCTCCCCTCCTCATCAACCTCCCCCCTAGTCACCCTCACCCATCCTCCCCTCCCTCTCTCTCCCTCCTCCTCAGGCTTATAGCTTTCCCCTTTTCTTGTGCTCCCCATTTTCCCATTCCCTTATCACTCGTTCTCCCCCTCTCTAACCTCTCGCTGGTGCTGCACTGTTCTCTGACGGGGCCGCAAAGTGACCCAGTTCATGAAGCAGCAGAAAGGAAATGACAGAGAGAGCAGAAAGAGAGGCAGAGCAGCAGATAGTGGAGACAATGTGTAAGGTGTAACGTATCAGTCTCTTTCTTTCCACCTCTGCCATCTGTGACGGTGGGAAACCTGAGACATCTCCCCTTCCTCTTCTTCCCACCCTTTTGTTTTAGCTTTCCCTCCCACGCTCACCCTTTCACTCTTCCCCCCCGGCTTTACCCTTCACCTCCTGCTTACATCTTTATTCATAATTGATGCACGCAAGAAATCTTTGACAGACTCGCAGTACATATGTGTGAATTTTGGTGCGCATGCCAGCTTTTTGTTCTGACTTTTGTGTGTGTGTGTGTGTGTGTGTATCCCACCCACTCCTCTTCTGAGCCTCAGGCCTCTTCAATCCTCCCACCCTCCATCTCACCTGCTCATGAGTACAAGTAGGGAGGATGGAATGGAAGTCAGCGTCTAGTGTTTTAAAATTCTTGCATGGCAAATATTCTCTCAAAATTAAATGTAATAAAGTATAAGAGCTTTTCAGAAGAGAACATTTTTCACAAGCTGTGCATTATTCCCCATGACTAGTAAATGGATTTGAATGTATTAAATTGGTGGAGTGGCCCTTTAAAAGTCAAATAAATCTTCACTTGAAACAGCATTGCTTTCAAGGTGTTTTTAATGAAGCTCCACTGAATGCTCTGAGCATTGTGCTCTGCTGAAAAACATAAAGATTAGTTGGACCTTAATGAAACTGGATGTGTCACCAACTTAAAACAAGGTCCAGAGCAGAGCTGGATATCCAGCCTGAAGCTCAGGGAATGTTTTAGTGTTTGTGATGAAGAAACTGCACCATTTGTCTGTGTTACAAACCAAAGCTGAAGAAATCTGTAACAGAGACCGTGCTGCGGTTTGGTTGGGTTTAGGAAAACATCATGGTTTGGGATAAAATGACTTCTTTGTTAGGGTTAGGTGACATTTGCCATCAAGATTACGTGGTACAATAATAATCATGTGCTTAAGGTTAGGAAATCATGCTAAAAATGTCCCATACTACACCTGAACATAAGCATAAACTCAATATTGTACATTTGCTGAAATAAAGGACAGTCTGACAGCACGAGTATTACCTTGATTGATAATCGCAGCATCTTGAAAAAAGACGGTTGGGATCTGGGGTGCATCTTTATGCTAGCAGGTGTGAAAAGAAGCTGGATGTGTATGTGTTCACACCTTTTCCAAGCCCAGCATCGTTATTTAAAAGAAACATGGAATGCAATGTAGCAAGAACTGGTTATTGGAACAGGGAAAGATCTGTTGACCAGAGCTACAAAGTACAATTTATCCAGTTCATTCCCGTTCCTGTGTGTTTACTGACCTGTTTTAAAACTTCTGAATCTAAACTACTAACATAGCACAAAATGGCTAACCTCACCAGCTGGCTAGGCTCATAAAACTTGTGTATTTCGTTCACATCCTGCTTTATTCTCACTCTCCATGTCCAAGTCTATTTTTATCTGTGCTGTCAGTGTAGACCTGCTCAGCACCACAGACTTTTCCTGTTGGCCTGTTTTAGACACATTTGATCGATTCCTGTGAATTTACTGTTAAGTTCTCCACATCAGTGCAGACAAAGCACATAATATGCTGTAACACTCATTTAAATGTCTCAATCTGAACTCCCATGTAAAGTACTGTATGTTCCCTGTGTCTGACTCTTTTCTAACTCTGTCTTCTTCTTCTACTGCCTTTCTCTTCTTGTAGTCGGTGCTGTGACAAGAAGAGCTGCGGGAACCGTAATGAGACACCCTCAGACCCTGTTATCATCGACAGGTACTGTCTCTCACTCTGTCTCTATCTTTGTCTCTCCTGCACACACTCAAACACACACTGGTGTTGACCTGTTTGAATGGTGGCGTGTTTGTGTGTTTAGATGATCCGCTGTCACTCCTGAAATAGATGCTACTAAGAAAGTATTGATGGCTTCTGATGGAAGTAGAGTGAAACATTTGAGACTGTAGCTTTGCATGCAGGAGTCATTAGCGGTGGTGAATGGCTGAAAGTTGCAGGAATTAAAGGTCCACACACATTTACATCTCATTTATATCTGCATGTGCACTTCAGAGTGATGGAGTCACTGACCTGTGCAGAGGGGGCATAAATGCTCATCAGCTACTACCTTATATCTACCAAATTCACACAAATGCATGCACACATACACACTCATGCACATCTTCAGACTTGAGTGAAGAAACAGAGGCACAGAGGAGCGTGTGTTTCTTCTACGTAATGCAAAACGCAGAGCTGTTTACTAGCTGTCTGTCGTTTTTACTGCCACTGCCACTGCCTTCTTTCCCACCTGTCTGTCTGTCTGTTTCTTTCTTTCCTCTTGTCTGTTGAGGTGGGGTACTGAAGTTATCTCTCCCTGAACCCCCCCCCCTCCTCTCTCCCTCTCACTGTCTCTCCTGCAGCAGCACAGAAAAATGGGTCATGAGCAAAGAAAAAAGTGACAGAGAAAAACTGAAATGAGATCCAACCTCATTTTAATCTGATTTCTTCTTGGCAGTTGTTTTAACCCTCTGTGAGCAGGTTTTTCTGCATGCACGTCTGTGAGTGTTTGGAAGAGAAGTTCACAGGGAATGGAGTGAAGGAGTGCTTATTCTGATTACTCTCAGCATGCTATCAGAGAAACCGATGATTTCTTTTTGTTGTTGTAACCAGTAAAATATTAAACCCATCCTAACTTAAGGAACAAAATATAGAATTTACATATATTTATATAGAAGCATTTAAGGGTAAAAATTCAGTAATAGTAATATAGTATAATATAGTATTAGTAATAATATAATAACATACTAACATTACTACAGGCCTAAAAAAGTGAAGTTGAGGCATCATTGTAATGGTATAGAGCAAATGACTGTCATGGGTATCAATCATTTTATGATTTTTGTCCTATTTAACAAATGTAAATGACATTGTTTCCTCATTCTTGGCATGTCGAAGGTCCAATGTTTTAACTCCAGAGCAATATTTGAGGTCTGTTTGAGAGTTGAGACAGCCAAATGTGTAGAAGTATTGTTTTGTCTTCCACTGAACACCGCAAAGGAAACACGTTTCACTTTATTGTACTTTCTTTTCATCTCGGGTCAAACATGGTTCACTTGATCTTCTCTATCAAATCAAATCAAATGCTACCAAGACAAATATCACACTAGTTCTAGTCTGCATTCTAAAAACTACTGACTCGATAGCAGCCCAGCTATGCGTCTTGTCTGGTCTTCTTGTCTGTTCTTAGCTTTCTCTGTCAATTTACTTGTAGCCTCTGTCATATGTTCATGGAGGCTGCTGAGCCCAGTTACATTACCTGCTTATTGAGCTCCGGTTCTGGCACAAGACCAGCTCCACTCCCTGTCAGCAGTCACCCATGCCCTGGACCTGAAAACCTTTCCTGGTGCTCTGAGCTTACAGTCCGAGAGCCTGGCTAACAAACTAAGCTAACATTAGCTAACAGCACAAATGACAGCACTTTACTGTCCATGAGGAAACTCACACTGTAAATCACAGACAGGTTGTGGCGGAGCAAAGTTAAATGACTACAAATCAGTGTAGCATCCAAATGATTTAAAATCTATTATTTATGGTGTAAAAGTTACCCAATGATGCTTTAATACTAAAAACACAAAATGTTAACCTATCCTAAATAAATTGGAAATAAATTCCTTTCTATGTCAAACACCTTACTTCCCACTTTTAGCTTTAAGGATTTTGCTCCCCTTTTTCTCTGTCACACTTATTTTTGTGTTTGGAGAAATCTTATGAAGTAGAACACTCGAGTCTCAAAGTTAGCTTTGATGGACCTGTTTCAAAGAGCACAAATATTGTGTGTGTGTGTGTGTGTGTGTGTGTGTCCTATGTAAGACACAGAGTGTAAAAGCATTCATGATGGACAGCTGCACATAACTGTGTGTGCATTTGTGTTTGTGTGTGTGCAGGACATTGTAGTATCTTAACACCACAGACACATTCTCCTGTTTTTGTCGGCTATCTCAGCTTACACTCCATTATATTGTCGCCTGGAAGGTGTGTGTACGTGTGTAGGTGCATGTGTGTATGCGTGTGTGGGTGGTTAGCTGTGACTTGGGCTGGGCCACTGAAAGAATAGATGATATATTAGATACAAAGGAACACAATAATAGGTATATAATTATAATGTATTCTGGAGTGTTTGGAGGATTGATGTTGTGTGACTGCATTGTGTGTGTGTGTGTGTGTGTGTGTGTGTGTGTGTGTGTGTGTGTGTGTGTGTGTGTGTGTGTGCGCGCGCACGTGTGTGTGTGTTTTATGGCTGGAGGAGACGAGCATACTGAATTGTGGGAGATGTCAGGGAACTTGGTCAGGATGGAATGTCAAGGTTACCGTGGATACCGTGGGATACTTCCTGTGCACCCCCCCCCCCCACACTTCGCAGTGGTTCACAGCCTCTCAGTTTAACATCTGGAAGTCTGCTGTCCGACCCAAACATGTGGAGAGAGAGAGCAAAAATGTCAGAATAAGAGCTACAAGTGTGTCACTGCTTGTAAACAGACAAATATTTCTGAAGGCTAACTGAAATCACATGTCGTCATAGCTGAAAATGCTCATGTCGTTCTTTCTTATTAATACCAGCTGTAACAGAGACAGTACCAGTGTCAGCATTAAAAGCACTAATTCTACTTCATGTTGATATAATGCAGTAAGACTAACTACCCAGCAGTGTACGATGTTTTATGCTCTCACGTGTTTGTTAATGATGAAAACAGAATATTCGTTCATACAATAACGTACATAATGACTGCTTTTACTTTTGATGATTGAGGTACATTTAGCTGATCACTCCACTCCACACTCCACCACTGAGTGAATGTAGCGAGCATTCAGCATCATATCAGTGAACAGAAATGAGTTGCTCTGCATCGTGCTGTGCTCTCTTTCCATCACTCCTCTCCATTTATTTCCTTTACAGTCTGAAGTTCAACAACACGCACTTTGTAAAGTTTGTACCCTGCTGTGCTGTTTTCCTGCATTGCTCTGTGTAGCTAAAAAAAGGGCAATGATTCCACTAACAAAATGTGAATCATCTTGTCTTCCTGACATTTAGGGGGAAGCCCTAATAAACAATCATAAAAAATCACTGACATCACAGTGATAGTGTTTGTGCTCATAGGGTTTAGCTTCTAAGTTAAACTGAGATGATAAATGTTGCATTTGTCGGCTGTTTTTCTGTTGATATATCTGAAAAACTGTAAGATGAGATTTATTTTATAGATCTTATTTTTCTCAGGTTTATTGGGAGAATTGGTATAATTGAATTAATTATTTGTATTTGATTCCTTTATATAGAACAGGAACTATATTTTATGGTAATAAAAATAAATATAGTTGCCTGTAGTCTAAGTGATGGTTAAGATTGGAGTGATGTATTACAGTGACCATGTTACACAGAAGATGATGTTCATGTGTGTTTGCTTGACCAGAAGCCAGAATTTAATTTAGTCAAGTTCATAGTTAACACTAGAAGTAACCAGGATTATAATATTGTGAATTCATGGAGTACCAACAAGGAGCAAATAACAGCTGAAAGCTCAGTGGTGCCGGGGAGAGGTTCAGGCTCATGTTTCTGTGATTCTGGTTCGGCTGGCTTTGTGCGCTCATGTGAGGGACAGTGTTCTGTCACTACATCAATGACTCGTAGTGGTTGTTTTTAGCACCTGGTCAGAAGGTGACAGAGTGTGAGTGAAGGTGGAAGGAAGTGGCCTCATGGCTGTTTTTATTGGAGGAATGAAGTGAACCAATAAAAACATTTCAGATTTTTGCTTTTCCATCAGCATGTCCTCCCAAAATGCTGTTTAATTGCGATATTATATCAGAGAGGTGTTTATCGCAGCGTTTGTTTGTGGTCACAGACATGTTTGCGTGTGATTGACAGCTCATTGCATGGTGTCAGTGGGGATATCAGTTCTTGTGTGCATGCGCATGTGTATGTGTGTGTGTGTGACTGACAGCTTGCTCATGGTGCCAGCCCGTGTGTATGTATGTGAGTGTGTGAGTGTGTGTGGCCCAGTTAATCCATGTTGTAGCACAGTGAGTGTCCCACTGCCTCTCGGGGTTAATATAGGGTTAACGACATGCAACGATATCCTATCATACGCCTGCTTGACTCCTAAAGAGGCACATCCACTCTCCTGCTCTTGTGTGTGTGAGTGTGTGTGGCTGCCATTCAGTTTCTCCTGCTTGTATCTCCTCAATCGCTCAAACATCTTCATCTCCTCTTTCTCTGTTTCTTTCTCCTCCCATGCCTCCCCTCTTCATCGCTCCCTTTCCTCCTATTCCTTTCCTCCCTTGCTCCACCTCACACTCTCTCACCCCCTCTCTCCCCTTCCCTCCATCGCTCTCTGTCTGTCTCTCTCTTTCTCTTCTTCCTCTTTTGACTCTGTTTTACTCTCTCTGTGGCCCTGAGGGGTTACCTACCTCACTGCTCAGTTTGCTGCCTGTTTAGACTTCTACAATTGGCTTAATAGGCTCAGGCTGTGTGTGTGTGTGTGTGGTTTGAGGGGGTTATAGTCTCAGGCAGTGTGTGCTCAGGGCTCAGATCAGTGTCAAGACTTGAGGAAGGTGGTTTGAGAGTGTGTGATATTATGTGAGTGTGTGTGTGTGTATGTGTGTAGGGGGTTATGGGTACTAGTGTGTGTCCTCTCAAAGTCTAAAGGGGCCCACATAAGCCTGAGGGGTTTAAGGGGTTCCCTGTGTGTGTGTGTGTGTGTGTGTGTGTGTGTGTGTGTGTGTGTGTGTGTGTGTGTGTGTGTGTGTGTGCGCGTAATCTATTGGGTTAAGAGGGGTCAAAGCTTGAGGAAGAGATGATGAGAAAGAGAGGAAGGAGGAAGGGATGGAAAAACGATAGAAAGAGGTGAACATGATAAGAAAGCATTTACAGACAGAGCAAGAGGAAGAAAGGAGCAGGGTGAGGAGAAAAGGGAGGGGGGAGAGGAGACTTGTCTAGGCACACAGAGGAGAGAAAGAAGGTGAGGAGGAGCAGAGCAGGGTTTGTTTCAGGGGATAAGAGCTTCAGTCTGGGGAGTCCTGTCAATCAAAGAGCGCCGGGTGGGGGAGGAAAGGGTGCTGTCAATCAGCTGTAAGAGGAGGGAAAGGGGGAGAAGGGGAGGAGGTGAAGAAAGGCTATGAAGGGAGAGAGGGGGATCTTCTAAATGATCTCTTCATCTTCTCTGCCTTTGTCTTCCTCACTATCTCTCTCACTCTCTCTCTCCATCTCTCTCTCTCTCTCTCTCTCTCTCTCTGTCTTGTCCTAGTTACCAAAATATCTCTGCCAACCTGGTATGTCACTGTTCGCTCAACTGTCACTGTCTGACACACACACGCACACACACACACACACCACACACAAACACACACACATTTCTAAAATAGACAGTGAGATATTATGCCTTCTCCTCTCTTGACCCGTCCTCGTCTCTCTTTTCCTTCTTTGCCCTCCTTTCTATCAGAGCTTCTCATCCTCTAAACTTTCATTTATTGGCATGAACAGAGTAAGGTACAGTGTTAGCACATTAAACACTCTGCTACATATCGGCTCAGTTTGTGCCCCATGTGTGTCACTTTACATTGTAATCTTTCAATCAATCAATCTAAACTAATGACATTCCCATCTCTCTCTCTCTCTCCTCTCTCTCTCTCTCTCATGTTGCAGTATCACTTCCTGTGTTAAAGGTCAGCAGTTGCTTGGAGATGAGGACTATTGGGAATTATTCATACCATTGACTTAATGTCAGCGTTCACATTGTGTTTGTGTGTATGTGTGTGGGAGAGAGACAGAGAGAGAGAGGAGTATGTTTTATTCATTTTTCTCATTTAGTCCCTCAGTCTGCACCTGTCCTAGCATTTAGAAGCTCTGCATTCGCATTACTTGCTGATTTAGTTTAACTGCCCGCTTTAATGGACGCACACACATACACACTCTCTCTTACACACACTCATGCACACACACACACACACACACACACACGATATTCTGTGGACAAACTGTCTAAACTAACTGTACTGGGCTTGTTCAGGGTCAGAGCTAGAGGTTGTGTTGAGAATACTGGAGCAGTGGTGCATTTTTCTGTGTTTTCTCTTATTTTCATTTTCTCTTTTTTCTTTGTATTTGTCTTTAATTTCTCTCTCCATCTCCTAACAAATATCTAAGGGCCAAGGCTACAGGCCGAGGACAGATTGCAGGAATTCTCCTTTTGTTTGTTGGTTTTTGGTCATTTTTGCTGGAGAAAGAGATCTGTGATTGCTATCTGTGTGTTAGGGGAATGCGGCTGTGAATATTAGTAAGAAAACTGAACTGCCATGGGCTATGACTGGAGTGGAGTCCACGCAGATGTGTAATGTGTGCCTGACCCACACCCCCCAACACACATACACACACCCTTTTCCTCTTTCTGTCCTCCCCCTTTCCTCCTCTTTCACCTCCCTCATCCTCCCTTTCCTCCCTCAGGCAGGGATCACGTTACCCTAAAAGCTACAAACACAGACATGATGGCCTCATACATTCACACACATCCACACACACTCACACATTTTCCCATCTGTTCCTATCGAAGCTCTTATGATGCCTAAGAGGCTGCCCGTTGACAAAAACTACAATTACTTTTATGCAGTGTGTGAGTGGTTCAATAGATTTATGTTCATGTATGTGTGTGTGTGTGTGTGTGTGTGTTAGTAATATTTGTGTTTGTAATTGAATTTGCTTTGGATAAGTTGAAACATTTTTTTCATTTTAAAGGGAGAACACATTAAAATGCTGCCTGTGTGACTGCCCCCACTGAGTCCAATAACAACTCTTAGAAAATCAATCATATTACCTTTGGAGTCAAAATTAATTCATTCTGGGTCTCCAGAGGATGAAACCTCGCTCCGAACCATTGGAATCAACTGATCCCGTTTTTCCATCTCTATCAATCCACTGAGCCCATCTTTACCAACCAAATACCTGCAAAAATGGCATTCCCATTAACGTGTGGTAAAAATGAGCAGGATTCTTAGCTCCAGGGCTGTGGGGGAGTGTCTGCAGAAGCCCATTCGTGGGAGCAGTCAAATGTGTTCAGAAAATGACATGACATGTTTTCAGCAACTGTTTTCCAATATATTTAATTGAAAGAAATATCAATTCCCTTTACACTACTTTAAATATCTCCTGAAGATACAGTTCAGTTCAGAGTTTTTCTGCTCTAACCAATTAGCAATGACTGATGCATTCTTCTCTCATTTCTAGTCGACACGTAAATTGCAGTAAAGCAGTTAACATACTTTTGTTTTCCATGTTTATTTTAGAGTTGATATTTCTGTTGACTTTTCTGGGTCTGGCTCAAGAGGATTATGTACCCATTTTTAAACCTGCCTGAAAATCTGTGGTTGGTTCAGTTGTTCTTTCAACCAGTGGAAACAGTAAAATCAATAAGCGCAAAACCAGACCGATTTGAATTGTTGAAAAAAAATCAGATATGCGGGCAGTGATTCAGAGGTCTGGGACCAGGCTATGGTACAGTTCTCTAGGGATTTATAGACCTGACACAGTGTATCGGAAATCATTTCAAGCCACAAGCATTACAGTTTACTGGATATTGTATCATGGAGGGAAAAATCAAGCCCGGGTGTCAGCAATGTAGAACAGGAGACATGATTTTATGCTAAATCTATATCAATCATTTCCATTCAGTTAACTGACTAATTAACCTACTGACTGACTTATTTAATGACTTGGCTGATTGATCAACAAACTTGCTGACTGATTGACTCAGTGAGTGATTATGTAACCTACTATTGGACTGGATGACTTCTTCACTGTCATGCGTGTGTGTGTGTGTGTGTGTGTGTGTGTGTGTGTGTGTGTGTGTGTGTGTGTGTGTGTGTGTGTGTGTGTGTGTGTGTGTGTGTGTGTGTGTGTATTCGTGTGGTATGTGGATAATCTTCTGGTGGGCGATGAGACTGTGGTTAGAAGCCTCTGGGTACCTACACACAGAGATCTCTCTCAGCGTACAGCCATTACTGGACAGCCATTAGTCTCTCTCACACACACATATGGTATCAAGGGGAAGAGAACAGAGCAGCTCATTCACGATAGGTGGTTGGTCGTGGTGTGTGCACATGTGTGTGAATATCTTAAGCTCTGTCATTAAAAAGCAAACAAATTTATGATCTGGAAACTCCCTGCAGACTACACACACACACACACACACACACACAGACGTACCCTTTAAGAGATACACTGATGGGAGTGGGAATTTTCCCCTTACCACAAAGTGAACTGGTGGTTGAGGTGTTTTGGGAGGCAGAGCAAGAGTATGTTTACCTACTGTATGAGAGTTTGTACAACTGTAAAAAAGAATTTGTAGAGAAGAGAGGAGAGTCAAGAGTAAATGTGCCAGCCATGCATCATTTCATTATTAATAACCGTGTCAGAATAAAAATGCTAACCTTGTCTGATCTTACGGACGGCTGAGTCTGCAAGCACTACGCTCGTGTGTGTGTGTGTGTGCGTGTGTGTGTGTGTGTGTGTGTGTGTGTGTGTGTGTGTGTGAGTGTGTGTGAGTGTGCTGGGGAACACTAGTCCACAATGAGGTCTTATTTCCCTTTGTTAAGGCTGTGCAGAGCGAGCTGGTGAAGTCATTGTAACCCACACAGGTAAAAATATCTGTGTGTGTGTGTGTGTGTGTGTGTGTGTGTGTGTGTGTGTGTTAGGAGGTAGATAACAATGCCCCTCTCGGCAGGACACTGGTGCTCTCTTCCTGGCCTGCTCTGCACGGGAAACACCGCCCCAACACAGACACACACACACACACACACACACACACACCCACACACATATACACACACACACACAAATGCATCACCACTCCCAGACTGAGCTGCATGATCTGCACACCGTCTGTGTCGCCACAGAAACACATAGCACACGCCCAAACAAACAACAAACACTGTGTATGGCACCACCAAAGACAAAAAACACAAACACATATGTATATAAAATATGTAGATATGTGTGGTCTTTATGAAAGACCATTCAGGAACATTACTGTTATTTCTGTTCTGGTGTGGAGCTAGAAAGCTGAGACACACTAGAAAGCCGCACACACACACACACACTGAGGCAGACGAATGCAGTCCTATGGAACTGCGGAGGTGTAATCTGTCAGACAGGAAGCTAGCAGGGTCAGAGGTCACCAAGCACTAATCGATTAGCCGTCAGTTAGTGCCTCGCTCGAGAGGAGAGCACAGCTGAGGCCAGATTTTCCACAGTGTGTTTGTGTGTGTGCGTGTGTGTGTGTTTCGTACTGAAAGGTTTTTATGTTTTAGAGTGTATCTGTGTATTTGTGACAGCGCTGCGTGGGTGCATGTGTTTCTTGGACTTATTGATCACAGAGAATTTCAACTGAATTTTTGGTCTGACCCTCCGAGGTTAAATGCTGCTCTCTCTCCCTCTTCCTCCCATTCTTTCTCTCCCTCTCTTCCCTTTCTCTCACCCTCTCTAAAGCGGAGAAAGAGAGATAGAAACACTTGAACTCTGGTCACACTGAGTAGGTGTTAGCCAGCTTAAGTGTCAAACCCGCCGTTATCATCTGGGTGTTTATTTAAAATGAAAGACAGTTTGTGTAAATCTGCATTTCTTCTCTGTGACCTGTGGCTTTGGAATGAATATAACTGGTCGTCTTGGAGTATTTATAATGTTTGCTTTTATGAGAAACTGCCCTGAAAGCCAAAAGGTGATGGCAACTTTGTGTTTATGTTGCTTGTTGCTGACAGACAGAAGAAGACAGACAGATAGAGTTCTAGCAGTATTTAAAGACATCAGTGATAGTTGCATGCACATTGCAATGATTCTATCCAATAATCAGAGGAAGCTATTGTTCAGATTTTTAGATTTAGACTGTTTTATTTATATTTACAGCGTGTGTTTTTCATGTTACAGAACATAGATTGTTGTTTTTCATGTTACTGAACATAGATAGATAAATCATTTTGCCTTTTATGTGTGCATGGCAGCTGCATCTCTCAACTATTTTCTCAGGAAGTTTCTTCAGAACTACTTCTTCTACAGAACAACTCTCATTTGAGCAATCACAGATAAAAAAATTTTTTTTGGGATGATGATATAATATTACCTTAAAATTTCCACTAGTTGAACATCTTTGATACGTGTCATCAAGTATTGGGTTGCAGATAAAGCCCTCTCCAGATTCACATTAAATATAGTTTTCCCATTCTGTGTTTTTCAGACCTTTCGTCTGTAGAGAGACACATTTTGATTGGGATGTCGTGTCCTGGTGTCATTAATATCTGTCTAACTATGGACCATATTCTCCATTCAGATGGGCTGTGTGAGTCTGTGTCTCCCATGTCTGTGTCCCTGCGCCCAATTATGAGTCCCTCACAGTCAGTGAGTCTCATGGGAGGCTGCTAGGTGAGTGAGGGAGAGACATCAGGGGATTAGTTTTTTAGAAGGTTTAGAAGGTGACCACCTCATTATAAGACTACATGTTATAATGATTCCTTGTATAGAGTCAGTGTGTGTCTGTGTGTGTGTTTTATAATGATGCTCAGTCTCTTCCTTTGGGAGCAGAAGTGTTTGTTGTCTTTCTCGAGGGACCAGAGCCTCTGACCTTTCACCTTTCTAACTGCACCCAAACCTACATACTTAAGATTTCCCTGCTTTGAGTTACCAGTGACCTTTTCTAACTACACACACGCGAAAACACACACAGTCCCTTTCATGACTTTAGAGTGATTTTGGAAAAATTGCAGGTTCTTATCTGCAGCTGAAAGTCAGGTTTATCCCCTTCAATCACTGCATGTTCACTTTATGTCTGTGTGTGCCGGCTGTTAAGCAGTAACAGATAGCCTGAGCACGCTGCGTGACGATGCTGTCGTTACCGTTGTGCTTCTCCGCTGATGTGTCACGGCTGATGTCACACGCTCAATTGGCCCCGCCGACAGCCGCCATCACTCAGACTGTTTACTGCACTTTTACTACAGTTATCACTCACTCGCTGTCGCCGCCGCTGTGACGGCTAGACACCCCGCGCTGCTGCCAAAGCCATGTGCTAAGATAACACCAGAGGTGTACATTTACACACACACACACACACACTCGCACGGTGGTTGCTGCTTGTAACCCCGTCTTGCCCATCAACGCACGGAAACACTTATTTTGTCAGGAGAGAGAGAGAGAGAGAGAGAGAGAGAGAGAGAAAGAAAGAGAGAGAGAGAGAGAGAGAAGAGAGAGAGAGAGAAGCTGGAGGAAAGAGAAAGTTAGGCGGCCCAAAACAGATTCAGTGCTGCATTGTTTTTAATTTTGGAATCATTCTATTTTGTCTGTGCTTATTTATATCATTTATGTGCATAAGAATGTGAAGGAGCTCTGTGGTTATTGTGGGTGCATTCAAGTACAACTACATGTACCTGTATATGTGTTTCTGCCCATATTAGTGTGTGCGTGTGTGTGTGTGCGTGCGTGTGTGTGTGTGTGTGTGTGTGTGTATGTGTGAATCTAGGTTATGTTTCTTATTTCCACATGATTAACTAACTCGCATCTCTGAGACTGTTCCCTCCACCTCGGCCCGTGCCTTCCCATAAGGCCGTGTGTCAGTGGGGAGCGCTTGATTTATGCCAGCTGAATATGTAACGAGACGTTGTAAATTCACCAGCCGGGGCTACATGCATCACTATTCTGCACTGTCGTAATTTAGGTGCCACCCGCATATCTGAGATGCTAATGGGTTAAATTACTGGGTTAGTTCTGGAGATTTATACCCGGCTAACGAGAGTGGTGCAAAGGGAGAGCGATGCAGGGGGAGGAATAACTAGGGGGTGGGGTTGAGGGAGGCAGGTCGAGCAGGCGAGGCTTGAAAAAGAGGGCTTGAATACAGAGCCGAGGGGGAGGAGGAGTGCAATGGGGCAGAGGTGGAGAGATGATGTGGAGAGAGAAAGAGGAAAGACAACCACACGAGATGTTTGGACTAAAGCAGAGCCTAAAAATAGAACCTAACTTTATGTTTTCCATTTTTTATCCATCCAGGAAAAGTCAGCTTGATCTTTTTCCAGCCACAAGCTCGTACAGTGAGCCTTAAAACAGCCTTCTAGCAGCACTAGCAGGAAACGTACAGGTGTTACTAATAAGATTAGCAATGCATCCGTTCTATTCTAGTGTCCCCGGTAAGCCTTGACAGTACGACAGTGAGTCAGCATGTGTAATACCAGGAAACTGAAGCAGCTAAATGGAATTCAGCCATCCTTCATTGTGTTATTCACACCTGTGTTTATCTGACTATGACATATTATCGCCTAACAAAGTCTTAGGGTGAACTATTTACACAACCAGCAGACACAGAGCAACTTTAGCATTCATCCTGAGTCATGTTCCTGGATACCCACAGTTTACTCAGCTTTAAGCTCTGTGATTGGTCTCCACCAACGCATGAGGCTAATATACGGCCGTTAAATGTTTCATTATGTTCACCAGCTAGTTGCTAACTTTGTCCGTCTGCTGCTTGGTCTTGGGGAGGTAGCTAAAAACAGCTGTCTGCTTCTGGAAACAAGGCTGATGAAATTAACAACCTGTGTCTGTGTGGGTTCTCTCTGGGTACTCCGGCTTCCTCCCACAGTCCAAAGACATAAACCCTAACAGTTTAATTGTTGACTCTAGATTGTATGTATGTGTGACTGTGAGTGTCCATGGTTGTTTGTCTCTGTGTGTCCTGTGATGAGCTGCTGACTTGTCCAGGGTGTACCTGCCTCTCACCCAAAGTCAGCTGACCCTGATGAGGAGAAACGTTAACAGAAAATGGATGAACCTAAACAATCAAATCAAACAAAACAACAGGCTTAAAGAGGCTAAAAGGGTTAAAAAGGTGTTGCAAAGCTGAGGGGAACTGCAGTGACCATTTTAAGACATGTAATTTTACCCATCGTTAAAAAAGACATGAGGACCTGTTAACAGCTACACATCCAGCTCCTCTTTTATATTTCCCTGAGCAATTGTGCCAGTTATATCAATCAAAATGTGACAAATGAGATAGTACTCGTGAAAACGTTGCATGTTGTGAGAGGCAGCAGAGGAATGACTGACATCAGTTTGTAATGTTTAGGCAGTTCGTTTGTCTGCTGCAGGGTGGATGGTAATTATTGACGCAAATTAGCTTATGTACACAAACCAACACACACACACACACACTTGAACGATGCTATGTATCTTTTCATTCCTTCCCTGTGTGCTCCTTCTCCACCTCTCTCTCTTTTCTACCATCTGTCTGCACTCAGTGCCAGCCGGTAATTAGTCCTTGTAAAGTCAGTGTAGTGAGGAGTCCCTGCGTTTGGATACTGCTGTCTAGTCAAACACTGGGGAAGGCGGGTGGGGGTGCTAACAGCCTGTGTTTTATCTGTCAAGTTTGCTGCTGTTATGCAACACACTTCAGGGTTAAGGTTAAATCTCAGGAGATGCGGCAGAGTGTTGTGACTTTATTTACCAGTTAAATCAGTTTGTTTTCCTCGGCGCACGGGCAGCCACACATAAATGGATAGAGGATGTAATTTGTGTGTTTTATTTTATGTTAATTCTTGTCTTTGAACATCCTGCCCATGTGGAGTATCTGTTTATTTACACGCTGCTTGTGTTCAGCTAAAATGAGTCAGTAACATTGAACATACCTGTTTCATGTTTTTATTTATGGACACTTAATGCATAAAGAAAGTCTGACAGAACACAATAAACAGCTAGTCTGCTTGCAGTCAGGTCTTGAGCAGGTTCATATAAGGCTGATTACAAATGTATTACAAAATACATGGTCCATATATTCTGAGGACATAAATATCAGTCATTTAAAAGTTAACATTTTTTATTTTGATGTAACGTTCATACACTGTGTAGTCAAGTGATTGTGTTTTTGTTTCCTTTTGTACCACTACTTACCTCAGACATGTTGGACATCGTGACCCAAAAACATTACTCCCAGTTGTAATCATCTCATGATACTCGTTTAGTCTTGGAAACTAGAAAAAGTTTGTTTTTGGCAGAATTTTCCTCTATATATTTTTAATTAGTCTCATAGGAAAACTTTATTTTCTTAGTTTTGGCAACATTATTTTTAGTTACAAAGCCTTTCTGGTTAGACAGATCAGGGGACTGTGGGCACCCTCATTAGCAATTAGACCACTCCACATTTTGAAATATATTTTGAAATAAAGGTTGAACATGATTACTAAAACTGTAAATTCTACACATCTATTTGCAAATATGTGTTTATTTTGACCTACTATAATTATGCTAATGCGTTTTGCATATTTTACAAATCAATTTCACTCCAAAATAAGAGATGAGTGACTGAGAACTGGTCTATGGCCTGTCTTACCTTACAGGACTCCAGCATTGCTATTTTTTTCAATAGCAACAGTAACATTGTGATCAAAAGCTGCTTATTGATATAAATCATGCTCAATTATTTTCCTTTAAATCAGATTCCAGGTTGGAATTAAAACCTTAAAACATATGCTAACTGTATGACATACTGTGTTAGTGTGTCATTGAAACTCAGCGGCCCTTCACTTGGTACCATAGAGTGAGAATAGCATTTATTAATAGGACTGTTGTTATTGGTTTATGGAAATAGCACACACACACACACACACACACACACACACACACACACACACACACACACACACACACACACACACACACACACACGCACATACACACACACACACACACACACACAAAGAAAAAGCCCCCTAAGCAGAGTTGGGCTGAGAACAAAGCATTTGTATTTACTGTAGGCTCAGGTGACAATACATGACAAACTGAAATAGACTGGGTGGTGGTCTGCACTGTGTGTGTGTTTGTTCTTCCATATAATTGCGTGTTTGTGTGTGGTAACACCCTGGGCAGCTCGCCCCGCAGATGAGATTTCCATTTGAACGGGAAGTGGATTGCTGCCACTTCCTGTGCAGAACACAGCCAGAGCATGAATACTGTTTCATCATATGCACACATACACACACACACACACACACAGGGGGAGGCGTAATGGTTGATGTCCTTATTCTTACAGAGCTGATTTATATCTAACACTTGCACCTTTTATGTCTGTGTATACTCTGTATGTGTAAATGCAACATGACATTTCCTGACTTCCAAGACACTCAGACAATAGGTGGCAAGTCCAGACTCATGTCAGTACCTTTTCACTGTCTGGCCTTTTGCCTTTTGTCTCCCTCCCTCCTGTTTGATCTGCCTGCTTTACATCTTTTCTTCTGTTCCAGGAAAGAGTTCTAGTTCTAGTTAGTGTTCTAAAAAAGTTCTAGTTAGTGAATTATGTTCAGTCCAGTGTGCCAGTGCAAACTTTGAATCAACATCTTATACGACTGAAATAGATGAGACCACAGATATGTGAGGGTTTACTGTAGATAAACAGAAAGACAGGCAAGTGGGCAGGCAGATACAGTACAGACAGACAGGCAGACAGACTGGCAGACAGGGTTTGTGAGTTACTGTTGTTGCTTTTTATAATTAGTTCAGGAAGCTTCGACAATCGTCTGTCAGTAAAGTGAGGCGGTATCAATCTCCGTCTGACAATAGCAGGAAAGAGAAACACACACACACACACATACACACGAATGGAATTTGGTCGAATGCTGTGTGTGTGTCTGTGTGTCTCTGTGTGTGTGTACAGTCCAGTGTTTACTTGTGTATCTTAGTGAGAAGAGGCAGCTTCCTCGTACATTCCGTAGAAGCTTTAAGATGCTGAACAGAAAAGCTTGTAATCTGAGATCAAATGATTTCATTGTATTCATTTATTTATTCATTTTAACTTTAAATTTAAAATTTAAATTTTAACTCTATCACTGCAGCAGCAAACTTGTGGTGGGACACAACACAGAATGGAAATAGAAGCAGAATGTACAGCACCCTATAGAGAAACATATGCAACCCATGTGGATTGGAAACACATGAAGGACAGCGGGAATAAAAGCAGGAGTTTATTAAGGTGAAACAATTATTTATGAAGCTGTTAGAGGCAAGAAACAGTCTTACAAAATACATCCATATACAATACGACCATCATCCTTCCAGATTTCATTAAAGATTCATTTATTCAACATATTATGTTTGACCTATGACCTTTAATGTCACATTATACCTGTGAAGATGCATCATCAAGCTTATGCAGAACAGCAAAGGTTCAGACTTAAACAAACCAAATGTGTATTCAGGAGTGAAAAAATTAAGCATTCATATATTATGAAAGATTCATCAGCCTGGGAATATAAAACATCCAGTAATTGATTTGACATACATATTATGCGTCATATTTTCAGTAACGAGAGTAAAAGGATATCTTGCACAGAAAGACTTCAGGCGGCTGTTGTAAAAAGCTGTGCACCTCAGCGGTTTATTCCCTTAACTGATAATAAATGTACAAAATCTGCCAAATTGTCTACTTTCCTCTTCATCCCTCCAACTTTCTCTCTCCCTCTGGGGCCAGAGCTCCAGCATTTAGTCAGTAAACTGCAAATGTGTTTTTTAGGAACTGTTTTACGGCGATCCCACGCTGTGTTTACGACTCCTCTCACCCGGGAGGAGAAAGGCCGAACCGGCCCAGCAAGGAGGCCACGAATACGATCCAGGAAGCTTCCTGAACTCACACGAAATCTGTAGAACCTGGACAGATTTCTCCTCCTTCGCTCCCACTCCACCCCTTGCCTCCTGCTTTTACTGCTCCTCCTATCATTTCTATCGCCTTCTTATCCATTTTCTTCAGTCCTTTCCCACCAATATTGTTTCTTACCTTCTGCTCTAATTCCTCTCCTTTCCTCTCCTCTCCTTCATTTGTCTCCCATCCTCCTCCTAATTTTTGCTCCTTCACTCCCTATCTTTAGACGTATCACCATTTCCATACTGCTATTCTTCCAGAAATGTGCATGTGAGTATATGCATGTATGCATGTGTGTCTGTCCTTGTGTATGGACGGTTGCAGGTGTGTGTGTGTGTGTGTGTGTGTGTGTGTGTGTGTGTGTGTGTGTGTGTGTGTGTGTGTGTGTAAAGGTGTTCATCTCATCTCTACAGGGAGTTCAGCATCCTCAGCTTATCCTAAACACACAAGGATGAAGAAGAGAGAGGAGGAGGAGGAGGAGGAGGAGGAGGAGGAGGAGGAGGAGGAGGAGGAGGGAAGGCAGATAGAGGCATTTTCTTTGGTCTATCCAGACAGCTCAGAGCCCTCCTCCTCCTCCTCCCTCCATCTCTGTTTCTCGCCCGCCACCTCTTGCTCCCTCCCTCACATTAATTCAGCGAGGTACTAAATATTTCTTTTAGTAGAAAAAGCGATTTCTCTCCGTGGCTCGCTGGGGCTGCCGCTGCGCTCGCCAGCACTTTCACCCTCTTTGCACACCTCACCCCTCACCCCTGCACACATGGGAAGTGCTTTTTTTATGGACTAGCCAGAATTATAAATGTTCAGCTGTGTTTATGGCTTATTAGGCAGTTACAGGAAGGAGGGGAGCATGTGTTTTATTGGCTTAATTGGGAAAGAACAGCTTTCTTGCTGCATTAGCACTATTTTCCTCTCATCAACGGCCTTGGCTGGCGAGGCAGCGCTCTGTGCAGTCAGAGGTGCCCTCGCTGTGCCATTCTTTCTGCTGAGGACAAGGAAAGGGCTTCTGTGTGTAGCTGTGTTTGTTTGCGTGTGTGTGTGTGTGTGTGTGTGTGTGTGCGTGTGTGCGTGTGTGCACGTGTGTTGCGGAGAACAAAATGTGTAATTCAGAGCTGGATGTGCACAGACACAACTAAACAACTGAATAAAATCCTTTCTGTCATGCGAATGTGAGGTAAATGTTCATATAGATGCATTCTAGAGGTAAGAGTGTAAGTGTAAGTGTGTGTGTGTGTGTGTGTGTGTGTTTGCAAGCAGGCATTTGTCCTAGTACTTGACTGTGAAGCTGTTCCTTTCATTTGTCACGGGTAGAGACGATCCTGGATACTCCTTTGAGTCTGATAACACAGAGCGATCTTGTAATGTGTTTTATCTCTTTTTCCCTCCCTCCCTCCCTCCCTCCTCCCCATCCCTCCCCAATCCCTTTAATTCTCAACTCTCTCACCTCCCCTCTCTCTCCGGCATGTGCTGCGCTCTGTCGCACCCCCAGCATCTGAGGTGGAGACTAAACAGCCGAGTTATTTATTGTGATGTTTTCGTGGCCGCCTGGTTTAAATAACAGTTTGGTCTCTCTGCAATCCTCCCTCTCATCTCTCTGTCTTTATTCTCTCTCTCTTTTTTTTTGCTGCCTGCTCTGTCGCTCTTCTTCATGCTCTCTCCTCTTTCTCTGCCTTCACACACACATGCACACCCCTCCTCCCATCATGCTCTGGATAATGGTACATTGTTAACGGGCTGTCTATTGTTTGGGTTGTGTTCTTGGCTAAGTGGAGGGTGAATAGTTTTTAGATGACAAACATGTAAACTCGCTGCCAGCCATTCTGATCTGCTGGGCTGGAGCTAGTTATACACAGAGTCGTGTGAAGCCCGCTTACCCTCAATCACTGGAGAGTTACAGTCACAAGAGTTGTGTGTGCACATGTATGTGTGTGTGTGTGTGTGTTGGGTGTGTGCCTTTGAGTGTTGGTGTGTTTTTTGTGACACCATTAACCCTGTGAGTTTGAGATACAATACTTGGCCTCATTGATCGGCATTTAAAAACTGTTGTGCCAAACTGACAGTGTAGTTCAGATTCTCAGTTTATAGATGAAAGTTGTAACTCTCATCACTCTCATCTCCAGGGACAGACAGCAGCTGTTAACCAGTGACAACACAGCTCCATAACATGAATCGCAGTCGCTTACCAACAACTTTATTTCGTTATCAGCAACCGTGTTTATGCAAAGATTCTAAGTTCATGACTGGATGGATCATTGTAGAGAAGCTTCACACCCTCCATCACATACATTTTTAATGGATTTGTTTTGATTTTGTGACATCTATCCATATGACACTGTACCAGCATAACACTGACCATCAATTTTTAGATAGAGTAAAGAAAGAGCTATCTTTTGCTGAGCAAAGATATCAAATTATCACGTGGGAATAGCGAATCAAAGCCAAATGATCTGCTTTGAAACTAGTTTTCCATTTCCATTAGTTTCATGTAATCTAAATGGAGTTTCATGTAATCTAAATATATATATATATATACACACACACTGATAGTGACCTACCACAGACCTCCAGAAACACATCTTTTCTCTCTCTCTAGACCTAGATCTATCACAGTTGAGTGATGCCCCCCCCCCCCCCCCCCCCCCCACGCACACACACAGCATTTATGTCAGCAGCTCTGTCGTGGATGTGATGGAGGGTGTGAAGCTGCATTTTAATGGATGATTATGTTTTATGTTTTCTCTACAATGACCCACACTGGCTGACCAATATTGTTCCCCTCCCATCCCACCCCTCACACACACCCATATACATTTCCACCACTATGACTACCCCCCTCTGTAATATCCGTCCACCATATGCCCCTCACTGCAACCACCTTCGCACACACACACACACACATACACACAGTGCTTCCATTCACCTCCCCAGCCCCCTCCCCTCTCACCCTGGGCTGTGTTGGGGTGACACCAGGTGCTCTCCTCTCTCCTTGGGGCAGAGAGGAGCGTGACTTAACATTCAGTCTTTATAGTCGGACATTCTCCTCTCTATTACCTACTTATGGAAAGGTCAACCAGCATGAATAGGAAGGTTAGAAGCACTCATGATGCAAAACTCAAGCTGTTCTCTCCTCCTCCTCTCTACATGCCTTGTCAGCACTCTTCACTCCTTACCTTCCCTAATCTGACACACAGAATAAGTGCGATAGAAAGACAGACGGCGAGACTGACAGGACTCAAAATCACATTCTGTCAGTGTGCAAGAAGAGGAGGTGTACGTGGAGGTGGAGGAGGAGAGAGAGATACCACTCCTCTATCAGTGCTGAGTGGCAGAGCGGGACAAAGGATAAATTATTTTGAATTCTGGAGACCATTAGCATGACTATAGATGCATTAAAATGCTAGATAGTGGGAGCAGAGGAACGAGGGGAGATGGGTGAGGGAGAGTGCATGGGAGAGGGGGTAAGTGGAGGGAGGAGCATGATCTATGAGTGACTGTATCGTACTAACTTTACTCCATCCTTGCATGCCCACTCAGTCTATTCCACAGTTATGTCAGTTGGGACAAATATGACAATGGGAGTATGTGAACGGGGAATCATTTTAAGAGCAATCAAATCATTTTGATCACATGGCCTAGCACGCATGGTGTGGTTGTGGATCACAAGCTCTCATGAACACCTCAATCATCCATCCTGTTGGAGGGTAAACTAAACCAGAAATAGAAAGAGAGTGAAGAGAAGAAGATGATGCATTTGTTTTCTAGGCATCGCCAATATTTGAAACATGGAATGCTCATGAAATACCCACCCAGGCCACCTCTCCCTCTCTTTTCATCACTCTTTCAACACTAATTAATTTAATGTTGCCTGAGAGAAAGTGTGACACCTCAGATATCCCCATTACATCCCCAATGGAGATTACACCGTGCAAATGAATACCACAGGTCACAATGTGCACACACATTTACACACCACCTTCAGACCAGCAATAACTGAACACTGCTCATAGTCATTTCTTACAGTGAGTTGACCAGGACATGGTTTGTAAATATTATGACCTCCACTGTGATAGACACATGGTGTCTTTCTGTCCCACTGATGTGTTCCATGGTTTTAATTAATCAGCAGGAATGTGTTTGGAATAAGAGATAATTAATGGGTAGCTAAGTAACACAAATGCAGCAATAAAGAGAGCTGCAAGAAGAAATTCTTATTGGTAAGATTGTCTTCATTAATTATCTCATGGAAATGACCAGTCAGAAACCATCCATCACTTAAGATGTCATCAAGGTTGCCATATGTTTAGCTTATTGTATTACATAGCTCTTTTTAGCTCCTTCTAAATATAAAAGCAAATCAAAGAAAGATGGAGTGTCTTAGAAAGAAACGTTAGCGCTTTACTTTCGAACTGTAAAGTTCTGTCCAAAGAACTGTCCACTAGGGGGCAGAAAAAAAACATATCCAAACAAGCTGATAGAGCCATTCCCCTGAAATATTATCACACTACAATAAAGCTATGGTAGACATATAACCTGGATGTGTAACCACCTGATGAATGTGCATTAACTCAGCTTTTATCTCAAGTCTGCTCTTGAAAATTGTGCATGCTGTAAATGATGAGAGCCCTGGATAAACAGTACATGTGCAGGCTATAAACAGTTGGCTACAAAGATGGTCCAAGAGAGGGGCTATAATGGCTCACTACTATGAGCAACAACTGTCATGTTACATGGAGTCATTTGATCCAGTATTAATGTAAAATAGTGATTACTAGTAGCTTTAAGGAAGGTTCGGAGAGTATTAATGAACAGCTGGGTTTACACACTTCACACATCTGGCTGAACAGGGCTGGTGGATGCTGTGCCTGTAGTTAATACTCCTAATCTCTATTGTATCTTGATTACCTTTCTGTGTGTTGTTGTGTGCCCCAGTGTCTTTCTGAACCACTTCTTTCACCTCACATCTGCTATTAGACTCTATGCTATTGTCTGTGTTTTAGTGTGTGTGTGTGTGTGTGTGTTGTGTGTGTCTGTGTGTGCAAATCAATAGTAATATATAATTCACTGCATCCCGGCCCCACCACTCTTTATACCCACACATACTGCCTATTTAATATTGCATGAGGACACACACACACATATATACAGATGTGGGGGCAGGGGGAAAAGGAATGTATGTGTATGTGTGCATGTGTGTCTGCTGTCCTTCGGATCGCAAAAGAGGGTCTTTTGCTCCCCTCTGACCTCCTCCCTCTATGTGATCTGAGTGCAGTTTTACCTCTTTAAACTTCCTTCTTTCTTATACTTCCATTACTGTTCCCTCTTTCTCTGTCTTTTCTAATTTTCCCTCTTTTTCTTTTTCCAATCTTCCAGTTTCTCTAGCCTGTATCTGTACCCCCCCCCCCCCCCCTCTCTCTCTCTCTCTCTTTCTCTCTCTCATCTCTCTCTCTCTCTCTCTCTCTCTCCCTCTCTCCCCCCCCCCCTCCGTATTGTTTTGAACCTCACCCTTGGGGTCTTCACATTCACTCTTTTTCCATGTGAATACATAAGAATTCCTCTCCACATTTAAATAGCTTCAGGGTTTCCGGGACACACACACACTTATATATACACACTTCTCAGTCATGTTTATAAATCATTAGAGTTTGGGGTCACCTGGGGTCACGTTTCTCTCTCTCTGGCCACCGTGCTCCATGATTGGTTGCTGACACTGCGGGCCACTCAGCATGCCTGTTAGCTTAGCTGCGCTTTTACCCTCACCTTGCCTCCAGTGTGTGTTTGTGTATGCTGAATTATTTAGCACTTACTGCCTCTGTGTATGTATTTCCATATGTCTATGTATGCGTGTGTGCAGAAAAAACTCAAAGAATCATATGCCCCTCTGTCCGACTCATTGTATTTGTTAGCTTAGAGTTTCATCAGACTGAACCGTATTTTATTCACGTTCACATACAAACCAACACACACGCAAAAATATCCAAGAACACACACTTTCTCCTTGCCTTCAGGGCCTCTACATTCATATTTCATCGCCTTATGACTCTCTATGAGCTGTGTTTTACTGCAACATGAAAGAATTGCTCCATAAACATGTTAATGGCTTTGATCACATAATGAGCTGAACAAATAGGAAACAACAGGGAGATTAAACAGAGGAGGATAAAAAACGTGCGCACCCTGCCTGTACCATCTCCGTTTGTCTGAGTGGGAACTAATTAGTGGTTTACGCTCTGCCATTCTTTTACACCAGCAGACTTGGCATAACAGGAAGTCGCACAGGCAGCACTTAAGGAGTCAGACATATGCACACACTTTGACACACCAACATATCATCGACAGTGATATTTGTCATCACGATAACATCCACCCATGACAGAGAACAAAGAAGGGGGAACTGTTAATTGAATGAAGGCTCTAATTAAACTGGGTCATGTGTTTTTAAATTATTAATTGTTTTTCTTTGTTTAACGTGTCTGAGAAAGAAACCACTCAAACAAGGATAAATGTTATTGAATCTTTTTCACAGCCTGTGGCTCTTCCACTGAGGACAGTTTGACATGTCACAGCAGGAAAAGCACATGAGTGTTAATAATAGATTTTAGTAATAATAGACATTTAGCTGCTTCAGTTTCACGGTCCTCATATTGTTCATGCTGGCTCACTGTCACACTGTCATGTCTTACTGGGACATTTGAATAGAGGAGAACCATTATTCATGTTATTAGTACCACCTGTATTTTTCCTGTTATGACAAGTCATAACGTCTCCTGTGTAAAAGGGAGATTACTGATTAGTTGATTTGTCATGAACACTAAATAGCTCTGCTGTTGTTCATTTGCCAAACACATTTCACTGTATTAATTCTGACTCATACATCCACCAGTGCAGACTGTATTGTAAGCTTACTGGTGGTTAGGTCCTGTGATTTTGAACTTTGAAAGTGCAACAAGACAGAGCAGCAGCTAATATTACTGACTAGTCCAACAGCAGTCAGCCCAGCTCGCCGTCTGTCTTCCAGTCTTTTATTCCACCAAGCTCTCACCAACCACTAAAAGTCAGTCCCACATTTACTCTTGTTGCGGTTCATGCTTGGCGACTTAGCTTCCAGAGCTTGTTAATATGTCATTGTGAATTTTTGCCATACCCTATTGTAGTTACGTTAAAGAAATATCCGCCATGGACAAAATGACTCACAGCACACCTGGTACTGCTCTCAGATTAAGTACCAACACATCCTTGTTTTTGGCCAAAAGGACATTACTAGCACATCTTTTAGAAATAATCTCTGCTGACTTTGAATAAATATGTTGGAAGTGATCAGTTCATTTTTCACTGCTTGTGACACTGTGGAAAGCACTCTTTATGTCTCTGCTCTGGGCTCTTATGAATCTAATCTAAATCTGAATACAGGCATGGAAGCCACCAGTCATGTTAGTCATGTGAGTATAAATTAGAATAAATATAACTTGCAGGTGATGATGTAGCACCTTTGGATGACAGTTAAGTTGCATTCTTGCAATAACTTGTCTGTTACTTCAGATGTAAAGACAAATTAACACAACATGAAGAGAGGAGAGGAGGAGGAGTGCAGGTTTGTTTCTATTTTCATCATTATGTGCTCCTCTGTGCTCCTCCTGAGTGGAGCTCCTTGTTTAGGAGCTCTGGCTTGTTTTGTAGTCACTGTGTCTCTTTTCTTCTTCTGTGTTTTTGTGCTTTTGTCGTGTGTGTGTCTTCCTTGTTCTTCTGCTTCTGTGTTCTTGATCCACGAGGTGTTGTGAGTTGTTTTGTCTGGTTAATTACCTATACCTCAGTTAGGAGGTGAGTGTTTGACAGTTGTCATCACCTGTGTGTGTGTGTGTGTGTGTGTGTGTGCGAGAGAGAGAGAGAGAGAGAGAGAGAGAGAGAGAGAGAGAGAGAGAGAGAGAGAGAGAGAGCATGAGGAAGGTGGTGTTAGTCAGACCTCACTTATGTGACAGCATGTAGACATGACAGGTACTAGTCCACATTGCTGTCGTTCTCTCTCTCTCTCTCTCTCTCTCTCTCTCTCTCTCTCTCTCTCTCTCTCTCTCTCTCTCTCTCTCTCCTCTCTCTCTCAAACACACACACACACACACACACACACACACACACACACACACACACACACACACAGTGAGGAGTCTCCTATTGTACTCCGTCTCTTGCTGTCTCTTTCTGTGGAGGTAGTATTTCTTTGATCACAGCAGTGACACTGATTAAAAGGAATGATGCCTGTCGTGAAGGCAGATGTATTCATAAGACTAAAGGGGGACAAGAAAGATGGCATCTCTCTCTCCTCTCTCTCTCTCTCTCTCTCTCTCTCTCTCTCTCTCTCTCTCTCTCTCTCTCTCTCTCTCTCTCTCTCCACCTTGTTTTCTTTCTCCTCCTTTATCCTCTTTGCCCTCACTCTCTGGTTTTAAATACTCATCTCAACGTCAAGTTAATCTTATTTAATGCTGGTGATGCAGACTGATTCAGATTTCAGTGTTATGTATGTGAACATGTTGGTGTGTGTGTGTGTGTGTGTGTGTGTGTTGCTGCATGCTAAGCGGTGTGCCACATCAGGTAGTTTTGAACAGGACAGCAGAACCTGTCTCCTTCTTTCCCTTCATCTCTCTTTAACAAGTTCATTTATTCATGAAGGTGAACACACACAAATATACACACACACTGCACACTCTCATACACACGTTGGTTGGGTGGCAGGAGGATAGACTGTTGGCAGATGAAAGAGAGAGTTCCTGAGCTGAGCCTAAATAATCTGTCAGCATCACACACACACACACACACACACACACACACACATACACACACACACACACACACACACACACACACACACACACACACACACACACACACACACACACACACTACCACATACACTCAAACTGAAAGTTAGTGGAAAAAACGAGCCGCTTTGTGTTCAGATTTATAGATTTTAATTATTAAAAATTTAAAAGGGGGGAAATAATAAGCATTAATTATTCATAAACAGCATGTTAATTGGCTTTTGAATATTCAAAACAAAACAAGAGCATGAATATTCAGATGTATAAAGAGAGGATTAGAGAGCGCAAATGAAGAAAAACACGCTCTTCTAATGAGGGGATAGCAAAAAGAGAAAGGAAAGAAACACGCTAGGTGTTTGAGAGGAATGACTATGAGAGAAGAAGGAGAGTATAGAGGAGGAGAAAGCACAGGAGGAGGAGAGGCTGGGGGGAGGAGGTGCTGCGGAGGAGAGAAAATGAGATGAGGAGAAAAAAAGACGATGAGGAGAGAAAAGCAAAAGGAAAACAGCAGAGAGTCAGGGGGGTCTTTTGTATTTTCACCATGATGGATGACAGTGTTGACTAAACGAGCTAAATTAGAAGCTTTTTCCTGCAACTCCGTTGAAATATTATTAACACACAGCAACTTTAGTGAAACATATGATTCAGCTGCACATAATGACCTTGGCTATTGATTTGGGAATAGAGGGAGCGGCAGTGTTTTTGTACTGAGTGGGGGGTGCATCACATGGTCCGTTGCAATGCAGGTCTCTGTTATATTCTGTCATTAAAACATTAACTCCTGAAATGCCTTAATATACACACACACAAACACATACATACATACACAAATTTAATGGCTTTAATTAGTCTGGCTTGCATCCGGTCTTGTAATTAGCTAATAACAGCAACATGGATGTGGTTAATTAGTGGTAGGAGGTGCTTGTGAATTAGAAAGCTGATGACACTATTACTGGACCTGCTGCAGGAATAACAGTTAAACCGCTGCTAGCCCAAAGTACATGAGCGAAATGGTGCATCAGCAATGTAAAAATGTTTGTTCACATTTGATCTGTGTTCCACAATCTAAACTCTTTCTCCTCTTTTTCATGCTTCCTCCTGTTCTCCTGCTGCTGCTGCTGCTGTGATGTGTACAAAGGTAAGACCAGTGTGCAATGTGTTCTGCACTTTATGTCTTTAAAGGGAAATTACATCATTTTAGCTTAACCTCTCATTACACATAAAAAGGAACCGATTATCTGAAGGGCTTGTCATCTTTCTTCTCTTCTCCTCTCCTCATCCTCCTCTCTCAACCCTCCTCATCCTCCACTTAATTGGTGCCCCATCAACCCGTTAATCAAATTACTTCTGAACCAAAATTGACAGTTTTCATTAATTATAAAGGATTATTCTAATTGCAATTCAAATTTATTCATTTACAACAGACGGCGCTCAGTAATATTTCAGTGAATTAGCATATTAAATGGAGTGGTTCCTACATTAGTTATGGTAATCTATGCATATTTCCTTATTTGGATCGGGTGAGCCATATGCATGCCACACGGGCAGTTTGTGTGTGTGTTTGTGTGTGCGTGCACGCACAGGTGAGGAACCTCGACACCGTTTAATTTGTTTGACAAACGTAGCGGGAGTTAAATTGTCCAACCTGCCCTGTACATCTCCCTCACCTCCTCCTTTTTTTTCTCTTTTTCCTCTCTCTGTATCTTCCTGTCCTCTCTCTCTTTACACCACATTTCTTTTCCCCTCCCTCCTCTCCTTCATCTCTTCCTGTCAAGGTCACAAATTAACCTTTAGGCTGCTATTGTCCAAAGTAAGACGCCTCAAACCACTTAAGTTTTAAAAAAGAAAAAAAAAAAGAAGCAAAATCCATGATATTATTGTTGGCAAAAATTCTCTGAATCATTACTAACGCTTTCAGTATAAGACATGCTGCAGAGTCAAGTCTTAGATGTCCTCTGTCCTTTGCAAGATGCAAAGAGATTAAATTTGTTGCATTTAACCTAAGTGCAACCTAAGTGCACAGTGGGTGTGGATCAGACCAGAGCACAGGAAGTGGCACGTTTTTCTAAATATTTCATTCCACCAGGATGTTGTGACATTGTCCATTTAAATGTAATACACACATACGCACTCCGCGCAGCAGCTAAAAACACCGAAGCGCAGGATGCTGCATTTTAAATCTTGTTTGCAAACAATTTATTCTCTGAGATAACTAAATATTCACATTTTAAATGAATACACACGCACACACACACATATCTGTAAAAATAAGCACACATAAAATCAGTCATTTGTCTTTTTCTTGCAAAATGATCTGTATGTCAATGCGTTTGTGTCTTCGGATCTGTGACCTGGCTGGTTCAGGCAATTATAACTACTTAGCTAAAAAGAGTTAGGAGAAGATGGGTTATGTTTAGAAGAAATCAACATTGTTGATTGCTGGTAGGAGATAGGATGTGAGCAGCAGCCTCCAGCAACTTGACCTCTTCATAAAAGTTTTGCTCCTGAGAAAGAGGATCACTGGATGATCCCAGTCATTGTCAGAAAAATATGAACAAAAGTGTTTGTTCAAAAATATACGTGGAGTTTGGATAAAGCACGAGACAGATATGGCAAGAGGACAAAAATAGCCTTTGAAATGATTTTCTTAATCAGCATCACTACAATTGAGACATTCCCTTAACTGTTAGTGTGTATGTGTGTGTGTGTGTGCGTTTGATTGAATGACTGAAGGAGAGAGGAGGAGACAGTAGGAGAGAGGAGGAAGAGGTTCCTGTCAATATCACTTCCTTCATCACCACCACCATCCCATGAATTATTTGTAAGGCCAATGACAAAGAAACACACACACACACACACACACACACACACACACACAGACACACACCCACACACACACACACACACACACACACACACACACACACACGCACACACACACATGCACAGCAGGTCAGTGGTACTGTTGCCTTGTTACCATGTTTTCACCAAGACTGTGTGAGTGTGTGTCTGTACTTGTGAGGATAGTTGGGGCAAAGTGTATTTGTGTGTGTGTGTGCGCGTGTGTGTGTGTGCTCAGTAGTGGTGATAAACTATGTGTGTGAGAGAGCAACAGAGGGAAGTAAAAGAGAGAGCCTGAGCCTTAGATCGATTTGAGGTAAGCTGTGTGTGTTTGTGTGTGTGCGTGCATACATGTTTGGCCTAGAGCTAGCGATCCTTTAGCTGCTCACCCTTCACTCACTGCCTCCCCTCCTGCTCCTCCCACTCTCCTCTGTCCCCCTTTTACCTCCTCTCTCTGCTCTCCCCTCCCAAATCAATCTCTCTCATCTATAATTCAACAGTTTTCCTTCAGCCTTTAAAATATACACCACAGTAACCTCCTCCCTCCCTTGAAGTCTGTCTAGCCCCTCATTTCTGCCCTCCCCTCCTCACTTCTTTCACTTCTTTTCTTTCCCTCTGGTGAATAAGAACTCTGACAATATTTGTCTTGAAGGTAATCATGTTGTAATTTAATCTTATCATGGCCACAAAGTGCTATCACAAGCCCCGGCTAATACCTTATTAAGGGTAATTACATTGGTGTGACTGTTCAAGAATTTACCAACGTTCAAAGCAATGACAGTCAATGATCCCTTCATCTGCATACACGCGGATCACACCTACACACCTACAGTGTCAAAATGGCTATGACGTCACACAAATTGACATTTTGCAGATTTTCCCGACAGCACAACCTGTTTAGTGTTAATATACAGTCAGAAAACGAAAATGTACAAAGACTTAACACATCACTGCTTTTAAAGGATAATTACTGCTTTTACAGTTTGGCTCCTATGTCCTCAGTTTTCATTTCTATCAGTGCTAACAAGACTGTACTCACCAAAGAGAAATCTGATGAGTCGACAAACAGTGTGACTGTGAGACAACCAAACACCTGGATAGCTGAATTTAAAAGAAAATGAAAGCTCTAAAATGATATGAAAACTCAGCTGTAATCATTCATGACAGTTCTTGGTTCAACTGTGTGCAAGAGAGGAAAAAGTGCTTTGGATGCACACACAGTCATAGTTTCAATGGGTTTCTTTTCATGTTTCAAATGTAATCACTTTCTGTTTGCAGAATTTACCTCCAAAATCATCCTGCAGATCTGTCTGACCGCCTGAGTGTTCATGCTTTTCATGCTGGACAAAACTACAGTTACATTTGTATGGACTGTGGAAGTGAGCCAAAACCTGTGCGTTACTCTGCAAAGCATTTTGTCTACATCAGTAAATTAGCATTTAATACACAGATGAATGAATGTGTTTCCTCATCAAAACACAACTTTGTCTGTACAGTAGTCCTTCAGCTCATACAGTCGCTGCTTGTGGCCCATAGATAACGACTGTCTGTTGCTCTGAGCGACACTGTGCTGCCTTGTCACAAACTGATGACATCAGTGTCACGGTTACATGTAACAATGATGTAATGACACTTGTACAGGTCCATGCCAGTACTGAACAAGTCGACTGTACAGGTTATTAACACTCACTTTATCTCAGCCCTGGCAGACAGAACAAGCCCCCTCATAGACATCATACAGGCTGGCTATCACCACTCTGGCCTGCTCTGTCATTTAAATATGCAGAGATGACAACAATGACAGCATTAATAGTAATGATAGCAATATGAAGCTAAGCCCTCATCATCATCATCATTAGCATATCTCCTGGGAGATGAGCCGTGATTGACAGCTAGCTGGGTGTTTTTTGGGCTGCAGCTCAGCTATCAATTACCTCTGTGCATATCAACCATCATTATGTAAAATAACTCCGCTTCGCTCGGCTCTGCTCAATTCTCTTAAGTCTTGTTCCCTCGCATAACTCTTTTTCTCTCTCCCGTGCATTGCCTCCCTCCCTCCCTCCCTCCCTCTCTCCCTCCCCACGCTGCCTTTTTTCTTTCTTTTGCACTCCATTTCACTCCCGACCACTCGCACCCTCCCCCCCTTACTCACACTTTCTACTATGTGTCTAGGTTCTTTTCTCCGCTCTCACACTCCCGTTACTTTCAGCATTGCTCATCCATGCCTCTGAGTATGTGCATGTGGACTGGACGTCTTCCCAGGTCCTTTTTTTTTTTTTTGCAAATGACAGCATGTTTTTTGGTTACTGAAGTTACTTTTCACAGTAAAAGTTCTGGTGAGTCTCAAGCATGGAAAGAAAACAGATAGACAGGACATATGAGTATGATCAGTGATGTTCTATCTTTCAATTTTGGACTGTTATTCAGACCAAACAAACAATTTGATTTGAATTGAATGAACCTAACAATGAATTCATTAAAGTCCTATGTGTCTGAAAGACAATTAAATAATTACATCATGCAATCTATTGCAAGCTTCCAGAGCTGCATGTTTGGGGCAGTTATTCAGATTAGTTTGGCTGTGGCAGCAGAGTTTCCAGGTTATGCAAGACTTGGTAAAACTCACATATTACTGAACCAAGACTAACGCGCATTTCCAGTGACCCTTCCAAGTAAAATGAATTCATCGTCCTTCTCAGATTCCTCCTCATCTCCTTGCTTCTTTCTAATTGTAATCTCCAAGATTCCTTTTCTAGCAGCTTATAGAAAATACTTCAATTTACCACACCTCTAACACTGAACTCTTACTTTGGTGACAAACACAACAAACAGGACTACTATTTGTTGTTATCGTTCAAATAGATTTAAAATGAAGGACTGTCCCTACACTATGGTTCAAGCCCTGTATCAGCAAGCATCATGTCTGCTGAAGTGCTCTTGAACAAGACACTAAAAGCAGAGAAAAAAACAAGCATTTCCCCCACAGGAAACAATCGATTATCACATTATTATTGCAATAGCAGCCGAATGGAGGGCGTGATAGTATTTCCTATCCTTGTTTTTCCTACTGCATAACTACTCAGACAGCAGGCACAGGGCCCAGAAATGCTATCTGATGTCATCACATTAAACAATCACCAGCGCTCAGTGTAAACAGGAAACAGGAAGTTGATCTCTGACAGATCAAGAGACAGAGAGGAAAACTCACACTACGCATATGAACTGTTTGAAATGATATATTTGGAAGAAAAATATACCAACTGAAAGGATGATGAGTATTCTGACGGTATAACCACATAGCTCATATCCAGAATGACTTACAGTATTTTACATTATATTCAAATGTTGTGAATCATATTAATATGTTGTTTGCAACCAGGCTTTTTCTTTGTGCAGAAGGGTGTCATTTTGTGAGGCGTGCAACCACTAACTGATCAGTTACTGGCAGTTACAAAAGGTACACAGGCATTAGCAAGTTGTTTCACACCGGCAGGTAGAGAAAGATAGTGAAAATCATCATTCTGTCAGAAAGCTCCAGCAA
This sequence comes from Nibea albiflora, assembly GCA_014281875.1. NCBI lineage: Eukaryota > Metazoa > Chordata > Actinopteri > Sciaenidae > Nibea > Nibea albiflora. Next base: position 23,270,010 of record CM024807.1, on the reverse strand, counting down.
GAAACTTGGCAGGCAGGTGAAATAAGACATCTAAAGAAAGCACGGAGACGGAGGAGAGACAGAGGAGGCAGGAGCAGCAAAAGCACTGATCTGTTGTTCAGTTTGTCTGCACTAACTGACTGCAATTTCTCCACCTGTCAGCAACAACTCACCAGAATGCTGTGTGTGTGTATAGGTCTGTGTATGTGTGTGTGTGTGTGTGTGTGTATGTATGCGTGTGTTTTGGAGACATTTTTTTGTTTTTTTCTCTTCCAAGGCAGCATCGTTATTCTTGGCTCAGTAGAATAGCAAGTCTTTAGGGAATAAAACGGACACAGACATTAGACACTCACACTGTTTTTCACACACACACAAAGCTGGAATTCCCCCGGATGTCACCCTTGCCCCGTTGGCATTGTAACTGTTTAAATGACAGGAGAGTGGTCGAAACAAAACTCCCATAATCCTCTTCCCTCATTCTCTCCTTCTCCTTCTCCTTCACACACACCCTGCTTTTTTCCACTGTCTCCCTCTCTCTCTCTCTCTCTCTCTCTCTCTCTCTCTCTCTCTCTCTCTACATCCCAACGCCCTCTCCATCCCCTCTCTCTGTCACTTCCTGTCTTTCTCCTCAGGTCTGTGTTAGCCCTGTATATTAAATATTAATGTCAGTTGTGCTCTGAGCCATAATTGCCATCTCAGCCTCTGAATAATGGATGTAACTGTGCCGTTCACTACTACACCATGGCTAACAGGATGAAAAAAAAAAAAAAACAGCATCCAACTGTGGTTTGCTGTGTTACTATGGATTACAGGCTAAATAATGATAGCATCCTTGTGTGGTTGAGTACATTATCACAGTAACAGTAATTACAATGCTAAAAACCCTGCATTCAGCTGTGGATGACAACACCATAGGTACCCACAGCACCATGCTTTACAGGCTGAAATAAAAGTAGCATGGCACTGTGGTGAATTGTGGATGGGATTCACAGCAGGAAGCTGTTAGAAAAGTTAGCAACAAGCAGATGAAGTCGAATGAGCCGCTAAAGAATCAGATAGAGACTGAATATTGGACCGACAATCATTAGGTAGAAAAACATCCCCCATCAGTGCTGTTGCTCTGATGAGTAGGCAACGTTAGCCATGTTAGCTTTATGAGGTGATAAGATGTGTGCTGTGGCTCCCTTCTTCCTCTTTAATGGCTAAAATGATCTTCCTTTTTCATACCAGACATTTTGACTTGTCATTGCAGGCAATGTAATAATACGGTCTAATAATAATATCCAGGATGACTTCAGTAACCTTCACTTCCCTGCACCAAACAAAGCATAGAGTAAGTCAGAGCCTGTAAATTACAGATGGAAATAAGTCATCATATTTTATATCTTTTCTCTGGAATATGAATCAGCATTTAAAAACACTAACTTTACCATGACTAGCATTTTTATATGATTGTTATGACAGTCTCTACAACTGTTGCTAAGCCCACATCTCAAACCTTTCCTTGTTTTGGAATACACAATGTGCAAAAAACAAACATATGAGAAAGTATATGTGTCAGGGGACTAAAAATATTTTCCCACAAACCTAATTCCATCTAAATGCTCATGTTGCAGTGTCTTGCATCAACCTTTTTTTAAACTGCTACCACCATGTTTCCTGACCTTAGTTTCACTACAACCTTTCCCTAAATATATAGTGCATAGTACACATAGTGTTATATACATATTATATACAGATATTGCAGAAACATAATCCACATCTATTATTGACAATAGGCTTGACAAGCATGTGGCGTCTTGTGGCCTGGTGGTTAAGTCTCCCTTGTAACATCCCTTGTTGCATGCCATACCTTTTTTTTTTTTTTTTACCTCTCTCTCTTTCCCCATGTTTCCTGCCTGGATCTATACTGTCATTATCTAATACAGACAAAATGCTTAAAATAAGAATATTTACAGTATAATGTAAAATGATAGCGATCTTCTTCTTTAGTCTTCCTTTTGTGTTTCTTTCCATCTTTAACTCTCCTAGACTTCTCTTTGTAAATGTGTGTGTGTGTGTGCGTGCGTGCGTGTGTGTGTGTGAGTGCGAGCGTGTGTGTGAACGTCTTGTGTGTGTTTGCAGCAGGCATAACTGGTGTCAGGTCAGCTCTCTGAGTGTGGTACTCACCGTATAGCAAAGGTCAACAGCGCTGTTATCACTTGAACATGATCGCGCCTCAGAGAGGTAGTGAGATAGAGGAGAGGAGGGGGGCGCGCCCCTCCCCCACAGTCATTCAGACTTTTATAATTGCCCTGTTTAATTGGAAGCCTCTTAACGACCAGTGACTGGACCAGCCAGTCAATTCACACAAGGTGTCTGTGTGTGTACGCCAGTGTGTGTGTGGCTGCGGGGCCTTTCTGTAGCAGAGTTGATTAGGCCAGATGGGGTCAAGTGAAGGGGGAAGAGGAACGCATACATACTGCATTAAAATATGTTCTGCTGGAAATCAATGAAAGAAAACTCTCTCCCAGGAAATAGATGGAGCAGTAGATGGAAATGTGAAAAATAACAAGATACCATCAGATCTCTGAGGAGATAAGCCAATGAAATGATTTAGTTTGTGAATTCAGAGAAGAGGAGATTAATATTGTTTAATTACGGGCCACATGAGATTGTGGTGATGACTTAGGTGATGTATTTTAGTGGTGCAGTACTGTGACCTTTTAACCTCTGAGAAGTGGTGAAAAGAGCACTGCACTTAAAGAAACCCTGTGGTTGGTAACACAGTAGTGGAATGTTTGTATCTGACATGTTACTGCAGAGTGTTGACTGACTACAGACTGAGGCCAATCGCTGTTGGTGGGAGTAGTGAACAGCAAAAGGCAGCAATCATCATAAAAAAGATTTTACAAAGGTGTTTGTAGGGATGCACCAATCTAACTTTTTATCCTACATGTTCATTTTGTACGGAGGCCCTGAAGTCCCAAAAGATGCGCACAAGATAAAATCTAACTAAAATAAAGATTTTGAAATTCACACATTTGTTTTTCATTAAACAAAAAGGCACAATAGAGTCATCATTTTCAAGTAAAATCAGGCCATGGATTGCTGTGGGACTAAAAGCTGAGTCAGCCACCACTTGAGACACACTGACAATGAAACTGTAAACTAATGTGGATTAGTCATGTCATTGCCACGAACAGTTTTGCTTGATGAGTTTGAGTGAATCAGATCTGTGTATCTGGATTTCCATTTTTGCTTCTTTATACTTCTACTCCAGTCACTGTAAGTTTGATTTATGGCACCACTTGAACCAGATCAAACTGTAAAAAATATTTTCAGGTGTAATAATTAAATCTATACTAAGCTACTAAAGCTATTTTTTTAAATGCAGCTCTTTTATTGGAATATTCCTAAAAGATCTGAATGTTTCTTCCACCACTGCTTTAGTCTTTTCATATTTCAGGCATACGAGTGTGTGAGCTACCCGACCGCCTCCTTTACATAGAGATATACAGTGGGGGGTCAGCTGAGGTGGTCATGTTAACGCTATGCTAGTGTTGTGAGAAGGACTAGACAGTAGGAGGTCAGAAGAGGTCACCGTGGCTGTCCTCCACTGTGATAGGCTGTCACCCAGGGGTGAGGGGTCAAGATAATTAGGCATGCAGAATCTCAGCGCCGGTGTTCTAACGAAGCCTGAGCTCGTTAACGCAGAGTTTTACACTCGGACCTGCCACTGGGCTGTGCTGCACCATCAGACATGCACGTACACACACGTAGAGTCCATGTTTGCACGCACACGCACACACACACAAGTGCACACCTCTGCTTTGTTCCGGTGGTCCAGTACAAAGGCTGTCATCTATTTAACAGTGGAGCATCCTGCTCAGCCACAAGGGAATGAAGGTGACACAGACTTGTGAAAAGTTCAAATGATTTAAGTATTGCATGCTGTTAAGAAACAGAAGACAAATATAATAACGCTTCGGTTTTTGTGGAAATTGTAATATTACATTTTTGTTTCAACAAAGAGAGTGCAGAACGTTACGTATGAAGAAATAATCCGACTGAAAGAGAAAAATGTGTGGAAAAGGTTTATATGCAGAGGCAACATACAGGAGGACGAGGAAATATTGCCTCACATGTAGTGCTTCACACACACACACACACACACACACACACACACATACACAGATGTAACAAACACAAACATACATGCAAACGTGAACATGTGTGTGTCTATGTTATTGCGTGAGGGCCTTGTTGCTTCTGCCAGGCTGGCCAGCTGGCTCACACCAAAACAAAACCTGGATGTGTTTGTTAGCTGTTGATGGCCATCTGTGTGTGTGATTTATTCTGTAATATAGATTCATGACATATGGTCCCGTTTCAAACACCCAATGTCAACGTACTTCTTTTTTTTAATGGCTTGACATCAGGGTTAGCATAAGGAAAACACCTCTACGAGTCAGAAATTAAAATCTGTAAATCTTTTCTGAACCTTAACAAGCAAGCCAACATTTCTTGTTTCACATGTTGCTAAGACAAGAAACCTTTGAGAAAGAGTTGTAAGTCTCTGGAAGTACCGTATAACAGTATAAAACTGAAGGTCAAATTTGAGATTTTATCAAACTTCAACTCACAGTTACATATTTTCACCAGTTTTGCTGTGTGCTGCAGTGTGCTGCTTGATTTGCCTTCTTATAAGTTCATCCAACGCCTTCATGTGGCATTTCAAAGCAGTCTCAGTTGGTGTAGATTTAAGAACAAAAAAACATGCTCCACGTATCCATGAGTAAATTCCACAAGGAAATTCATTTTGACTTTCCAACAGTATGAAATATTAATTTCTCGATCTGTATTTGGGCTTCTGTCTGTACTGTACAGACTGAGCTTGAGTTCACATATCCTGAAGGAAAGCAATCTCTGGTCTAATGTTTTAACTGTTAACCTCAAATATTGCCTGTACTCTCTCTTCACAGATTCTTCCTCAAGTTTTTTCTCAAGTGCAACCAGAACTGTCTGAAAAATGCAGGAAACCCAAGAGACATGAGGAGGTTCCAGGTAGAAACCACTGAACTTTTGTTCTGCCTTTACATTTCCTTCTTTCCCTCTGTCTCTAACTGCCTCGCTCTCTTTCCCTGTGTCTTTTGTGGCTGTAGCACACCGTGATACACAACTTTATGGTTATTTTAACACATAAAACACAGGAATGTCTATGTGTGTGTTTCTGTGTAAGTAAATAAGCGATCAGCGCTTTTACAGGAAACATGAGATCCTGACCCTGACTCGTCAGAACATAAATATACACACAATGCAGGGAGGCTGGGAGGAGGGTGTTTGAGAGAGAGAAAGAAAGGAGGAGAGGAAGGAAAGAAGAAAGAAAAAAAGAAAGAACGAGGAGGGACACTGTGAATAAGATTTAAGGCAGTATGGTCTTTATTATTTCCTTATCTTCATGGCCACAACACAATCAGGAAGACACCACTTGAGTCTGAGTGGAGATACTGGACACCCAGATAGATACTGATAGATTTATTACTATGGCATGTGTGTGTGTGTGTGTGTGTGTGTGTGTGTGTGTGTGTGTGTGTGTGTGCCTGGGAGAGAGTGTGAGACACGTATATGTGTGTATTTCTCATGGGTATGTTTGTTACGTCTGTGTGTGATGTAGGACAGAGAGAGAGAGAGTCATACGGTAGTGAGTGTGTGACAGTATCTGTGCCTCTAATTGTGCAGCTCTATTGTAGTGGAACCAGAGAAGACAGCTCTGTTTCCCTGGGAGATAATTAAGGGCTGGACCCATCAGGAACTATTGAACAGAGGAGGATAGACACCACACACACATGCACACACACACTGTACAGTCATTGTGACTAAATGTGTGTTGAGTGCGATGGTAATAGCAGTGATAACGGGTTACATTTAAAGAGCTTTTCACAGTTTCGCACTTTTAATTCCTCCTCGCGATGATCTCCAGACCCTGAACTCTGTAATTCCTTTTTCCTTTTCCTCGCTCTTGGCCTCCTTTTCCTCTTCCTGTCTCTCCTAACTCTCTCCTCTTTTATCTCATCACTCTCTTGACGCTTCTCTCTATCTGTCTCAAACTGTCATGTCCCTGCTTCTCTCAGGTGGTTGTATCGACTACGGTGAGCGTGGAGGGACATGTCCTGTCAGTCTCTGACAACATGTTTGTCCACAACAACTCCAAACATGGCCGACGGGCCCGCAGGCTCGACCCCGTGGAAGGAACGCCGTCTTACCTAGACCATGGTAACATAAGAGACTCTGTGTGTGCGTGTGTTTGTGTGTGTGTGTGTGTGTGTGTGTGTGTGTGTGTGTGTGTGTGTGTGTGTGTGTGTGTGTGTGTTTCTGTCTGTCTGTGTATGAATATCTGTGAGCATAAGCAGCATGGCCACCAGATGGCTGATGGTTTAATCCTATCAGGTGATTCCTGCCCCTCCATCTGGCTAATCCAACCCACTACACACACATACACACATATACACACATGCACACATAGAAATGCATGGTGTGATGCTCTGTGTGTGTATATGTGTGTATTGCTAGGTCTGCTATCATTATGCATCTTCATAGACAAATCCAAGCTAAGAGGTATTGAAGCACACACACACACTTTGGGGAGAGTTGGTTTTTGACAGATGAGCTTTTTATAGTTGTGATATGGAATTACATTTGAGCTTATACATACAACATTCACAATGTGACATAAAGCTGACTGTTGTATTAAGATGAACTTCCTGTGTGTGTGTTAATAATCATAGCATTAGTGTAAAAAGTGACCTGCCATAATCTCTCTTCAATCTCATATCCGTCACTCTTTGAGATATCACACAGAGAGACAGTGCAGCTGATGTTTTCATTTCAGTAATGTAATGTTGAAATAATGTAAGTAAATGTTAGTAAATGATGGTTTGAATGAATGGAAAAGAAGTCCACAAACTTCTTAGCTTTGTCTGTTTTGCCATTAAAGTCAGTAGATTGGTTCACAGGGAGAACCCTCTCTACTCAAGGACCATTTGAAGAGTCTTTGAGTCTGCACAGTTTTCAGTGTATAAGTGTGTGTGCTGATCTGGACCACCGCCAAAAGCCAAGGGTGTAGCATGAAGATATATGAGGTGCAGATGCAACATGCATGAAAGTGCCTCAAGCCAGATTTCCCTCCCTGTTTAAAGACTGATTGGTCTTTAAGGGAAACAAATGTTTTCCTACAACCATGACTTGTTGAGTCATAGTCAATACTGCAGGTTTTATTCCACAGCGCTTTCATTCAGATGCATCTCAAATGCCAATAATTTTTGAATGTGCCCCCCCCCCCATCCCTCTATCTATCTCTCTCTCTGTCTCTTGGCTATAACCCCCCTCACCTCCCTCCCAGGAGCAGCTCCCTGCATTAAAGCCATCAGTCCCAGTGAGGGCTGGACCACGGGGGGCGCTACAGTCATCATCATAGGGGACAACTTCTTCGATGGTCTCCAAGTCATCTTCGGCACCATGCTGGTGTGGAGCGAGGTTGGTTTGCCAACAATCATCATGCTGTCTCGAAGTTGTTTCAACCCCTTGACTGTGTGTTTTTGCCCTCAGACCGTTGGAAGTAATTCACTTTGAAAACATACTTTTCCTCATGGTTGGGGCTCTTACTGTAACTGTGTGTGATCATGTGAATGTTTGTGTGTGTGTTAATGTTTGTCTAAATGAGGTTTGCCTCTCTAATGAGTCCCCACCAACAAGCGACCACCGCCCCCTCTACCTTCCCTACCCACAGTCCCTCTCTCTCTTTCTCCCTGGAATACTGATCAAATCAGCACATTTCGATAGCCATCGGCCTAATGCTCACAAAAACACACACTCACATGCAGAACTCACTATCGTACTTTTCCCCAGTGCAACTCTTCTACAGAATGTTTATTTGTCTTCTGACTCCACTCACGGTGTGCCGAGCGACTGTGGCTCCCTTCCAACAACAACACCAAGTATGCGTGTGTGTGTCTGTGTGTGTGTGCTGGCATACATGGAATGGTGTGTGTGTGTGAGCTGAGGGGTTTGTTTACAGTGTTGAGAGCCACACTTACACACACTAACATGTGTACAGAGTCTCAGTTCAGTTCAGTTTAAACTGACTCAGCTCTCAGGCGTTCCTCTGACTGCCTCTAATGGATTTTGGCCAACCAAATGTTTCATTTGCACTCAACCTGATTATTGATTCCAAAGCGAGAAAACACAGTTTGAAAAACGTGTGACTGCGTGTTTGCCAAATCCTGTTTGTCTGCAGCTGTCCCTCCTACCTGCAAATGTTTTACAAAAAACGTGCCAGATATTAAAAACCATCCATGAAAATGTGTCACGTAAAGCTCGGTGTATTCCACATTGGTCAAAAGTCCCCCCATACATCATTGCATTATATGCATATTTACAATTACATACATATCCATACTGTATATAGGATTTCAAATGTAATCAATACAGGACTTAAGAGTATCCCGAGAGTGTCCGTCTATAGGAGTATTTCCTTCATTCGGGACCTGTAATCAGATTGATTCAAAAATCCATCAAATCCAAATGTAAACAGAGCTCAGTAGAGATGCCTTTCACCACATTAACAAGTGCAAATGCAATACATGTCAAACCCACAAACTAAAATAAACTTAGAGTGGAGCTCGAGCAAGAAAGCTCTTGCAATACATGCCCAAAGAATAACACACAGCAGTGTCAGAACTGATCCAGGGTCAGATTTAAAGCCACTTCTTTGGATGTGTTTTAATGTGAGTATAAACAACATAATCTGGCAGGTACTCATGGATCATAGCTACACGTCCACTACAAATACTATTATTATCATTATCATTATTACTACCTTTAGTCATATCTTCATTCAAGTTTTGAATTATTGTGTCTCTGTAAATCATTTTTATAAAGAGTACAGTCTAGACCTGTTCTATATGGAACTTTTGTTTGTCATAAAAATTTAATTGAATTCAATTGAAAATGAAATTAAACCAAATCAAGACTTCTGTTGGCAAAGAAACTCTTAGTAAGTAAATCCCAGTGAGTTCACTGATTTTGTAAGTGACCAATCACCACTTGCATTGTCCTGATGCAGCATGTTGTTGTGATAAGGTGATGTGTTGTTTTGTGCTTACGGTCCCCTCCTTGTCCTTTCTTCTCTAGTTGATCACGCCGCATGCCATCCGGGTACAGACGCCTCCCAGACACATCCCCGGGGTCGTCGAGGTCACTCTGTCTTACAAGTCCAAGCAGTTCTGCAAAGGCACACCAGGAAGGTTCATATACACAGGTATGTCACCTGTACCTGTACACGCCACGTGCATGTGCAAACACACATGCTCTGCTGCTAACACAAATGCTCTGCTGCTAACACACATGCTCTGCTGCATTTTAGTTTTTTATAAATGTGTGTAGTCTTCGCCTGAGTGTGTGTGTGTGTGTGTGTCACTTTGTCGGCATGTGTATGAATAGCATACATGAGTTGCAGTTCACTCTCAGGCCAGACAGTGTTGAACTAATGACTGTAGATTAGTCAACATTAACGACCCACACTCGTTACAATGTTGCCATAATCAGAGGCTCGTTAAAACAAGCTACAATTAAACAGTCTGCTCTTTATAGCCCTCCATACTGAAACTATTAGTGAAATCATCCAGAACACCCAGTTTACAAACGCGCGCACACACACACACACACACACAAGTTAAGCGCTCACACAAACACACACAGCGTTGGAAAAAGAGTGTGTGGTTTCTGAGCAGATTGTTGAGCGCGAGCATTTTCCCGCTAAATTCAGCAGAGATGGAAAAGGAAAGAGGAGAAGAAAGCGTGTGTGTGTGTGTCCGTGCGTATTTGCTCATTTGGTTCACACGTATACAGTGCATGTAGAAATAGATGGAGGTGATGTGATGTCTGGTATTGATCCGCTCAACATGGCTCCATCACACCATAATGATGACATCATAGTTATTCACACAGAGAGACAGAGAAGAAAAACAGCTGCTGTGTAAATTCTTTATGGTACGAGATGTTTAATGACCCTATTAAGCAGATAGAGATGAGGATTTAAAGCTGATCAATGGAGATGAAAAAACAACAATGAATACATTATCAATTAGTGTTGCTGTCGATTTCATGAAAGTTTGAAGTTTGAGTTTCCTGCTCAAAAAAAAGTAATGCTTAAAGAAAGTGTTTGAAGCTTCAGCTGCAGTCATTTGTTCTGAGTAAAGGCAGGTTTCATTCATGCACTGCTCCAACAACTGCACACAGTAACAAGTTACACGTATATAATAACATTAAAAAATGCAGCAACAGTAAAGAAGAAAAGAGGAGGTGATGTCAAGCAGACAAAGAAAACAGCTCCACCTTTAGGAACTCCTTCATGAAGAAATGGAGGGACATGGCCTTCACAGTAAGAACAGTTAGCACAAGAAAGAGAGCAACAATTGTGAGTGAGATAAAACAGAGCCAGAATGTTGTTTAAATGTCTTGAAGTTTGGAAGAAGACAAGTGATTTCTGTGATAATTGTCGTCTAAATGTTGCTGCTCGGTAGTTTCTTTGTACAGCCTATGTGCCTCCTCAGTCAAAACATCTTTGGTCCGACCCTGAGGCTAGCTGGCTGGTAATTGGTCCGTCTGGCATCTTACTGCTTCTCCTATTGGGTGGAGATGACCTCCTCTGACCTCACGATTGGCTGATGGCTTCAACATGTGACCCAGGAAACCCGATCTGTTACTGTGGTTGCACGACCCCGCCTCAAGGTTGACTTCTTTCTGGAAGTCTCTGGTGAAAGGTCACGCCGGTGAAAGCTGATTGGCTGTTGTGGTTTTTTTGGTCTTTAGCTGTGGTTGCCTCTGGGTGTAAGGACCAAGCAATTAAACACACTCATGAACACACACACACCCGAGTTTGCAACGTCGCACAATGTAAACACACACAAAGCAACACTTGCGTAGGGTCGTGTCTTACACAAGGTAATTGTAAATCAGAAAGATATGAGGGGAAGATGGTGAGTAGTCTGGTAAACAGATGGTGTACCACACACACACACATACACAAAGTGCCGTATGGCTGCTTCATCAGCCTGGTGGGAGAAATTAACATTCTCGACATCACACACTCTTATAAACACAATGGGACAAAGTACCAATCAATAAATGCTCTGACACACACGTTAGAAACATGAGCACATTCACACAGAATGTGCATACACACACACACACACGTATAGAGCTGGTTTATTATCATTGCAGCTGCAGAAGAAAATCCATAGCTCAACTGTGGAGCAAAACTTTTAGCTGAAGCTGAAAAAGTGTCACAATTTTAAACTTTTCTCTCTTTCACAAGCAATTTAACGTTCACTCTTCAGACACGGAAAGAGAGGATGAAAGAGATTGAAACAGAGGGAGGGAGAGACAAAAGAGAAAAGAAAGAGAGACGCAGAGAGACAGAAAGGGGGACTTTTAAACCAGATTGTAAAGTATTGATCCAGTCATAAGTGGATCACACATACAGTGATACACACATGCAGATACACACATGTTCATACACACATATACAAACAGACAGAAAGTCACAGAGAGGAGGAGAGCTGGAGAGAGAAAGAGATCTCATCTCATAAGGGGAAGAATGAAGCAATAATTCAGTGGTATTGAACTGCTGGCTGGCCAGAGAATCGATCTCACCACACCTCCTCTCTCCTCCTCCTCTTTTCCCTCTTCTTCTACTCCTTTCACCTAAGCAGTTTCACCCTTTTTCTCTCCATTCCTGCTCTCTTACCCAGCTTTTTTCTCCCTCCTTTGACCTGCTCAACATTTTATAATAAATACAAATAAGAATTCCAAGAGATGCACCATGAATGATATCTTTCTCTCTTCACTCCCCCCTCTTCTTTTCTTCTGTCTCCCTCCTCTGTTCACATTTTATTGCGAAACAGGAGTGGAGGGTCTGTCCTCATGAAACTTCTATGAGTATTGATCTGTGGGCAGCTCTGGACTCTGAGAGGAAGAACGAGGCAGGAGGAGGAGTGATGCAGGAATGGATGGATGAAAGTGGCAGAAGGTGTAGTTAAGAAAGAGGGGGAAGGAGACAGAGCAGAAGAGAGAGGGGGGGGGGCAACGGAGAGCAGGAGGGATTCACGCAGAGATGCTTTCATGGGGAGCAGCAGGTTGGCGGAATGAGTCGAGATTAAACAGGTTCAAGCCTCCGCCTCACCAAATCATCCACTGATGAGCAGCAAACTATAACCATGACCATCCCTTAACCTGACACAAGTAGTTTTATTTGCCTTAACTTAACCACGGATCTGCTCATATGAATCATTTTTGGTCAGAAGCTTTTATCTTGACCACTGATGCTCTCTCTTAAGTGACTAATTGTACACACAATTTGTCTTTGTTTAGTGTATTCATCATTGTCTTCAGCACCATGGACAGCTGACACAGGACAGGTTAGCAGGTCTGAGGGAAAGACAAATAGAGCATTTTGCACTTATAGGACAATAACTGTCAGACAGTTATTAGCTTCAAATGAAAGATTTGCAAAGAAGATGAAATGTGGATTTTCTGTGCTGAATGGGGTGTTTCCTCTTGGCTTCCTTATTGAACGTTATCCACCCATCTTTTAAGAACTCTTTAAAACAAGTCCTCCTCAACTCCTCACCATACCTGAGACTTTGTCTTTAGTTTTATGCACATCTCACAGCGGCATCATCTGCAAGGTTGGAGATAAGTGCGTTTGGTGTTTGTAGGTGTCAGTGTGATTAGTGCATTCACCATATATACTATGGCAATGCACTGTGGCCGGTGTTACCGATGGCTTTTACAGCTGATGTGTAATCAATTAGACGGTTTTTGCTGCACTGATACTATTTCTGTTTCTGTGCAGAAAGAAACCACCAAAGAAATCGTTGAAGAAACCTGACCTTTTTGCTTCAAAGTACACACACGCAGCACAGTACATTAACACATGCATCCACACAGGCTTACACAAACCCATAAACACACACAAACATTCACACACCATCCAATGATTAAAGGAACATATTGTTCTATAAATAAAGAGTCTGTTGAAGACACTTTAGGCCCAAGGCATCGAAACCACCTTAAGTCATCCTGTTATGTACATTATGAGTGTGTGTGTGTGTGCGTGTGCGTGTGTGTGTGTGTGTGTGTGTGTGTGTGTGTGTGTGTGTGTGTGTGTGTGTGTGTGTGTGTGTGTGTGTGCGCATGTGTTATATTAGAGCTGGCATTGTGTAATGTCTCCAGAGATGTACAGACAGTGTAGATCTCACACTGGCAGTTAATTCTGATAGTTGATATCCCACCGACTGTTAGGCAGCTGTTTTTGTACTTTTGTTTTTCTCAACCAGAACTGGGTTTTTAGGATGGTTTAACACATGCTCTCTCCTCCTCTCCTCCTTCCTCTCACCTCACCTCCTCTCTCTTATCACCTGAATTTTATTCTTTTTGCTTCTTTTCCTCCCTCCATTTATAACCTGCTTCACTTTCTCTTCTCTTCTCCTCAACCAACCCGCTCCACCAATAATATTGATATAATTATTATATATAAATCATAATTTGTCCAGGACTGCAAACAATTCCTCAGAAATGGGGGAAGTATTGTTCATGACGGTTAAACATCTGGTGTTTTTACAGCTTACAATTTATGAAGTTATGTTGCTAACAAATTGAGTGGTTTAAGACTTAACCGAAACCAGAAACCTGGGTGTGATTTGATAATAAAAAAGACATACATATAAAACACATGCATGCGCACACACGCACACACACAAAAGAAACTAACAAACAACATATACGGTAAAGTATTCAGCTGCAAGTAATTTATCAGTGCTGGATGTGGAAAGTACCAAACATCACTCCAGCTGCACACTTGGACATCACACACACACACACACACACACACACACACACACACACACACACACGCACGCACACACACTCAGAGTAACTCAAACATTAGAGGTTTAGAAATGAGGTGAAGACATATTGAGCACAGATAAATACACACACATGCAGAAACAGCTTTCAGAGTGTGACTTGATTGACATATTGATTGGATAAAGACTGTAGAAGAACATAATTGCAACATTAAAGTGCACACTAAAATCTTTTAGATGATAGCGGTTAATGTTATTATAATACAGCTTTTGGCACCATTAGTTCTCTGCCAGGTTTATCCATGTTGCACAGGTCCCCGAAGTTTAAAACCAATGCATCAGGGGGTTTGAACTCCATCACAGCATCACAGGTCTGTAACAGTAGAACAGCAGTGTTGGGGTTGTAGAATGTTTTAAGGGTCATAAAAGAACAATGCTGGACTAATGTGAAGAAATGATGACTCAAATTTTCAGACCAGCAGCCTCCCAGAACATTCAGTCCTCCCCTGTTGTCCACTGAGGAGCTTCTCTGGAGAACATCCAGTAAAATCCCCACAGTAGTAGTTGAGCTATGTGCTTTCATCAGCTCCAGTTTCTCAGACAGATTTTGAACTGCTGGCCTTTCAGTCACAAGCCCACCTCTCTAACCTTCAGGCTTCTGTCGGCTCTTGGAGCTCATGCTGAGCAGGTTCATTATTTTCCAACCCAGTTTTACAATAAAAACCTACTTGATACCAGCATGGTGCTTGGGAACAAAATGTCAAAAAATGGGATGTCATCCTTTCTCCTCACCACTCAAATAACCCCCCCACTGATTAGCACAGATGTTGTGATTCTCTGACTGCTTATCATGTGCACCAGCTCAGGTTGAACAGCAGTGTTAAAGGCGGAATGTTTAATAAACATTCCTATAATATGCTGCCACAATCTTTTAAAAGAAAGATACTAAACCTTTAATACAAGATAGTTGGCTGAAGTTGAGGGAGAAAGGTAGGTGGAGGAAACTCTCAGTACCTTTGGTTGATAGTCACAACATGCATGCATAATGGACAAGCTGCGATTGTTCTCAAGAATGAAGGAATGAGAGTCAGCTCTCTTTTTTCTTGTCAAGGTTCATTAGTCAGTTTCTACTTTCACTATGTTTTATAATATACAGTATGACACCAATGGGATTTGCTGGAAATCAGCAGGGCTGAAAAAACAAAGAAGTTTCTAGAAATGGCAGAAGGTGGGAACAGAGAAATGAATGGAAAACCTTATTACACGTTTCTCCTTCACTGAAGTTAACATGAGAAGAATAAACCAGTCATCATTTTTTGACAGGAATCAACTTGGGTGGTGGAAAATGTCTTTAATCAATATTTCTAAATGAACAATGGATCACAGGACTACTTATTTGTTGAAGGAGTCTCTCATAGTAACACACAGAGAATTATCAGTCAAGTCTGTTGATCGTCTCTGCTTCTTCTCTGCGTCTTTAGAATGTCTTTTTAGTTCATTGTTTTGGTTTTACAGGCCTCAACTTTACAGTTGACCCCAACTGAAACCAACTATTCAGGAAGAAAGCTCTAAATACACTATCTGTCCAGCATGGAATGGCAGACCAAAACAGAGCTAAAGTGAGGCAGACAGAAACACATCCATATACATTTAAAAGGTGATAATACTGTAGTCAGTGCTGTGTCAGGTGATAATACTGTTTGTCCGCTTGTTTTTGCTGCCCCTGAGTGGTCAGAAAAATGGTTATTGCAGCTTTAAAGGTCCAGTGTGTCAGATTAAGAGGGCTCTATTTACAGGATCTAGCTGAAATGGAATATAATATGTTTGACTATGTTGTGAGTACAATCACCTAAAAATAAGAATTATTATTTAATTATGAATTATTATTACTTAGAATGAATCTTTTATATCTACAGACCCCACAGCCTCCCTCCACAGAGTCAGCCGTGTTTCTGCAGTATCACAGAACAGACAACTGATCACTGACTCCAGATAGGGACTTTTGGGTAGTGTTGTATTTCTTTACAACTTTATTAGATTGTTATAAACTTTGATCTACTCTACTTATTCATAGGTTTGATGAAATAAAACAATACCCTAACAGTTATCGAGTTACAGAGTTATGGATTTATGACAGAAAGGCGAGTTTGTTTAAATATTTGCAATGATTTTTTAGTTACACCCAGAAATGCAGCATGAGATCACCACTGAAGTTTTCCAGACAGTTAAATTGCCTTTTTATGAGACATTTAAGCAACTTCTGTCTGGATAATGTAAGAAAGTCTTAGCAGAAAGTCTGTAGCTGGAGAGTAAACAATAAAACAACCTTTGTATTCTGTTTTTTTAATGAATTCTTCCTGTTTCTGTCTTCTGCAGCACTGAATGAGCCCACCATTGACTATGGTTTCCAGAGGCTTCAGAAGGTCATCCCTCGGCACCCTGGGGATCCTGAGAGGCTGCCAAAGGTACAGAAACAATCTGCTCTTGTACTTTTACCTGCTGCTTTTTACTGGACAGTGAACCCAGAAGGAGCAACATGACAGATAACATAGCTTTTACAGAGATCAAAGCTTCTCTGTTAAGTTACACCAAGTTGCTCTCTATCAAAGAACAACACAGAGGTGCTCGAAGAACAAAATCATCTTTCTTACGTTTCCTTACCTTGGTTTGTTTGTGTGTTATTTTTATATTCTGAAACTGAATATGTTTTCAAATCTCCTGTGGGTTGTGTTTTTACCTCTTTATGAACTCCGTGTGTGTGTGAGCTGCTTAACCCCGTTTACAGGGTGAGTGTTTGAATCTTCTCCAGATCAGACAGTCATATCTGATTATGTGTTTATCAGCTGGAGATCAAGCTGAGTGTTTAAAGGATCAGCAGATGTAAACAATTAACACCAAACGATGAGCTCAGCTTTGATACCAATCCCTGTCAGCGTGATGCAGGGCGACATTTCAAAGTGCATATGTGTGAGTGTGTGAGAGTGTGTAGTGTATGTGTGAGCTTACCGTGTGACCGGATTCAACTTCTATACGGGTTGGTGGGGGGGGGGTCATGACTTTTTAAACAGCTGCTGTTGATTGGCTTCCCATCTCTGCTGGTGCTGATCCAGGACTGGCTGTCTTTGCTGTGACATCGTCAAAGAATGGGCGCCGGTCATGATGTGATGATGTGGTGATGACGTGATGTCATCACAGCCGTGCCGACACCCTGGCTCCTGCACATGTGTTAGCAATCGCATGCAATGTGCGTAGTCACTGCGAGAACATGTTTAATGCAGCACACACACAAAAACACCTGGAATGTTTGTGAGGTCAACCTGTTTATTGCTTTTACTTACGTTTACAGCGTAAACCTAAGTAAACAGTACATCATAGTGTTTTTCAGCTTCAGACACTACTGAGCTTATTGTTGTCTGCAGATATTGAGTCAAGTAGGGTAACAGGGTTATGTGACTGATGAGGACCAAAACCTATATAGTTTCAAAGGCAGGTTGATTGTTGCTTCAGCATAATGAGGAAGATGAAGTATTCAGTTCCTCTGCCCATCGATTCATCGTCTTCCTCCTATCTGGGGACAGATCATGGTGACAGCAGGTTTAGCAGGATGCTACAGACAACCTTCTCCCCAGCAACACATTCCAGCTCCTCCTGGAGCATCCTGAGGCTACCCCAGGCACATGAGTTATATAGTCCCTCCAGCAGGTTCTGGTCCCAGTTGGACATGCTGGGAACACCTCCAAAAGAACATACCCAGGGAACATCTTAATCAGATGTCTAAACTACCTCACCTGGCTCCTTTTGACATGAAGGAGCAGCAGCTCTATTCCGGGCTCCCTCCGGATGTCGGAGCCCCTCATCCCACCTCTAAGGCTGAGTCCACTGGGCAGAGGAAGCTCATTTTGGCCGCTTGTATCCGCAGTTTCATTCCTCCTTTTATCATCCACAGCTCATGACCATAGGTGAGGGTTGGAACATAGATGAGGGGAAAATCGAGAGCTTTGACTTCTGGCTCAGCTCCCTCTTCCCCATAATGGTTCAGTACAATGTCCACAAATCTGTCACACCAATCTGCTGGTCCATCTCACATTCCATTTTCCCATCACTCGCAAACAAGACACAGAGATATTTGAACTTGGGCAAAGCTTGGGGTAACAAACTGGAGGGAGCATTCCACTATTTTTATCATTGTAAGTCCCCTGGCACTGCAGGCAGCATAACTTAGGGATGGACTGACCTGAGCCAGGCCTACAGTAACAACTGTACAGTATGAGCTCTATCAAAAAGGAAAGTCTTAAGTATACTGTGATTGTGTCTGCCTCCTGAATCCAAAATGGTAGTTTGTTCCACAGAAGAGGAGCTTGATAGCTGAAAGCTCTACTTTTGGAGAAAGGCATTACACAGTGTCAGAACAGTGGCTACAGTATTCTTGTTCCATATCTGCTCTGCACCTCCAGGTTTATGAGCATGGCCAACGTTCAGTGCCATTGCAGGATATAGCCAGCCTTAGAGCTGCAGCTAATGATTATCTTTAGTTTTTTAATGATTCATTGATTTAAAAAATAATTATAATAAAAAAAGATAGAAGAAATGATGATTGACACATTTTCAGGCATAAGCATGCACACAAACATTGATTTGTGAGAGATTTATGGAGCATCACACATGCCTTGTTAGCACAGACTGTAATGCTTCCACCTTTTCCTTCTAAAGCTGGAATACTCTTGTAGTTAGATTTATTTATACAGCCGATAATTTGATAAAACTAATCTTATCAGTCCGAGCAGCATTTTGAGTTGTCAGTTCCCATGAAGCATGCTGGTGGAGTGGAAAGGAAGTGGTTGCTACTTAAGTAGTAAGTTGTTAATATTATCATCACTAATGTTAATAACTGTTTTTGAGCTCAATGACATACAGTGCAAATGCGTTCCTTAAACTAAAATACCCAGTATGTCATTTATCTGCAGAGAAGAGTTGACATTTTAATCATGGAAAACTGAGGAGGAAAAATGAAAATCTTGTTTTATCTGAGATTTAGCCAGCACATCTTCTGTTGTGGTTATGCTTGTCAGGAGAAATAAAACAAATGAGCATATTACATGTACTAAAAAGGTCCAAAAATACCTTAAGAACCAAATATTGATATCACTTCAGACCCCAGTCCATCATAAAGCATTTTAACACTGTTTAAAAACAATACTGGCACTGTACTTTTCTAGGCCTGTACTTTGTAATGTATTTTTCTTCTTCACATGAACAAGTGGTCAAGCTAATTATAAGTACCATGATGTCACACAGGATATTTCCAGGCAAAACTACAATGAGAACCAGCAAGCTGCTGGAAATGCAACCAGAGTAGCTGGATGCATTGATCGGGTATCAAATCCAACCAGTGGACGATAGAGAGATGAATTGGTGCCAAACACTGGGTAACTTCCAGAGCTTTTCTTTCATGCAAGATCAAGGCCTCGTTCTCATGGAGCATGAGAACTGAAACGTTCAAAAGAGAGTGAAAGAGGTGAACTTTGAGAAGCTAAGATTACATTTCAAATTGCAACAGGAAACCAATGAAAACTGTCGGTGCTCCCTGTTTAGAACAAGGTTCCTCTTACTGAACATGTTTGTTTCTGTTTCTTTGTGTGTGTGTGTGTGTGTGTGTGTGTGTGTGTGTGTGTGTGTGTGTGTGCGCGTGTGTGTGCATTCCTGGGTAATTCATCATGGTGTAGCCATGTGGTCGATTGAGCCCTGAGACTTTATTACTACTGCCCACCAGCAGTCACTGTGTGTGTGTGTGTGTGTGTGTGTGTGTGTGTGTGTGTGTGTGTGTGTGTGTGTGTACATGTATTTGTCTTATTTGTGTTTATCTGGATGCATGCGGTAGCAATGTGAAAATAATTTTGCTTTGTCTGAATATGTATCGCTGGCATTACACACACAGACCTGCTCATTACAAGTATTGATTTGCCCTTTTAATGAAGTTATACAGTAAGAGTTACAGGAGCTATGAAGAATGCAGACAGACAGACAGTCAGACAGACAGATGGAGCAGTGGAGTGTATGAGAGGATTACCAGTGGACAGCCGATTCTATAATTGTTCAGTGAACATTGAGGGGATTTTGCTAGCAAACACACACACACACACACACCAGTGCTCAGCTGCCAGTTTGTGTCACCGTGATCCCCTCAGTGCACCGTGATCCCCTCAGTGCACCGTGATCCCCTCAGTGCACACACAATGGACATATGTGCACATACAGTTACTGTACACAGTGACACACATTTTCACAGTGAAGCCTGAAAACACATTGACTAGACACAGACAAGTTCGATGACACAGTGTTGGATTTGTTATGGGAAATCAGGGACTTCTCTGTCGCCTTTATTTGACAGAGAACTCCAGCTGTTTTATGCCCCAGTTACACACTCCCAGCTTCTACAGCTTCTCAGTCCCACCACATGTAATAAAAAATCTGCAAAAAATACTCACTTATTTTGAACCTACTAAATCTTTGTTGAGAAGTTAAGACTCATGACCCATGAATCTTGAATTTAGTAGTTTGAACAAACTCAAAATGTCAAGAACCAGATTCTGCTATAAAACAGTTTTTATACTCTTATTTGCTGCTAATCACCTTGTGTGGGCAATCGGCCAGTCACTAAGAGAGTGAGAAGCAGAAATGCCTCTTTGGATCCACAAAACAATCAATCAGCGGTCTCTTGGCTTGTAGTCACATTTTCACTGCGGCAGGAAAAATGGTGGAAGAAAACAACAGCTTTAAAAGACAATGACCGACCTCCCAGCTCTAAATGACTCTTTCTAAAACTTAATGAATAAAAGTGATGTCTTTGCACAGATCTCAGTGATTTTACCTGCACCAGCCTTGAGCTCAGATTCAGAGTCAGTGTACTTTGTGTTTGTTTCCATCCACCTGTTTTTATGAGCATTTTCAAAGAAGGTTGTGAAAAAATGTAATTTTGATGGTGTCATTCTAAAGTCAGGCTACTATTAAAAACAAAATGCATTAAAGCATGCATGTGACTGAAACATCAGATCTGTGTGGAACTGTCTCCCATAGTTTCAGGGCTGATTGCCGCTCCTTCTTCTGCAGTTCGGACTGGAAAAGATAAGCATCTCCAACTGCTTCTGTGATTGTAAATCAGCATTGGATGTGTTACATTCAAAGGGAAAGTTGACTGGTCATTCTTGGAGTGTTTCCACACAAACAATGGAATGTCTCTGTAACAGTCACATTCATTGAGTTATACTGTATGTTATTATTTGTGTCTGTGCTAATGGACAACATCCAAAACTACTCAATGAATCATTCAAAGTAGAAATGTGTGTGTTTCTCAGGTTGGAAAGGCTGGCGAGTGTGTGTGTCACCTCCATTAGACTGTTGACTTCCTCTGGTGACTCACTGTGTCACTATGCGACTCATTTTGATGATGTCATACATCAGTTACTGAGGTCATGTCATCAGCATCACCAATATGAGTAATCCCGGTGATGCATGAACATGCACTGATGCAGGCATCTCTCCCTCTCTCTCTCACACACACACACACACACACACACACACACACACATATACATACACACCAGTGAGGAAAGATGAAATCTGAAACCACATGTCCTGACAATATCTCATAACATATTAGCAGGAGAAGATATTCCCCAGAGCATTTGTGTGTGTATATGCATGTCAATATGTGTGTGTGTGTGTGTGTGTGTGTGTGTGTGTGTGTGTGTGTGTGTGTGAGATTGTACCCCACATCCTTCTGAACCCAAAGTATGACATCATCTCTGTGCAAGGTGTGACCCTGCATGTACGGCATCCCTAATGGGACATTAGAAGCGGATCAAACGGCTAATGTATCAGCATTAGGGAGGAATAAGTCATGTGTGTGTCATGTCTTTGCTGGCCTGGCACACGCACGTCACACACACACATCTGACCCCACAGATACTCAGCTCAGCATTTCCTGGTCCTAATGCATAAAACGTGTGTGTGTGTGTGTGTGTGTGTGTGTGTGTGTGTGTGTGTGTGTGTGTGTGTGTGTGTGTGTGTGTGTGTGTGTGTGTGTGTGTGTGTGTGTGCGCGCGCACACTATGTGTTTAATATATGGTTATCGCATTAGGGCTGGTCATAACTCAGACAGTAAAAGCACGTTGACACCTCCTGTTATTCTTTCTCTGTGCCAACTGATCTGTCTTTTCCTTCACTCATCCTCTGTTTCTGTCTGTCCGTCAGTCCTCCTATCTGTCTGCTTATTTACCTTCAATACAACAAAAGAACAAAATGTATTAAAGGTTAGAAAAGACTTGATGATGATTCAAATAAACTCATTTAAGGGAGACTTATTTTTAAAGACCGATGAGACATGAGAAAGAAATGACAGACGGTGTTTGTTTCAAAAATATTTGACAACAGATAAAGACAATGTAGGACGATGGCAGATCCAGCTTTGTCACACCGATTAGAGGGATCAAAGAAACATTTCTGAGCTGGTTTCTGTCATTCTGCTGTCATAATTCATCATTATCTACTGCAAAGCCAGGAAGCAGTTGATAGACTGAAACATGAAGTAGAGGGTCAAACCCTGTTTAAGTTAGAGCTGGACTAAATATAATCTTAACTCAAAGTCCACTCACTTACACTTGAGCAAGCTTCATTCACTGATGTGATATTGGGTTGCCCAAGACCACTAGTAAGTGGACCTGGTCAAGTCAGTGTCAATAAACAGCTTTTCAAAGATTATATTTTAATGTGGATCTGGCCTTCAAATCTAGTCTTAAAGCACAGTGATGATTAAACATCATTTACAAGTACCCATTTGATTTTAACATGCATATCATCAACAAAGGCGATATTTAAAAAGAAAATGTATAAAACTGTTGCTGTTATGATTAGAAGTATTTCCATTGTTGCTGCAGGCATCATATTGAAGAGAGTTTAGGCATGAGGATGTCAAAGCTGGATTATTTTACAATTTTTAATCAGTTCTGAAACATAAATAATATCCACAAGATCAACAACAACACTTTTATTCTCACTCATATCAACACAACGCAGCTGGAAGCATTATTCATTTGTACTGACCTCAAGGTAATCCAACAAACAATGCCTTCTTATTTACAGACGCAACCTGGGAGAGATTAATTAGATTATGTGAGTGGCTGTGTGTCTAAATATGAAAAGATGTAAACAGACAGAGTATTCAAAGTGCATCGATCTTGGCAGTCAGAGGCTTTGAGTGATGTAGTAGCAGAAGCCTGCAGACCTGATAATGATGATGTTACCAGAGGATCATCTTTCCTTCCCGTTTATCAGCTACTCCTTTACTGGAACCGCTCGAACATTCAGGATCAGGTTTCTGTGAGTGTGTGTGTGTGCTCACCAGTCTAATAATGAGAGGTTAACAGACAGACAGCCTGGCCATAATAATGTGTAAAAGATTGAATTTAGCACCATGGACAGGCGCACTAAAACTGCTGACTGGCTCTGTGACCTCTCATATCCTCACACACACACATACACACACAATAATGGAGAGGCAATATGTTCCACCAGGCACAAACTCACAGTAGAGCACACATGCAAGCCAACCATAAATGTGTGTGTGTGTGTGTGTGTGTGCGTGTGTGTGTGTGTGTGTGTGTGTGTGTGTGTGTGTGTGTGTGTGTGTGTCACACAGTGCAGGTTAATACTGTGAAGCACAGAGTAATTTTCTCTCTGTCGCCAGGCGGCCTCACGCTGTGGAAACGACAACACATTAACTGTTAAACAAGACACCTTAGACCCCGGGGTGGGTGAGAGAGAAAGAGGGAGACACTGAGAGGGCGGGCGGGTGAGGAAGAGAGAAGAAACAATAAAGAGACTGAGGAAAAGAGAGAATTGTAGAGGGTTTAGTGGGTGGGGAAAATAAGAATAATATAATTCTTAATGTGGAGGCAAAGCAGGGGTGGTGGAGAAAAAGTTGCAAATGGAAGCAGAAGAGGAGGATATTGAAACATCACATAATTAATTACACCTTCCAGCATAAGAGATTCAAATCTGAATAAAAAAGAGAGAAATTTACAGTTTTAATCATAATAATTGATATGAGGATAAAAATCATAGATGTTGCCCTCTGAAGGATTGTCACTCCTCTGCTGATGCTGGGATCATTGTAGTCTGATTTGAATGGCAATGCACAGCAGAAGGGCCTACAGAGTACCTTAGATTGACTTTAGAGTATATTTAAATACCTGTCACTTCAAGATGTCATTTAGACACGCAGAAAGAAAAGATGCATAAAAGCACTTGACTTGACAGCAGGTAATCTGCCTTTAAAAGCAGTGAAGAGCAATTTGTTTATCATGAATAGATGGAGAAATGGATGTTGGTTGATGGTGCGTCGGGGGGAGGAAGGAGAAGGAGGGATTATATGTCCCTTTTATGAATAACTTTTATATGTGATTTTTTTCTGTCCAAAACTCTTGTTTTAACTTATTATTAGTGAATTTTAATTTAGACCTTTGATCACCAAGTGTGTGTGTGTGTGTGTGTTCTCTCATTTTCTCTCAGGAGGTCATTTTGAAGAGAGCAGCTGACCTGGTAGAAGCCCTCTATGGTTTGCCCCATAACAACCAGGTGAGGAACACAGGTGCAAACATCCACATTCAAGTGTTGCTTTATCTGTCATGTTGATGGCTGTTACTCTTCCTGCAGGAGATCATCCTGAAGCGTGCTGCCGACATAGCAGAAGCTCTCTACAGTGTTCCACGAGGACACACCCAGCTCTCTGGCACCACCCACAGCAGCATGATGGGGGTCAACTCCTTCACTGGGCAGCTGTCCGTCAATGTCTCTGAACCCACACAGGGCAACCAGGGTAAGAGTGTGTCCTCAAGTTCACCTCAGCTGACTGGAAAAGTAGCCAGACATTATAAATATCCAACCTTAACTCATGCAGAACTGTCATGACATATATCACAAATGACCTCACATCACTCTGACTGCTCCTCTTCCTCTCCACACGTCCTGCAGGTTTTGTGCGCAGCAGCAGCAGTGTGTCACCTCATGGTTACGTGCCCAGCTCCACGCCTCAGCAGACCAGTTACACCTCAGTTACCAGCACCATGAACGGCTACGCTAACAACACCAGCATGACCAACCTTGGAGGATCGCCTACTTTCCTCAACGGCTCTGCAGCCAACTCGCCTTATGCTAGTGAGTGTACATTCAGTCCACAAGTATAGACACACACAATCCCTCCATCACATACTACACCTAGGGAGAAATAACGTACAAGCTCTCAGCTACTTTGCTTTGGAGGAACGTTAACCAAAGTGTACTGAAGTTATAGACATGTTTTAGCTGCTTTGTTGAAAAAAACATCTACCTCCACTGTCATAAAACACATAAGCGTTTCAAATTAACTGAACTGCCACCAAGCTGCTTCAAAATGCAGTTTACGTACCGGTTTAATTACAGGTGCTCAGCACTGCATACATGCATGCAGACATACTGTACCTCCACACGTCTGTGGACAGAAAGCGATAGGCTCAGATCTGCCATGAAGAGATTCCCCATGGGGCTTTCTGTCTCTGTGTCTTCAAAAACAATCACCAGTACTCACAGCTCCATTTTGTCCTCCCTCCATCTCCTCCGGCCTTTCATCTGACAGCTACACCTCTTTCCTCTCTGTTGGTTAATTGTACTCCCTTTTCTATTTAGAGAGATAGAGAGATAGAAAGATAGAGAGATGTGAGGTTGTGTTTGTTTGCTGGTGTTTTTCACTGGTAGTGATGACGAGAAAATGAAGACGTGCACGTTTGACTTCATTTGTCACTTTAAGTCATTTCAAGCAACATTTAGAAAATACACTGCATGGCCAAAAGTGTGGACTGATTTTTAAACATTGCTACATCATTGCCAAACAACAGGCTCCAATATGCTGCCTGTTGCCTGAATTTCCTCCAAAGAATTTCTTTGGAATCAGCCTGATTCAGCTCAGAGTCCGTTTAGACTCATCAGTGGTGTCAGATAGAGTTGAGGTCAGAGCTCTGTGCTGGACAGATTCTTCACAACAAATGGTGAAAACAACTTAGATGTTGCTTTGTGTACGGAGGTATAATCCAAAAGAGAGTCCAAACCATGAAAAGAGGAACAGACAGATGACCCTCTGTCCAAAAATGGACATGGGGTCTACAGACTTTGCCTATATAGCATATTCTCAAAAGGCCAAACAAACCATTTTTTGTCTAATTTCAAATTTCAACAAAAATTAATGAATAAATTAATCACAATAAATTGGAGAGTCATGTTTGATGAATTAACCATAATCTGTCTCTGTCCTTAATCCTCACCCTTCATCCCTAATCCACCCTTTTCTTTTTCATCCTCATCTCTCATCTCCTTATTTCTCTCCTCTCCCTAAAAACATTAACTCCCACCACCTCCCCAGTTGTCCCATCTAGTCCCACAATGGCCTCCTCCACCTCTCTCCCCTCCAACTGCTCCTCCTCTTCTGGCGTCTTCTCCTTTTCTCCGGCCAACATGGTGTCGGCCGCCGTTAAGCAGAAGTCCGCCTTCGCACCAGTGGTCAGGCCCTCCTCCTCCCCTCCGCCCTCCTGTACCAGCGCCAACGGCAACGGGCTCCAAGGTAATTTGCCGTGACAGCAGCCAGTTAGCTTTCCCCATCAGATCTGAAGCTAATCTGTCACCAGAGTCACCGTTATGTTTCACCTCTTTATTTTTTCTGTCTGTCTCTCACTGTACCTGGTCAAGTAGCAGGTGCAAACTCTGTTTCAAGTCTTTGACTCAGTCTGACAGTTGTACAGTGTGATGCAATGTGCTGATACAAACAGTGTGAATGCAGTTACAATTGAATATTTTTGGCAACTAAAACCAACTGTGGTAGAAGACAAGAGGATGTCGTTTTCAGTGTCAAGGTCATCCACTCCAACCTCCTCCATCAGACTGTTTAAGAATATGACCTGAGTCTGCTTTTTGTACTGCTTCACCTTTTGGATTAACTTTGTTTTTCATTCTCTCTCTGTCTCTGTCTCTGTCTCTGTCTCTGTCTCTCTCTCTCTCTCTCTCTCTCTCTCTCTCTCTCTCTCTCTCTCTCTCTCTCTCTCTCTCTCTCTCTCTCCTTTCCTTTCTCTTGACTTTTAACCCTTCCTCCTTTTATTCCTCTGACTTTTCACCCTTCATTTGTCATTTCTCTTCCCCCACCTCTCTTTCTCTGCCTCTCTCTACCAGATCAAACCTTTGTGGACTCTAGCAAGTACTCAACAGCCAGCTCTCTACAAGGACTGGCCTTCACCTGAAGTATGTCCCTCGGCTATCTCTTCCTTCAACTCTGTTGACTCATTGCAACTTTTAGTAACTTGAATTTACTAAAATTTGAATGAAGTAATATTTTTAGGCCTTTCCTGTTTAACATATTTTAGCCCTGAATGAGCTTTCACTAACTTTCCTGATTTTTACCCTGACTTCTCTTTCATGTCACGCCCCTTTTTCTCTCTTTATCTTCCTTCTGTCTCATCATCACCTCTTCATCCATTTCCTCCTTAACTTTTCCATCCACATCTCATCCCACAGCACAGATCCAGCCATTCTATTGCCTGGTAATTCCCCTCCCTCCCTATTGGCTGGGGGTAAAAGACAGGAAGTTAGATATTTACAAAAAAAGACAGATTTGAAAAAAAGATTTGGCACACAATTTATTTCTCAACATCACTGGCTTTATTTAGCTTTGTGTGTGTGTATGTGTGTGTGTGTGTGTGTGTGTGTGTGTGTGTGTGTGTGTGTGTGTGTGTGTGTGTGTGTGTGTGTGTGTGTGACCAAATGTGTACAAAGAGCCTGTGCGGTGGTGTGGGAACTCAAAGCTTCGTCTCAAAGCACAGCTGAAATAAACACACCCCACTTACAGCTATACATACCCCACTTTGCTCTGGCACACACACACACACACACACACACACACACACACACACACACACACACACACCACACACACAAACACACTTGATGATCCCATACTGGCAGCTTACTAGGGAGCAATCAACAATGACAGCTGTTCAACTCTTTTGACAGTTTATACTGGCAGTACACCTGCCCTATGCTGTGTGTGTGTGTGTGTGTATGTGTGTGTGTGTGTGTGTGTGTGTGTGTGTACTTGAGACAAAGAAGTAGAAGAGGAACAAAATTTGTAGAGTTGAGTACACTGGTAAAGATGAATGAATTTGTGTTGAAGTTCACTCACCATGAATTATAAAAGCATTTACTTAATCATTTCTCCAGTGTGTGTGTCA